>OV815982.1:14880000-16080000 GCA_929112965.1 Mythimna albipuncta | reverse complement strand
GAAATTAATTTCGCTCATGCGTAAATTAATACAAGTTTTAAAAAAACGTACTTTATTTTTTAATTTTATACTTACAAATCGATAGTGTTTCGTGTACCGGATGGATCCTTCACGGGTTTAAAACGATCAAAATTTAGCGGTGTATAGTCTTGAGAGTTTGCCAGTATTTTACAAATAAACCAGTATACCTACTAATACATTTACAGCATGCATTTTGGAGAGTGTGCGCTGGAATTGCATAATTTGATTCCGCCGTCTCCTTTCTACCATCGGACAAGCCGACGTACGGCGAGTATTCACCCTTACGTTGTCGAAACCCTGTGGACCGGATTAAGCGTTTTGCCTCGTCGTTTGTACTGCGTGCATCGAATGACTAAAACAATTTGCCTGCTGCGAAGGCTAGAGTGAATATTCTCTTAATAAACTAGTGCGCTTCACCATCAACAATTTGGGTACGCTATAATTATGACAGCAAGTCCTCTCTTTGAGGAGCACCTGGAAAGGTAACACGGCGTCCTCACTTTCCGCATAACGCAGGTCCTCACCGGATATGGTAAGTTCGGGAAGTTCCTGCATCAGATTCAGGCGGAAGAAACGCCCGGGTGTCACTATTATGTGGACCGGGGATGTATATTTGTTTTTTTTTTTTTTTAAGCAGTATGAAATCATCCACTCCTTGCTCATAAATATTTTTAGTGTCCAGTTGCTTCCAC
The DNA here is from genome assembly GCA_929112965.1 of Mythimna albipuncta. NCBI lineage: Eukaryota > Metazoa > Arthropoda > Insecta > Lepidoptera > Noctuidae > Mythimna > Mythimna albipuncta. The sequence continues at coordinate 16,079,287 of OV815982.1, read as the reverse complement.
TTAACACATAGGTACTCATGACGATCAAAAAGTGTCAAAGTCAAAATCATTCATTTCAAATAGACCATTTGCAGGCACTTTTGAATAGTCAAATCAACCAGTCCAAAAAAAAGTGAAGCAAAATTGCACGTTTCAAAGTGTTAATCTCTATGGAGAAAAACGAGCAAGAAATTCCATGGACACTCTTTTAAATCATATTATTAGTAACTGGAACACCTCTTCATAGTAACTGGAACAAAAAGTGTCTCCGTTTGCACAGCGCCTAAGCCATGTACCCGTTAAAGGAATTGAATTACACGTTTGCAAAACAGGGTTCAATATATCGCAATCCAGATAAACGGCCTCCTGTACTTTTTACGTGGAAACCTTTTTATTTAGCTATCGCTGTATACTGCTATCGCTATGTTGCGCTATCGCTGAGTATCACTATTTTCTGCACAGGATCGACTGAAAAGTAAAGCTTTTGAAATAAATTCAGTACGAGGAGATCAATATTGCAACTTTGTTCGCGAGAATATTTTCAGCCATCAGAGAATTTTGGGGCCTATTGACTTTAAAGAGGCTAAACTAGCTTAAGATTTTAAGCTAAGTGGGTAAAGGCTAAAAAGATAATGATAAGGTTCAACATTAAGTATGTTCGAGATGATAACAAGACGCGATGATTCTGGAGTGAGAAGGAATGGCAGGCGGTCACCTCCTTCTGCGAAACAGTAATACTAACGAACGGTCTTCTTCAAGCTTTAGCCGGCGAGATCCCGATTGCGATTTCTAGCCACCGTAGGCGTATGGATGGCGAGCAATGAGTAGCTCTCCGTCTGGCTGTCCGGTAACCGTCCGGACTGACCCCGAGTTGTTGACGACATGAAATATTCCACGCGTGCCTTAAGGAGATTTCCGCAAAACCGTAGGGGCTCAGCAAAGTCTAAGCCTACTGGGGCCAAAGGTTTGCTTCTTAAAGGAAGACTTGGCCATGGTATGAAAGGCAACGATTGAACATAGGAGTGGGTTTGGGAAAACGCCTTCCCAACTCTGTACTGATTTGTTGGATGATGTGGGAATCAGGTAAATAATAAAATACGGCAGGATACACTTCATGTATTGTTCAATAAATATTACACGTCTGAATGACTCGTCCAAAGGAAAAAGTCAGGGCTTGGAAATATTTAGTACTCTGTATGGTAATTGCGATGTTGCCGCCACATGGGTTTTAGTCAGTAAAAGTCTGATCCTCATTCTCGCTTCTACCTATAGCGAAAGAAGTCATTGGATTGGAATACCCAACTAAAAAATAAAAAGAGATTATGACAAAGTCTGAAACATGCGCTCATTGCTTCAGCCAAAATTAACAGGACCACTCTTCCATCATAACGAAATTCTGTTTTTCATTTCTAAAATGAAGATCTTTCCTTGATTAAATAATACGGTAGAGTGCCAGAAACGCAAGTCTGAATACTATTTACGATGCAGTTTGTCACGCCATTCATTATGAGAATTGCTAAGGGAAGATGATTTCTGTTGTCTCCGCATTTTCAGAATATGGCTGAATATTTTACAGTGTGATGAGGTTTTCATTGTTGTGGTTTGTGAAGTTTATATTCATGTTTTCGTGTATATGGAGAACTATGTTTTAGAGTTGAAAATTGATACTTTTTTTTAAGGCGTGAAAATCATATAATGAGATCCCCCGTTCTTGGGCGGAGTGGGAGTTAGTGTCAGACTTTTACTGACTAAAACCCCACTCCTGTTTCTTCTTAGCCCTTCATACTGGGGTTGAACCTTTCAGAACCTGGTTCAAGGCCCTAATAGGCTTCGGCCCTGCTAGGCCCCTACGGTTTGCTGACAACTCTAATACTACTCTACTGGACAGTCGGACTGCAAGCTACCTATTGCTCACCGGTGGTACAGTGGCCGGAAATCGGGATCAGAATCCCGGTGGAGGCTGGGGCGTGAGAACCATTGCCTAACACGTGCGACCTCCTCTTTTGCTAGCAGAAGGAAAGTGACACTTAATATTCCAATAAACTAGTGCGCCTCACCATCAGAGATTGCATTACTGCTTACCATCAGGTGGGATCGTAATCAAGCACTAGTTTATATCAATTAAAAAAAAATCTACATGAAATAGACGTCTCTGTGTGTTTGACATAGGCTATATTTTATGAATGTGGGCAAAGCGAATGACACTTTGACCTCGTACCGCACTTAGCTAAACAAAGATTTTAGTTTATTAAACTTTACGGGGTCTAATAAGCCCCTTACAACTATAATTACAGATTTACGTACCTCAGGAATGGAAATAATATAAAAACGAAAGCTGTCAACGTGTTCAAGTGTCTAGTTTAATTTTCAAATAACGACATTCCAAAACACAAATTGATAGTAGAGTTTCAATCACAAACTTCAGGGCAAAGTTTCACTCTTATAGTTAAGATACAAACATTTTAGGAAGTTCATGTTTATGCAATAGTTTGCTGAACAAACAGACTATATTAGTTTTGGTGCTTTTAGTGTCAATCAAAAGTAACTTGGTAATTATAATAATAATATAATAATCTACGGTAATGTAATAAAGAGCTGAAGTGTGTTTTTTTTTGTTTTTAGGAGGTAATCTCTGAAAATACCTACTGGTCCGATTGCTAAAATTTTTTCACCGACAGAAAGCTGCTTTATTCCTGAGTGACATAAGGTAGGTATTTAATGTACCTACGCAGGCGAAGCCGTTGGCAAAAGCTAGTAATATAATATTCCACAACTATTACACAACGCCGTCTAGTCCCAAGCTAAACGGAGCCTGTGTTATGAGTCCTAGACAACTGATCATCATCATCATATCAGCCGAAAGACGTCCACTGTTGGACATAGACCTCCCCCAAGCGTCGCCACAACGACTGGTCTTGTGCGTAACGAATCCATCGGAATCCTGCGACCAGGTGGTCCGCGACAACTCATAAACATACTTTTATATTTCTAAATATATACATATTATAGACTAGCTTTTGCCAGCGGCTTCGCTCGCGTACATAAAATATAGCCTATGTCACTCAGGAATAAAGCAGCTTTCTAACAGTATAAAAAAAAATTTGCTATCGGACCAGTACTTCTAGAGATTACCTTCTACAAACAAAAAAAAAAAAAACAAACTTTACCACTTTATTATATTTGTTTAGATAAATTACATCGAAACACAAAACAAATGATCGTGCTCAACACCTAAACATTTGTTCTTCGTGGCAATCGAACCCATGACCTCCGGCATAGCAGTAAGGGCTGCTAACCACAAGACCAACAGGTCAGTCTAGTTTGATAAAGTTTATCATCATCATTTCAGCCGATACATGTCCACTGTTGGACATAGGCCTCCCCCAAGCGTCGCCACAACTAACGTTCCTGTGCGTTTCGCATCCATCGGTTTCCCGCAACCCTCACCAGGTCATCGGTCCGCCTTGTAGGAGGCCTTCTAACGCTGCATCTTCCGGTACGCAGTCGCCACTCCAGAACCTTTAGGCCCCAACGGCCATCTGTTCTGCGAGCAATGTGCCCTGCCCATTGTCACTTAAGTCTGTTTTAATAATTCCACATATTGTTCAGTTGCGCACAAAGTTGACTGATTTTATCAACTAAAAAAAAACTTCAAACAAAATGCAAAATACAAAAAACTACAATGCCTTAAGCTGCTTTGATTTCGTAAATTAGATTCTCAGAAAATAAGACATTTCGACTATTATTTGGTATTCCTTTTATTTGATTTGATTTGTCGAACCTACTTACTTGCTATTCCTGTTATTTGATTTGTCGAGCCGAATGAAATAAAACATTCTTCATCACATTCTCCAATAATCGTTTTCTCTGCCAAGGTAACTCGATTTCTTTTATTAATCAACCTCAATCAATTAAAATAAAAGGAAAAAGTCCGTCTATCGATTTTTAGGGTTCCGTACGTGAAAAGGAAAAAACGGAACCCTTATAAGATCACTTTGTTGTGCGTTCGTCCGTCTGTTTGTCTGTCAAAACTGAGGTATCTAGTTAAAGCATATTTTTTTTTTTTATGATGGGAAAAATCATGCATTGACATCCCCCGCCCTTGGGCGGAGAGGGAGATATTGTCAGACTCTTACTGACTAAAAGACCCACCCCGTTCCTTCTAGCCTTCATACCGGGGCTCAAGCGCCCTTTCGGATAACCCTGGCTCCAGTAGGCTTCGACCGGGCTGGGTCCCTGCTGTTGCTGACAACTCCTTGAGGCGCGCGGGAACAGTGCGCGCCGTCGACGACTTGGGCTTGGTCCGGACAGTTACCAGACTGCCGGACAGTGAGCTATCCATTGCTCACCGTCCGCAAGCCTGCGCCTACGTTGGCCGGAAATCGGGATCAGAATCCCTACTCAGATCTGCGGACTCTTGAAGCTGTAAAAAAATCAAACTTAAAAGGTAACAAAAAGGCCAGCGTCAGGCACTAGTTGTCTGGCATTCATGCTGAACTGGACCTATTTTGATGCAGCCATGAGGCAGACAACAGTGATATTTTTATTTTTTGCTTCTTTTATTTTTTATATGTGTTATTGTATATTATTGTGATTGGGCCGGCTTGTGCTGTACCAAATAAATTATTTTTCTTTCTTTCTTTTCTTTCAAAAAAAAAGGTAATTCGATTTATGTGGCAAAAAAACGTTCATTTTGACACTATCGAGGAAATCAAAATTCATAGGGTATTTCCCGTTGACCCAGAATCCTGAAATTTGGCATAAAGCAAGATCTTATAGCACAAGTATAGAAATAAATCTGAAAACGGTTTTATTGTTACGTCACAATTTTTTTTCGTGTTTCGGAAAAATCTTTCGAGACTCCATCACGGAATTGAACTATTAACTTCTTTTTTTTTTTTAAATGATATAAACTAGTGCTTGACTACGATTCCACCTGATGGTAAGCAGTGATGGCATCTCTGATGATGGGGCGCAGTAATTTATAAGCCTGTTCAATAAAACACTTTACATAGTTAAGTTTGAACAGAACCCTCTGGGCGCGAGTCCGACTCGCACTTGCCCAGTTTTTTCTACTCTGGCAATTCCTTCCCCGTTATGCAAATAAGGCGTGCTCGGGCTTCTTATAATTTCAAATGATAATTGCGTTTGAAGTCTGATGAAACATAAGATTTGAAAATGGAAGCTTCCGTCTTTTTTTATTTCCTTTTTTGAATTTTATTTTCTTAGAGGCTTGGTAACGTGTCTATTGAATGCTGTATGATTTTCGTAGAATTCCAAAGTTTTCACTTCGTAATTGAAATTTAAAAAAATAAGATGCGTTGGTCAATTCTTGAAAATTAAGAAGATTTTCAGCATAGCAATTTGAATCACATATAATTAATTATGAAAATAAAAAAATCTTGAAAAATTCTATTTTATTGGAAAATATCAATCGAGTTCTTCAAATATTTACTCGTATTTTGTTACAGACATTATTCAGTGTATATACCAAAAAACACTTAACTGACTATTAAAAATAAAACAATAATAAACTCAAAATTAAGTAAAACTAACAAAAAAAACATCGCTGTCAACTGGCAATATACCCAAAATACTGGCGATATTACCACGCTATATGGCAATGTTTATCCTAAGTCCAGGTATTATTTGGTTACTATTTTTACAATACCTTTAAACATTGAATAAAGAATTAGTAATTATTTTCCGTCTGTGAGCTCTTTGATAAATGAAGAATGTTTGCAGAATTCCGTTTTACGAACATAATAATTACAATCGTAATAATTACAGACACAATTGAAAGACAATAGGTGCGCGAACGCCGGCGTTCGCTTGGGGTTTAATGAATTAAACATTGAATAAAGAATTAGTTATTATTTTCCGTTTGTGAGCTCTTTGATAAATGAAGAATGTTTGCAGAATTCCGTTTTACGAACATCTGACAACCTTCCAATTCCTTTTTATTATTTTCTTGAATGTGTTTATTTATGGTCGTTGGGTTTTACTAAGCGTGAACTGGAAACATGGCACCCTAAAAGCCGAAATAAAATATACTCTGTTGACATCAAAACTTGTAGAAAAGAAAAAAATGTAGATTTAAATAAACATTATTTATGAAAGTCAAACATTCGTGATCCTTTTAAAGTTTTAATTTTATTTCATAAAAACTAAGCTACTAGTACAATTACTGGAGCCTGGGTTCATTCGAAAGATAGCTCAAGCCCTGCCCCGGTACGAAAGGCAACGAAGGAACAGGGCCTCAAGTCTGCTATTACAATAGTGTCAGAATGGTCTATCATTGATGACATAATTGTCGAATTTGACAAGTTTGGTAATCTACTAATATAATGGCGTCATTATGACTTTCCAATGGTCAACCACTGACACTCCATTAAAAGAAGTGACATAGAATAGTAATCTCGTACATATTGACAAATGAATATTTGACGTTTGCGGTAATCTGCTAAAACTTTGACAGTTTATTTGATCAGTGTTTTACCATTAGAACGTTATTGTGCAGTTATTAGTTTTAATATGCTCGAAATTATCATTCTACCACAATTCAGTCAATTCACAAGACCAGTGACCGATCAATGATATATCATTATAAATTAGCAGATTACAAATATTTACTTGTGTTAAGATGTACCTTTTTGAGAGAAATAAATGATATATTATTATTATTATATTATTATTTTAGCAAAATGACAATGGGATCGTGTTGGAATGACGAATTTATAAAAATAGCAGACTTGGGGCTCAGGAGTGGGCTTTTAGTTAATAAAAGTGACACTATCTCCCGCTCCGCCCAAGAGATTTTCCCACCAAGAAAAACAAAAGCTAGGTACTAGTACAATGTACAGAATATTTATATACGCAGAATAGAAAATATAACTTGAATTAAATTTATTTTTGTAAGCTTCAGCTAGACTCACCATCATTGTATATTCAAAACCGCAGTATTATTTTAAATTCAGTTTCAAAAAGCCTTTCATTCATTAAAATACGAACACTGGCAATTCAAAAAGTGTGAAACGGAAATGTATTTATTAAAATGGCAACTACAGTGTTTCTTTTTTTTAGTTTTAAAATTTATTTAAAACTAAAAAAAAACAAAGCACTGTAATTGCCATTTTAATAAATACATACCGTTTCACGGTTTTTGAATCGCCAGTTTTTGTCAGTTAAATTAAAAAAAAAAAACTATTCCATTAAAAATAAAGAGAAAAACTGATAGAATTTTTAGCAAAGGCATTAAAAAGAATTCCAGTTATGAAAACAACATACATACGAGTACATTTATTTGAACAAAAAAGACAAACATTTCAAAAAAGGAACAGTAATTCAACACACAGGTATTTCGGACCGCCAGTTCTTTTTTTTTACACATATTTTTAGGCTCTTATTTGTCAAACAAAACTTTTCTGCGGTGAGTCTCTTGTCATCTTTTCGACATCAAAGAGACTTGTTCATCAAAACGCAAGTGTTTGTTGTCAGGCTTAAATGTTGCAATTTGCCATACTTTGTGGTTCCCTTGGGCGCTGTTTTGGTTTCTAAAGCAAGGATCTGTTTTGGAGGTACAGTTGACAACGAACACTGGGGAATATCTAAATTATATATATATAGGGTAGGAAAGTAGACCGATATCACTTTTGGTGTTTTACACCAAAATTGCGATACAAGAGGCACTGTTACTTCAGTATTTTAATTAAATCAAGAAAATAATAGTGATACATACATACTTTACTCCATCATCAATGATAACTCCTAAACCGCCAAATGCAGAGCTGCATCGCGTCGCATCTCGAGAGAAACAGTGGAGCCAGACTTGACCGAGACATTTTTTTTTATGGTGGGAAAAAGTCATGCAATGACATCCCCCGCTCTTGGGTGGAGCGGGAGACAGTGTCAGACTCTTACTGACTAAAAGACCCACCCCGTTCCTTTTAGCCTTCATAAATAGAGCTCGAGCGCCCTTTCGGATAACCCTGGCCCCAGTAGGCTTCGACCCGGCTGGGTCCCTGCTGTTGCTAACAACTCCTTGAGGCGCGCGGGAACAGTGCGCGCCGTCGATGACTTGGGCTTGGTCCGGACAGTTACCGGACGGCCGGACAGCGAGCTACCCATTGCTCACTGTCCGCAAGTCCGCGCCTACGCTGGCCGGAAATCGGGATCAGAATCTCGGCGGCGGCGGCGGCGGCGATAACGCCGTTGCCTGATGCGTTCGGCCTCCTTCTTTGCGAGCATTACTGCTTCGAGACTTGACAGAGACATGATGACCGTGTGTAAGAGCGTTTGACTAAGAATAAGTATTTGGCCATTATTATGCAGAGCTGAGGCCCTTTTGTTATCATTCTGTGTACTTTTTGTTTTTTGTTTCTGTCGACTGTGTCACAGTTTATACCAGTACAGTCGACAACATTATCTTTTAAGCAATGCTGCTATCAATTGTCTGTAAATTTTAGATTAAGAGTTATGTGAAATTGAAAATGTTGAATAAATTATTATTTCCTTTATTTGTCTTCTGTACACATTTTTCTATATTTTTAAATATTTCTTAAAACAAACATATAAAAAAATATATAAAAATGGTATTCCCCGATGTCGGGAGAAGGGTCTAAGCTACTGGTAGTTAGGGCTCTGGAGATAGGAATTTCCACACAATGCGAGCCGTATCGAGGAGTACTGCCTTCTGTATCAGGCCCTCAATAAAAAAATATTATCAATTATAAGATGTGTTCGTTTTCGTAATGTCAATAAACGCAATTTTCTTTCTTTTTATTGTCGCTTATACCTAAGTGACGGTCTCCATCTTAAGTCCAATATGTCATTCTCCCCCGTGTTGGTTAAGGTGTAGGTAACACCTTAACCGTGTTAACCCACTTTCGCTGGCAACCGTACCAAGTTAATTTTTCACGGATATATAAAGGTGAAAATAGGCTCAGCGAAGAAAATGATTGATGTCGGCGTAATTGAAACGTATTATGGGTATGTTTGGATAAGGAAATACACTTTCGATATTTTCGTTATTTTTGTTATATAAGGCATTAGCGATTAACTTTTTTTTTTCGCAAAAAGGACGATTTAATAATAATAATAACTTTATTTCGAGTGGCAAAGACTCGTAGAAAACTTAACCTAATACAATTTCTTCATTTTATGTCCCATGACTGGCCACACTTATACAAGACGTGGCCAAATAATTTCGAAAAGGACAATCAAACCGTACAGAATAGCTGTACGGTTTGATTGTATCAGAATGTTCTATCATTGATGTCGAAATTGTCGATTTTGACCAGTTTGGTAATCTACTAATATAATGGCGTCATTATGACTTTCCAATGGTCAACCACTGACATTCCATTGAAAAAAGTGGCTTAGAATAGTAATTTCGTACAAGTTAACAAATGAATATTTGAAGTATGCGGTAATCTGCTAAAACTTTGACAGTTTATTTGATCAGTGTTCTACCATTAGAACGTTATTGTGTAGTTATTGGTTTTAATGTGCTCGATATTATCATTCTACTACAACTTTGTTACGATACCATTGACCGATCAATGATCGATCATTGTGAATTAGCAGATTACGAACTTTTAGCAAAATGACAATAGGATCGTGTTGGAATGACTTTATAAAAATAGCAGACTTGGGCCCCAGAATAGAAGATAAGAATATAAGAGATCAAACTTTACTGTACCCCAAAATAGTAACAATTTCACAGAAACTTAAATCTGTGTACAATGGCGCTCTTTTCACTGACTGCGATATCTACCAGACAACCTTAGGATTGACTTTAAAAACTAAAACTAAGATTTCTGTGTCTTTGCAACTCCCACTTGTAATTTTTTAAGTTATTAAAGAACTGGCGAAGTGGAGACTTAAAATGAAAACGCATTCATCTACTTTCCTGATTACGAATCGGCCCCTTTTTTTATGGTGGGAAAAAATCATGCAATGAAATCCCCCGCTCTTGGGCAGACCGGGAGATAGTGTCAGACTCTTACTGACTAAAAGACCCACCCCGTTCCTTCTAGCCTTCATAGGCCTAGGAATTGGCCCTACGGGGCTCCTATGGTTAGCTAATATTTGCCCGAAGCGCGCGTGGAATACTCCGTGCCGTCGATTACTTGGGCTCAGTTCATAGAGGATAAGTACATGGCAAGCTACTCATTACGTGCCATTCGTAAATCCGCCTACAGTGGCCGGTAATCACTCTGCGTTTCTTAACGCCCACAGCGTCTTCTGTCATGACGACTGTGGCATGAGGATCTACATTCCCTTACTTTTGCGGCCGCCTCCTTTGCTAGCATTACTGCTTCACAGAAGGATGCGAGCGCTTCCCATTCTCTCTCACTCCGGACCATGGCCTGAACCATGACTGGGCGCGAGAGGTAGCCGCCGCCAATTATCTACACTAGGACACGGTGATGCTCTGCCTTAGCGGGGCACACCTTCACCCTTCACCGTCTGCTCCGGACCATGGCCAGGTGCGTGAGGTAGCAGCTGCCGAGGGATTCTGTCTAAGCGAGGCACACCTCCATCGTATGCTTCACCATTGTCCTCCAGGCGGTCAACACAGTGGTGACACCTGTGCATTACTTACGCACAAATTCGGTGCTTTCCAAGCCGACCATGCACGGTGAGAACCTGCGTCATGCGGAAGGTGAGAATATGTAAGCTTCACCGTTGTCCTCCGGGCGGTTATTTACTAATACTTAAGTTTAAGATTAGTGGTGCTAACACAACATGAGTTTTGCACGATTTAAAGACCTATTATAACATACAAGGTAGAATACCTCCTTTTTTATTATACCACTATCTCACCTGATGGTAAGCAATGATGTGGCCGACGATGGGACACGCTTGCCTATCTATTCACTCTTGATTTAAAGACCCCTGGATTATAGCTATCAGGAAACACAAACTCCGGCAGGGAATTCCGCTCCTTAGATATACCTATGCATAATCCTCATTCCTCCATAAGATATTTTCAAGACATGTTAACTAACTCTCAAATGGTAATACATACAGGCATACTAAGCACATATATGTAAATTGGTTCTATGTGCCGGGTACGTAGCAGATGCAAATTATGTTTCGACGGAGCTGCTGTTATAATAGCTTACGGAAGCTGTATTGTATCGTGAAGTAGAGTGATCTTAGCTATTGTTGACTTAGTGTAAAATGTTACTTTATTGATCTTTTTTTAGGTGGTAATCATCTAATGAAATCTCCCGCCCTTGGATGGGGCAGGATGTCAGACTTTTACTGACTAAAATTCATTCCTGTTCCTTCTTTACCTTCACTCCAGGGCCCCGGGGTCTTCTTTCGCATCACCCATCCCCCTAGTAGGCTTCAGCCCTGCTGGGTCTCTACGGTTTTGCTGACATCTCCTTGAGGCGCGCGTGGAACACTACGTGCCGTCGATGACTTGGGCTAGGTCCGGACGGTTACCGAACAAGTTACCCATTGCTCACCGTCCGCAAGCCGGCGCCTACGCTGTACTTTATTAGTTTTGAGATCACAAAATTACCTCCTACCAGCGAATATTATCGTTTGCCTGACCTTGTCACTTTTTACATGAGAAAAATTTTATGTCGCAAAGACGAGAATGGTGTGATGACAATGGATAAAGTGAGAAATGAGTAGAGGAAATTTGAAAGTGGTGCCAGTGACTGAAAAGTTGAAAGGAAATCGTTTGTCTTGGTATGGTCATCTGAAGAGGAGGGATGAAACGCATGTTAATAAAAGAGTTATGAGTATACATGTGGACGGCTGGAGAGGGATAAGGAGGTCAAAAACAAATGGATGGATTATGTGAAAATGAAAGAAAAGGGAGTTAGTGATAACGTGACTGGTGACAAGGTAGAATGGAAGAAAAAAACATCTTGCGCCAACCCCAAATAAAACCTTAATGCTTAACATTTTACTAGAAGTTGAAGCAACGTTTCTTTCTTCCATTCTGTCCCATTAATCGACACGCTATTACTGAGACTCTTTTCTTTCTTAATCAGTCCATCCATATTTTCATTAGCATTTCTCTCGATTGGGGTGAGCTGACTTGAGTAGAGTAATCAGCCTTAATGTTCCTACTGCTGGGACTCAGGTTTTATCTTTCTAGAAGAGGGAATGAGCCGTAATTTACCACTCGCCCGCTTAGTGCGGGTTGGTGAAATTGTCATGTCTTCAAAATTTTGGTTCTAGGACATGCCGGTTTCCTCACCATATTTTCTTTCACCGTTTCGAGAGCAGTGGTGATGAAATAAATTAGACAAAGTAATACGCCTGACTGGGTTTGAACCCGCGACCTACAGCTCGTAAGTCGGGGCCGTTAGCGCTAGGCCTTCACTGCTCTCAGCAGACATGAGTATTTAATATTTCGTAGTTCATATGAGGTGCCATAGAAATCGCTACACCTCCAAAGGGTTCGAAGGAAAAGGTTTTTAATAGACGGCCGTTCACATGGAAAACAAAGTGATCTTATAAAGGTTCCATTTTCACCAATATTGAGATACAGAATCCTAAAAATGTCCTTCCAGACGCATCTCTTTGTCCGCTGAATCTGAAAGTTAAAATTCATTTCAACTCGGCTTTATTAAACTATTAACTTGTTGAAGCACGTTTCATCTATTAAGAATCCTATCAGTTAGGATACTAAGTTACAAACTTCAAGTTTCAATATTGAGTTCGGACGTATAAATGTAGGCATATATATATACTCCATTAGCATTAGATATACATAAACTTATCTTTTTACTGTCGTTTAAACCGATTTTAAGTTCTACTCCGTAGGTTTAAGGATGACATTAATAGCAAAGAAGTGGTTGCAACTAACTCTTTATTGCACCCTCCATTTATCATACCACCAACGTAATAGAAGTCAAAATTGGTTGAACGGACCGTAAAAAGCTTTGATAAAATGTCTAATCTTATTGTGACTTCAGTATATCCGATCAAAGTCACTGAATACTCTTTCTGTCTGTATGGCAATGACATTAGAGCGCCTTCAAACTAGCGTTTATCCAGCGTAGGTGTTCGATAAACCTATACGCAGCGCAGACGCCGCGACAACGCGATGTCTGCGCCGCGTTGTAGCGTTCATTTGGCTCCAAAGGAAACGCCACAGCAACGCAACGTTATCGCGGCGTCTGCGCTGTTGCACAAAGTCAATTTAAGTTTTTTTTTTAGGTGGTAAATCTTCTAATTACTGATTTATTTATTAAAACTTTATGCACGTAAATGCTGTACAAAGATGCACTTTATGCCTAAGGCATTTTCTGCCGGTCGACCTTAGGGTGCTACAAAAACTACTTTTTAAATAAATTCCTTCACTTGCTCTAGGCAGGGCATGTCAGAATTGACTGACTAAAACCACATAGGTAAACATATTTCTATTTTACCTATATGTCTCAGTTCTCCGCTCTTAACTCCACAGTGGATAATACCCTAGGTAAACTCTGCCAGACACGGGAATAGGTGGGGGAACATCTTAAAAATGAAAGTGATGAAGGAAGTCACGTCCCTCAGCATTGATGAATACGACGCAAGGAGGAGGGCTATCTTTAGTTGCTCTTTGCGTTATAAGACCATGGGTTTCCCTTTCAAAAGTCAACCTATGGACCAGCTGGTCCTGCTGCCTCAACAGTTTTGTTGACATCTACTCACCGTCGATGGCTTGGGCTCGGTCCGGACGGTTACTGGACGCCTGGACCGTAAGCTACCCATTGCTCTTCGTCTGCAAGTCCTATGGCATGTTAGTTATGTTAGAGTAGTCAGTCATCTAATGCTAAGTAATGAAAGTGTGAGAAGATTTAGGTATTTATACGTTACCCAATGATATGATATGATATTCCACAACTGTCATACAACGCTGCGCTGTCTAGTCCCAAGTTAAGCAGAGCTTGTGTTATGAGTACTAGACAACTGATAAACATACTTATATATTTCTAAATACATACAAATTATAGATAAATTAACTCAGACACAGAACAAATGATCATGCTCATCACACAAACATTTTTCCTGGGTGGGAATCAAACCTACGACCTTCGGCATAGCAGTCAGGGTTCACTAACCACTATACCAACAGGCCAGCTATAACACTCCGTCTAAAATCCAATGCATTTTCCATCACATCTAATGCTGAACATGTTTTTCCCATTAAAGATTATCAACAATTTATTTATTCTGAATCTCCTTAGCTTTCCCGTGGGTGTATATATGGCTTTCAATGTTAAGAGTAGCGTGACTCGTCTCAGATATTACGGGATTGATTATGTTTGGGAGTTTCCTTGGTAGGCATTTATATACAGGCTGAATTTTCGGGTTTCTTTCCTCCATCGATAAATCTCTACCAGTAGGGATTATTATTTCTTTTTCTAGAAATTTATTTATTATTATTACTAATAATAATTGACATTAATTTATTTTGGACGAGGTCCATATTTTATTTGTATTTTAATAGATTTATAGTATTAGAAAAAACCACTAGTTAAATAAAATAAATTATTAGATAAGTAAGTAACTGTGTCAATATTATAATCAAGTTTTCTTACAAATTATTCGCACTGAAACGAATATCAAAAATATATTTACAACAATAATTGACAAAATCGAACAATTGGCAAGGATTTATTGATTTTTCTGGAATAAATCAATTTTCTAAATAGAATAGAGTGGCCAAATCAGAAACTTTGAAAAAAAAAAGAGGTCTCAGGCACAGTTTATGCTTTTAGGTCATCTGTATAAATTTCAAATCCTAGCAAAAGACATCCAGAACTTTTTCTTTGAGACAGAGAAGAAATTTGGATGAAAAGCCAAAAGCATACAGTTAGACTAAAAATAAGTCTAAAAATAGAACATAGGATACTTTTTATCCCGAGTATATGTTCCTTTGGGGAAATTTTCTACTTTTACGCGAGCAAAGTTGTTGACAGCATTTAGTATAGAGTAAATTTATAATATTAAGGTGAAAAGATCAGAGGACAAAATCCAAAACGCATTAATTTATTATTATTATTTATTGTAATATTTATTGTACACCAAATAAACAAAAATACAGGTCAAACATTTAAAAGAATAAGTGCACAATGGGCGGTCTTATCGCACAGGGCGATCTCTTACAGACAACCTTTGGATGGACTGAGAGAAAGGAGATAGATTAAGGGTTGTCAGTGTACAAACATCAGATATGTATAACAAGATACATTAACACAAATACATACACACAATATAAAAAAAAAATACTAATAAATATCAAATATATAGTTGAATCAAAGAGAAAGGTAATGTTCCTTCACCATCTTTTTAAATGTTGGTAGCGTTTGAGTACGCCTTACTTAAAGCAAAAAAATCAATCAATTTTAATCTTAGTCTTAAAGCAAAAACCAACTTAATGCACCAATATTTTTGTATTATTATATTGTACTAGCTTTTGCCCTCGGCTTCACCCGCGTGGCATTAGGTACTTAAGGAATCGGGATAAAAGGTAGCCTATGTTCTTTTCCATGTCAAAGGCTATATGCATGCCAAATTTCATCCAAATCCGTTCAGTCGTTTTTGCGTGATTAAGTATCAAACATCCAAACATCCACACACATAATTACATTTATAATATTAGTTAGGATTATTATTATATTCGATCAAATCTATAGGTTATTTACTTTTTGCCGAAGTTTTCTTTGAAAATAAGTATCGTAGATAATAAACGGTTTTACCTATAAATTCGTTTTGATCAGATAAATCGATAGCTATATTTATTTATTTAAACTTCATGTACAGTAGTGGTACATAGGCGGACTTAATGCAACAAGGCATTCTCTCCCAGTCAACCTTTGGGTTAAAAAAGAGATCACTGTGGTAGGTTTGCACAATAAACAAATAACAAATTATGAAAACGGAAAAAAATAATAATAAGTTATATATATATAGTATATAATAAAATACATAAATATGCTAAAATAATAAACTAATAAATATTATAAAAAATATCAAATCTTAAAGAGAACTTAATAACAATTCTGACGAAGAACAAACTAAGGTTGAGAGGACTTCAAGTAGTAGTTCCGAATTTTACGTTTGAAGGAAAATTTACTTTCGGCTTTTTTTTTCTATATTAAACTTAACTAGGGTAAAAAAGCAGAATATTGGTATTTACAGTAAGTGTACATTATACTCAAATCCCTCAACATAACGACACTCATTTATTACTCAACTTATATTAAAACTGGTCCAGGTAAACATCTTAACAGAACCATTATTGAGAAAGGGTATTAGCATTCAATGGACGTATATTTGCGTAAAACTACTTAAAGCTATGTCTGAGCCATTCTCAGACAAGTTTAGACATGTTCTCTGACCACAGAATAGATTGGTACAGAATGTTAACTCCACAGAACGACAAAAAACAGGTGCAACTATTTTTTTAAATGACTCATTATTGTAGGATGCTAGGGGTATTTAAATCATAAGAAAATAGAGACCACATCAATGCTTACCATGAGACAAGCGATGAGATAAGTGGTCAAGCGTGAGTCTGACCGCAGTAAAAAAGGACGCATTTTTGAACTCGATCTCATCTATTAGTAAGGAGTAGATGAGATAAACGATGGTGCAGACAAGCCCAGAATATATCCATTTTATTTTATTCTGAAGACAGATGAATCATATGTTATATTTAATACTGACAAAGAATTTCACACCTTTAAACATACGCATCATATTAATATTAGAAAGGTGAAAGTTTGTGAATGTGTGTATGTATGTTTGTAACTTTTCACTTAACACATGGGTAGATTATATCCTGGAATATACAGAATACTTTTTATCCCGAAAATATGTTCTCTTAGGAAAAAATTTAACACTTATGGGCGGAGCCGCCGGCAGCAGCTAGTATACGCATAATAAATGTAGAGGAAAAAGCGCTAATTGCGACTAGTCATTATACCTGCAGCCTGTAATTGCAAATGGACACTTACCTTAGCACCACGATCTTAAACATTTGAAAGTCGTGACTATCTGTGCACTATGTGTCCAGTGACTTTCAAAAGGTTGAAAAGAAGGGCACTCTAGGACCTACTCAAAGAATTACCAGCTTGAATGGGCTATTAGATAAGAATGGGTGAAGCAGCGGCTCCTTACCGTGTAAGATTGCTACGAACACCACATGACTATTGCTGAATGTTTTAAGACAGATTGCATTAACCTTTTGAATGTCTTAAGTTACACAGTTCGACATAAGCAATTGTCTTTATATTGTGTCTCTAATTACGGCATTCAAAGAGTTAATGAGTAAAAAAATAAAAGTATACGTGAAGTGTGAATGTTCACTTATTGTGTAGAGCTGGCCTTCTGTGCGTATAATATTCTGTGTCCTGACTACGCTTTCAAATTGTTCACGTTCTCTAGTAATATTGAGATTAATTGTGGTCTGCCTGTGCAGTCCATAGTTTGAAGATTTGTTTGATTAATTCGATTCAAGAGTTGTACGATAGTCCTTTGGCTAGACATTTTGAATATAATTCAGTTGTTATTATGTTTTAGTTGGAGGAATCCATGTTTTCAGGATCGCCTAAAAACATCAAAAACATAACTATTTATAATAACAGTCTACAACTTTCGCACAAGGCCATCTAGTCTCAAACTAAGCAAAGCTTGTGCTATAAGTACTAGACAACTGATAAACATACTTATATATTTATAAATACATACTCGTACGTATTATAGATAAATTACACCCAGACACAGAACAAATGATCAAGCTCATCACATAAACAATTGTCCTGGGTGGGAATCGAACCCACGACCATAGCAGTCGGCAGTGGCGTGCCCGCCATATAAGCCAAAAAGCCTGGCTTGCCCTACCAAAACCTCACCTAATTCATAGAACACGACCAATCAATTAATTATCACAAAAATCTAAACTTTAAACTTCGCGCGCTTACGTGGTTACGCTAAGTTGCCACTGTGTTGTGTGAAATTCAAAAATCATTCATAAGACGATACCAGGGCGAAGCGAGGATGCCATTCTGAGCGAAATCTCTCCGATCTCACTCTAACACTTAACAAAAGAAAGAGATGAACACTAATGTGTTGTTGTCTTTTTCTGTCTCAAAGGCTTTTATGAGGCTTTATCTTCTATCTCAACTTTTGATATAAATACGTCAAATTTTGAGTGTGTGTAGGTGTAATTTGTTATTGTGTGCAAATCCTCGTCGAACATTTTGTTCTAAAAAAAAGCAGGGCTTTGGTAAATTTATGAATGACAGAAATTTTTACGCATATTATAATACGAGGCGCCCTCTATGACGCGTAAAGTTGTACGAACTAAAAAGTACTCAGTTCAAATTTGCTTTGATCGGTTATCGTGTTGTACGTAATTATTGTTTTGTTTTTTTTTGTTTTCCGTCATTTAACAGTTTATGAATTCGGAAACTATACTTGTGGTTGTGTGTGGATATTATTATGTGTGGAATTGATATCAATGGCCAGGTAGGGTTTGAGTTTTAAAGATAAATATAATCTTGTAACTTTACTATTTTGAATATTTCTCAGAAAAGTTAATAACAATGCTTGGAATACATCAGGTATGACTCAAATAACTTTGCTAGTGCCATGAAAATTCTCAAAAGCGTTCAAGTAAACGCTGTTATTTCCTTCTTTATACATGGCTTTGACTTTGACTTTGGTAAACCGCCAATAGAAAGTTGGTTCTCTTTCTCGACAGTTAAGTGATAAGTGTGTTTTAAAAAAGTGAACAACGAAAAGCTACTGCTGTTTCAATTGTGAGTATTTGCCAATAATATTAAATATTATTATAACGAACAAGTGTTTGAAACACCAAGATTTAAAAAAATATGTATTAGTTACACATTCATAACTAGATGGCGTTGGCGTCAAAACAGTAACATTAGATCAGTACCTAGTACTCGGTTGTTTTATTTCACACTCAACTCAACCTTACATTAAATATTCATTATGTTCAAATTAATCGTTGTAATAGTATTGGCTGACCATCCCGGCCGGCCGGTACTCGACAACAAGAGCGGCTTTCCGAATTATCTTTGATTGCAATTGAAAATCAGCTGTTGGTAGGATAACGTTCACAAACTTTTTACGCTGGTGTAAGTAATACAATCATTTTTAAATAAAGATAGACAATTTGAATTAGAATACGATTTTTTTTTTCTATTCATGTACCTATTCAAACTTTACGATTATTGGTATGATGATAAAGTTGTTGTGGTGAAGCTTTTGTTATCATTATTTATTACTTACTATTAACATTATAATTGTTAATAGTAGTGTAATGACGTCATGCCCGATGGCATGACGCTAAGGTGTATTTCGAATAATTATCTAACAGCTTACGTAGCCGAGAAGTGTAAGCAAGGACTGCGACGTTGGATGTCGCGCGTTCAAACCCGGCCATAACAAGTTTTGTCTTTTTGGAAGATCTATTGATTCAAAACGTAAATCTATTGATTCAAAATTTTATTTCTAACATGGTATAAAGAACGTTGACCGTGAATTCGAGACACACAGCAGCGCAGATCCTTGTCAGAGACATACGAGTGTCACTTGGAAGCCAATTGTTGAAATCTACCGCCATTATAAAAAAAGTAAAGAAATAATAAAAATTGATCATTATATTTTGTAAAGGATCACTATTTAATTGTATATTTTCTGTGCGTGAATTACGTCAATAAGAAAGGGGTGAGTCCTTAAGATTGTTGTTATATAATATATAGTAAGTTTGGTAAATCTGGACCGTTGAGCGATGTTCAAATCGGTGTCAATTATTGTTCCAGCCTATGGTCATGCCCTTTCTTTGTTGGTGAGTTACAAGAAGTTCGAGCATTTGCAAGCCAATGCCTATGCATACCTTCCTTGATGTTCAAACCCTATTTGTGTAACCCATACCCACCAGCCGGTGCTTCTGTGGATTGGAAGGGTTCCAGTCATTTGCCAGCCCGAGACAAAACCCTACCTGGCGCCCTCATTAGTTTGTAAGGTAAATTTAGTATCGTAATTAGGTTAAGCATATCGGTTGCAAGCAACCGCGTACTCCCCTAGGTGGGCAATAAAGATTGGCTTGATTAAACTGTGTTTCACTGACAAACCACCACCACGTTAATAGCTCGTAACATGGCGCCCAACGTGGGGCCGTTGGAGCAATTCAGAAAAATCAGCATTACTGCACTGATGACACGTGGTAGCACGAGATTTTTTTTTAATAGGTAAGTAGTAGTTAGGTCAAGATTCCTTGGCTTGCCCATGTTAAGGCATCAGGCACGCCACTGGCAGTCGGGGACACTGACCACCAGACCAAATGACTTGCCTGTAAGTCATTTATATCGCTGGGCTGGATGACTGACTTACATCAATTCGATTATATTTTACTTTCATTTATCTCCAATGAAAAAAGTTTATGTTTACTAACCAGTTGTCATGCATGTTATTTATTGATTAGAAAATCAATAAAAACCGGCCAAGTGCGAGTCGGACTCGCCCATGGAGGGTACCGTAGCAGCAAGTAACATAATATAAAAGTTCTTATAGTTCGTTGTAACTTTGCTCGATGTTTTAATAACAGTGTTTTTTTTTTTAGATTCATGACGTATTAATAAAAAACTACTTCCTAGATCTCGTTCAAACCAATTTTCGTTGGTAGTTTACATGGTAATGTACATCATGTATTTTTTTTTAGATTTATTATTCTCTTATTAAAATTTTAGCAGTTACAGGGGGTATGGACACATTTTACCTCTTTGGAAGTGTCTCTTGCATAAACTATTCAATTTAGAAAAAAAATGACATAAGAAACCTCAATATCATTTTTAAAGACCTATCCATAGATACCAAAAAAAAAAATTGAGTTTCAGTTCTAAGTATGGGGACCCCCAAAATTTATTGCTTTTTTTTATATTATTGTGTAAAAATCTTAAAGCGGTTCACAGAATACATCTACTTACTAAGTTTCAACAGTATAGCTCTTATAGTTTCGGAAAAAAGCGGCTGTGACATACGGTCTAAGGGTTCCGTTTTTGCCATTTGGCTACGGAACCCTAAAAAGAATATAATTGACTTGTTCCCTCAATCCTCCTACAATTCGTATGTAAAGTATGCCAATATTGGTACTGCGTATGTTTTACAAACAAAAAACTTAAATATAAAAAAAAAACGGCCGCAGTGCGAGTCAGACTCGTACATGAAGGGTATGGACTAACTAGGAAGCATAACCTTTTAGAATAAGCATAGCATAGTAGACCTTATAATGTCCCCACTGTTGGGATTCAGGCCTCTTCTCTAGGAGAGGGAAAGTGCCGTAATCCGCTATGTGGCCTAGTGCGGGTTGATGGATTTTCACACACCAACATAACCATTAATAAAAAAAAAAAAAAACGGTCCACAATTGACCGAGAAATCGGTGAGCATAAATAAAAATAATAATGATAAAAATATTATGCGTTCCAAATAAGAATAGGAAAGTCAATAATCTCGATCTGTCAAATGTTGAGTTAAAAGTACAGTTTGCAAATAAAACTTATTTGTGTATCAATAAAGGTATTTTTTTTTGCTTTGTATTACTATTTCATAGTTAAATCTAGGTGATGTAAAAACCTTATTGTTTAATGAAAATCAGCAAAATATAATATATTTTATGACATAATTGGTTAAAAATAAAAACTTTCGACTCTACCACGACTCTACCTATTTTCATTATTAGGAATAATTCGCCTTCTTTTTCCATTCGCCGCTACTCAGACACTTCACACAGTGTCGCAGAGATGAGCGAAATTGAAGAACTGGATTCTGATTAAACTTTTTTAAGTTCACGATTTGTAAATAAATTAAATTTTAAAAATTTCTTGCTTTGCTCACCCTACCCGATTTCTTTGATTTGACAGTACAATGTGACGTCACAACATGGTAATCGATCCTATTCTTATTTGGAACGCATTGTACATTCAGCCGACATAAATATAACCTCCTTTAAACCTACTTCAAAATTATGATTATGTTGCCCTTATATTAAAATCATGTCAACGAACGTTTCGGTCTAGAAGCGTCTTTACTATAATAATCGTATTTGAACTAAATGAAGATCGAAAGCCTAATCTAGACGTAAATATCGCTGAACTTGCCTCAAACATGTCTAAGATAGGCTTAGACTGGCCTAAAATGTTTTACAACCGATGAATACTAAGTTCTTTGCCTAAATAATATCGAATGCTTGAGACTTTAGGAGTAGGCTTAGAGTTATTTTGTTTTTGCGTGTTTGTTGATCGATAAATTATTTATGTTGGGGATTTGTTAGAATTAAATTCTTTTTTACCCGACCACGTTAGAAGAAGGGTTATATTTATCGATAGTATTTATGTATATAGGGCGGCTGATAATTAGTGTACGATACTTAAACACGTGATTGTGCCAATGATAACCAACAACTTTTACTATGGCATGTTTGCCTAATGTACTGAATAGCTGATATTTTGGAGCTGATCCTAAAAATATAAATTCAAAGACATGTGTCATTCACCAACCCGCACTGGGCCTGCGTGATGGATTACGGCCCATTCCCTCTCTTAGAGAGGAGGCCTGAGTCCCAGCAGTGGAAACATTAAAAGGCTGATTATATGACATTTTCACCAACGTTCTCCGCCTTTTGGTGGTAAGTTGTAATATTATTACACTATATTACTAAGAATCTGATAAGACTTAAGCCTTAGTAACAACAAAGTTACCTTCCCATTGACTCTATTTTCTATAGAGATGAAAACTTGACCCCAATAAAGTGATATTATTTTAGTTTTCAAAGATATCAAGTGCTTGGTTAAGTTTCAATTGCTTCTAAAGAAACCTTTTGAACGTAATCTTCTGAAAATTATTCAAGTAATTTGCTGATAGCCTCTGTAAAGTCAATAGGCTCAAACTGTTAAAAGGATGAAGGAAAATGTTTTAATCTTTCAACAGCCTACGTCGCGTATATAATACAAACACTCTCGCATTTATTTCTATAGATACGCACATAAACGACCAAATACTCCATCTTATCAGTTCTTCTATCACCTATAGGGATTGATTTATTATTGTCATTTAATTATTTGACATAACTGTAATTTCTCAATTGAACTAACATTATAAGTGTATTATAATTAATTATTAATTATTAATTTATTATTATAACGTTATCTGTAAAAAATTGCTATTAGCGATAAGACCACCCATTGTGACACCCTATTAATTTTAAGTTCCTGATGTAATTTTTATTTTTGGTGTACAATAAATAATACATCTATCTATCTATCTATTATTATTAAACGTTTAATTTTTGACATAACATTACTTTTGCCATTGAATTGATAGTATTGGCACCAAGTCTTGATTTATCTATCTATCTACTCAATAGGCTAGTTGCCGTAATAAATGTAATTAGTCCGTCTTTTAAATTATTCAAAAATAAGGTACACGTATTTTTTTATTTGTAAATTAAACCAAAAATGACAATGATATAGCCCACTAAAGTTACGTGTAAATAAACGTGTAAATAACGCCGCGCCGTGCTGCATTTCTTCGCCCGCGGTGACGTCAGAAGTAACTTTAATAGGCTTTATCTTTGTTATTTTTTGTTTAATCGAAAAAAGAAAAAAGACGTGTCCAATATTTTTTTATAATCCAAAATATGGACTAAATAAAATGTAATTATTTTGACCCTGGAAACTACCCTATTGTATTCATAAGAATAATTAAATAATATTAATGTTTATTGACGTGAAGACGTGGTGTGGTTGTGGTACGTGTGTAGAAGCCCTTATAATCAGGGGTCAGAAGTGCAGTAGAACGATAAAGTAAACTTTAAATTATCTAAAACTTCTCTGTAGAAATGTATTGGTCCACAACTAGTTCACTCAGTACTTTAGATTCTATGCTATAAATAAAATTAACTACGTTAATTGTGAACTCGTTTGGCCATAATATCATTGAAGAAGAGAGTATATTAGAGAAGAAATGAGTATATTAGAGGAAGTTTGAAAGTGGCGCCAGTAACAGACAAGTTGAAGGAGAATCGTTTGTCTTGGTATGGTCATGTAAAAAGGAGGGATGAAATGCATGTAACTAAAAGAGTTATGACTATACATATGGATGGGTGGAGAGGGAGGCCAAAGAAAAGATGGATAGATTGCGTGAAGAGCGATATGAAAGAAAAGGAATTTAGTGATAGCATGACGAGTGACAAAGTAGAATGGAAGAAAAAAACGTAATGCGCCGACCCCAAATAAGATAGGACAAGGGCAGGAAGAAGAAGAAGAAGATCATTGATGTAGAATTACTATGATAATTAAAAGGTTTAAAGAAAGTAGGCCAAACAAGGATTGACATATCATCAAAGTTATTTATTAACGTTCAAAACGATCAGACCAGTTTCACTTGGGCATATCATGAAATGATTAATTTCTAAGATCTGGCCATGATATGATATGTCTAAAGGAACGTTATTATGATGAATTTCTTCGGAATATACATTCTTATCCAAGATCAACTGGCTCTCTTCAGGAATGGGAAGATTTTTTGGCTTTGGCAGAGTCTCCTCTAGAATGTCATAAAAGAAAAAACTGACTGACTGACATATATCAACGCATAGCTGAAACTACTCGGAATAGAAACGTAGAATTTTGCATAAGGTTTACTTTTGTGACGTAAGCAAACACTAAGAGAGGATTTTTCAAAATTCACCCCCTAAAAAAATTATACGGAGGTGCAAAGCTTGTATGGAGAAACCTGGGACGAAATAATAATATTAAATCATTTATTTCAGGCATATTGGCCCATAGGTCCTTACAGAAAAACATATATATACACCACTATTTTATAATTAGTACACATACATAAAAGGGCTTATTAGAAAAGCCCTTGTTATTTTATAAGTAAAATCTCAATAAATAATATTCATAAAAAGCAAAGTTATTAGCGTTGGTATATGTCCCAAAATGTCACTCAATTTATGGAAAAATTGTGCAGACTATTGATTAATGAATGACTAAGCGACAATTATTAAGGAAAAACACTGCCCGCAGTATTTTCTACTAGCAATTGTTATGTTTGATTGATTCTATGATAAATAAATGATATTTATTTTGCAAATAGGTTTTAAAAAACCCTTTTACACGTCAATTTTTTTTCGTCAGTTTATGCTAGATGAAGCCGGTGAATTTACCTTTTCGTAGTCAATTTTAGGATTTCGGTTTTTTCTACTTTTGACTATAAAAATATGATCAGTGGCGGGCCCCATTTTTTTGTGTACAAATTAAAAAGTAGGGGTGTATAAAGTAAATTAAACATAATTTATTGTTAGTAAATAAAACTTATGACTAAAAGGGTGAAACTGCTGGCATAAGCTAGTACATAATATTTAATCGGCTATAAAAAATCTCTGTCAATATAAAAAAAAAAACATTCCAAATTAATAAATACTAGCTTTTGCCTACAGCTTCGCCCACGTACCCAAAATATATTAAAATAAAAGTATTTTTAGTTAAGAAATGGTTAAAGAAATTCTTATTCCAATTTTAGTTACTTATATAAAAATCTTGACTTACTACTTAATATTTGAAATGTAATGTAAGTAAAAGTGTTAAACAAAATCAATGTTTAATCATGTATTTTTACCTAGCTTTTGCCAGCGAGTTCGTCCGTGTACATAAAATATAGCCTATGTCACTCAGGAATAAAGCAGCTTTCTATTGGTGAAAAAATTTTAGGAATCAGACAAGTACTTACAGAGATTACCTAACTCTTACAAACAAAAAAAAAATTACTTTAACTCTTTACGATATTAGTGTACATTCACGATGAATAAATACATATATTAAGCACAGTCCTACTGCAATTACGTAATATTTTATTACTATTAAATATTACGTAAATTCAGTAGAATTATTTAATAAACGAAATGAAAATTCAATTTATACTCGTATTTCACAGCAAACTTTGTATGTTTAAAATTAAATAGTTATTTAATTTACTCAAAGTGTTTTCTCACTCGCGTACCGGAATGAAATAATTAAAATAGTGAAATACGGATGAATTTTTGTTTAAAATTCTGCTTAAATCAAAATTGTTTATGATGTTATTAATTATATAATTTGAAATTATGTTTGATCGCAAAATTATTATTACTTTTGAAGTTAGTGTAAATGTCAACGAATCGATTGATTTCAATCTTGTTCCTACTTTGTTTATGATTGCCAAGTTTTATGTCGATCAAACTCAACTCAACTTAAGTAGGTACTGTAACTGTTTGACTTTAAATTACGATTATGAATCCAAAACGGATTTGACTGTAACGAAGTAAAAAGTGACCAATGACGTACCTATTTTATTTTTGTTAAAATTGACATGTAAATATTCATTTATTTTATATTAATTAAAAACTCATTTAAATATTGCAAACAGTGTAATGAACGGAAATGTTTTATTTAATTTGAATATAATTTATGAATATTGTAGCCACAGCAATGGCGGAAAGGTTTTTTTTTAATTTTATCTTATTGTAACTAACATTTTTGTCTTATAAATAGTGTATACCCAATGGATATGTCACAGCAATACATAATAAAAAATATAAGATCTGAAACAAGCAATAAACTAATTAGAATTTAAAGAATTTATTTTTGGTAAACTGAAGTTGTCATTAGTGAATAGCCCCTGGTATTGTTCTTTATACAAGATAAAACATTGGACAAGTGCGAGTCGGACTCACGCACTCAGGGTTCCGTACAAACGTGTCTAAGTGTCTTTGCAGTTAAACGGAGCATTAACAGCCGTGTCTTTAGGTTATGTTGACTTAAAAGTATAATTTTTTTACTGTAGCAGACTTGAGTATATTATATGAATTTTGGCTTCATACCTCAATATGTTCCTGAGAAAAATTGCCTTAACAGACGGATAAACGGATAACAAAGTGATCCTATAAGAGTTCCATTTTTACCGACTTAAGTGTATCATTACCATCACTTCAGCTGAAAGACGTCCACCGTAGGATATAGGCCTCCCCCAAGTGTCATCATAACGACCAATCCTGTGCGTCTCAAATCCATCACATTCCCGCGACTCTCACCAGGTCATCGGACTTAGATAAGGAACCCTAAAAACGGGACTATATTTTAATATAAATACACTGGTAATAGAATGCAAACATAATAATTTAGGAAGCTTTTAGTAACATTTTATTTAGTCCGTATTTTTGATAATAAAAAAATATTGGACACGTATGTATTTTTTCTTATTTCGATTAAACAAAAAATAACAAAGGTATAGTCCATTAAAGTTACGAGTGACGTCACCCCGTCCGAAAAAATGCAGCACGGCGTGACGACACATAACTTTAATGGGCTATAACTTTGTCTTTGGTTTAATTAACAAATAAAAAAATACGTGTCCTATATTTTTGAATTATCTAAAAGACGGACTAATTAATTTTTTTACGGCAACTAGCCTATTGGACTTGAATCATAATATATTGTTAATATTTTTTTAATATTATAAACAGTTTAAAGTATTGTAGGACCAACTTTGAGCCAGTATACAGTATAATTTTGTCACTATACAACATTTTTTTTATATATGCAAAACCCGAAATAACTGTCTAGTATTTTTATGTAAAGAATCTATGTACAAAAAACATAACTGTATCATGAAAAATCACAAACTTATAAGTTGGTTATGCCAGCAAAAATACATAGTCACCGGGCCATCCAGGCGACTGAGGGGTGGATTTGCACTTGCACCCAGCTGTTTGTTGGCGCCTAATACCCACTATGACCATCCGCGACCTGTGTTGTACTTAGTGTCGGTGGTGTCCAACTTGTAACCTTTTTTAAATACTTTTGGGGAAAAAATAACATGGTGTAAAAACTATTGGAATCCATTCAGTTACTGACTCTGAACAAACTATATTCAGGTTTAACATAAACTAAAAATTATTTTGTATATGTGGAAGCTTCTAATTACCTAGTTATTTACTCTGTTATTATAATGCTGATAATACAAGTCTGTAAGCTTTCCCAAAATGTGAAAAAAAGACGTGTGGCACTCGGGGACTGCCGCGGTAAAGCATAGCATTTTTATCAACATATGCAATTATTATTATTTATTTATTTTATTTTTGATTTAATTTTTTCCTTTGTTTTTTTTCGTTGATATTAATTGAAGTTACACTTTCACACATTGAATTGAATTTTGATTGATTGTTCACTCATTTGTTTTCTTATCGGTCACCACGCTCAAAAAACAAATGAGTGGAGGGTGGTAGGTTATTTTCGTTAAGGAATTTCTGGATTCGGTCTCCACGCTCAAGGCCTGCGATAGAAGCTATGCAATAGCTTAAATAACATGGTGTAAAAACTATTGAAATCCATTCAGTTACTGACTGAACCAACTATATTAAAGTATCACATAAACTAAAAAAATATTTTGTTTATGTGGAAGCTTGTAATTAGGTACCTAGTTATTTACTCTGTTTTTATAATGCTGATAATACAAGTCTATAAGCTTTGCCAAAATGTGAAAAATATATAAAATAAAAAATAAATAATTTTGCTAGAAATTCTGCCAGTTTACAATCATTAAAATGGTAAAGTAAATATGAAAACGTAAAAATTCTGAGAAAATCGAACATCAAACCAAAGATATATGTTTGATTTTCTCAGAATTCTTATGTAATTGGTGGGCTGACCTTTGAAAAGTTTGTGAAGGTAACCTACAAATGGCACTTAAGAATTAAGAAAGATTTTTACTTATTTGGAACTTTTTGCTTCTATTGTTGACAAGCCCACGTGAAACTAAAAAATATATAGCCTATGTCACTTAGCAATAAATTAGCATTTTAGTAGTTTTTTTTTTTTCGTTTGGAAATAACATCCAACGACAACCCCCGCTCTTGGGCGGAGCTTACTGACTAAAAAACCCATCCCGTTCCTTCAAGCCTTCATACCGGGGTTTGAGCGCCCTTTCTGATAACCCTGCCCCTAGTAGGCCTTGACCCGGCTGGGCCCCTGCTGTTGCTGACAACTCCTTTAGGCGCGCGGGAACAGTGCGCGCCGTCGACGACTTGGGCGTGGTCCGGACAGTTACCGAACGGCCGGACAGCGAGCTACCCATTGCTCACTGTCCGCAAGCCCGCGCCTACGGTGGCTGGAAATCGGGATCGGAATCCCGATGGCGGCGAGAGCGCCGCTGCCAGATGCGGTCGGCCTCCTCCTTAGCGAGCATTACTGCTTCGCAGAAGTCAGCGGTTTTGGTCGTGACAAAATTGTTTAATTCGTTAAATCCCAAGCGAATGCCAGCGTTCGCGCTTTCATTGCCTTTCTATTGTGTCTTTAATTGACGGTTTTCAAAATGAAAAATCGGTGCAGCAGGAAGAAGCCACTGCCTCCTGAAATACGCTTGTAATTCAGGAGCCAGTGACTTCTTCCTACTGTGTTTATGTGTCTACTTAACCCAGCTCAGGTAATAGAGTTTCACTTCTTTCAAACCTACAATTTAGCTAATAAAGCTTAAGACATTTTTAATAAATAAGTAAAAAAGCGAAAAAAGTGTCCTCTAAAAGCTATCTTGGCGCAGTATGTTTTAACAGTTTTGTAGACGGCATAATACGCTGCTGCAAACTTTTTAACTGACTCCGAAAAGGAGGAGGTACTCTGTTCAGTTGAATGTAATTTTTTTTTTTATGTATTTTCACCGATATATATAGGTCAATAAAAATTGTGGACCGATTATGAAAAATATTTTTTCATTGAAAGGTTATGCTTCCAAGTTGGTCCCATAGAAATATTATTATGATCTGATCATGAACTTCGAAGATATGGAACAGAACTCTTCATAGGATGAAGAGTACAGAACTCATCTCCTATGAAGAGTTCTGTTCATATCTTCGAATTACCTACCTAAAAAATTAAAAAAACTTATCAACCTACTGTTTGTTTATTTATGTATCTGTACTTTTTGGTAAATAAACATATTATTATTTTCATAATTTAATAATAATCATCGGATCAATCCAAAATAATGATAATGCAATCTAAATGATAACAATAATCTAAAGCAATTTGAATTAATTTAATTTTGTTATTGATCTTTCAATTTTACGTAATTTAATAATACCTGGATATGTATGATTTTGTAATTGAAATGAGTCTTTGGTACTTGGAATAAAATTAATAATTGTATTTTTGTGTAAGTTGTGTAAGCTTGTAATTTTCACCCTCATAGGCTACACAGATTTGAACGAAATTTATGAATATTTGTGCATATGGGTAGACAATTTCCTGGAATAACCCCAAGGATACTTTTGATCCCGGAAATACGTTCCCGTGTTCCCGTGGGATAAGTTTCTTCTTTCACGCAAGCAAAGCCACCGGTAGAAGCTAAAATGTTATTTATCCTCATATCCAAAAACTAAGTCTTGTTAAGGTTTGCTGGATTTTGGGCCATATTTAGATCAATGAAACCTTAGACATATATAATTTACATAAAAAACGACGCCAAAAGAAAATAAGCCAATGCCTGCAGACAGTTATTATGAAGGATCTGAGAAGCTTCTATTTACAGGTGTATAAATAAATGTTAGGAACAAAAATTTATATAATACCTATTATCATAGTCGGCCTTATAATTTTTCCACTGTTGGGACTCAGGCCTCCTCTCTAGGAAAGGTCCAATACGTGTTGGTGAAGGTCACATGTCTTAGAATTTTTGGTTCTAGAACATCGTTTTAATGTTACTTTTTCCCGTTACTTCTTTTTTCCTGGTAAAACAGGAAGTAATTAAGGGTAGCTATTTTGGGGCAATGTCTTTTATTAATATTAAATGACTAAATAAAATTTTTCTTCGCAGCGTGATTTGACAATAAATTTAATGGTTCTAGTTTTTTTTTTATTGTTGATAGGTCAGCGTTTGGCCGCCATCTCACTTGATGCGGTCGACGATGGAACGCGCTTACCTAGAAGTAACCTAGTCACTATTGACGTAAAGATTCCCGGGTTGTAACTATCAGGAAACACAGAAACCGGCAGGGAATTTCACTTCTTAGGTGTACGCATAATTAATGTGTTTCCAAAACGTTTCGTGCGTATAGGTGGGATATCCACCAGAATAGCACATAGAATAATTTTAACCCCAGGAGCACGTTTCCTTGGGGCAATTTTCTACTTTCATGTGAGCGACGCCGCTCACAGTAGCTGGTATAATCTAATTCTAATACAACTAGCTTTCACTAAATGAGTGAGATTTGAGTAGCGCGTTTCAGATCCAATTATTATTAACATGGACGTGGGATTCCTAATTGCATTCGCTCTCTGTGCGTCGTTGCATGATATTATGTTGCATTACGGTATTAACAGGATTGCAATTAAGACGTGGATTTGTTAATACCCAGTTTCTATATGAGGAAACGGTTCGTCAAATTTACAAATCACATTCCTACGATTTGTAGAAGGAGGAGGAGTTTTATGACGTCATATTTAGCTAGGCATTTAGTGTATACAAGGTGTAAGGGACAGCCCTCCACAAACTTTAAGGGCTTGCTCAGTAGACGAAACAGAACAACTTCCACAATTTTTTTTTTCAGGAAACGAAAAAAAAATCGTCCTCGCCATACAAATTATCCAATCAAATTTATCATTTTGTATGGTGAGGCTGATTTTTTTTTTTCGTTCCTGAAAAATAAAATTTATTAGTGTCTACACGTTGTTACTACATTGTGTGTATCTACGAGTGTGTATGCCAAATAAAATAGTTTTCTTTCTTTCTTTTTACACCTTGTATATTATTATTAATTATTTAAGTTATTGTTCAATTTGTTTAATTATAATAAGAACCCATGTAGGTCTATAATAAAACCTTACAGATAATTTTATAAACTACATAATTTTATGCAAAATTACCTCGTTTGTGAAAAGAACTCGGTAAAAAACGCCTGGATTTCCCGACATAAAAATGTCTGGTTAAAAAAGAAAGTTAAACACAGAACTAGAACTCATTAAATATGATTATTGTTTACTATATCTAGCCTGTATTAACTCGCAGGTTAATACAGGCACAGCTTAACTACTTAACCTACCTTAACTTAGGCCTCTTTTCATGCCCTTTATTTCATTAAGCTTTCAATCGTGGAAATTACAGACACATTAGAAAGCACCTATTGTCTTTCTATTGTGACTGTAATTTCCACGATTAAAAGGTTAACATTCTTTTTTTTAATTTTTATAGTATATCGTTTCTAGCTATATATTTTATGTATGCAGGCGAAGTCACGGGTAAAAACTAATATATAAAATAAATAAAAAGTTCCCGGCTCTGAGTAACTTCTTGTCAATTTATACCTAAGGAAACCCTCTAAAGTCGTCCCGCCATCTCCTTCTTGGTCTGTGATTGAAAGGCGAAAGTCTGTAAGTACAGACAAGGGTCAAAAGAGCAGTTGCATTAGGTACTAAACATTACTTTTCTTAATAATCTATACCTGTGCTTGACTGCGATACCACCTGATGGTAAGCAGTGATGCAATCGTTGATGGTGAGGCGCACTAGTTTATTGACAGCCTATGCACAAGTCGGATGACATCCGATGAGATAGTGTCAGACTCTTACTGACTAAAAAAAACCACCCGATTTCTTGTTGGCTTCATACCGGGGCTGAGCTGTCTTTTGAAACTAACCCAGTAGGTTTTGACTCAGCTGGGCCCCTGCTATTGCTGACACATCCTTGAGGCGCGCGGGAACAGTGCGCACCGTCGACGACTTGGGCTCGGTCCGGAAAGTTACCGGACGGTCGGACAGCGAGCTACTCATTGCTCGCCGTCCGCAAGCCCGCGCCTGGTGGTGCGCCCGTAAGCCGCGCTGTAAGCCTAAGTTCGTCCTCACATCTTGTCGACCTCTATTTCTTTTAACGTTTCTAGGACAAGTGGAGCAAAATCCTGACAGAGTTGTACCCTAGAATATTAAAATTACTTTCTGACAAATAATTACATTTATTTTAATGACATAATATCAGTTACGATTTGTCAAAGTTGTCAAGCAATCATATTATTTTCAATCTCTCAAATCAATCATAAAGCTCTCTGAAATACAAGATCACTTATATCTGCCAATAATTTTATTCTCCCTCTAAAGATCAAAACGCTCTTATGCGGAAAAGGAACAATCGTCGATCATTTTGCGTGTTTCAAATACCTATCTCATCATTTATTCGAAAACGTCAAAGATAAATATTTAAAGAGAAGAATATTTATTTGTAACTCGTTCAGGATAAACACTTTTTACCTATCTATTACTGTCCCACTGCTAGGCAAAGACACCTCCTAAATCTTTTCAAACTTTATTTTCCTATGGACTAACATCAAGAATCTATAAACAATTTTAAACAAAAATATATCATTTAAAAAAAAAGACCCGTGCAAGGCTAAAAAGGTTCATAATCTGAACATACGCTGCAATATTTAAAAAAAAATGCATTGTTTTAGATTAATGTTCTCTAATATTGTTAATCATTAATATATCACGTACATTTTTTTTTTCTATGGTTAGCAAAAACCACTAATTGTATCTGAAAATTAAATAAAAATAACCTATTTTAAAATAACACCTCTAATTAAAAACGTACCGATATTAATTCTTACTCATACATAAATTAAACTTGTTATTACGTTATATTCCAACTGCAAAAAGCGATAATAGTTTGCACACTTCATCGCTAATGATCAATTTATTTATGTCATAATAATCATGATTACCTATACACTTTTGAAAT
The DNA here is from genome assembly GCA_929112965.1 of Mythimna albipuncta. Lineage (NCBI taxonomy): Eukaryota > Metazoa > Arthropoda > Insecta > Lepidoptera > Noctuidae > Mythimna > Mythimna albipuncta. The sequence continues at coordinate 16,045,501 of OV815982.1, read as the reverse complement.
CAATAATATAATCAAGACGATTTATTTTTAGGCTGAAATTACGCAACGGCCACGCGGTTTCACAACCGTATCATGTATAAAAACTTAGTTAAATCGTGTTGAAGTAAATGCTAGGTAAATGTTTGCATAAATGATAAGTGAATTTGCGAAGCAAAAATTTACCAAAAATTAAATTATTAATCAACCTGTTAACAGTTAATTAACTAGATACCAAATACTTCAAATAGTTTCAAAACTTTACGCGGTTCCTGATTATGTAACTTTAGAACTCCAACTTTAATAATGAAATTCTTCCTCAAAAACCTCATAGTATTTTGTAATTAAATAACTAATAAACACCGGTATTTTACAACAAAATAAGGTATTAAAAAACTTACCTAGTAACACTGTAAACACATCACTATATCACACAATATTTTTTTCTCAATATTTGTCGACACACACTTAACGGACACTCATTATATTATCTAAATACTTTCGTTCGAATGTCACTTCACTGCATATTTTAATACTACGCGCGAAATGGTAAGGAAAATGGGGCAAAGGCGTGCAGCCTCGCACGGTACGCGAATGGATCTACCCCCCACCGAGCAAGCCTTCGTGATAAGCACGCATGCGCCATCTTCACTCTGAAACTCAGTTTTTACATACATTTTTGTTGATAAAATCGTATAACGTTAAATTATAAAGAAATATGGAGAAAAATTATATATCTGCTCGTATTTAGTGACAAGAAAACTTGAGGTTATTATTTTTCAAGTGGGAGTCTGGTTCGTAGAAACTCTCTCGATTTATATTTTTTAATACACTTATTTGAAAACCCGCTCTTATCTCACCGTTTTTAGGCATGCAATAGTTTTCCACACTAGTGCAAAAAAATGCGCGTGCTCTCTCCCGTCACAATGTTATTACATTTATCATGCCAAGTGGGGCGCGCGTCGACCCTCACGAGTCGTCGGTCAACCCCCGATTATTAATTTCGTTGTAAGTGTATTGAAAAAAGTCTTTTGATACAAGTGCAAAGTCAGTGCAGCCCTCGGCTCCATAATACCCTCGCCTACGGCTCGTGCGAATTCCGTCTCGTTAGCAATGACAAAAAAAAACTCCAGTACTGGACTGGTACTGGAGTTTTTTGGCCACATTGCCAAGAAAAATGGCCACAACCTTGAACAGCTCATCGAAACTGGCATGGTTAATGGCAAACGACCAAGAGGCCGCAGCCCAATAAGATGGACAGATCAGGTCCGCTCCACACTGGACCCCCAATCGCACGTCGCACATCGTGACGCTAAGAATCGTCATAGATGGCGAGATTCCATCAATAAGAAGCTAATCCAGCGGGAACTTCACGACCCTCAGTAATGAGGAATACGAGTCGAGGAGGAGGAGCAATGACAAACTTTCTGCACTTGTATCAGAATGTACTAATCGCATTTAGTTTTTTTTTTTTTAATTGAGATAAACTAGTGCTTGACTGCGATCCCACCTAATGGTAAGTAGCGATGCAACCTTTGATAGTGAAGTTCACTAGTTTATTAAGAGCCTATTCATTGAGCAAGAGCCATCGGACGGGAAGACCGCAGCAGGCAGACTGTTCCAGTCCTTCGACGTACGCGGTATAAACGACGAGGCAAAACGCTTAGTCCGGACCGTAGAGGTTTCAACAACGTAAGGGTGAATATTTTCCGTACGTCAGGTCGTCCGATGGTAGAATTGCGATGGCGGAATCAAGTCATGCAATTCCTGCGCATACTCTCCAAAATGCATCCTGTAAATACTTAGAAATAGATAGATTCTTAGAAATAGATTTAAAATTACACTTCTACAGCTTAAATGGTTATAGGTTTTAAAAAATTCAGAAGTATATTATACTAGGAGCATTTAGTTAACCTTTTGAATACCGTAATTAAAGACACAATAGAAAGACATGAGAGAGCGAACGCTGGCATTAGCTTGGGGTTTAATGAGCTAAAGTATGATTTTCTAACACAAACCTAACACAGCGTTGTCTTTTTAACCCAAAGGTTGACTGGTAGAGAATGCCTTGTGGCATTAAGTCCGCCTATGTACCACTATTGTACATGAAGTTTAAATAAATAAATAAAATAAAAGGTGACCTTGAATTTCTTCAGAGAGCATTGGTGGCCGAGTAGTAACGGCCCCGACTTACGAGTTGTAGATCGCGGGTTCAAACCCAGCCAGGCGCATTACTTTTTGTAATTTATTTCATCACCACTGCTCTCAAAACGGTGAAGGAAAACATCGTGAGGAAACTGACTGCTATGCCGGAGGTCGTGGGTTCGATTCCCACCCAGGACAAATGTCTGTCTGGGTGTAATCACTACATAGTATAAAACAAAGTCGCTTTCTCTGTCCCTATGTCCCTTTGTATGCTTAAATCTTTGAAACTACGCAACGGATTTTGATGCGGTTTTTTTTAATAGATAGAGTGATTCAAGAGGAAGGTTTATATGTATAATAACATCCATTAAATAGTGGAGAAGTACTGTTATTTTTGAGGTTTCTAATGTGATGTCGTAAATAATTACATTTTTTCCGCTTACATTGCAAACGCAGGCTGAACCCTACGAGTTTTATCAAAATAATGTACTAAGTATTGTACACATTGAAAAGGTCTACAGAAAAGTCCGTGATGGTATATGTCTATCTCTTATGGATAACCCACCATAATTTTTTTTTTGTCATTTACTTTTTACGACAAATAATGGCTAATTTTCGAAGCGATATTAACCAATACAGCATTAATCCTTAACCAATTAAATACCTTGAATACATTGTTCATTTAATATAGATCTATATGGCCCTGTACACCGTATGATTTAAGTGAATATTTTCGTAGACGTTGACGTAGCGTTTGCGGCGGTACCGGCCGGCCGCCCGATGCGGCAAGAGCGTGCCTCTTCATGGTATAGGGAAAGGGGCATTGTTTTACTCCAAATGTAACGCGTGCGGGCCACGGGCAGTAATAAATAAATCAAAACTACTGAATGAGCGGGCCGCTATGTTTTTATATACAACGTTCACAGTTTTTCTGTAGTGTATTTAGTATCAGTATTGCACCCATGCGAAGCCGGGGCGGGTCGCTAGTTTATCTATACATATAATAAAATCGTAAGAAAGTCAAAACTGTACATTGAATATTTTTTAAAAAGAATACTTGGAGCGTGATCTACAATCGATACCGAAGCCAAAAATATAGTTTTTAGAATTTTTGTCTGTTTGTCTGTTTGTCTGTTTGTCTGTTTGTCTGTATGTATGTCCGGGATAAACTCAAAAAGTACTGCATGGATTTACTTCAAATTTTGCATGAATATTACTAAGAGGTCGGGTCAACACATAGGCTACATATTATCACGCTATCACCTACGGGGGAGGAGCTGTGAATCTTTATTTTTCTTACGCATTCTGTGACTGCGTGTAATCTAACGAGGCATATATAAATGTTGTTTTTGAGTAAGTCATGCTATTATCTAGCTTTACACTATAAAAACTACGCCATTAAAGTAACTTGGGCAGAGAAACATAGTTTAATGAATGTTAGTAGTATAAACACAATTTTAAAGCAGCGCCATCTATGAGATTTCATCAAAATCAAATCAAGTTTATGTTAACAGTTTTTGGAAATTATTCATTTAAATTTGATCATGTCGGCGAGGTTAGTAGTTAGTTATTCTTAAAATTCATAGATGGTAATGTGCATTTTCTTCATATTATAGTTCGTTTTGACAGATTCAAGTTCCAACAAAACCCTCAAAACCTTGAGCAGAGTTGAGGAAGACAATTAAAAAAAAATGCGGTGTTAGGTATTACATGGTGGCATTTCTCAGACTCTGTGAAGTCGCTCTGTTTGCGAAATCCCTTACGTATGACGAGGTGCCTTCATATTACACGTACGACAAGCAAAGGGGTGTATTCAACCGACATCCACGAGGAGGTACTGTGAAAGGTTTCCGGGAATTTTCAAGGACACTGCATTGGATAGGGTTTATACCGTGCACCAGAATAGTGGCGAATGCTATTTTTGCGGTTGTTACATCACACTGTCTCAGGCCCAACGTCTTTCGCCTTTCTGAGGACATTTGATCGCGTGGAGTATCCCACTTACCGCGCAGCCTTTTGCCTAATTGGGATGACACCCTCGCGGCGGCAAGCGTCAGTGACAGTCCCAGCCACATGCGTCATCTGCTTGCCGTCATCTTGGTGTTTTGTGGAGTCGCAAACCTGTTAGCTTTGTGGGAGAAGTATCGCCGTCATCTGTCTGAAGATTTTCTACGAGCTTTGAGGCGTGCTACTAGAGACGAAGTCGAAGTAACTGTTGAACGCGTGCTGAACACCTGTCTCCGTTCACTTCAAGACGTGGTCATTTCTATCGGCGGAAATGCACAGATCGAATATGGGATACCAGCTCTCCAATCATCACCACATCAAGACCGTGGAAATCGGGAATATAACGCTGAGACAAATTTCGATCCGGGCGAAATAACCACCATACGAAATTACAATATCGCTTTGTTCTCTTGAGAGCAAAAACAAATTTATGACACCTTCCTTGAAAACGTTGGGCAAAACCAGAGTAAAATGTTTTTCTTGGATGCTCCTGGTGGAATAGGAAAAACATTTGTTACCACTGGCATACTTGCAGAGGTCAGGAGGCAAGGCAAAATTGCTATTGCTGTAGCGTCGTCGGGAATCACTGCCACAATGCTTCCGGAAGGCAAGATAGCACATGCCATGTTATTTATCGTTTTAAATAACGTAGCATATGCTGAGTTAGGTGCCTTTTTGGCCTCACACTGATTATATCTTTCTTTTTTCTTTTATATAAACGTTTTTCTTTCTTTCTTTTCTTTCTTTCCATGTTAAAAATTCCCATCGATTTAGAGAGCGCCAAAACGCCTGTTTGTGGTGTGTCACGTAACAGCGATAAGGGACACGTGCTCAAGGATTGCTCTCTGATGATGAGTGTACGATGGCCAATAGGAAGGCAATTGAGGTCGTGGACAGAACCCTGCAGGACATCCGCAGGAACTAACATTTGATGGATGGTGTCACAGTTCTGTTCAGTGGCGATTTCCGGCAAACACTTCCCGAGGTGACGCGGGGATCGAGGGCTGACGAGGTGAATGCTTCGTCGAAACGATCTTCGTTGTGGTCACGAGTTCGTACACTGCGCTTGACCATTAATATGAGAGCTCGGCTCGGCAGCAATGCACGTGCTCAAGAATTCTCCGATGTCCTTCTAAGTCTTGACGAAGGCACTCTACCAGAAGAGAGAGGTGGACAAGTGGTACTTCCAGAGTCTCTCGGTAGAGTGGTATCCAGCTTAGAAAAACTCATTCACTGTGTGTACGGGGACATCAGTCGTATACCGCACCAACAGAATTCTTGGGTGTGTGAGTGGGCCATTTTGACACCCAAAAATGATCAGGCTGCAGTAATTAACGAATGCATTCTCTCAGAAATTGAGAAGAATGAAGAATCTACACCTCGATAAACACTGTTATCGAGCAAGATGATGCCACACGTTATTCCGTGGAATTTCTGAACTCCCTGTCAGCAAGAGGACTTCCGGCGCATACCATCAAGCTGAAGGTCGGTGTCCCGATTATGCTTCGAAGTTGTGACGGGACCCGCCTCAAAGTCATCTCGCTCCACACAGACACACCATTGAGGCAGAAATTCTTACGGGTTGTGGCGTCAGCGAGGCAGTATTTATACCACGCATTCCCCTCATACCCCATAACTTCCCGTTCCAGTTCAAGTGCGTACAGTTCCCCGTGTGTGTTTGCTTCGCGATGACCATCAATAAGTCGCAGGAGCAGAAACTGAGGGCAGCGGGTGTCAACCTCAGGACGAGTTGCTTCTCACACGGGCAACTGTACGTCACTTGCTCCCGCGCCACCAGTCCTGACTCTCTTTACATTTTGACTCCTGGCAGTATAACTACCAACGTAGTTTATAGGGAAGTCTTGTAAGGTATGATACCTTTATACGTATTTTTACTCTTTTGTGTCCTGGAATGTATTCCTGCATTATTTTCTCAATTTCCTTCAGTCACATCTTATGACTGAACTCAGCAGGATTCCCATATATCTCTCTTCACTAGCTTCGTTTGCGAAAAAAACTTATATTATAATGCTATTTTAAAAGTTGTTTATTTATAATGCTAAAGCGACACTGGCACCTTAGGTATTTTTAGTGCTATAGAGGCTTCACGCAGACGACGTCGCGGGCAGCAGCTAGTCTATAATATGTATGTATTTAGAAATATATAAGTATGTTTATCAGTTGTCTACTACCCATAACACAAGCTCTGCTTAGCTTGGGACTAGACGGCGCTGTGTGATAGTTGTGGAATATATTATTATATTATTATTATAAGAAAAAAAAAACTTGCATGTCCTAGAATCAAAAAAATCGAAAACATGTGACATCCATCAACCCGTACTGGATCCGCGTGGTGGATTACAGCCCATTCCTTCTCCAAGAGAGTAGGCCAGAGTCCCAACAGTGGGACCATTATAAGGCCGACTATGCTATGACTATGCTTGAATTTCTTCGCCACAGTCAGCGTTTGATAGTTCAATAGAGTAGTGACTTTTGAAACTCTGGTAGTACTCAGCGGTTTATTTGAACTAGGGTTTAATAGGATTTTAGATGAGGCCTAATTTTGCAGATTTTGAAGCCGAATATGATTTTAGAACTTGCTTAGATGGGCTAATTGAGAGTTCAACAGATTTTTTAAAATTATTTTGTGATGGGACAATGGAGGCCAGCGTAATAGGTATTCTGGGGCCAGGGTTATCCGAAAGGGCGCTCGAGCCCCGGTATGAAGGCGAAGAAGGAACGGGGTGGGTCTTTTAGTCAGTATGAGTCTGACACTATCTCCCGCTCCGCCCAAAGGCGAGGGATGTCAATGCATTATTTTTCCCACCATAAAAAAAAAAAGCGTAATAGGTATTAACCGAATAGATCACGTTAGAAACACCACGCTGCGCTCCATAACTCAAATAGCAAATGTCGGGGAAAAAACAGCTAGGCTGAAGTGGGACCCACTGGCCATGTCCGAATCGCAATTTTTTTTTTTATGACGTTGCTACCGATAAATTTACTGTTTTCAGATTTATTCCTATACTTGTGCTATAAGTCCTTGCTTTGTGCCAAATGTCAGGATTCTGACTCAACGGGAAGTACCCTTTTTTTATGGTGGGAAAAAATCATGCATTGACATCCCCCGCCCTTGGGCGGAGCGGGAGATAGTGTCAGACTCTTACTGACTAAAAGATCCACCCCGTTCCTTCTAGCCTTCATACCGGGGCTCGAGCGCCCTTTCGGATAACCCTGGCCCCAGTAGGCTTCGACCCGGCTGGGCCCCTGCTGTTGCTGACAACTCCTTGAGGCGCGCGGGAACAGTGCGCGCCGTCGACGACTTGGGCTTAGTCCGGACAGTTACCGGACGACCGGACAGTGAGCTACCCATTGCTCACTGTCCGCAAGCCCGCGTCTACGTTGGAAATCGGGATCAGAATCCCGGCGACGGCGGCGGCGATAACGCCGTTGCCTGATGCGTTCGGCCTCCTCCTTTGAACGGGAAGTACCCTATGAATTTCGATCTTTGAGATTATCAAAATACAAGGTGTAAGGGACAGCCCTCCACAAACTTTAAAGGTCCAATCAAGTTTATCATTTTGTAAGGTGAGACTAATTTTATTTATCATTTCCTGAAACAAAAAATAGTGGAAGGTTGTTCAGTTTCGTCTACTGAGCAAGCCCTTAAAGTTTGTGGAGGGCTTACACCTTTTATACGTTTTTTTGCGACATAAACGGCCGTATCTTTTTTATTCGTTCTTAGAAGTTTGATTTTTTCACAGTTTGAAGGGACTGCAGACCTGAGTATATGGTTTTAATTTCAACTCGATATCTCCACGTGTTCTCGAGACAAAGGGTCTTGACAGACAGACAGACAGACAGTCAGACAGACAGTCAGACAAACAGACGGACGGACAACAAACTGATCCTATAAGGGTTCCGTTTTACGGAACTCTAAAAAAAGAATTATGACTTAACAACAAAACAGTTTTTCAGATTTATTCCTTTACTCGTGCTAAAATAAGACCTTGCTTTATGCCAAATTTCAGCATTCTGGGTCAACGGGTACCTACTACCCTATTAATTTTGATTTCCTCAAGTATCGAAATGCACGTTTTTTGCCACATAAACCGAAGTAACTTTTTAGTCGATAACTTTCGTTAACTTACATGTTTTAATTTTTACAGCTTCAATAGTCCGTAGACCTGAGTATACTAGCTTCTGACGTTTTATAAGTGCCCATGTAGGCCTATGTGAAATAAAAAAACTTTTGACTTGACTTGACTATACCTCCATGAAGATTCTTGACAGACAGATGGACGGACGGACGGACAACAAAGTGATCCTATAATGATTCCATTTTATCCTTTTGAGGTGTGGAACCATAAAAAATAATAATACATTTGACATGCAAACAACACTTTTACACTTACTACACACACACTACACCACACACCACTACACTACACCACTACACTACTACGCACACACTACACACTACACTTACTTTACACCACACCACCACTTTTTCACCTACTTTTTTTTTTACTTACTACACTTACTTTAACTTTTTTTTCCCTTTTTTTTTGCACTGCAATGTTAGATAGGCTGACAGCGTAAAAAACACAAAAAGATTATTAACCAAAACTGCATTATTTATTCTTATCAACTAAAATCGCCATTTTATTTTAATAAAAGCATGCACATTCCGCTGTCTTTTAAAGAAAACACATGACCCTCTTTGGCTGGCTGCAGTTCAGCAAAGAAGGAACTTCACATGATATATTCAGCTATTTGTCACTTGGACCATGTCAGGATATGCTGCAAGCTTAAATTATGGACATAAGTCCGCTTTCACATGTTCTTAAGCTATTTTTTATGGTATATTGTCTGATATATTTTTATATGCTGTATAAAAGTGAACATAGTATAGTTTATTTTTAATTTTATTCTTGAATATTTTTAGTGTACATTAACTCTTTGAATGTCGTAATTAGAACACAATAGAAAGACAATTACCTTATGTCGGACAGTGTAACTTAAGACATTCGAAAGGTTAATTAGGTACAAACATAATTTATTATTTATTTATTTAACACTTTATGCACATGGGTACAGAGGCGGACTTAATGCCTTAGGCATTCTCTTCCAGTCAACCTTTGGGTGATGCGGAGAAAAAGTAGTGGTAGGTGCAATAAAAGAGTGAGAAAAAGGCAAAAACAAGAATTTATATACTAATAGACCATAGAATAGATATACTAATAAACCATAGAATAAATATATAGAACTATACAATATATACTCAAATTAATACACTACATAAATACACTAAAATAGTCAAATAATTGGTCCAAATCGACAATAGAAAAACATTAACGCTGTGATGAAACTACTGCCAGCTTTTTACGAATCAACTCGCGAACTTTGATATAATCTTGTCTGTCATATAAAATAAATTTATATAAAAAAGTATTCGTTCACTTTGTCACATGTAATACAATATTTGTTCAAGGTAGTTTTACATGAAATAAATAATTAAAAACTTTACATTTATTTTTATTTTTTTTTCTTTTCTCTTGTAAAATTGACTTGATTTTTGTTTATAATAAAAAGATCTACTGGATTATTTACGTCCTTGGAATTCAAAGGTCAACTGAATGAACAAAAGTGAGTTTTAGTAAATTATCGTTTGATACTCCCTCTCGCTCTACACATAGCGATAGAAATAATTTGATGCTATTTTGTTTTCATCCTAAGCATAATTATATAAGCCCTATAATTTTGCAACTACTGAGACTTAGGCCTCCTTTCAAGGGCAATAATCATCCACTCGGGCCCAGTGCCAATTGGTGGATGTCACATGTCTTTGGATTTCTGGTTTCTAGGATATGCCGGTTTCCTCAGTATTTTTTTAGAAACTATATTTTAAAAACCTAACCTACACATCGTAAGGCCGTTACCAATGGGCCATCACTACTCATTTTAAACTATTTAATAAACTTACTCAAAATTCCAACTAAAGAATCATACTCACTAAATATAGGAAATAATTAAACCCTAGTGCACACCATAGTATCGTATCGCTGTCCGCCCTAAGCCGGGTATTCATCACTGTAGTCGGGACTTATATTTTATGATCGCGTGAAATGCCTTGTCATTTTCACGGTGACGGGACAGGCAAGCGCAAAAGTGTATGTGTTTTTAGTTTTATTATTTTTGTGCCTCGTTCGTTCACTGCCCGTTTTGTTTTAGAGAGTAATTTGAAATGTGATGCTTAGTGTTTTTGTTGTTTGTAGTGTTTTTTTTTTTTTGTGCTGAGCAATTACAAAATTATTTCCCGCGCAATAGGGAATTCGGAAGGTCGTGTGAAATTTCTTATATTTTTTTCACACAGGTTTCCTTTTCAGTAATTCTCCAAGGCCTAGCGGGGTTGTAGTGTCAGAATCAGATTATTGGACCGAGGTGCATTGACAAGGTCAGTTCTAACTGGCCTCGTCAATGCGCTTCGGCTAAAACCTATACAGGCTGCGGATTATTCGAAAGATTTGCCGTGGCCTTTGTAAATGCAAACTAAAGAAACCTTGTTGGTTGTAATCAGTGAAAAACTGTACTTCTACTTTTTTAATATTATGACATTAAAAAACATCACCAATTTTGTATAGTTGACTTGCTTGGTGTTTCAAATCAAAAATTTCAGTAATTTGAATTAGTGATTACCGTTTGTTGCTGTGGTAGAATAAAAAAAAACGCGTTTTATTTAATATAGCTTGAAAAGTACAAGCTAATTTCAATGTAAAATTTTGAAGAATAAACCTGCCTTTTAAAAGACGAGTCGCGCAGATTTATCTATTCCCACGACACGTCAATTCCACACCACGCACTAACCGAGTTTCAGATAGGTAGTTAAAAATCTGTTGCCTGACCTGTACAAACACTGATTTTTTAATATTCTTCCCAATTTTTCATGTTTACTAGTTTTATGATATTGTCAATAAATAAATGATTCAGATTTATATTTTCACTAAGACGACACAAAACGACTGTAAAATAAATTAAATTGAGAATTGCATTAAAATAAATGAAATGGAATTGTCAAATGTGAAATTATACCCAAATGTCAGTGAGTTCAATTATTATATTACTATAGTTAGCCCATATTGCCCCACTGCTGGGCAAAAGCCTCCCTCCGCTTCTTCCAACGATCACAGTTCCTCGCTTTCAGTGAGTTCAATAAAATTAATTTGTTATATCGTGCAGAAAAAGAACAAAACAAAAAACAATCTTCGCAAACACTTCTGTTGCCAACTGTACTTCTCCTTGACGCGTCCGTGACGGCCTCGTAACGAGATTTACGCTTTAAAAGGATAATAACTAAAGTGAAAGCGTATCGTAATAGGTTTTGTACTGATAATTATTTTAAATTATACGTAGTTTAAATTATAGCAGCGAATTGATGGTAATGGATTAATTTGATTTTAAATAGTGTTAAATTCGTGTAAACAAATTCATATCGAGTAAAGGCATTATTTAAATACATTGTTTACACATGAATTACTATTTTAACACTATAGTACACGCGTGGGGTGAATATTCGCCCCAGACAGATGTTTTTAAATCTACATTAGTTTTAGATGTGAAACCCGAAACATGTGTCTAGTATTTTTATGTACAAAATTTCATAACTGTATCATGAAAAATCACAGAGTTATAAACTTGTTATGTCAGCAAAAATACATAGTTACCGGTCCATCCCGGCAACTGAGGTGTTGTTTTGCTCTTGCAGTCAGCTGTTTGCTGGCGCCTAATACCCGCTATTACCTTCCTTGACCTGTGTTGTACCTACTTAGTGTCGGTGATATCCAAGTTATGATTTTTTTTTTTATATTTCTGGGAAAAAATATAATATGGTGTAAAAAGTATTGGAATCCATTCAGTTACTGATTCTAAACAAACTATACGTATATTCAGGTTTCATATAAACTAAAAATAATGTTGTACAGTATACGCGTGGGGTGAATATTCGCCCCAGACAAATGTTTACATCTATATTGTTTAAAGTATCAGATTATAGATTGTGTCACTTAGTGTAATCCTATTTAAGTAAACAAGGTTTAATTTAAGAATAGTATCGGTACTCAATGAGGGCATAATTGGCAAAAACAAATATTTTATTAATAATAATAAATCAAAAATATTTTTAGATATTAAGGAGTAAATTAAATTTCTAACTATGACGTTTTTTTTTTGCGCTACGTAGACTGACTGTTAGCGTGATTTGGTAATACTTAGTATATCATTTCGCAAGTATAAGGTACAAGGTGTAAGGGACAGCCCTCCACAAACTTTAAGGGCTTGCTCAGTAGACAAAACTGAACAACCTACCATAAAAAAATTATTCAGGAAACGAAAAAAAAATCCGTCTCACCATACAAAATTATTAACTTGATTGGACAGTTTGTATGGAGAGGCTGAATTCTTTTTTCGTTTCCTGAAAAAAAAAAATTATGGTGGGTTATTCAGTTTCGTCTACTGAGCAAGCCCTTAAAGTTTGTGGAGGGCTGTCCCTTACACCATTTATAATTATCACGGTGATGTATGTGGACACGTAATTATTTCATCAACAATTTCCTAGCCGTCGCTCTTTTGTTCTTTGTATCTTTGTTTTCTCTGAGGCCTGCTCAAAAAATATTTTTTGGGCGATTTTAATAAAAAAACGCGCAATTTTGATAGGCTCGCGTCTGACCACTATCTCACCTGATGGTAAGTGATCATGTGGCCGACGATGGAGCACGCTTGCCCAGAAGTAAACTATTCACTCTTGACTTAAAGACCCCTAAGCTGTAGCTATCAGGAAATATACACTTCGGCAGGAATTCCACTCCTTGGCTGTTCGCACAATAAAGGTGTTCCCAAAACGCTTTGTGCGTATAGGTGGAATGTTCACCGTGTACCGTTGGCGCAACGCTATACGTCTTGTGGTCCGATGATGGAACGGACTTAGTTAAATTAGATTGCAATTCCAGTGCACACCCAGCGAAATGTAAACGATAGAAAACCGACAGGCTAGCAACAGCGTAAACAATTGTGTCCCTTAAACACGCAAAGGACATAATCTAAGAAATTAAAACTAAATCTACCAAAAAATAAACCATCTCAAATCTGCACGTTAGCATTTCACAGAAGCGCTTGCTATCAGAACTTGAGTTTGTTTAGATTTATTCATTTGACTCATCGTAATTGGAAACATATTTCAGATTAATTATGAAGTTAACGGTTGAACTTGGTTTAATCTAGAATCCCATCTAGATTAAACCAAGTTCAACCGTTACCTAAAACCGGTTGGTTTTAGAAATGTTTCTACGGATGTTTTTCTTAGAAAAATTAAGTCGTAGAAGTTAATAAATAATAATAATAATAATATTTATTTGCCCATAAAGATCTTTATTTATTTATTTAATCATGTTTTACTGTCATCATCATAATCCCCATCATTTCAGCCGAAACACGTCCACTTTTGGACATAGGACTCTCGTCAGGTCGTCGGTCTACCTTATGGGAGGCTTTCCAACGCTGGTTCGCGGCCTATGTCCAATAGTGGAAGGCCTATGTCCAACATTGGACGTCTTTTTACTGAAATGTTGGTGATGATGACTATTTTAAAATGTGGGACACTAGGAATTATTCCGGTATCATGGGTGCGTTCACAAATCCATTAACTCACATTTTCAATTAAAAAATTCCGTTTAGTTTTTGGCAATCCGTCTGAAACCCACCATAAAAAAAAATATGTCCTTTTTTTATGGTGCCAACCCCGTTCCTTCTAGCCTTCATACCGGGGCTCGAGCTCCCTTTCGGATAACCCTGGCCCCAGTAGTCTTCGACCCGGCTGGGAGTTGTCAGCAACAGCAGGGAGCTGTTGCTGACAACTCCTTGCCGCCGTTGCCTGATGCGTTCGGCCTCCTCCGTTGCGAGCATTACTGCTTCGCAGAAGTCGGCGACTGCCTGCCACTCCTCCTCGCTCCGGACCATGGCCTCAAGATAAAATAATGCAACTTTGCCAAACGAACAAAATATCAAAGTAGGTCATCAGCTTCTAATTAACCCATTTCATTACTGAACTTTGGAAACCAGAAACATTAATATTTATCTCGAATCTAGTTCTTAAGTTTTCCAGAAATTTCCGAAGCTATGCGATAATAATTTTATTTTTGATCTTAAAATTGTTATCGCATTCCAAAGTGCAGTTTTCGGTGACTTTAAAATATGGTAGCGTAGTTTTGCTTGGAGAATTGGGCAAAATTCCAAAGTAGGTTAATTAGGGATTTTATAATGTTCGTACTGTGAAATACGTAGCAAAGGTGTTTTAAAAAATAAACATGCGCAGTTCAGCACGGAGCGTTTTCTTCGTCTATTTTGTCTTGTCAACCGTCATACTATCACTGTCTCTCTTTTCTTTCTTATTACGTTTCCAATTTACCTACTATCTTTTGTTTGTGCTCTCTCTCCTTCTCCAAGTTGGATTACTTTATCTTAAGATCACAATGACATGACTATGAAACCAGTTGGTTTAGAAAAAGTTTTTTTTTAGTTATGAATATGAGTATCTTGACACTTTGAGAGCAGTGGTGGCCGAGCGGTAACAGCCCAGATTTACGAGTTGTAGGTCGCGGGTTCAAACTCAGCCGGGCGCATTACTTTGTGTAATTTATATCATCACTACTGCTCTTAAAACCATGAAGGAAAACATCGTGAGGAAACCGACATGCCCTAAAACCAAAGACATGTCACATCCACCAACTCGCACTGGGTCCGCATGGTTGATTATGGCCCATTCCCTCTCCTAGAGTGTAGTGTCTCAACAGTGGGACATTAAAAGGCAGACTATGCTATGTTATGCTGTAGGTATCTATATCACCCATAATTCCGCAGTAGTCAGCGTTGCGTACAAACTATCTACAGGTCATTGAACTCGCTCAGCTGACGTTTTCTTAAAGAAATTAATTTCGTATATGCGTAAATTAATACGAGTTTTGAAAAAATGACACTTTATTTTTTAATTTTATCTTTACAAATCGATAGGGTTTCATGTACCGGATCGACCCTCCACGGGATTAAAACGATTAAAATTTAACGGTGTATATATGTATCTATCACGAAACATCTTCGCATTTATTTATCATTTACTATAAACTAATTTATTCCTATATATATAATAATATACATAATTATATTTATTAACCTCATACCTAACAACTGATTAACATCATAGCAAGGTAAAAAACCAGCGTCAGGCAACTGCTACGTAGTGGCCTGGCATCATGCTGAACTAAACCTATTTGGTGCAGCCGTGAGACATACAATTTAGATGTATTTTAAGTTTAAGTTTTTAAACTATAATAATTGTTATCTTATTGTATCTGTGTGTCCCGATAAACGTGTTTTCTTTCTTTCTATTTTCTCTAATAACGGTATTCGAAAGGTTCAATCATCTATAACTAGGTTTTGCCCGCGGCTTTTCCCGCGGCTTTTCCCGCGTACATAAAATATAGCCTATGTCACTCAGGAATAAAGCAGCTTTCTATCGGTGAAAAATTTTAGCAATCGGACCAGTACTTCTAGAGATTACCTCATACAAACAAAAAAAAAAGAAAAAAAAAAACGTTACCTCTTTATAATATCAAAAAAAAAAACCAGCCTAATGTTAATCGGACAAAACATTTCAAATAATTTCATCTCGTTCCAACACATCCCCGTCCCTTTCTAACCCATTTCCTAATGAGCCCCTTTCATATCGCAAACGAAATGTATCGTCAGCACTAGCCGTTGAAATTCGGTCAAGCGTGACACAAATATTTGATCTGGAAGTAAGTTACGAGTTTCAATGAGTAGGTGTTTTAAAGAGTTAAATGTTTTAGATATAATTTATTCGTATAGTTTATTTCATATATAATTGGGTTGGCAGATTATGTATATGGAACTATGAGCCTTTCGGTATTTTACAGGATGTATTTTGGAAAATGTGCGTGGGAATTGCATAGGTATCTTGATTATGCCATCTCCTTTCTACCACAAAATAAAGGGTATAAGGGACAGCCCTCCACAAACTTTAAGGGCTTGCTCAGTATATGAAACTGAACAACCTTCCACAATTTTTTTTTACAGGAAACGAAAAAAATAAATCGGCCTCTCCATACAAACTGTCTATTCAAGTTTATAATTTTAATAGAGAATGTTTGTCCTGCGTTTTTTTATGAGGTGTACAATAAAGCATATCATAAAGAAATAATAATTAACTAGGACCAAAGGCTCTACATGCTTTCTGAGGCAACGCAGTGTCAGCTAGATAAACTAAGAAAATCACATATTAATAGACAAATTCACATTGGTAATTTAGCCCAGTTTAGAATTCGCAACGTCATGCATGAGAGGCGGGTGGATGCCTTAACTATTCGGCCATCACGACGTTGATAGGTAATGGGCGTTCAAATGGTTTGTTATCATAGAAATAGTATATTTCGTATAAGCGTACAAGGTTTAGTGAAGGGTTTTTTTTTATGGTGGGAAAAAGCATGCAATGACAACCCCCTCTTTTAGGCGGAGTGGGAGATAGTGTCAGACTCTTACTGACTAAAAGCCCACCTCGTTCCTTCTAGCCTTCATATCGGGGGCTCGAGTTCCCTCTCGGATAACCCTGGCCCCAATAGGCTTAGACCCAGCTGGGTCCCTGCTGTTGCTGACAACTCCTTGAGACGCGCGGGAAAGGTTTGGTGGGGTGTTATGAAGCCGAATATGCCGTAGTGATAAGTTTTAACGGTATCAAATGATGTATTTAATTTAAAAAAAAAAAATTATTGATAGGCAAGCGTTTGACTGCCATCTCACTTGATGGTAAGCGATGATGTGGTCGACGATACACTTACAAAGAAGTAGGCGCGCGAATCATGGGGTCGCTTAGCTCCCATCCTGATAAAATTAACACGATAAATTATGGCGGGGGCTCTCACACTTTTCCAAATTAGTACAAAAAAGTAAACAACGTGCCGAAGGGAAAAGAGAGGTTTTTGAGTAAGTGTGTTGAAAAATATTCGGACGTTTTAGCAAGGTACGTAAGGTATAGCTCTAAGCCCACGCTGAAACCCTTACCGTTTGCCGATGATGGATTTGTATAAGGCATAATTTCATTTACCAAATACGATTCAGATCATAGTCACTCACTTAAACTTCTCTATATTTACCTCGGGAAATATAAATGTTTTAGGTCGTTGTACGTTCGAACTGGTGAACAAATATTAACATAGGAAAGTATAAAGAAAATTATTTGTTTAGATTAGATCCCAAAAATAAACTAGAAATCAGTTTTTTGGCGTGGTTTTATCTTTAAGATGATTGTTCTGAGTGGGCCCTCCCACGCATCAAATTTTGTGGAACACAACGCGACGTCGACGACTCGAGCTCGCAAGTTTGTGATACGGTTGGCGCAATGATTGAGAAATTGGTTGCTGGGTTGTATGTGGTTTTTTTTTCGATGGGAAAAATCATGTTATGACAACCCCCGCTCTTGGGTGGAGCGGGAGATAGTGTCAGACTCTTACTGACTAAGGGTTGTACATATGTGGTGGGTTTGATTAATTCCCTTTCGAAAAACATATTTATTTAACCTACAGTGGAAAACTTAAGTTGATAGATACTTCTAGGAGGCTAGAAGGATCGATGCCTGGGGTAGTGGAAATTTGATGGATGCATGATGCACAGGACTGGTGGTTATGGCGACATATTAGAGGAGGCTTGTGTCCAGCAGTGGACATCTTCCTGCTTAAATAATGATGAGATAACAGCCTTATACAGAGACTCCATGTTTTGTCTTTAGAGTTAAAAAAAAACACATTTGTACTTCATCACCAGCCTTTTTAATGTTCCCACTGTTTGGAATGGTTGAATGGGGTGAATGTCACATGTCTTCGAATTTTTGGTTCTGGGACATGCCGGTTTCCTCATGATGTTTTCCTTCACCGTTTTGAGAGCAGTGGTGATGAAATAAATTACACAAAGTAATGCGCCTGGTTGTTGTGAATGCACCATACCATAATATAAACCATACCATAACATAACCTTATCCATGGATATGATTATATTATGGTATGGTTTATATTATGGTAGTGCATTCACAAACATGTAAACTCTTAATCACACAACACTCTTAGACTCAGAACACCTATCTGTAGGCCATACAAACTTTTGATCCAGGCGGAAATTGAACCTTCGACCCGCAATGCAACGGTAGACCCGCAGTCCAATGCAAATCACTCAACGACAGCGAAAACCGTGCCTTTAAATATGCATGTAACGACAAGTGAAGATTTCCGAAAAAGAAACATTCTAATTTATATTTCAGTACGAACAAGGCAACCGATGACGTCACAAGGAGCAGTAATTGATTCCGTAAAGACGTCCCCATTGTCGTTCATTAGTAGATAATTTCTTCTGTTACGTCGTCCGAAGCGTTAAGTGTCTACTAATAGGTGTAGAGTGACTATGGGAGGAACGGATATTAGGATTTTCCTGATCTGATTGCGGATATTGTTATTGTTCCTGATCCGCTAATTTTTGTGCCCCTCACCATCAGAGATTGCATCACTGCTTGCTATCAGGTGGGATCGCAGTCAAAAACTGTTTGACAAGACTGATTTTAAAAATTCTTTCACCAGTACAATGCTACATTATCACTGGGTGACATAAGCATATTTTAAACTTTCAAATGAGCAAAACCGCTGGTAAAAGCTAGTGTTACGTAATATAACAGAGATCACACAACTAACATGAAAACTTTTAAAATACTTTAATCATTGTAAAAAAGGGCTGTTTGAAATGTAAAATAGATACGCTAATTAAATTATTTTCAATATCCGCGTCGGCGTAAAGTTATTTGAAAATAAACAAATTTTAATTTTGGAAACGCTTTTTGAATATTTTGTCCTCCAAATTAAATAAAGTTTATGTGGATTGCGAAAAACGGCTGCTGTTTTTCTGTTTTCTGCAAATTGAAAATATTTCAACGGAAATTGACAACATAGTCTTCTTAATTCGAGTTTTAGTTATTTATTAAAAATCAACGATACGTATACGGCTGATGAAGTAATGATAAATGGTAACATTTAAAAATAATATAACAGACAAAAGGATGGAGTAGGCTCCAACAATCTAGTTGTAGTTTCGAGTCTAACAAATTCCATTTTGTTACGCAAAATTTCAATAATATTTTTTTAATATTTCGTACCTCTTATGTACATCGTATAAAATTCTCGAAAAAAAAAATTTTTATTACGCATAAATACAAAAAAAAAGAATATTTGTAAAATGCGTAATAAAACAATTCTTTTTCGAGAATTTTGTATCTCAATCTCATGTACCTACTTATGTATCTCAATCCACTGGGGTCTAAAGTTTTTGTAGTCTGAGTGTCAAAAGAGCTTACAGACTGAGAAATACTACGCTGGGCTTAGAGATGGGGATTATTGTCGTAGAAAAAATGGCTGCTAGACCAAAATGGAATTGGGCGGATCACATCAGACGCATGTAGTCTGACCGTTGGGCAAGAGATAATGCCGCCGAAGTTGACCTGGAAAGAGGTGGCGAGATGACCTGGTCGCCTACAACACGGGCTGATTTGAGGTGACTAGGGAAAAGAATACCTGGAAGAAGTTAGGGAGACCTTTTCCCAGCAGTGGGAAAGTAGAAGGTACTTACTTTTTTTGCATTGTGGCTTGTGCAGAGCAGTGGCTGTTTTGTTGCGAACACGAAGGAGGTCTACAAGAAACATGTTTCTTTTTGTAAATACGTTGCTAGGATATCGTGAAGTCATAATTATCTGTTGAATCAGATGTAGAAATTCTTTCATTGTAACGTATGCATTGAGAAAATAGTGACCCATCGTTATCAGTCAGCTAACCCCTTGACCAATAACAGTAGCGTAGGCTTGAGCGAAGTGGCCTCTCGCCCACGGCCCGCACACTAAAGGTTATATATTTCACCGGGTAAATAAATAAAAATAAAAAAAATAAACGCCTTGAGAATTTGTTCATTGTGCGTACTTAACGTGCTTTCCGAGGCACCTAGCAGTTTCGGTATGTCAAAATGGTCACCCATACATAGATCGACCTTGGTTATCGTTGCTTAAATTTGGAGAATATTACAGCCGTTAATATTCCAGACACGAATTTCTCCACAAACGATATAGTGTCCCAAATATCCACAGAATGAGAGACACCGTATCACGCCAGTTACTGTTCATTAGCCACAAGACTGTCCTAAAAAATATCGTGTTACAATACACGCTTGGTGAATACGAGATAGGACAGTGAAATGTAATGGCCCATATTCACGACATTTACGATTTATTTTTGACTAGCTGCTGCCGCTGGCTTCGCCCGCGTGATAGTAAAAATTTAACCCAAAATATTTCCTTTTAGGGTTCCGTACCTCAAAAGGAAAAAACAGAACCCTTATAAGATCACTTTGCTGTCCGTTCGTCTGTCTGTCTGTCTGTCAAGACCCTTTATCTCAAGAACGCGTGGAGGTATTGAGTTGAAATTAAAACCATGTACTCAGGTCTGCGGTCCCTTCAAGCTGTATAAAAATCAACTTCTAAGTTAACGAATAAAAAAGATACGGCCGCAAAAAACGTATATTTTGATACTCTCAAAGATCGAAATTCATAGGTTACTTTCCGTTGATCCAGAATCCTGAAATTTGGCACAAAGCAAGGTCTTATAGCACAGTTATAGGAAAAAATCTGAAAACAGTAAATTTATTGTAGCCTACGATAGTCTTTTTTTCTGCTCTAAGGAGGAGCAGGAGGGCGTGTCAGACTTTAACTGACTATAACTACACTTATGTTCCTTTTTTGCCCAATATTTAAAGACTCGAGTTTTCCTTTTGAAAGTCTATTCATGGCCAAGGTTAGAAGTTGGGATTGAGATCTCGGTGGCTGGGGCGTGAAGATGTCTGATCACTCACGCATGTGAGCAACTCCACTACTCCGCTAGCATTACCCTACCATAATCCAAAGGTTGTCTGTAAAAAATCGCTTTTAGCGATAAGACCGCCCATTGTGACACCCTATTAATTTTAAGTTTCTCATGTAATTTTTATTTTTAGTATACAATAAAGAATCAATCTATCTATTACTGCTTCGCAGAAGTAACCACATGTCATTCCTGATCTTGGGTTATACTAGGGCCCGGTGCAAGAGTTCGCTGTTTCCAATCGCCCAAACGAGAATAAGCCGGTGCTGCACTCAAGCGGAACACTTCTCCACCGTATGCTCTACCGTGTCCTGCGGGCGGTCTGCATAACAGTGGCACCCGGGCGTTTCTTCAAAAGTTTTTAAGTGACATATTAAAAAAATACTATTTTCAGATTTATTCCTGTGCTATAATTATGACTTTGCTTTGTGCCAAGTTTCAGGATTCTGGGTCAACGGGAAGTACCTTATGAATTTTGGTTCCCTTGAGAGCGTCGAAATATACATAACAACCGGTCCTGTGCATCTCGCATCCATCGGATTCCCGCGACCCTCACCAGGCCATCTTTCCACCTTGTAGGAGGTCTTCCAATGTTTTGACAAGCCTGTTGGTCTAGTGGTTAGTGACCCTGACTGCTTTGCCGGAGGTCGTGGGTTCGATTCCCACCCAGGACAAACGTTTGTGTGATGAGCACGAATATTTGTTCTGTGTCTGGATGTAATTTATCTATAATTAGTATATTAATGTTATTTTTTTTTTTTTTTTTTTTAAAGAAAATATATACATAATAAACTTAAATATTAAAAACAACTTAAATAATTAAAAATAATATATACACTAAATGCCTAGCTAAATATGACGTCATAAAATTCCTCCGCATCGCTGTCGACTGGGAGTGTGCCCAAAAGGCTGGCGGCATTGCCACGTTGTATGGCAATGCTTATTCTCTGACCGAGGTAGAAGCCAGCCCTTGGGTCACGCGAAGCGTCAATTAGGCGTTTCGCCAATTCTTTAAAAAGCATATGAGCACTCGGACCCCACGGCCCGAGAGTTTCAACCCCAAACGGCTCAAAAATATAACTGCCGACGAGGCTGTTATATTTCCGCCGCTTGAGGTTCTCTGCAGTCGTCGCGGCAGCACCAGCACAGCACGATGAGCTAGGAAGATGGGATGGCGCAAGAGTATCGACACAGGTAGCGTCCCACACTAAAGGCCTACCCAACTTCCAAGGAAATAAAGACATACCGTCTGGTCTCTTACCATCGTCGCGTGCCAGCCCATGAGGTTCCAAAACAGCCGGAACGCCGACGGTGACAAGGGCGCGTCGGATGATGTCGTTAATGTTCGCGTGCCGCGCTATGCGTCCCGCACTTCGACTGCATGACAGGCCGTGGTGACCGAGGCTGTTGACAACTTCGCCACAGTGGCAGCGATGAGGAGAACAACAAGGAGCACCTAGACGTAGGGCAACAGCTAAGCGGAAAGTAGTATCGTCGAACAAGGTGCCAATATTCGACGATGGCAGTGCGTGAAGCCAAAGACCTGACTCCCAATTTCCCACAGCCAGCAGGCGCGCACGCTCCGCAGCAGTAGCAGATGTTACGATTAGGTTTTCCTGAACTACTTTGCAGAGCGGCTCGTCCCACTGTCTCTGGGAAGCCGGGTTGTTAGGTGGATTTGTATTCGGGCAAGCGATTCTCCAGGCATCCAAAGCCTCGGCGAAACACGGCACTTCTAAAGGATTCAGTGTAGAAGTTAAGATGTTCCTGATTAATTTATCAGTGCCGTGGACCGAAGATATGAATGCCGGTAAACTAATACTGGTAATTTTGCGGACGCCGAGGCCTCCCATACGGATGGGAAGAGTAACTTGAGCCCAAGCTCGATCGTCCAAGGTCATATTTAAAATTAAGGTTAGGGTGTGCCGAATAATTTGGTCCATTTTTTCCAAAAGGTGAGGGTGCTTCCATAAGTGGGAAGCACGAAGGAAATATATTAATTTAGGACCGAAACAACAATAACGGATTAGGGTAATGGCCGAATGCATATTAATTTCGAGCAATCTTTCCGAAACATCATTGAAATTTTTAAATTTTTAAATTTTTAATTAGTATGTATTTAGAAATATATACACAAGCTCTGCTTAGCTTGGGACTAGACGGCGTTGTGTGATAGTTGTGGAATATTATATTATATTATATTATATTATATTATATTATATTATATTATATTATATTATATTATATTATATTATATTATATTATATTATATTATATTATATTATATTATATTATATTATATTATAATACTCGTATTAAGGCTACGTGTTCCGGTACGCGGTTGCCACTCCAGAATCTTTCGTCCCCATCGACCATCTGTTGTGTTGCATGTCTGTCAATGTGCCTTGCCCACTGCCAAAAAGTTTGGCAATTCTTCAAGCTAACTCAGAAACCTTGGTTTTTCTGCGGATATCGACATTTCTAATGTAATCACGTAAGAAAACTTCGAGCTGCATAACTTTTTCCATTGCCCTTTGGGTGACTTTGGTTAGCGAGATGTTTTGATGAAACTACCTTTTTTACCCGACTGCAAGAAGGGTTATGTTATTCGCGCGTATCTTGTATGTTTGTATGTGTTTGTAATTAGCTGTAAATAGGATAGGGCAATATAGAACAACTTCATAAATTTATATTAATTTATTATTGTACACACTAACAAGCACACAGCACATACCACACGATACTTATACAGCTTTCTTTTAGACAAACATAGGTAGACTATAAGTAGCTGATACACCCACAGACCGAATACACCACCGGCCTGTGGACATATTGTAACATAATGAACTAGGGAAATAAACATCTTTCTATTCTATTCTATGTATGTAATATTCTTTATTACCTCATATCTTCCAAACCACTGAACGGATTTTTACAATTAACATTTCGTTAGATTCGTCTTGATAATCCAAGTGTTCTAAAATAATCAAGACTAAAATCATTCCATCTAATGTGGGTTCCGACTGTTGCAGTCATTAAGTACTTTGTCAGAATTTATTATTTGTTTTAATTTGTGTGTTGATTAATACAATTAACTACGCTGTTGGACTTTTTATTTAAAGTATTTTTTAACGCATTCGGATTTTTTTATTCTTTAAATTTATTTTTTATTCAGAGAACTGATGAATGAACGTAAGCATCCTGAATATAATACAGGTTGAATGCTGTGATTGATTAACAGAAACAACAACAGATTAGCTTTCGGAAACCAGATACTTTGTTCAGAGAACTACGGGAGCTAATGGCGAGTTTTGTAATGCGGAAAAGTTGGTATATGTTCCACTGTAGTAAACAGAGAAAAATACGTTATTTTTCGGAATAAATGCTAGATAGTTTGATTTTAGGAGTGCAAATGAGCGGAGTTTGAGTGGAAATCGAAATAAAAGTTTAATAATGTGACCCATGTTTAACAGAAGTTCATGTAAGACTGACTAATTTATCCTATCTTAATGCTCACACCCTAGCCGCGCCGGACTCCGATTCCTATCTCCGGCTACCGTAGGCGCAGGCTTGCGGACGGCGAGTAATGGGT
This sequence comes from Mythimna albipuncta, assembly GCA_929112965.1. Lineage (NCBI taxonomy): Eukaryota > Metazoa > Arthropoda > Insecta > Lepidoptera > Noctuidae > Mythimna > Mythimna albipuncta. The sequence goes on along the minus strand of OV815982.1, from coordinate 16,020,778 downwards.
AGCTCGTTGTCTGACTGTCCGGTAACTGTCTGGACCGAGCCCAAGTCGTCGACAGCGCGCACAGTTTCAGTGCACCTCAAAGAGTTGTCAGCAACAGTAGGGCCCAGCTGGGTCGAAGCCTACTGGGGCCAGAGTTTAATTCCGAAAGGGAGGCTCGGTCCTGGTATAAAAGGTAAGAAGGAACGGGATGGATTTTTTAGTCAGTAAGAGTCTGACACTATCTTCCGCTCCACCCAAAGGTGGGGGATGTCATTTGGATGTATTTTAACCACCAAAAAAAAAAAATATCTTAATAAATCGCTATTCTAATAATATATAATAATATAATACATAATAATATATAATAATAATTCCCTCATGCATGTGGCTGCTTCGCTAGTATTACTGCTTCACAGAATGACACCATGACCAAGGCCCGGTGCGAGTGGTCATAGCCACCGATTGCCAACACGAGGACACGGTGGTGCTCCACCCAAACCACGCCTCTATCGTATGCGCCACCGCGTTCTCAGGGTGGTCCACATAATGACCACACTCGGCTGCTTCTTCCACACAAATCCGTTGATGGAACCTAACAACTAGGTGAGGTAGTGGTCAAACGCGAACTTATCAATAATAAGAAAAATCTGACCATTAGGGGTGGCGAGATGGGGATTTTGCAGGATTGTCGAGCGCGTCAGAAAATCATATGGGGAGAAATCATGCACCTTATAATGTATCCCTACTATATATGGACCCTTAATATGGTGAGGTTCCTTGAGGGCAACCCGCCAGAATAGTAAAAAAAAAAATATCCTCGGAAAAACTCGACCGCGTCAAATTAAGACAAGACACATGCAGAAAAGTGTATGTTTTAATAATCATACACTTTTCTGCATGTATCTGACTGACAATTTGAACGTGACAAAAGCAAACAAGCGAGTCATAAAGTTAGATTGTAAGGTTTCAGTTAATATTTTGCTGCACCGAGCAATTGTTAATCTTTATATGATTACCATCAAAAAAAAAAAAACAATCTTCTTGTCTTTGTCCCATTTTATTCGGCGTCGGCGAAACACGTTTTTTGCTTCCAAAAAAAAAGTAAGAGTATTTCGTGGTTACGATTTTTTTACATTTTTGAAAATTCTGACACGCGGTCTCCTTTACTAAAATGGAAACTTGTCATAGACTATTTTCAGTTTAGAACCTATTTTCAATTAAATAATTAAATCAATTTAATCTTCACAATGCAATAGATCCCTATGGCGCTTTAGTAACTGAAAATTTAGCATCCATCCCTCCCCTACTACGAGTAATACCATATCATCACAATCTACTTAAAATACTCCGACAGAAAACAAGTGACAATCCACTTATAATCCCAGTAATCGGTGGGTACACACCAATCCGCAGTAATATCGACTCATTACCTCGGTGCCGATGCGTTGACATCGGTAATACTGCGTTAACAAAAGAAGAGCGCCGGTTATGATGTCATTATCAGCCTCATTCAATGATCCAGCTCGTTTGATTGCTGTCATTTGTGGAAACAGGTGATGAGGGTTTTAGTAGGCTTTTGTTAAACAATTTTTAGTTGTTTTTTTTTGTTATTGTTGATTGTGATTGTAGTCAAATTGCTTGCTTAGTTGTTTTTGCCCTGTAAAAGTCAGAAATCTACACTAATATAATAAAGAGGTAAAGTTGGTTTTTATGTTTTTTTTTTTGTTTGTAGGAGGTAATCTCTGAAAGTACTGGTCCGATTGCTAAAATTTTTTCACCAACAGAAAGCTGTTTTATTCCTGAATAACATAGGCTATAAACCTTTTTTTTTATTTAACCTACACTTTCCCACGAATAGACTTTCGTCCAAGTGCTTCCAGGTATATTTCATACTAGTTTTTGCCCTCAGCTAAAATATAGCCTACGTCACTCAGGAATTAAGCAGCTTTCTATCAGTGAAAAAATAACAATGGGACAAGAGGGCCACGTTGATAATCTACAATCATGAACGCTAGTTGAAAACTTCATATGTATAGGTAGGATGTCATCTTAACGCTCAGTCACATGGTCAGAACAAAGGAATTGGAGGCATTACCAACTCGAGGCGATTGACAAAAGAGCATCGAAACGAAACAGTCGTAAGGTCTTTCAAAGATTACCTCCTACGAACAATAACAAACATTTACCTCTTTATAATATAAGTGTAGATTGCGAAAACCATTATACGATGACGAATATTCACCCTTAAGTCGTTGAAACCTCTACGGTCCAGACTAAGCGTTTCGCCTCTTCGTTTATAATGTAATATGAATATAGTTTATATTTACGTTTGACCAGAAAAGTGTGAAAAGAAGTGACTCAAAGTTAAAAAAAAAATATCACTATTCAATGCTACCGCTTTAATCAAATCTTATGTTTTTAATCTAACTGCTTCCTTTTAAATTAAAAGCCATGACTCAGGCAAGAAATCCAGAATGAAATTGTCGTATAAATTTCATAATTGTGGAAGAAATTTCAGTAAGTTTGGAGACAAAAGTGCAATTGGATGGTTATTAGTTGCATTTGATTCGTATCTTGGCCGATGAATTAAAGGATTGGGTAAAATGTTTTAAATCGAGATGCAAGAAATCTATAATATAAAAATTTATCGTTAAATTCTTTTTTTGTTGTGTTTGTTATTGTGAGAAGAATCCTCACAAAATCTTTTCTGGTTCTTATGAAAAAAAAAAAATTAGGGTAGAGTAAGGTAGACTAGGGGTTTTTTTTGGTGGGTAAAAATCATCCAAATAACATCCCCCGGCTTTGGGCGGAACGGAAGCTAGAGTCAGACTATTACTGACTAAAAAAAAAACTTACATTCAGCCGAAAATAGATCCTCCTCCTTTTCGAAGTCGGTTAAAAATCCACACGTTCCTTCTTGCCTTTCGTACCGTGACCGAGCTTCCCTTTCGGATAACCATCGCCCCAGTAGGGTAGAGTAGTATAGGGTAGAGTAAGGAATAGTAGGGTAGAGTAGGGTAGAGCTCTAAAAGCTAGCAAACTAATAAAATGCTGCGGCTGTTGGGACCCTTGAACGGTGCAAATATTGTAACCTTATTAGTAATTACAATTTTAAGCCATTTGGAGTCGACGCTTGGGTCATGGGGTCCGAGTGCGCGTCTTGTTTTCAAAGAAACTTTAAGTCGACTGATTGACACTTTGCATGATCCGAGGACTGGTTCGTTCTTCGCCTAAAGAATTAGCATTGCCATTCAACGTGGCAATGCTGCTAGCCTTCTGGGTGCTTCTCCGGATGATAGCGATGTGGAGGAGTACTTTGACGCCTGAGTATACTTTGTGTTTTTGTATTATGTGTACCATCGAAAACACTTCTGCCTGACTACCGCTAAGTTAATATTTGCTTGCACTAGAAACGAAAACTTCAAAAGGTTTGGTTTGGCATTGCGTCGCAGGATTTAAGCAAAAGTTTGTTTAAGTGATCAGGCAGAAATGACCGCGATCGTGCTTAGTCAGTTTTAGTATAAATTGATTTATAGTTTAATATGGTACTTAGGTTTAGTAAATAATTATTTATAGTTTAGTAAAAATTTAAGTTTCTTTCGTTTTTTATACCAATAAAATAAATATAATTATGGTAACGCTTAAGAGATTCCTTTAAAAACAGATCCAGATTTAACCTTTTGAATGTCTTACAACTTAACCTTTTGAATGTTGTTACACAGTTCGACATAAGCAATTGTCTTTCTATTATGTCACTAATTACGGCATTCAAAGAGTTAATTTAAATTAAAACATTTATTTTTAAATGAAAATGAAATACATCTACTGCCAGACATGGGCCATATTAATCGATCCACTGATTTCCTCCTGTTTTCGAAGATAAAACAATCATCATTTTCAAGTGTTATTTTGGGTTGGCACCATAAGTTTTTTCTTCCATTCTATCCTGTCAACCGCCTCGCTATCACTGACTCCCTTTTCTTTCATATTTCCTCACACATTCCATCCATCTTTTCTTTGGCTTCCCATTTCCATGTAGCATAGCATGGTCGGCCTAATAATGTTCCCACAGTTGGGACTCAGGCCTCCTCTCTAGGAGAGGGGATGGGCCGTAATCCACCAAGCGGGCCCATTTCCATGTATCCACACGTAAACTGATAACTCTTTAATTTATAAAGTAACATGCGTAGGTGATGGGCTTGCGGACAGCGAGGAATGGGTAGCTCACTATCTGGTCGTCTGGTAACCGTCCGGATCGGGCCTCGTAGTATTCCAGGAGCGGCTCCAGGAGATGTCAGCAAAACCGTAGGGGCCTAGCAGGATTGAAGCCTACTGTGACCATAGGTCCGTTTCTGAAAGAAAACTCAAGACAAAGAAAGAACATTGAAGTGGGTTTTAGTGAGTAAAAGTCTGACACATTCTTCAATTCTACCCTAGAGCGCGAGAAAGATGATACCCCAACAAAAAAAATCTGTTTTAATAACAACAATTTTAAACTTTTTCACATAACCATACCAAGAAACGATTCCCTTTCAATTTTTCAGTCATTGGCATACACAGATATTTTTTATAGAGTACAACTTTCAGTCTGTCTATCAATGGTCCTATCCATAAACTCAAAATATGTCCGTTACTGCTAAACAATACAATAATAAACTTCGCTTCAAACCCAACAAAACAGCAATGGTAAAAGAAAACAAATTCTCCCAAAACAAACGCGAATCATTTAATTATATCTCCCAGGAAATAGAACTAATTTGAACTGCTCTCTCGTAACAGAAAACAATATTTTCCCCGAATATTATCTTGGAAAGGATAGCAAACTGCTCTCTATAAATTCTTATAATGCCCACTTTATCATAAAAAGCAATTACACAATTTTCAAAATTCCATAGAAACTTAGCCAGGCATTTATCTTCTAGACGATTGCTTTTATGGTCAAATTGATATACCACAGTTGATATTTATCTGGGATATTATGTTGTGGCCAAATCTTGGAAATTTATCACTTCATGATAAAATGACCAAGTAAAACTGGCCAGATCGCTTTAAACATTAAAAGTTTGATGATATTTCAATCTTCGTTTGGCCTACGTTCTTTAGATTTTTTATTATCATTGAAATCCGACATCAATGATATGGCCAAAAGAGGATTGACATATCATCAAATGCACTTCCACATCCCAACCATCCAAACTGTCCAATCAAGTTTAAAATTTTGTATGGAGAGGCTGAATTTTTTTTTCGTTTCTTGAAAAAGTTTTTCTTGGAATGTTGTTCAGTATCGTCTACTGAGCAAGCCCTTAAAGTTTGTGGAGGGCTGTTCCTTACACCTTGTATACTGAAATATTATACTGTCAAATAATATTTAGAAAACAAGTCAATAGAACCTGTAATGTGCAAGTTAGATTAATTGATGACACTGACTGTGAATATATTTGCACGCCATGTTATGGCAGGATATGCTGAAACAAATTCACTGTAACACCTTATGTACCATATTCTAGCAAATAAATGTTTTGATTTGATTGATTGATAAACTGATCTACAAATTGTTGATGGTTCGGACCGAGAAAACAAAATGGCTGATTTCATTTAAGTAGTTAAAATTGACGTGTAAATTGAGCATCGACGCCAAGTTGCTAGTCTAGTGTAGGTTTTCTACCGGTTGTATTTTGGGGAGTGTGCGTCGGAATTGCATAGCCTAATTCCGCTAAGCCCGTTGCAGCATTGGACCAATAGGCGTACGGCGATGTACCACCGGTACATGATGAATATATTCCACTTATACACATAAACGTTTTGGGAACACATTCGTTGTGTGTAGCCACAAAATAGATAGGTACAGAAGACAATCTCATGTATGTACTTCACTTTTTATACCTACGCTCGGTGGACGCACACTAACGAGCGTTTGAGCCGGATTTGTTCGACGACTGATCCGAGACGCGACCGAGATATCGTGTCTGTGAGCGGTGTCTTTGTGTGCGTTGCTCTGGCACGCTTTGTATGTAGATTGACTTCTGTACCTATATATTTTGTGGTGTAGCTAAGGAGTGGAATTCTCTATCTGTGTCTGTGATTCCTGATAGCTATAAACTAGGGATTTTTAAGTAAAGAGTGAATAGGTTAATTCTAGGTAAGCTCGCTCCATCGTCAACCGTATCGTTGCTTTCTATCAGGTGAGATAGATCACATACAAAAGTTCGCGAGATCACCTCCACCATAATTTATTAAATTTATTATCGTATCTGACTAGCCAGTCCGATGGCAATGGGGGCTTCTTAACGGCAGCTAGTGAACCCATGACCGCCATTCAACCCCATTTATTTATATCTTCATAAATTAGTATACTGTATATAAACGTCGTTTAATACACGTGGATTGTCACTGCAGCGCTTAAGTCTATAACACCATCGCCTGTGGCTCGGGCAAATTTCGCTTCGGTCGCAATAACAAACTTTCTCCATTCAAATCAAAACATACTAGTAATAGTAACAACAACAATAATGTTTAACAGTAATGTTATACATATTCATTTTCATATTTTAAATGTTTCGGAATAAATAAACACACCAAGTTTATTGCTTTGTTGAAACCAGTACGCATTATATTTTTAAGACTTTGTGTTACCATCTGAAAAATTGTGGATAACATTAAAAGTAATGTTCGTACAGTGTGTTTGTATTTTTATAAAACATTAACCTTTCAATCGTGGAAATCACAGACGATAGAAAGACAATAGGTGCGCGAACGCCGGCGTTCGCTTGGGGTTTAATGAATTAAAATGCTATTTTGTCAGCACTATTGCAGACAGGATCGAATAGAATATAATAGAATATTTTTATTTGCTTAGAATGTAAGTACAAAGTCAAAGCATTTATTTCAAATAGACCATTTGCAGGCACTTTTGAATAGTCAAAATGTCGGTCAGTCCAAAAAATGTGAAGCTAAATTGCGCGTTCCAAAGCCTAGATCTCTATGGAGAAGAACGTGCAAGAAACTCCATGGACACTCTTTTAAATCATATTATGTGTTACATATAATGCTTGGTAACATATTATTTGTTGCTTCTATTATGTGAGCAAAATGTAGATAATAAAATAAAATGTAAAATAATTAAATACATTACAGTACATACTATACATAAAAATAAGTGGTTAATTATAAAAGTATGTAGTAATTATAAGTCCATGTACATACTGCCTTACATAGCATGCAAATGTAAATAATAATTATTGTATTGAATGCAACTAACAAAAAAATTAGTATGAGTCAAACTTGCGCTCAAAGAGCTCCGTAACGTCGCTCGATAGCAAAAAAACGTCAAAAAATCACGTTTCTTCTTCTTCCTGCCCTTGTTCCATCTTATTTGGGGTCGGCGCAATACGTTTTTTTCTTCCATTCCACCCTGTCACTCGTCATGTTATCACTAACTTTCTTTTCTTTCATATCATTCTTCACGCAATCCATCCATCTTTTCTTTGGCCTCCCTCTCCCTCTCTACCCATCCACATGTATACTCATAACTCTTTTGGTAACATGCATTTCATCCCTCCTCTTTACATGACCATACCAAGACAAACGATTCCCCTTCAGCTTTCAGTCACTGGCGCCACTTTCAAACTTCCTCTAATATACTCATTTCTCACTTTATCCAATCTCGTCACACCACACATCCATCTCAACAGTCTCATCTCCGCTACATGCAATGTATGAAATGCATACGTTTATTGTATGAAAAATATGAATTAAATTCTATTCAGTTTTTTTTTTTTGTATTAGCGGTAACAAAAATACATCATCTGTAAAAATTTCAACCGTAAGGCGGTTATTACACTGTCCACGATCACGCATAACATGATCGTGGCAGTGTGATAACCGCCACGATCATGTAATGCGTACGTAGGGTTTTTAACGCACTTACGCGCGTAAATGCATCTTGCAAATTCACGCAGGCACGCACTCATTTTACACAAAATCACGCACGGTACTACGAGACTCAGTGTGGCATACCATGCGTATTTCCCCGCAACCACACGCGTTAGTGCGTGTTTCTCCGCATGTAGGTGCGTAATCTGTATGAAGGTGCGTGGATGCAGTTTCAGTGTGTTGGTTTGTTCGTGTTTTCTATTCAAACGGAGATACTTACAAGCAACGTTAAGGCGTATAGTCCCTTGAACCATCTGACCGAAATTATGTGAACGCAACTCTCGCACTCGCCTAGGCGGCAGTGCGCAAATCTGTGCATTTATTTGCGGCCAGCAGCGCCCGGAAAGCGCTTTAAATCCATTTTCGCTGCGAGATATTGATTGATTTACATATGCAATGTTCACTGTGAAGGATATTTAACCACAAATTTTTATGTGTAAAAATGTTTCTAAACGTCCAAGCCGTTTCGAAGGTGTAGGGAAAAGTTGCGAAAAGTTGCGAAATTGCTAAATATTTTTTTTTTTTGACAAAAGTATTAAATGCACGAAAAAATCAAATGTTGATATTATTCTTCATGAATCTATAATAAACATATATTTTTTTCAAACCAATTGACCTAGCCGTTACGGAGGAGTAGGCCTCAGAAAATCACTGTTTTAGTGCACTTTTCGGGCGCTTGGCCCTTAAGACACGCATTCACGCACTACGCTACGGGGTGCGCGGCAGTGTGATAATCGAGAGAAGAGAAAAGAGAGAAAGGATCATCATATCAGCTGAAAAACATCCACTGTTGGACATAGGTCTCCCCCAAGCGTCGCCATAACGACCAGTCCTGTGTGTCACGCATCCATCGGATTCCCGCGACCCTGAACAGGTCATCGGTCCACCACCACCGGTTGTTGGAGGCCTTCCAACAAGGTGGGCTGCGAATTCTGGTACGTGGTCGCCACTCTAGTAGGTTTCGTCCCCATCGAACATTTATTCTGCGTACCTTGCCTTGCCCATTGCTACTCTGGCGACCCTTCGACCTATGTTGGTAACCTTGGTTCTCCTGCGGATATCTTCATTTCTGATGTGATCACGCTTGGCAACTCTGAGCGTAGCCCTTTCCATCGCCCTTTGGGTGACTTTGAGTCTTCTTGTGAGGCCCATTGTAAGCGACTACGTTTCGATGCTATAGGTCATCACTGGCAACACGCAGAAGAAAATGATAATAAACAGTTATCATTCAAATCCGTAAAACGGTCTTTTCATTGATGCCTACCTAACCCTAACTATCATAACTATCATAACTGAGCTACCCAAATAACAGTTTTCTGTGAAATAAGAACCAAAACTACAGGAAAAGCAAGTATTTAACTTAGAATTCATGGAATCAGTACAGCAATTTGGTTTAATAAACATGTAGTTCAAAGACGTGCGGTGAAAATTCTGAGGTAAAACGTTCGCAGCTCCCAAAATATTAACATTATTATTGTTTACTAGAGCCCGTGGCTTCACTCCCGCTCTACCCTTCTATATCTTACTATACCCTACTCTACCATACTCTACCCTACTTTATCCTACTCTACCCTACTCTACCATACTTTACCCTACTCTACTCTACCCTAGTCTACCCTACTCTACCCTACTTTACCCTACTCTACCCTACTCTACCCTATTTTACTCTACTGTACTCTACCCTACTTCCTACACTACCCTATTTTTCATTTTTTTCCAAAAGAACCTTTCCACAATAACAAACACAACAAAAAAAGAATTAGCGAAATCGGTTCAGCTGTTCTCAAGATTTGCGCTTAGCAACACATTTATTATTAATAGACCCTTTAATTCATTTTTATATTAAAGATAGTCCTTTTAGCTAAGCTGTCAAAGGATAACGCAATCTTGACAGCATTACCAGAACCAGCATAATTCGTTTCAAAATGACATTTGAATTAGAGATGGCGTCGTATTCGATTTTTTTTTTATGATTTTTTGCATATTTTCTCACCATTTAAACCTTCCCTGGACTTCCACGAATATTTCAAGAGTAAAATTAGCCAAATCGGTTCAGCCATTCTCGAGTTTTAGCGAGACTAACAGAATTGCAATTCATTTTTATATATATAGATAGGTTAGGTATGTATAAATGTGAAATCACTCTTCACACAATTTATCCATCTTTTCTTTAGCCTCCCTCTCCCTCTCCACCCCTCCATCTGCTTTTTGTGGATTCTTTTTATATTGTAAATATACTGGAACACTGATTCATTTTCTGTAAATGTAACTTTGTGATTCTATGGGATTACAAAGTTTTTTATGCAGTTAGTGTATCTAGAAAAACGTACCGAAATTGCAAAATATTTAAATTTTTCATTGCTTTATACACTTAACACTAATATTGTATTATAATATTTATTTATTATAAATTTGAAGCTTCTATGTCTGCTGGAATTGCCTTAGATTTTCCATGATCGGTCAGTGAGTGACCAAAGTAAGACTTTGACCAATAATTGAATAATTAAAATTAAAAGTAATTCCTAAACTATTAATTCAAATTGAATGAAATTTTAAATATACCATGTTAATATTGCCTGCTTTGTTATTGAAAATTTAGGCTTCTAGTTTCATACACAACGACGTTATAGGGAATCGAAAATGTGCTGAACTGCGTCGTATAAAGAATGTTACAGCCATGCCACTATTTGCTTGCCTTGGTGGAAGCACTATCGTGCTCCCTACAAGATAGACCGATGACCTGGTAAAGGTTGCGGGAATCCTATGGATGCGGGACTTACAGGATCGTTCATTTTGGCAACATTTGGGGGAGGCCTCGACTTACGAGTTGTAGGTCGTGGGTTCAACTATGCTATGCTATATGCTTCTAGTGTTAAATGACAAAATAAACCAATTTGACATTAACTTACAATAAAATCCAGCTTCTAAGACCTCAATATCTGCAAGTGACAGATGTCTCAATCTCCGCCGATCCATACAAAGTAATGCAACGATGTGTATTCGGGCGGAATATTTGGTAAGGGAAGCACGCAAAAACGTCAATATTTAGCTTCTATTGCTATATGCTTTGAGTTTACGATATTATTATTTTTTTTATAAATTTAATATTATCGTATACTCAAAGCAACTTACTTATTTTTTATTATTGACTAGTTTTTGCCACGGCTTCACCTATGTACATAAAATATAGGTTGGCTTTGTCACTCAGGAATGAGGCTGTTTTCTAGAAGTGAAAAATTTGACTTTCAGAGGTTACTCCACCCCCTTTTGGGGCTGATGCACGCGTCATGCTCGTGAACGCCTTAGCTGCCAGTGACTTATTCAATTTCTATTTTTATTGTTACCATTATTATTTAATTTTTATTGCTTATCTTCATTGTGTTCACCTATTAGAAGCAAAAAAGAAATATGTAACGATGATTAATATAACTCAATACGATTTAAAAGAGTGTCCTTGGAGTTTCTTGCACGTTCTTCTCCATAGAGACCTACTCTTTGGAACGTGCAATTTAGCTAAACGTTTCTGATTTCTGATTTCCCTCCCCCCCACCCCAAAAAATACAAACTTTACCTCTTTAATGTATTAGTCTAGGTTCGTATTCGAACTTTATATCACCTGATGACAAGCGATTAAAATAAATAAAAAAAAAGTTCCATTACTGAGTGGGATTTAAGCCTCTTCCAGTTACTCCAGTTATAATGTACCCAGGGGTACATTATAAATCTGATTGTACTTAAGCATATTATTCGAAAATTCAGTCTTCATCTCCTCAATATCGGCCAGTCGCACACGCCAGAACCTCCGCCGATCCATATAAAGTAATGCAGCGATGTGTATTCTTGCGGAGTATTCAGTATGGGAAGCACGCGTCAATATCACTGGAGTATGCCAAATGCAGGCTCGGATGGGAAATGTGTTACCAGTGGTACATTTATTTTTGTTGTTACTATTAAAAGCTTGGTCATTGAATGGAGACGTTCGAAAGGGTATTAAATAATTTTTATATTTTTAATAAAAGCAACAGCGTCTTTAGAATTAAGATAGTAATCTTGTCACTACACGATCCATTCTCACCTACTCTAATATTAGAAAGAGGTAAAGTTTGTTTTTTTTTTGTTTGTAGGAGGTAATCTCTAAAAGTACTGGTCCGATTACTAAAAATTTTTCACTGACAGATAGCTGCTTTATTTCTGAGTGGCATAGGCTATATTTTATGTATACGGGCAAAGCCACGGACAAAAGCAAGTGCAACTCAAGTCACGACAAGTCAAAACGGGCATTAGGAGCCAGCGCACAGTTGAGTGCGGGAGCAAAAACAACCCCACGGTCATCCAGATGGTCCTTTGACCATGTATTTGTGCGGACAACCAGGTAACATAACAACCTTATAACTTTGTGATTTTTTTCATGATACAGTTATGAAATTTTGTACATTGATTCTTTACATACACCAGGCAAGTGATTTGGGTTTTGCATGTACTAAAGTCGTATGCCGTAAAACGGGCGTAAATATAAACAATCATCAACTTTTTAGAATAAGAATTCATTAATAAATTGATATAGTTAAATGCTGCAAAAAACATTTAAATGTCAAGAAAATACTCTTTGAAGATTTTGTTCCTATTACCCTTGAGTTTCTATTTACCCCATTTTACACGTATCTGTATTTTATACGCATTTAGTTCCAAAACATACTCATACTAAAAAGGTTACCATGCTTTAAACCCAGAAAAAAACTCCACAAAACCTAGCAACCCAGTTCCAACACACAATCAAAATCCAATGACAAACGAGACATTGGTAACTGGTGCAATCCAGTTTGAACTGGCTCGCGGTATATTTATCATAGGACGCAGCGTTACGGGGCGAAACGAGAAAATATGGACCTCGGGCACATATTCAAATGTATGAAAGTGTCGCTGTTAAAGATTTTGTTAGATATGCTCTTTGAAATAACTTTGTTTGGTGAAGTAATGTAGTTTTAAGTGGAATGTGAATAATAGTACCTATCTACTTAGTTTTAACTAGCTGCCCGCGACGTCGTCTGCGTGAAGGCTCTACAGTACCAAAAATACCTAAGATGTCACTGTCGCTATAGTATTTTATGTAAACATAATAGCATTAACCTTTCGAATGTCTTAAGTTACACTGTCCGACATAAGGCTATTGTCTTTCTATTGTGTCTCTAATTACGACATTCAAAGAGTTAAAATATAAGATTTTTTTTCAAGCGAAGTAAATGAAGAGAGTTATATGGGAATCCTGCTGAGTTCAGTCATAAGATGCGACTAAAGGAAATAGAGAAAATAATGCAGGAATACATGCCAGGACACAAAAAAATAAAAATACGTACAAAGGTATCATACCTTACAATACTTCCCTATAAACTACGTTGGTAGTTATGCTGCCAGGAGCCAAAATGTAAAGAGAGTCAGGACTGGTGACGCTGGAGCAAGCGAAGTACAGTTCCCCGTGTGAGAAGCAACTCGTCCTGAGATCGACACTCGCTGCCCTCAGTGTCTGCCCTTGCAACTTATTGATGGTCATCGCAAAGCAAACACTCACGGGGAACTGTACGTGCTTGGACTGGAACAGGAAGTTGTGAGGTATGAAGGGAATGTGTGGTATAAATACTGCCTCGCCTACGCCACAACCCGTAAGAATTTCCGCCTCAATGGTGTGTCTGTGGAGAGAGATGACTTTAAGGCGGGTCCCGTTACACAATTTCGGAGGACAAAGGTTCCGAAGAAGCATAATCTGGACACGAACCTTCAACATGATGGTATGCGCTGGAAGTTCACTTGCTGACAGAGAGTTCAGAATTCCACGGGATAATGTGTGGCGTCATCTTGCTCGACAACAGTGTTTATCGAGTTGTAGACCACTTCATTCCCCTCAATTTCCGAGAGAATGCATTTGTTATTTGCTGCAGCCTGATCATTTTTGGGCGTCGGCGATGTCCCTCACACACCCAAGAAGCTGGTGCGACGACTGATGTCCCCTTTCACACAGCGAATGAGTTCTCCTAAGCTGGATACCACTCTACCGAGAGACTCTGGAAGCACCACCTGTCAGAGTGCCTTTGTCAAGACTTAAAAGGACATCGGAGAATTCTTGCAATGTACGTGCATTGTCGCCGAGCCGAGCTCTCATATTAATGGTCAAGCGCAGCTAATAAACTCGTGACCACAACAAAGATCGTTTCAACGAAGCATTCACCTCGTCAGCCCTCGATACCCGCGTCATCACGGGAAGTGTTTGCCGGAAATTGCCACTGAACAGAACTGTGACACCACCCATCAAATGTTCGTTCTTGCGGATGTCCTGCAGGATTCTGTCCACGGCCTCAACTGCCTTCCTATTGGCCATCATACACTCATCCCATACGATCAGAGAGCAATCCTTGAGCACGTGTCCCTTATCGCTGTTACGTGATACACCACAAACAGGCGTTTCGGCGCTCTCTAAATCGATGGGAATTTCAAACATGGCATGTGCTGTCTTGCCACCCGGAAGCATTCACACATATGGCAGCGATCCTCGACGACTCTACAGCAATAGCAATTTTGCCTTGCATCCTGAACTCTGCAAATATGTCAGTGGTATAGCATCCAAGAAAAACATGTTACCCTGGTTTTACGCAACGCTTTCAAGGACGGTGTCATAAATTTGTTTTTGTTCTGAAGAGAACAAATTGACATGGTCATTTCATATGGTGGTCATTTCGCCCGGATCGTAATTTATCCCAGCGTTATACTCCCGATTTCCACGGCCTTGATGCGGTGATGATTAGGGAGCTGGTAACCCATATTCGATCAGCGGTTTGCCGCCGATAGAAATGACCACATCTTGAAGTGAACTGAGACAGGCGTTCAGCACGCGTTTCTCAGTTACTTCGTCTTCGTCTCCAGTAGCACGCCTCAAAGCTCGTAGAAAATCTTTAGACAGATGATGGCAATACTTCTCCCACAAAGCTACCGGGTTCGCGACTCAACAAAACACCAACCGATCCCAATTTTTGTTACCGTCGAGAAGGTGACGTGCTACGCTGGCTGCGCGGTACGTGGGATACTCCTCGCCATCAAATGTCCTCTGGAAGGCGAAAGACGTCGGGCCTCGGACAGTGGGAAGTAACAACCGCAGAAAATAGCATTCACCATTATTCGGATGCACGGTAGGTATCCAATGCGGTGTCCTTGAAAGTTCCCGGAAAACCTTCCACAGCACCTCCTCGTCGACGTCGGTTAAATACACCCCTTTGCTTGTCGTACGTGTAATATGAAGGCACCTCGTCATACGTAAGGGATCTCGCAAACTGGTCGACTTCACAGAGCTGGAAAAATGTTACCATTTTAACACCGCATTTTTTTTAAATTGTCTTCCTCAACTCTGCTCATAATTTTAAGGGTTTTGTTGGAACTTGAATTTGTCAAAACGAACTAAACGATACAACTTTTATGAAGAAAATGCACATCACATCACATCACCATCTATGAATTTTAAGAATAACTAACTACTAACCTCGCCAACATGATCAAATTTAAATTATTAGTTTCCAAAAAGTGTTAACATGCAACTTAATTTGATTTTTATGAAATCTCATAGATGGCGCTGCTTCAAAATTGTCCTTATACTACTAACATTCATTAAACCATGTTTCTCTGCCCAAGTTACTGAAATAGCGTAGTTTTATAAAGGCGTATAGTGTAAAGCTAGATAATAGCATGGCTCACTCAAAAACAACATTTAAATATGCATCGTTAGATTACACGCTGTCACAGAATGCGTAAGAAAAATAAAGATTCACAGCTCCTCCTCCGTAGGTGATAGCGTGATAATATGTAGCCTATATGTTGACCCAACCTCTTAGTAATATTCATGCAAAATTTGAAGTAAATCCATGCAGTACTTTTTGAGTTTAGCCCGGACATACATACAGACAAACAGACAAAAATTCTGAAAACTATATTTTTTGCATTAATATCAATTGGTGATCACGCCCCAAGTATTCTTTTAAAAAAATATTCAATGTACAGTTTTGACTTTCGTACGATTTTATCATAATTATGTAATACACTTTGAAGAAATGCCTAACAATTAAACACGTTATTGTGGCTAATTTATAAAAGATATATATATACTATTCAGGACTTTTTTGTAGATCTATTGGAGACCATCATCTTTGTAATACATACATTTGGTGTATGATCAACGTTTGCGAAAATAGGAGCTCAAAAGCGCATTTTCATCCGACTTGCTTCAAATTTATCGTAATTTCTCAGTTCCTATGTATCTTAGCGTTATGTTATATAGTCTATAACCTGCCCAGGAGTATGGACCATAATCGTACCAAGTTTGGTTAAAATCCCTTCAGTAGTTTTTGACCCATGCGTGCACATACAGACAGACAGACAGACAGACAAAAAATTTACTGATTGCATATTTGGCATCAGTATCGATCACCAATCATCCTCTAATATTAATTTTTAATATATATTCAATGTACAGAATTGACCTCTCTACAGTTTTATTATAAGTATAGATAGATGTATGGACACTTCTTCATTATTTATTTATTCTGAGTTGTTTTTAACGCAGTTGATTTTTAGGTCAGAACAAGTATGTTAGGTTGCGGAAAGCAAAGGACATCTGAATTGATTCCCCAAATCGTGACGCGTGTGGAGTTATTGATGACTAGCTTTTGTTCACGGAATTACTCGTATACATAACAGCCTGTTACTCCGAAATAAAGCAGCTTTCTATCGGTGAAATAATTTTAGCAATCGGAACAGTACTTCTAGAGATTACTCTTATTCTTCTTCCTGCCCTTGTCTTGTTTTATTTGGTCTTCTAGAGATTACCTTCTACAAATAAAAAAAACGTACTTTATCTTTTTATAATTTTAATAATAGTATAAAAAGTCCAGCATCCTTTGGTGGAATGTGTAAAAAATCAAACGGATTGTGAGCTTATGTACGTTTTGAAATCCTAACTGATCCTAGAAGTGATGCAGCTAAAATTACGTTTGACATCACAATGTGTCGGCAGCTCAACTTTGGTAAAACACATTTTATCACCAGTGCTGATTATTAAGTCAAGCTATTATTGTAAACTTAGGTTAGGTTACGATGGGGTGACATGGTTTTTGAGATAATAGTTCCTAAAAAATTAAGACTAAAACAATGTCTTAGACTATATGAAAACTGCCTGTATAAAATGTAAGACTTCTTCAAAATACAAATCAACTTCTAAGGAGTCTTCAACAAGATTAAACATTGAAAGGCAATGCACTATTTTCAACTATGCAGTATTTTTAAAGGCTTATACATAGGTATTCTTTTAACTCTTGTCCCGTGTTATTTGGGGTCGACAAAACATGTTTTTTTCTTCCATTCTGTCCCATCCCACCCTTCAAACTAGCATTAACTCCTTTTTCTTTCATATTACTCACACAATCCATCCCCCCTTTCCCTTTCCATCTGGATCTACATGTCATAACTCTTTTAGTAAAATGCATTTTATCCCTCTTCTTCACATGACAATACCAAGAAAAACGATTCCGTTTCAACTTTTCAGTCACTGGTACTACTTTCAAACTTCCTACAGATACCGGTTAAATTAAAAAAGATTCTAAAACGATATATTTATCATTTTATTCAATCTACTAGTACTTTAGAGATAAAATTATGAATGTAGATCAATCTTGTTCAAATCATATTGGAAAAACATAACCCCGTATTGAGAAAAACAATTCCGAGAAATCAACCGTATATGAGGTATATTCAACTTGAAATAATTTGGTTCGTGTCAAGCTTGTTAAGGCTTTGATTTAAATGAGTGTACTACGTGAGGTCGAAAAAATGTGCGATAAAACTTTACTGCGGCTTACCTTATTTCGAATGTACTGCGACACACTGGAGCTCGACGTCACGCAGGTTTGAAAAACGATTGTGTAGCAGTAGTTCGACACTACGGTAGTGCAACAAACAATTGTGTGAGTAATGTAATTCGACAGTACGTCGCGTCGGTCCAGTATTACAATATTTTGACACCATCCTACTTGCCTAGAAAGCTTCAAGAAGCCCACTCCGTGGATTCTGGGTGAATTTAAAGAAATAAAGAAACACGAAAGCTAAGGTTGAAGCTCAGGTGAGATTCGCTCCAACTTAGCCTGAATCTTACCTGGCTTTGTCGGGGTGATCTAAAATATGCTAGTTCTTCTTGCCACACTAGAGTAATGTCGAGCTTTAGCGTGTCGCACAAGCATGCATTCAGACTACGATGAGTCGCAAAACAATTTTGTTACTAAGACGTTAATCGCACATCCAATTGTCTAGCTCACGTAGTAAACTTGATTTAAATACTTACCCTGACAAACAGGCATTTCATAAATTCAAGAGAACTTGAAAATACTTCGAAATAAGATGCTGTTTCCAATGTATAGCATTCGTAAATTTCTCCTTAACTTGAACAGAATTCACATGAATACGGAAATGGAAATATCCGATCCAAAATTTACTAACGGCAAAATTTTCTAGCAGCATATTATGCAGAGTTTTCGCTGTTCATAAACCCAAAATCTCATTATCGAATTTCCAAAAAACCTTGACCAGAAATACATGGAAAGATGTAAAAAGCCGTGTAATTATGTGGGCATACCACCTGGCAGCACAAACCAGACGTGACTTCGATAGCAAAATGTAAATTTCTGTAAAAAATTTGGAAAAAAAGATCAGAAGTATCACTACTTTTTAAAATGGATAGATGATTAAAAAATTTTGTTCAGATAAAACACAAGAGCCCCTCAAAAAAAAGGGCAGAAAGACACAAAAAGGGTTGTGCTTGGAGTATCCTAGCGTGATCAAATCAGGAATCCAGATGTCTGCAGGAGAACCAAAGTTCCCGAAAGCCCCGTGAATCGCTAAACTTCAGTGTCTGAGGTCAAGGCACACTGCTTGTGGAAGTCAAAGGGGCAAAACGTCCTGGAGTAGATTCTACTCCTAATTCGGGCACTCTTAACAGAGTGGTCGTGATCAATTCTCAGCAGAGTCCTGCGCTACCTCCTCTCTCGGGATACGACGCCATTCAGCTGTGTTTGGCAGCGTGAGAGTTTTTATTAACGCTGCACTGTGTCACCGATTGGATGAGGTCCGTCCATCGTGTTTGAAAATGTCCACGAGACCTTTTATCCTCGACTTTTCTTTGCATCACCAATCGTTCCATTGAATCCTCGGTACGGTAGATATACCTGAAGAAAGTATGCTGGAGTAGATACCGCGTACAAGAAGATGCGGTGTTGATAACTGCGGGGTGCCAGCTGAAAATCAGCGCTGGGTGTTTGACGCCCAGCAATTGCTGAATTGGTGACCCTTTCGGTTCAGGCACAGTCACTGCAACTGTATTGTATTTCTGTACTCTTTTTTTATTATTATTTTATGTTGTTGTACCTATATTGTGTTGCTTGCGCCAAATAAATGCTATTCTATTCTATAACCTTCCCACAATGTAGACCACACACGTGTGTGATGATTTATGACAAAAACATTGTACATTCAGTGCTCAATAAATTGTTTTGGCTATGACCGATGATCTAGTGAGGGTTCGTGTGAACCTGATGGATGCGAGACTCACAGGAATAGTAATTGTAGGGACTCTTGGGGGAGGCCTATGTCCAACAGTGGACGTCTTTCGGCTCAAAGTAAAAAAAGTCAAAAGTTTTTTATTTCACATAGGCCTACATGGGCACACTAAAACGTCAGAAGCTAATGCACGGTTCGAAATTAGTCGTCTCCTATGGAGAAAAACCGGTAAGAAACTCCGTTACTCTTTTTAAAAAATGATGGCAAAATGAAGCAAAATGGCTAAAAGAATGATACTAAAACCGTTTCATAACCGGTTTTAATTGTCTTTTAAGCGACTAACTCGCAGTTGTGGCTCACACATTTTGTATGAAGTCAACCTTCTGTTTTAAACATTCGGTTATCAAAAAGGTGCGTAAAATTTTAATGAGCCCCGTCCTTCAGATATGAAATGGAGGGAGGATGTAAAAATTTACGTCAACCATTAGCAGTATCTAGCGCGATTGGAGGATCGGTATTGTTTCATGTTTTCGAACGGATAATATTACTTTATGGAAGAAATAAAATGCATGTTTTCTTTACTCTTCCGGTTCATTTTTGATTTTTCTTCATCATATTGAGCCCGCACATCGATTTTTCTGCCAACATCATCATCTTCCTGCCCTTCTCTCATGTTATTTTGGGTCGGCGCACACGTATTTTTCTTCCATTTGGTCTTGTCACTCGTTACGCTATCACAAACTCCTTTTTTTATATCACGGATCACACAATTAACCTCGTTCCAAACTTAAATTTAAAAAAAAATTAAGTACAAGAAAAGGTATGATATGCCTGTGTCAAAATAGTTTCAGATCAGCATGAATGCCAAAAAACTAGTACCTGATCCTGGACCTTAGGTTATTATGAGGTAACAAACATTTTGTACTGAAATGTTTATTCGATTATTCGTAAATGGCTTTTGATATTTTCTAACAAACATTTACCAAAAACATTTTATTCCCAACCTCTAGACAGACAATGCCATATCCACAGCTAGTATCACACCGATAAAAGAAAGCAATCTATTAATCATTTGCGAAAAAACAAGTCAATTGTAAAAGAAATACTTATCCAAGAGATAAGGTGGGTTATTTTTCACGTCATCACGTCGTTGGGTCGTCGGATAACCGTCCGGGTGGAAAATGACATGATATCGGGACATTCAGGGACATTGTGAGACATAGCGGGGACATAGCCGGGACATTGAGGGACAT
This sequence comes from Mythimna albipuncta, assembly GCA_929112965.1. Lineage (NCBI taxonomy): Eukaryota > Metazoa > Arthropoda > Insecta > Lepidoptera > Noctuidae > Mythimna > Mythimna albipuncta. Next base: position 16,000,034 of record OV815982.1, on the reverse strand, counting down.
CGAAGTGACGTTTGGTACATCGTAAGCCGTAGACGAGAAAATGATTGCGAGATTTAGATAGAGAACTCATTTGATGGGTGTTTATTGTATTATTTTTGTGGTGAAATATTGACGTTGATTGATTTTGAATTGAGTTTAGGAGCGTGATTTGATGACTTAAATAAGAAGTGTGGTACTATTGTGTATTATGTTTTTTAATCTAAATGTTAAGACGAATTGTTTCATTAGTGTAGTGCTTGTAAACGTGACTGCAGATTGCGAATTTCTAGGTTTGATTCCTGGATCGCGCAAAGTATTAAAAGCAGGCAACCTGACATAAATTTTCACTGTTTTTCATACAAGAGCTCTAATACGATTATGACGTTATTACACATTTTTTTTAATAATAAATAATAATAATAAATATATTCCACAATTGTCACACAACGCCATCTAGTCTCAAGCTAAGCAGAGCTTGTGTTATGAGTACTAGACAACTGATAAACATACTTATATATTTTCTAAATACATACATCATCACACAAACTTTTGTCTTGGGTGGAAATCGAACCCACGACCTGCTGTGTAGCAGTCAGGGTCAGGGTCTATTGAAATCAATTTATAAATATCTGTAAAACTACTCCAGTAAAAGAAAATTTGCCCATCATAATGTACTCATTTTTTTTTAAAAGTCCTAAAAATATAACAATAGAATCCTTGCAAATCAAGATTCTGAATGACAAAAATTCTTTCCAAAAACTTTTACAGTTTTATAAAAACACGTTTTTCTTAGATGTGTGTGTGAAAACATAGTGATAATACCTGAAACCCAACAGAGCTTTCAGGTATAGACAGTCTATTTTCGCATTGCCTTTTTATTAAACAATAGCTGTGTCTGCGACTTCGTTCGCGTGGACTACAGGATTTTGATTTTTTTTCCAAAATAAAAGTAGCATAATATGTTACTGCTTATTACATCAGCTATCTGCCAAAAAAAGTCCCGTCAAAATCGGTCCAGCCCTTTCAGAGATAAGCCCGGACAAACAAACAGTCAGACATAAATTGTAAAAAATGTTATTTTGGTGTATATACCGTACATAGATTCATATGCATGTAGTAAAAAGCGGTTATTTCAATGTTACAAACAGACACTCCAATTTTACTTATATGTATGTATAGATTGTGTTGGATGTCAACCTTTTAAACCATGCTCAGGTGGCCGGCAAAATTTTTTTTTTCTTCTAATTCAAAAATCCACATCATCATCTTCCTGGCCTTGTCCTATATTAGTTGGGGGTCAACTTAACATGCCATTTTAACAATGTAGAATGTAATGTGGTGGATACTTGCCGTACAATGTGTTGTCCGATGGTAGGAAGGTGATAGCGGACTGCTGTGTTTCAAGCGTTTAGATTAGACTGTAATTGGATTTCGATAAAATTTGTTACGGACTAAGGCCACGGTCGCTCACAATGGGCCTCATCAGAAGGCTTAAAGTCGCATAAAGGGCAATGGGAAAGGCTATGCTCGTAGTGTCTTTGCGTGAATCAGAAATAAAGATACCGCAGGAGAATCAAGGTTGCTGACATAGCACAAATAATCGCTAAACTTAAGTGGCAATGGGCAGGGCACATTGCTCGCAGAACAGATGGCCGTTGGGGCCGAATGGTTCTGGAGTGGCGACCACGTCCCGGAAGACGCAGCGTTAAATGGCCTCCTACAAGGTGGACTGATAACCTGGTAAAGGTTGCGGGAATCCGATGGATGCGTGACGCACAGGACCGGTCGTTGTAGCGACGCTTGGGGGAGGCCTATGTACAACTCTAGTTCAAGCATGAGGTGTCTAGTGGGTGTAAGGTCCTTATGACAAACATTCTTCTCCTGTATCAAAATGTAATATGTTACCATTCCTCTCTGTGATTTTCCTTAATTAACTTTAGCGTAATCCGAAGGCTCAATAATTGTGGTCTAATTTGGGCTTTCGATAAACAAAAGTTGAAAGTTCAATAACCTCAGGTAAACCGGAGTATGCTTATAATAATATTCTCGATAAAGTTCAATCGAAAGTTCTAATTAATTTGATGTTGAGAACTTTATTCTGAGTTCAAGATCTTCCGCGGAAAATTAAGTCAAATGAACTCCGAAATATTATATATAGTATAAATATATGTCTTGTTTGTTTTAGAAAACATGTTAACAATTTATAAATGTTTGTTTGAGTTATAATGGATCTTCATAGATTAAGAATATGGCAGACTACTCCATTTAAAGATGTTACAGAATAGAAGACAGGTATAAGAGACAAAAGATAATCTAAATTAGCATCAACAACTAATCTGACTGGCCTGTTGGTCTAATGGTTAGTGAACCTGACTGCTATGCCGGAGGTCGTGGGTTCAATTCCCACCCAGGACAAATGTTTGTGCGATGAGCACGATCATTTGTTCTGTGTTTGGGTGTAATTTATCTATAATTTGTATGTATTTAGAAATATATATGTATGTTTATCAGTTGTCTAGTACTCATAACACAAGCTCTGCTTAGCTTGGGACTAGACGGCGTTGTGTTATAGTTGTGGAATATTATATTATACACACTAGTACAAGAAAGGGACACTCCATAATTATGGTAAGTCTTTGATTAGTGGCTAGAAAGACCCCACGGCATCCTCACCTTCCAAGTGGTCATCTCTTTCTACGAAGCAGTAAAGCTAACAAAGGAGGAGGCCTCAAGTGCACGCGTGAAAGAGCGACCTTCGCGCCCCTATCGCCGCGATTCCGATTTCAGGCCACCGTAGGCGCAGGCTTGCGGACGGCGAGCAATAGGTAGCTCGCAGTCCGGCCGTCCGGACGTTGGCGGCGTGTACTGTTCTATGCGCGCCTCATGACGATGTCAGCAAACCACTGGCCCCAGTAGGCTTAGACCTGTTAAAGCCTACTGGGGCTAAAGGTTTGTTTCTGAAAGGAAAACTCGGTCCTGGTATAAAACGCACCGAAGAAACAGGAGTGGGTCTTTAGTCAGTAAAAGTCTGACAACCTCCCATTCCACCTAAGGGCGGGAGATGATATTTAGATGATTTTCCCACCTAAATAAAAGGTAGAAAACCATCCCCACTAAAATGAACCTGTCTGTTTAATTCTTTCATTTAATCTTTGACAAATATACATTAAGGTTGTATGTAGAACCTGTGCAGTGTGCTGCCCAAACCTCCTAAGGCGATTTTACGGGTATGTCCAGTTCCCCAAAGAAAGGTATCTGCCTACGCAATGGATTCATAAAAGGATTTGGTTCGTTTGCTCCAATAAATACAGCTAGGTATAGAATCTTATGTAGGTAATATTTTCTTTTAGCTGAAAACAAATTTAATTAATTAATTAATTACGTTTCTAATTCACACGCAATCGCTATAAATATGGAATAATGGAAAAGTTTTGTTATTTTTGATGTTTACAGACTACTTTATGAAATCTTCTTATTTAAATTCTTGCATACATACCCTATAAATAAAACGCTCAATATTTTAATAATCTACGCGTATGGCTTCACTTCGCGAATGGCGCGAAATCTCGCGCGAACGCCAGCGCGTTCGCTTGGGGTTTGTGTGGTTAAAAGTTACTACCTAGCTTCCCTGCCGGAGTCTGTGTTTCCTGATAGCTATAACTTTATCCCTGAAGTATTGCCAATGAGTTAAAATCCATAGCCCAGTAGTATTTGAAGTTACAAAGAAATATTTGACTCCACACCTGTTCAAAACAACATAGTATACACTACTCAGATCGGTAGAGAAAGTTGAGTGTGTATGCGTTTTCCTACTTTAGGCAAATTTCGCTACCACCATAGGTAGCAAAAGTTACTTACATAACTATCTAACGCACCACCTGAACCTATTTCGCCAAGTGAGTGAAAATGTGGCGCCTACCTGGGCGTTATAGGGTTAACTGCTATGAGTAGCGTATGCCACGTACGTCTGGCCAAATTTTTCGGTAGACCAGTTCGATAGCCAAAGTGAAGTGTGTTTGCACAATCTTACTATTTAAACCTAAGCGGATTGCTCGCACTGACTGAACAGGTGGTGGGATCTGTATGATTCTTTGTTCCAAAGACCATCTCAGACAAGTCTGCATGGCTTTCTTGTGATATATTACATATTTACTGTACGGAGTTTAAAAGAGACTTTGACCCCTTAGTTTATTTTGGTGTTTCTTCTCAGAGTAGTCAGCTAGGAAACACTAGCCACATCTAGTTTATTTATATATTTGTTTATTATTTTTTAAACCAATTTGTAAAATAAATATCATTTATAATTTATCGCGCCACCGCTATGGATAGTGAAAGTAACTTGCAAAATATTACCTGAAACAGTTTAGATCACGGATGTTATGGATATGAAATTTCGGATACGGATTGGACACAGATATAGAAATGATTATTATACCGGATACGGTTACGGATACGAATATGAAATTATTTCGGATTATCCATTAGTTACGGATAATTTCGGTTATGGATATTAGATATTTAAGAAATTTCAGAAGTAAAATATAAATAATTAATTAATTATTAATTTCGCTACCGTTATAATGCACCAAGTGCAACCCCATTTTATGTCCAGACAATCTCTTTCCATGCCAGGTTTCCTGGAAGAGATCGCAGAATGCGATGAGTTCGTGAATTGTATTGTTTTAAAATATAAGGCACAAATGTATAATTTTTTATCTTGGTGTACAATAAAGTATCTACATGTAAATATTTATTTTTTATGGTGGGAAAAATCATCCAATGGCAAGCCCGCTCTTGGGCGGAGCGGGAGATAGTGTCAGACTCTTACTGACTAAACGACCCATCCTGTTCCTTCTAGCCTTCATACCGGGGCTCGAGTTCCCTTTCGAATAACCCTGGCCCCAGTAGGCAAGTACATAAATATACTCGGTGAAGTACTCTGTGTAGCGAATGCTACAAAGGTCTAAATAAAGTTATAGGTACATAAATTATTGTGATTCTCCTTTGTTTTCCATATCGAAAAGGTCAAAACCCAAAGCTCCCACACAAGCTCCGTTTCCAAAAAGGATTTCGGGTATCTATGTCAAAGTAACCTCGTGAAAATAATTAATTTGATATCAAAATTAAAAGGTTTCTAATCGAGTTTAGTGTTTTAGGTTCGAATTAATAATTACATTTTTGAGAGGCTTTATTTTTGTTTTATTTGTTTATGTGAAGTTGAATAACAAATGATTTATTTTAGGGTTCTTTAGCTCAGACAGTAAAAACTCATCTTGGATCATTTAGTTATGCGTTTGTCAGTCAGCACGTCTGTCTGTATTTTAAGACCCTTTTTTCCAGGTACGGAGACATTAAGCTGAAATTAAAATAAACTTTTACTTGTGCAAATAATTAACGTGATTAACGTAATTTACTACGTATTTAACGTAATTTTACTTTTCTTAAAAGTGGTAGATCTGAGTATACTGTGGTTCCTAATAGCTACGACCCAGGGGTCTTTAAGTCAAGAGTGAATAGGTTGCTTCTAGGCAAGCGTGCTCCATCGTCGGCCACATCATCGCTTACCATTAGGTAAGATAGTGGTCAAACTGAGTCTATCAATAGGTCATAAAAAAGTACAAATATCAAACTTTTTGATGATCGTAAACTAAAGATAAGGTTGCTTAAATATTTATGCTCAGATTATGAAGAAGAAGCGTTGCACATTTAATCGAGATTTTTCTCAAAAACTTAACGACAATTTTTCTCAAAAACTTAAAAAAAAACTCGCCTTTCCTGGAACAAGTTTTGTGTAATATTCGAGTAAATCACGGAATTACCGAATATCAACAAAGTTTATAGGCGTTATCTCTCTTTTTTTTGTATTGCCTCTTCGTCAAACATCGATTGCGTTATATGAAGATTTTTAAACAATGCTCGATGTTAACGGTAGATGAAAGGAAAATGATCGTCCCAAGCTACTCGTAAAGTACAATCAGACAAGTTCTCAACTTCTTATTTGAAACAGTCTCCGTAGGTAAATCCTCGCGTCAATCAAATCGAATAACAATAACAGAAAACAAAATACAATCGTATTGAGAACTCTTTTCGTAGAGGGTCAAAATAGTTTTCATCCTCTGCCAGTTACTAGCTTATAGATATCTGTAGTTCTTTCGAATGAGGCTTTGGTACAAGGTAAAGTTCTTCGCGGGGTTAATTGGAATGAAGTTCAAGATCATTCGCAAAATGATTTCTAGTCATCATCATCTTTCTGCCCTTGTCTAATTTGGGGTCGGTGCAACATGTTTTTTTCTTCCATTCTGTTCTGTCACTCGTCACGCTACCACTAACTCCCTTTTCTTTCATATCCTTTCTCACACAATCCATCCATCTTTCTTTGGCCTCCTTCTTCCCATCCATCCATCCACATGTAAACTCATAACTTTTTTAGCAACATGCGTTTCGTGCTTCCTTTTCACGTGTTCATACCAAGACAAGCGATTCCTTTTCAACTTTTCAGTCACTGGCTCCACTTTCAAACTTCCCCTAATATACTTATTTCTCACTTTGGAAGCGATATGGATGGATGGAGCAGGAGGTTGTGTCAAACTTTCACTCTTTAAAACCTGCCTATGCTCCTTCAATTGCTATTTACGGTCTAGGACTAACTGAATCAGGTTCAGTTCCTATCCTACCTTTTACTTGACGCTGGCTAAATACACAAATCATGAAAAACAAAAAAAAAAAACACTAGAAACAGGTTTTCTCAAAGTCTTCGCAATAAATCACTTACTATACCTTTGAAATTTGGATTTCAGCTTAGAGCCAATTAATTGAATTCAATGGAAAATATCAGCCATTTGAATCCCTGAATCGGACTGGCTAATCGTAGAAATTCTACGTATAAGCTCATTTGGATTTCAGAAAGTTATGTTAGACGGGACACAGGCGGCAACGTTGAAAAGAGATACTGTGGCTCTAAAATTTGAATAAATGAATTTATTTTATTTCGGACACAATAAAATTCATTATAGTGTTAGTAACTTAATAAATAACTTATTATCTAGTGTTGGTACCCGTTAATTACCCTTTGCACAAGAAATTAAAAAATCGGAGATTTCTCAGGATGCTGTTGCGACTATCTCTCACTCTCATGATTAGCAAAGCGCTTTTTTTTTGCAAACAATCGCGTGGAACCCATCGGTACGAGCTTGCACAAACATTTCCGACGCACTACAAACTAAAAAAGTAAAGGGCAACTCAGGTGCGTTTTAGTCAGTAAGAGTCTGTGACGAAAGAGATCTCGTCGTATCCAGAGCGAGAAGTCTCGATAGCGTGATGAATCTTATTTTTATAACGATGATAATGTCTAATGAGCAACTTGCAAAGAATTGTCAACGATTTGGACATAGACTTTTTTCACCGATACCAACTAAATTGAAGCTATTTAGTATGTTCAGACATAAAAAATCGTAAAATAGAATATAAAGAATTACCTGAAGTGAGATACTAAATGCCAGCGACCTTGAGAGGAGCTAGCGTCACTCCGCCCCCCCCCCCGCGCTTCACGATTATTCAAATAATAATATGTACTTCAGTTATTAAACATTAAGTCCACCTACAGAGGTGACATAAACACAATATGAATAAAAACCGTTTACAAAAACATTGGCAATTCTCATTTATTTTGTAAAAGTTTCATGAAAATACACTTAATGGTTTTTGCCTGATCTTCGCTATTTTGGCTGAGTTACACATAACTTTGAAAAATTAAACACTCCAAGTTTAATAAAAAAAAAATATAAGGCAAATAGTCTAGGTTAACATGTATTTTTTCCAAAACTAAAAAAAAACAAAAATCATCAAAAATCTGCCCCTTAAATCTAGCCTAAAATAGTTTTGGTAAAGCTTTTTTCCCTATATACATACCTATTACATTTTAAAACTTTTTACATGACTGTGTGTGTCCGACTTGTCAGTAAGAAAAATGTGTCATTTATTGAAATGAAAATGTGTCAATTTGGACACTGTGACCGAATCGACAACAACTTCTTGCAAAGAACACGTCATCATTCAGCATAATGTTGCGGATAAAATTGTCAAGGCATATTTTTAGAAGATTCTTAACAATCATTGATTAATCAAAGTCGACGACAAAAGCGCTTGTAATTCTAGTGTTGGAAATAAAAATACTCCAGACACTTACCTGATTGTAGAACGAAAATTGCCCGTTTGTAAACCCCTAACTATCATTTACCTGAGTTTCTACGTCTGCACGGATTGGTGGCCCAATTGGCGGTTCGTTTAGTTTGTAAGCAGAAGTTTGATCAGTTAGTGAGTGCAAAATTTTACAGGGATTAGGAATGATGCATTCGGTAACTTTGATCTGTTCATGCTTGATTTTGTGGTTTAATCAAATTTTTGTTTGTTTTGGTGTAGGATAATTTTAATTGGCTAGTTTTTAAGGGTCTTCACACCCCAGTCAGTAAAAACAGAACCCTTATTAGATCACTGAGTTGTCCATTTGTCAAGACCTTATTTCTCAAGAACGCATTGAGGTTCCAATCTTTAATGAATACCAAATACTTAGGTCTACTACACCTTGAAGCAGTAAAAATATCAAACCTCTAAGTCACAAAAACAATGTGAAAATGAAGCCATTCCATATGCTCTTTTAGGCGATAATTTCGAAATTCGTATTAAAACAAAATCTATAGGGTTTACTAATGGTCTAGAGTCCTGAAAGGCAAGAAAATAAGTATCATAGCACAAATATATACTGTTAAATTTTAATGGTTTTAATCTCGTGTAGGGTCGATCCGGTACATGAAACACTATCGATTTGTAAAGATTAAATTAACGCTGACTATTAACTACAGGTCTTTGAACTCACTCAGCTGACGTTTTCTTAAAGAAATTAATTTCGTACATGCGTAAATTAATGCAAGTTTTGAAAAAAGGTACTTTATTTTTTAATTTTATCTTTACAAATCGATAGTGTTTCATGTACCGGATGAACCCTCCACGGGATTAAAACGATTAAAATGTAGCGGTGTATAGATATATACTCAATACTCAATTCTTTTAGATATGTAAAGCGTTTCATGTATGTGCTTACATTTTCGCCCACAGTATGAAACTTCTGAAATAATCCATGAGAATACCTTTGCATTTAATATGCAGTCAGTCTCACTGACAAAGGTAATGAAAACCAAACATTCTGCGGTAACTGAGACGTGTTATTTGTAGAAATGAAGACTGAAGAAAAGGGTTACCATGTATTTTATTCAAGTTTTATTTTCTTTGCTTATTTATCGATGTGGAAGTGAATATCGTGTTTACTAAATGATTCAGTGGTCTTTCAAAATTGTTGAGCTAAGAGACGAGGTGTTGATCCGCGCGTCAGAGGTCGACAGTCACCGTCAGCTGAGACTGCTAAAGAAAAGTAGTATATAATGAAATAAAATATCTATTTATTTTTATCAACGGAGTGGACGTGCATATAAATGTGTCAACTATTTTTTTTTTTATTGGTCATCAAGCCCAATTGATTATTTTTTATGTCTTTATCTGGCTACGCCGCTATGGCATCCCAGTGAAGCACGGTTTTAAAAGTGTTACTGTAGCCCTAGAACGTAAAAACAAAATGATGAAGAAGATACATAAGTCCGTATTAAGGCCTTATTATGGTAGCGGATTGTGAGCGTCCCCAAAGAGGAGCGGGTGCACAACGAACACGCTGCGCACGCCCAGCGAATTTGCTGCGGGCGCTCAATGAGATCATAACAAAGCCAACAGCAGTAGGTATGTCCTCATCAGAATACATTTTGTTACTGAGTGTATTTTACGTCGTTAACTTGCTACAAACGCGCGTTGAAAACGTTGCGAATTGGCTACGCTTCCGCTACGTTTTCGCTTTGCAGCCGCGACGTATACGCTGCGCGCCCGTCCCGCCTCGCAGCCGCCCGCAAACCGCTAGTGTGCCAAAGCCTAAAGTCAGCAAAAGTATGACTCGCCCTCTTACTCCACACTAGAGCGAGTAAAATCAGAAAAAAAAAACTGAAAAAAAGTATGATAATGGTATGATAAATCTGGAGCCAAAATAAAACGTATACCAAGTAGGTTCAAAATACCAAATCATGCACGACCACGTATTTCATTAAACATTCAAGAGTTGCTCGTATTTTTGAAGAGGCCCTAAAAATAACATAAAAACTTCTTTTCATCCCTTACATTTTTATTAAAACACACAGCAATATAAGATACGACTTATTTACTACACGATCGCATACAATCTGACTTCCTAAACAAAGTAGATAGGTACAGAAGTCAATCTACATACAAAGTGCGCTCGAGGAACGCACACATAGACACCGCTCACGGACACGATATCTTGGAGCGCCTCGGCCCGCTCGTCGCACAGTTCCGGATCAGATGCTCATTAGTGTGCGTCCATCGAGCGTAGGTATAAAAAGTGAAGTACATACGTGAGATTGTCTTCTGTACCTATCTATTTTGTGCTTCCTACCTACATTATAAATGTATAGGTTTGTTTGTAGTTTTGGCAGGATTTTTTCGAGCGAATTTCATTGGCTGTATTGAGAATTCGCTGATTGATTCCTGGTGATGTTTTGCAAATTGTAGCTCAAGTAGATCAGATACTTAAGATTTCACAAATTACACTGGTAGACAAAAATTAGCTTTTTTACCACAAATAATTTTATTTTGACTCCCTCTGGTAAGAAATAGATTTAGAAAAAAATTGGCACGTATAGTTTTTTTTTGTGACAGCCACTTTAGTTTTTTTATGAAAAATATTGATACTTTACCTACAAATTACTTAAAAATACATTTTTTAAAACCATATGTTACGATTTTTCGCAGTATTTAGCTTGAAGCTAGTCTGAAAAAAAATCTACAACTATATTATCTAGTTGTGGTTTTTTTTTGGGATGTGGGAAATCATCCAATGACTTCTCCCGATCGAGGGTGGAGTGAGAGGGATAGGGAATGATATATGGAAGGATATCAGACCAGACTTTACTGAGCCATGCCTATTTTTCCTTTATTTTGCCCTTTGCGTTCTAGCACCACGGGTAACTTTTTCATAAGTCAACCCATTTGCAGGCATCGGGCCTGCTGGGCTCCAAGGTTTTGCTGATATGATTTTGACCCGCGCGTGTAATACTACGCTCCGTCCTCGGCTCACGTTCGGCCCCGGTGGTTACCGGACTGAGCCCAAGTTGTCGACAGTGCGTAGTGTTGTGAAAATGATCAAAACAACAAGATAAATTAATATGGTCGATAGAGTTTTTTTTAATAGCCTATACTGGACAGTATAGGCTTTATTCCTGAGTGACATAGGCTTTATTTTAGGTACGTGGGCGATGCCATAAGCAAAAGCTATTATTAATTCATTAAACCCCAAGCGAACGCCGGCTTCGCGCACCTAATGTCTTTCTAGTGTGTCTGTAAATTCCACGATTGAAAGGTTAAATACATGGAAAAGATGAAGATGTGAAAGATGAAAACGTGAAGACTTATGGATCCACAGTAGCCTTTTAAGCTAATTGCGTGGGAAGACTATAAATCTCAGAAAAAAACAACTTTTTATGATTTTATACTTCAAAAGAAAACAATTTTGACCTTAACCTTTCGATATGAGAAGAAGCGGATTTAAATTATAATGTATTTTTTCTTTATTCATAACTACCCTGCGAGGAACAAGCGATTTTGATACTAGCGAAGAAAGTTTGTCATTGCTTCTGAGGCGGAATTCGCTTGAGTCGCAGCCGAGGATGTTGTAATAATAATAATCATTGTCGTGACTGCCAACGGCCTCGTGGTCAAGTCTCGATGACCATCTGCCGAAGCTGTCGTTGTGAGGTTGGATCTAGGGCCTGATACAGAAGGCAGTACTCCTTGATACGGCTCGTATTGTGAGGAGGTTCTTGTCCCTGGAGCCCTAACCACCGGTAGCTTAGACCCTGCTCTCGACACCGGTGGACTACTGTTTTTTATTTTTTGGTTAATTTAATTTAAAAAATATTCAAAGTTGTATTTATTTTTTATTTATTTATGTACACATAAACACTTAAAAATTAAAAGAATAAATAGAGATAGAAGAGCACAAAGGTACTTTAATTTATATGTTGAAAAAAATTAATAAACGAGGTCATAAGGGGTCGCTTAGTACCCAGTCCAGCCCATACAATATACAATAAATTTAGGCGAAGATGAGCTTGCGCACTTTTCTGCACTAGTGCTGAAAACTGTGAATTGTGTGACCATTGGTCCACCTCTCCAGACACAGTTGTTTCAAAATACAATTTTTATCCCGTGGGCAAGTTCCCTCGCGATAATTTTCTACTTCCACGCGGGCATAGCCACTGGCTACAGTTAGTATAAGACAAACCAATCCAGGTCAATAGTGTGCCAAGTCATGCCTATACGAATTCGTTCAACCGTTAAGGCGTGAAAAGGTACAAATAATCGAATAGAGTTTCTTTCTTTGTTTGGATCACTTTCAAGTCTTGCTAAGCGGTGACTTAAAAGGTCAAAGCTTTACTGTCTACGAGCGGTAGCATCATGCCGTCTTGTCGATGTCGCTTATTCGACAGAGTTTCGTATGTAAACAGTGCGTAGACGCACATCAAACGTATAGTCTATACATCTATACATATAAATACCGCAGTCTCCAAATCAACCCTCCATTGGCTCAGCAGCTCTGGTTGTGTTGTTGGGTTTGACATCGCATCACCTCGCTCAACTGCCATCTTCCACCAGCCCTATTCACTCAAATTAAACTCATGAAAGGTAATAAAAGGAAAAGTAAGTGTGTACAGCGGATGCACGTCCTCTCGTTCCATGTGCACCTCTCAAATATACGAGGACTGCACTCCAATCTCGATGCAGTCCACCACCACCTTGAGACTGACAAGCCCCACTTACTTTTCTTGACGGAGACGCAGATCAGATGTCCGTCTGATGCAGCGTCTCTCGACTACCCGGGATACTCACTGGAGCACCATTTCGTGCAGCGTGTAGGGGTCTGTGTATACGTTCGCAATGACATCTGCTGCCAGCGTCTCCGTCACCTTGAAGACCCTAGTTTTTCAAGTTTATGGTTACTGGTGGACACCGGTGTGGACAAAATCGTCTACACCTGTGTTTACCGGTCGCACAGTGGCGACCAGGAGACAACTCGGCTGTTTGGCCACCTCAGTGAGGGCGCCGATGAGGCACTGCATCGGCACCCTGATGCGCAGTTTGTCGCTCTGGGGGATTTTAACGCCTGCCATCAAGACTGGCTTTTCCCATACCAGAGGACCGACCACGCTGGGAGGGAAACTCGAAACTTTGCAGTGTCGCTGGGCCTCTCCCAGTTGGTAAAGCAAGCGACGAGGGTGCCTGATGTAGTTGGTCATACTGCCAATTGTCGTAAAAGTACTTTGTTTTAATTTTATCTTTACAAATCGATAGTATTTCATGTACCGGATGAACCCTCCACGGGATTAAAACGATTAAAATTTAGCGGTGTATAGAAATGTAAAGCGTTTCATGTATGTGCTAACGTTTTCGCCCATAGTATGAAACTTCTGAAATAATCCATGAGAATACCTTTGCATTTAATGTGCAGTCAGTCTCACTGACAAAGGTAATGAAAACCAAACATTCTGCGGTAACTGAGACGTGTTATTTGTAGAAATGAAGACTGGAGAAAAGGGTTACTAACTATGTATTTTATTCAAGTTTTATTTTCATTTCTTATTTATCGATGTGGAAGTGAATATCGTGTTTACTGAATGATTCTGTGGCTTTCAAAATTGTTGAGCTAAGAGACGAGGTGTTGATCCGCGCGTCAGAGGTCGACACTTCGACAGTCACCATCAGCTGAGACTGGTAAAGAAAAAAAGTTATAATAATGAAATAAAATACCTATTTATTTTTATCAACGGAGTGGACGTGCATTGTCAACTATTTTTTTTTTTTTTGTAGGTCATCAAGCCCAATTGATTATTTTTTATGTCTTTATCTGGCTACGCCGCTATGGCATCCCAGTGAAGCACGGTTTTAAAAGTGTTACTGTAGCCCTAGAACGTAAAAACAAAATGATGAAGAAGATACATAAGTCCGTATTAAGGCCTTATTATGGTAGCGGATTGTGAGTGTCCCCAAAGAGGAGCGGGTGCACAACGAACACGCTGCGCACGCCCAGCGAATTTGCTGCGGGCGCTCAATGAGATCATAACAAAGCCAACAGCAGTAGGTATGTCCTCATCGGAATACATTTTGTTACTGAGTGTATTTTACGTCGTTAACTTGCTACAAACGCGCGTTGAAAACGTTGCGAATTGGCTACGATTCCGCTACGTTTTCGCTTTGCAGCCGCGACGTATACGCTGCGCGCCCGTCCCGCCTCGCAGCCGCCCGCAAACCGCTAGTGTGCCAAAGCCTAAAGTCAGCAAAAGTATGACTCGCCCTCTTACTCCACACTAGAGCGAGTAAAATCAGAAAAAAAAAAACTGAAAAAAAGTATGATAATGGTATGATAAATCTGGAGCCAAAATAAAACGTATACCAAGTAGGTTCAAAATACCAAATCATGCACGACCACGTATTTCATTAAACATTGAAGAGTTGCTCGTATTTTTGAAGAGGCCCTAAAAATAACATAAAAACTTCTTTTCATCCCTTACATTTTTATTAAAACACACAGCAATATAAGATACGACTTATTTACTACACGATCGCATACAATCTGACTTCCTACACGAAATAGATAGGTACAGAAGTCAATCTACATACAAAGCGCGCTCGAGCAACGCACACATAGACACCGCTCACGGACACGATATCTCGGTCGCGTCTCGGCCCGCTCGTCGAACAGTTCCGGATCAGACGCTCATTAGTGTGCGTCCATCGAGCGTAGGTATAAAAAGTGAAGTACATACATGAGATTGTCTTCTGTACCTATCTATTTTGTGCTTCCTACCTACATTATAAATGTATACGTTTGTTTGTAGTTTTGGCAGGATTTTTTCGAGCGAATATCATTGGCTGTATTAAGATTTCGCTGATTGATTCCTGGTGATGTTTTGCAAATTGTGAAGTCTTGGAGCTCAAGTAGATCAGATACTTAACATTTCACAAATTACACTGGTAGACAAAAATTAGCTTTTTTTTGTTCCGAGAGCTTTTTGCCATAAATGGTTTTATTTTGACTCCCTCTGGTAAGAAATAGATTTAGAAAAAAATTGGCAGGTATAGTTTTTTTTTTGTGACAGCCACTTTAGTTTTTTAATGAAAAATATTGATACTTTACTTACAAATTACTTGAAAATACATTTTTTTTAAATATATATTATTATTTTCCGTAGTATTTAGCTTGAAGCTAGTCTGAAAAAAAATCTACAACTATATTATCTAGTTGTGGTTTTTTTTGGATGTAGGAAATCATCTAATGACTTCTCCCGCTCGAGAGTGGAGTGAGAGGGATAGGGAATGATATATGGAAGGATATCAGATCAGACTTACTTCTTACCTACTGAACAAACCATGCATATTTTTCCTTTATTTTGCCCTTTGCGTTCTAGCACCACGGGTAACTTTTTCATAAGTCAACCCATTTGCAGGCATCAGGCCTGCTTTTTTTTTATGGTGGGAAAAATCATGCATTGACATCCCCCGCCCTTGGGCGGAGCGGGAGATAGTGCCAGACTCTTACTGACTAAAAGACCCACCCCGTTCTTTCTAGCCTTCATACCGGGGCTCGAGCGCCCTTTCGGATAACCCTGGCCCCAGTAGGCATCACGCCTGCTGGGCTCCATGGTTTTGCTGATATGACTTTGAGCACGGCTCAGGTTCGGTCCGGATGGTTACCGAACTGAACCCAAGTTGTTGACAGCGCGTAGTGTTGTGAAAATGATCAACAACAAAATAAATTAATATGTTTAATAGAGTTTTTTTTTTAATAGCTTATACTGTCCCACTGCTGGGCAAAGGCCTCCCCCAACTTCTTCCAGGTATCCTTTTCTTGAGCTACCTCGAACCAGTCCCCGCGGTAGGTATCTAGGTCGTCTCGCCACCTCTTCCTAGGTTAATAGAGTAAAATGTCAAATTAAAATGTCATTAAGAAAGTAATTAATTAAATAATAATAAATTAAATACATGTACAATGCGTGCTTATTAAATGTGTGGCTTAGTATTTGCAAGTAAGGCTGATTACCGAAAGGGTCATGTATGTCTGGTTTACCATAAATTAATAAATAGCCTTATAATATTCCCACTGCTGGGACTCAAGTCTCCTCTCTTTGAAGAGGAACGAGTATAATCCACCACGCGGGCCAATTGCGGGTCGATTTCACTGACATACTTGTACCGTACATACAATTCACCCCGGTAGTACCTACGGTATATATAGTACCTAACACACATAAGTTAGTTTTCACTAATATTATAAAGAGATAAAGTTTGTTTTTATATATTTTTTTTTTGTTTGTAAGAGGTAATTTCTAAAAGCACTGTACCCCTAGCCAAGTTGCTAATCTGCAATAGTTAACGCAAGTAGAATGCTTCAAATATACGGGAATGACGTCATCTCTACGCTCAGTCACGTGGTCAGAACAAAAGATTCGACGATGCGGCCAACTCAAAGCGTTCGACGCAAGCGAAACGGTTGTAACTTGGCTAGGGGGGCTGGTTCGATGGCTAAAATTTTTTAAAAAAAGCTGCTTTATTCCTGAGTGACATAGGTTATATTTTAGGTACGTGGGCGATGCCGTAAGCAAAAGCTATTATTAACCTTTCAATCGTGGAAATCGCTTGGGGTTTAATGAATTAAATACGTGATGAAGACTTATGGATCCACAATAACCTTTTAAGCTAATTGCGTGGGAAGACTTTATAAGTCTAAAAACAACTTTTTATGATTTTATACTTCAAAAGAAAGCATTTTGACCTTAACCTTTCGATATGAGAAGAAGCGGATTTAAATTATAATGTGTTTTTTGTTTATTCAGAACTAGCCTGCGAGGAACAAGCGATTTTGATACTAGCGAAGAAAGTTTGTCATTGCTTCTGAGGCGGAATTCGCTTGAGTCGCAGCCGAGGATGTTGTAATAATAATAATCATTGTCGTGACTGCCAACGGCCTCGTGGTCAAGTCTCGATGACCATCTGCCGAAGCTGTCGTTGTGAGGTTGGATCTAGGGCCAGATACAGAAGGCAGTACTCCTTGATACGGCTCGCATTGTGAGGAGGTTCTTGTCCCTGCAGCCCTAACCACCGGTAGCTTAGACTCTGCTCTCGACACCGGTGGACTACAATTTTTTTGTTAATTTAGTAAAAATATTTTTATTTATTTATTCACGTACACATAAACACTTAAAAATTAAAAGAATAAATAGAGATAGAAGAGCACAAAGGTACTTTAATATATATGTTGAAAAAAATTAATAAACGAGGTCATAAGGGGTCGCTTAGTACCCAGTCCAGCCCATACAATATACAATAAATTTAGGTGAAGATGAGCTTGCGCACTTTTCTGCACTAGTGCTGAAAACTGTGAATTGTGTGACCATTGGTCCACCTCACCAGACACAGTTGTTTCAAAATACAATTTTAATCCCGGGGCCAAGTTCCCTTGCAATAATTTTCTACTTCCACGCGCCTGCGTGCCTATGCGTGCTATGCCTATAGCCACTGGCTACAGTTAGTATAAGACAAACCAATCCAGGTCAATAGTGTGCCAAGTCATGCCTATACGAATTCGTTCAACCGTTAAGGCGTGAAAAGGTACAAATAATCGAATAGAGTTACCTTATTTGTTTGGATCACTTTCAAGTCTTGCTAAGCGGTGACTTAAAAGGTCAAAGCTTTACTGTCTACGAGCGGCAGCATAATGCCGTCTTGTCGATGTCGCTTATTCGACAGAGTTTCGTATGTAAACAGTGCGCAGACACACATCAAACGTATAATCTATACATATAAATAAAATTCGTGTGTCTGTTTGTAATATTGAAATAACTGCGTTTTACTACATGCATATGAATATAATATATAGGAATACGGTACATACACAAAAAAAAAAAATTTTACAATTTTTGGCGGCCTGTCTGTCTGTTTGTCCGGGCTAATCTCTGAAATGGCATGACGGATTTTGACAGGACTTTTTTTGGCAAGTAGCTGACGTAATAAGAACTAACAAATGTTACTTTTATTTTTGAAAAAATAAATTTAAAATCTTGTAGTCCATGCGAACGAAGTCGCGGGCACAGCTAGTGCTATGCGTTCGTAGACAAGCGGGTCTAAAGTTTTTCTCTATTTCTGTTTTAAACGGATTCTAAACTTGATCTGAATGTGTACTTAAAAATACCCTGAAAATGAATGAAGAGGAAAAAAAAAAACATGGTTATTTGGCACAAAAACATGATTATCCTAACTTTTCTTAATTGTATCTAACAGCTGAGCCAAATAGGTTCAATTCAGCAAAATGACAAATATTTAAATAGCAGTTTCCTAACGCTAGTCTTCAGCTGAGTATGGTAAGTTTATTTTAACGTAAAAGAAAAACAAGGAAAAACAAAGCGGGCGGAAATGAAAGGCTGTGTTTTTTACTGTGTGTTAATTGAGACCCAATCAAGCAAAATCGTTCATTTTGACAACTGCGAAACGAATTGTATTGTTTTCCTTCTTTATGGCTTCGCACGGTTTGTACATTTAATCAGTGTTAAGAGTAGAAAGTATTCAATCTTCAGTCACTTTAAGTTACTTTGAGTTCAATTAGAACGTGGTTTTTATACAGTATATATTTTTTTTTTATGGTGGGTAAATATCATGCATTGACATCCCCCGCTCTTGGGCGGAGCGGGAGATAGTGTCAGACTCTTATTGACTAAAAGACCCACCCCGTTCCTTCTAGCCTTCATACCGGGGCTCGAGCGCCCTTTCGGATTACCCTGGCCCCATTAGGCTTCGACCCGGCTGGGTCCCTGCTGTTGCTGACAACTCCTTGAGGCGCGGGAACAGTGCGCGCCGTCGACGACTTGGGCTTGGTTCGGACAGTTACCGGACGGCCGGACCGCGAGCTACCCATTTCTCTTATACAGTATATGGGAGAAATCGTGTCGAGTCAGCCTTCTCGCCAAGTTTCGCTGTGCTAATCAATACTACAATAATTCTCAGCCACTTAACTGAAATAGCGCCTGTTTCAATGGTTCCGCATATTGTCCTGCTACGTATACACTTGAATTAAAGTCTGTCTAATAAGTTAAACGACTTGGGTAATTATTAGGATTTAATGAAATCTGATGTAATCAACACGGGTTCAATAATCAAGGTTGATTAAGATATAGAGATCATTGTTTACTAACAGAAGAACCTTATGAAAAGTATCGATTATAAGTATTTTTTAAATGATTAAATATTATACAAAGTTCCCAAGTCGGTTGACTTATTAGACAGACTATACAAAACTACACCAATTTTACATGGCAATGTCTACTATGAATCAATTTGTGAATAATTAACATAGCAACGTCAATTGAAAACATCCCGATACAAACTCCCGAATTGTATTTAAAATGCCTTGTTTTAAATTTCAAACAGATTGTTTTTTTTTAACGTTTTGTTTAAATCCTTCACATTGTGATGTCTGCTGATAAAAGTATCTCACTAACTGGGTGATTTTCTAAGGGTGAGTTGCACTATTTAACTATAACGATAACCAAACCATAACCAGCCGTGAAACAGTCGCCTATTCGTCAATTCGACGATTTGACAACTGTTAACGGCTTTGTTATCGTTATAGTTAAATAGTGCAACTCACCCTAAAATAATTTGACACAAAATAATACAATATTTCAACTAACCAATGTTTCTATTTGAATAGCCTTGACTCTTCACGCAATACTAGACTATACTATGTAGTATTATTATTTAACTGTTAACAATTTTAGCCATCACCTTTTCAATGCAAAACGCGAAAGCCATTGAAAATTCACAACAATGGTCTCGCCCCAAAACTTTTGTACTAAGTAACTCAACATTTGCGATTATTCACAGAGCTTCAAAGCGCCTCAGTGGTAACAACTAGAGGTGGTATTGTGACGCAGCTCAGCTCGTAGGTAGGCTCGTATAGGGATACTTCTAAAATTAAACACTTCAGGCGGCGCACTCTTATATTTTTCTAACTTTTTTCACGAATACATGCTATTCTTATAAAAATCACTTCAGCCCTGAAAAAACAACAGACATTCTTTTTTTCTACTAACTTTCAAAACTATTCTAGAACAGCATAATCCTTCGAATTATATTTTACAAGCCAGTTCGTTGGTTATATAAAAAAAGCAACTCATGCGATCTCCTTTCGATATCACAGTATTGTGAAAACCTTCGTCATTATCATCATCATCATCATCATTGCAGCCAAAAGTGGGCGTCCACTGTTGGACTTAGGTTTCCCCTAAGTATCGCCACAATGAACGGTCCTGTGCGTCTCGCATCCCTCGGATTCTCGCGACTCTATACACCGCTAAATTTTGATCGTTTTAATCCCGTGGGAAACAATCCGGTACATGAAACACTATCGATTTGTAAAGATAAAATTAAAAAATAAAGTACCTTTTTTTTCAAGACTCGTATTAATTTACGCATGTACGAAATTAATTTATTTAAGAAAACGTCAGCTGAGCGAGTCCAATGACCTGTAGGTAGTAGTCGGTGTTCCGTGCAAACTACCTACAGGTCATTGGACTCAAAATCAATCAGGCAATCTGGACACACCACTGTGAGTGCGGTGGTAAGGCCCCTAGTTTAGGAGTAGTTATTGAGGCGCCACGTTGACCTCACTTTCCACCTGATACCGGTTTTCTATGGACTCGGTTGTTTTGGGAGATTATCTACTGTTTTAGACTTTGCGGAAAGAAACGCCTATTTGTCACAACTGTGCAGATCGCCCAGAGAACAAAGCAGAGCATACGCTAGAGGCCTGCCATGCTTGGGTGAAGCATGGAAGATGGTAGTGACCTTTTGAATCCGGCCCCTGTTCAGTGCTCAGTCCTTGGTGTGGAGTGAGAGGAAGTGGGAGATGGCCACCTCCCCTTACGGCCCTGGAATGCAAAAGAGAATTGAAGGAACTTAGGTGTGTTTTCATCAGAAAAAGTTTGACATGTTATTTGACAATTTGCCACTTAAAAAAACAAAAAGTCAGTGTCACCGTTTACAATTACGAGGTGTTCTGTGTAGACGATTGGATACGATCGCCAACGTTTAACAATTTATTGATGAATTTTGATGAATCCAGTGTCACTGTCGCGTCTATGACCAAGCCTCTAGGACGTGACAAAGAAATATACATACATACAATCAAAAACTATAACCCTCTTTCTGATGAAGTTGGTTAAATTTTTTTTTTCTTTTCCAGTAAAAACTGCAATTTCATTTATTTGCTCTGAGCGACTCCGCGGTCTATGGGTTTACCAGACAATTTTATAAATTAATCTGTTTTCCGAGCAAGTTCTATGTTTGTTCCGATTTTAATACATTCAAGGCTTTTGTCTTGTCTTTCGATAAACGCTTTTATGATGGCCAGTTGGACTTTTAAGCTGTGTTCATGGTTGTTAGGTCTTTAAGAAAATGTATTATGGCTTAGTTTCCTTTGAACACAATTATGATCTTTATTAGAGTTTGGAAACCGATGCTGCGTCACAATAATCTACGATGTTACGTCGCGCGGCAAAACATTAGTTCTGGTGACCATACAACGTGTGATGGGAATCAATTCATAAGTTCTTGCAACTAGAGATGTGCCGTTGCCAGCAATATGGGAATTTTGCTGGCAATATTACTTTGATTTCGGAAGTCGGAGTTTCGATAATAGTTTTGTATCTTCTTGTTTAACTCTGACTTCCGTAATTAACCCCTTGTGTGTCCGGAATGTGGATCCACGCGAGAGAAAATAACTTTTTAATTGTGTCTCTAATTACGGCATACGAAAGGTTAAAATTATTTGGCACTTTTTAGTATACTTTTTACTTTGAAATCGGTTAATTTTTTTTTGTAAAAGTTTTTTATTTTACACTTTTTAGTGATGTTACCACCGCTAAAAAGTACCCCTCAGCCAAGCTTAAATACCTTATAGCCAGAGTGCATCTCATAACAATTCTAATAATCCCAAAAACTGTTAGATAACATGAATGTATGATCGTATAAAAAAATCTGTTCCATCTCCGAAGTTCCTAATCACATCATAACAATATTTCTATAAGACTAACTTTTTGAAGCAACCTTACAAAAAATAAATAAATTCGAGAGCGGTCTACAATAGACCGAGATATTTGTGGACATGCATAAAAAAAAAGACGTGTGGCACTCGGGAACTGCCGCGGTAAAGGTATTGCATAGCATTTTTATCAACTTATGCAATTATAATTATTTATTTATTTTATTTATGCAGTATTTATTTTCCTTTGGTTTTTTTTCTTTGATATTAATGGAAGTTACACTTTCACAGATTGAATTGAATTTTGATTGTTCACTCATTTTTTTTCTTATCGGTTACCACGCTCAAAAAACAAATGAGTGGGGGGTGTTAGGTTATTTTCGTTACGGAATTTCTGGATTCGGTCTCCACGCTCAAGGCCCGCGATAGAAGCTATGCAATAGCTTAAAATACATTCAGATGAACATAGAACCTCCTCCTTCTTGAAGTCGGTTAACTAGTACATTATTTTAATAAATGAGTTGCATGTTAGTATCCTTTGTCATAAAGTCGTGTCCATAATGAATCCAAATAATGGGAGCCACAAGTTTGGAAAACAGTAGCCATACACGGGCGAGCAAACAAATGTATTAGCTGAGTTACACTGAAACTCCAGTGTTCAGTGTAATTAGTTTGTCCGGCAGTGTACTAGCAGGTATTTAGGCCAATTTAACGCTTGTGTT
This sequence comes from Mythimna albipuncta, assembly GCA_929112965.1. Classification (NCBI taxonomy): domain Eukaryota; kingdom Metazoa; phylum Arthropoda; class Insecta; order Lepidoptera; family Noctuidae; genus Mythimna; species Mythimna albipuncta. The sequence continues at coordinate 15,977,132 of OV815982.1, read as the reverse complement.
GAAAATTTACCTAAATACCTGCTAGTACTTCAGTCAAAGCGTCAGTATTTAGTTAAGATAGATTAACCAGAAATGTATATAATATGTACAAAAGCGATAAACCACTCACTGATTAATGACGAAATCACTATAACTATGTCAAACTTAAAATTTGGCAGGTAGGTTCCTTACGGATTTTACGAAACTCCACCCCTAAGTTAGTTAAAAAGCACGAATGGCGTGTGACGGTGTTTTTTATCGGCGTCAGCGCGCCTAGAGAGCAGCGGCGATTTATAGCGTGTGGTAGCCAGCGGCGTCTACCATGTGCAGCGAATCTATATGGTGGCGGCATTTTGTGGTTTTAACCCATGGCCTGTGAGCCTTGACCTTAAGGGCGCAGATTGTCTCACTACCACACAACGATCATCATCATCTTCTTGTCCTTGTCCTGTTTTATTTGAGGCCGGCGCAACACGTTGTTTTCTTCCATTCTGTCCTGTCAATCGTCACGCTGTCACAAACTCTCTCTTCTTTCATTCAGCACTACTTACACAATCCATCCATCTCTTCTTTGGCGTCCAGTTCAGTTCAGTTCAGTTCATTTATTTTGTCAGAATATGGTACATAATTATAGTGTTGAATTAAATTAATGGTCTCATCACATTCTGCCACGTAGGACGTGCAAATATTGGCAGTACATAAATCATTTCCTCCCCCCATCTGTCTCTCTCCCCCTCCATCTTTCTTCCATTTCCATCCTCTTCACATGATCAACCACAAAAATAAGCGATTACTAAACAATTTATAACAACATTCAATGGATAGAGTTAAAGAAAAGCGAACAAAAAGCCTTTGGTATCCAGTCAAACCACCAATCATTGCCGCACCAATAGCTTCGATTTCTACCCACCCAACAATAGATAGCAAGACAACTATTTGGGTTTTAAAACAACTGTCGGTACACTGTCGGCCAAACAAAAGGATACAGCGAGCTTCGCAATTCATTGTTCGACGTAAAAGTTGTGTTACACGAAAAGTTTTGTGGACTAATTAATTTGTACTAAAGTGTAATGAAAAGGTTGACATTTATAAATATGTAGGTGTTGGAGTTTATAACTTTGATGATACACCTGGTTTTGTACAATGTGGAAAGATAGATATGTGGGTTTTAATTTAAAACACTTACCGCTTTATTCCAAAATGCGGTCCTAAATGTCGTGTTGTACCTGAATTATTACTAGGTTTAATTCATTAAACCCCAAGCGAACGCCGGCATTCGCGCACCTATTGTCTTTCTATTGTGTCTGCAATTTCCACAATTGATAGGTTTATACCAAACGTAGTGTGAATTTGGAATTTAGGTATAAAAAATGAACTATAACACTAGTTTTTGAACTATCTATGTCAGTAAATACCTTTACAGGTTGAAAATACTTAAGGCATTAAATCCGCCTTTGCACCTTATACATTACTACACTAATATTATAAAGAGGTAAAGTTTGTTTTTTTGTTTGGTAATATCATCTACGGTCCGGACTAAGCGTTTCGCCTCGTCATTTATACCGCGTACTTCGAAGGACTGGAACAGTCTGCCTGCTGCGGTCTTCTCGTCCGATTATAATTTGGGTGTCTTCAAGGCTAGAGTCAATAGGCTCTTAATAAACTAGTGCGCCTCACCATCAACGATTGCATCACTGCTTACCATCAGGCGGGATCGCAGTCAAGTAAAAGTTTATAACAGATAAAAAAAAATATGAGAGGTAATCTCTGAAAGTACTGGTCCGAAGAGACAGAAATTTTCGACGATAGAAAGCTGCTTTATTTTTGAGTGACATAGGCTACCTATATTTTATGTACGCGGGCGAAACTACAGGCAAAAACTAGTTAAAAATATAAATACAAGTCCGTCTTTGTAGCTTTGTATATATACAAAATTAATTAATTACTTAGCATCAAACACTTAATTAAACCGGTCACATAATACAAAAAACAATATAACATCACAAGAAAGTTATTACAATAACAAATTGTTATTAAAATCAAGCGGCAACTCGAACCAGGCTCAACATTAAGAAGATTAGTAGAGGAGGCGTAAAACAATAATGACGTAGAAATTAATTATTATATAATTTATCAACGGCTCAAATGGTCAAGGAAAATCTGGAAGAAAATCTTCACCTCATTTATAATGGTAGGAGTCGTGATAATTAATGAACGTAATAATCTGGGTCTCATCGTATACAAAGAGTTGTTTTAATGATATTAGCCTGTTTTTCTTGCATCGCAGTGTAAACGCCATTTTGATTTTGTTTTGTTGACGCTTACTGCTTTTGGAGTATCATCAAGATGATTTTTTTAATGATTTTTTTTTGAAGGTTGGGAAACCATCCCACGACTTTTTACCACAAAATATATAGGTACAGAAGTCAATCTACATACAAAGCGCGCTCGAGCAACGCACACATAGACACCGCTCACAGACACGATATCTCGGGGCGCCTCGGCTCGCTCGACGAACAGTTCCCGCTCAAACGCTCATTAGTGTGCATCCACCGAGCGTAGATATAAAAAGTGAAATACATACATGATATTGTCTTCTGTACCTACCTATCTATTTTGTGCTTTTACGCTCTAGGACGGAGTAAGAGAGTTTTCTATCCTACTCTACGCTACTCTACACTACTCTACCCTACTCTACCCTACTCTACCCTACTCTACCCTACTCTACCCTACTCTACCCTACTCTACCCTACTCTACCCTACTCTACCCTACTCTACCCTACTCTACCCTACTCTACCCTACTCTACCCTACTCTACCCTACTCTACCCTACTCTACCCTACTCTACCCTACTCTACCCTACTCTACCCTACTCTACCCTACTCTACCCTACTCTACCCTACTCTACCCTACTCTACCATACTCTACCATACTCTACCCTACTCTACCCTACTTTACCCCACTCTACCCTACTCTACCCTACTCTACCCTACTCTACCTTACTCTACACTACTCTACAGTTCTCTACCCTACTCTACCATACTCTACCCTACACTACCCTACACTACCCTACTTTACTCTACCGTACACTACCCTAATTTTCATTTTTTTTTTTTTTCATAAAAAGCCTCACATTAACGAACACAACAAAAAAAGAATTAGCAAAATCAGTCCAACCGTTCACACGTGATGTCGTGACCAAGGAAATAGGAATTCATTTATGTATATATAGATAACATTGCATATCGGTAGTCCATATACGAGTAGCATAACACAGTATCTCAAGACGAAAGTCTATGACCAGTGCATGGTACTAATGCTGACATAATTATGGCAGAAGCAGAATACTTCAAACACTTTACTCGTATAATCGCATAAGAGATGAAGATATCCGTAGCAGTATTAAAGGCCGAAGAATCAACAAGTTTGAGTGCTCGTTCGAAGAGTTTATCATCGCTTACGGTAGGTACGATAGTGGTCAAACTCGAGCCTATCAACAATAGTAAAAAAAATCATCATCAACATCATTTGTGCCGATAGACGTCTATTATTAGACCATAGGCCTTCCCCAAGTGACGCCACAATGTAGGACGAAAAAAAATCCGGGGCTCGAAAATGCTAGTAAAGTAATAATCACAGAAAAACGATTATAAAAATGCATCTTAAAAACACAAATTGAAACCGTTGCGATTTTAAAAAAAAATATTATACTAATTTACTATTTAAAAAAAATGCATGGCGCATACTCGGATGCCCGTAATCAGAAATATGTCGGTATCTTAGTCCTAAGGGACGTCAATGTTTTTCACGCAGCAAGCCTTCGACTGTCAGAGTATCAATAAGACAAGCTTGGGTCTACCTTTTATAGCAGAACTTTTTACGTCATAATATTGTTTTGCATAACAACGGATAGCATAAACTTCATTTCGCAGAAAATCATTTCGCATACACTCAATTGTCATACATTCAAAACTCATAATTTTGTTAGTCAGAATCATCTTTAGGCATAATGTTTATATCCATAATAATTAAAAAGCAGAACCATCATATCGCAGAAAATTCACAGTCAGAATCGTCTTTTGGCATACATTTTATATCGATAGTCATTAAAAGGCAGAACTAATATCAAAACGCTAACCTAAATGCTAATTACAAAAATATTGTCGGCTTGGATGCATGTAGCATGCAAACAGGCATACAACATGCAAGCAGGCATGCAAGCAGGCATGCAACATGCAGCATGCATGCAGCATGCAAGCAGGCATGCAACATGCAGCAGGCATGCAGCATGCAAGCAGGCATGCAACATGCAGCAAGCATTGTTTCTGTCACGGCTCCGGCGCACCGGGGTTTGGGCGGCACCACGCGAGCTTATCGTCACAGATAGTTTTAACACTCACCACCGCAGCTTCGGCCTCAGCCGCGGTGGCGGGCCTTCAAACCACCTGCTCCTCAGCTCGCGGGCCGCTCTACCCCTCCGCGCCTACGCGGGTTTAAATTACACTCTAGGGGTAGGGCAGACAAGAGCACAGCACAACGTATTGACTTTTTATGACACAAATTTAATTTAATATTGAAAATGCTACCAATATATGCTATATTTAGAACATTCTATATCACTTTTGCAAACCATTCGATTTTAAATACATTGCACGTAGGTTGTCTAACCATTCGACAGCATAAATTTACTTTATTTAAATTATCAGTTTTATTCCATATATTATAAGTTTTTGATGTTTTGAACACTAATTTTTACAAGAAGATACATCTATTTTAATTTTTGATGTTCAAATATGCACCCATACCAAATAATCGTATCTCTAAATAAATGTTATGCTAAACAAAATTATGCATAATATTAATTATGGCAAAGGTAATTATGCGAAACAAAATTTTGCCAAGATAAAAGTATGCCATTGTAAATTCGGACACGTAAATATTCTGCCAAACAAAAGTTATGCTAAATAATTTTTATGCCTTAAAAATATTCGATTAAATAAGATTATGCCATGTGAGTTATGCCAAATAAAAATCGGAGCATCAAGATTCTGCCAAATAGAAGGAACCCGACAAGCTTACCTACAGAAACGGATAGGTGGTTTGGTGGACCTTCCTAAAAAAATTAGTAAGTAAAAGCGTTACCAAAAAATTTCAAGGAAAATACGTGTACGATGAATGTTCCCACTATAACAATCGGCGTATGAACAATCAGCGCTCGAGGGGTTAAAAAAATTGTGAAAAATGGTTGAAATATGCGTCAGTAATTTGAATATTATAACAAATATTAAAAATGTGAAATTTTGTGACTCTGTGTGTATGTTTGTCACTTCTTTACACTCGAATTTCGATGAAACTTGGTACATAGGTCGACCACGTTTTGGAATAGCCTACTTTTTATCCCGGATAATCTTGAAAAAATTTTTCTTTATAAAGCGAACGTAGCTAATGCTATTTATATTTAAAATGGCTGCCATTATAAGAATAAATAACAAAATCAGTGAAGATACCTTTCTCGTGGGCAGGGTCGAAGCCTACTGTGGCCAAGAGTCTGCTTCCTCAAGGAGTTGTCAGCAACAGCAGGGGCCTATTGAGGCCAGGGTTAGCTCCGGAAGGGAAGCTCGGCCCCAGTATGAAAGGCAAGAAGGAACGAGGTGGGTTTTTTTATGTCATTAATAGTCTGACACTATCTCCCGCTCCGCTCAATGGCGGGGGATGTCATTTGGATGATTTTTGCCCACTGAAAAGAAGACTCGCCCTGGTATGAAAGGCAACGAACAAACAGAAGTGGGTTTTTACTCGGTAAAATTCTAACACACCGTATTGCTCCGCCCAAGAGCGAAATATTACAGAAGATAATTTTCCCACCTACAAAAAAAAAGTGTGGGTTGGTGGGTGTCGCATGTCTTCGAATTTATGATTCAAATACATGCTGATTTTCTTTACAATGTTTCCCTACACCGTTTTATTTTCTTAAACGGATAGTAAATTGATCAGCAATTACATTTCATCGTGACCTACTTTTAAGCTTACCTTGTCTGATCCATACTCAAATGAATGCGAAAGTTTTCGCTAAAGGTTCTTTTTTTATATAATATTTGCGCCAGAACCCGGCAGCGGCTAAATTTTTCATTTGTTCACGTCAATCGTTTGATAGACAGACGGACGATGTAATCCTATCAGTATTTCTGTACCTACTTTTACAGGGATCTTTCGTGTAGTAATTTGTAGGACAGACTTATATAAATACATGCATTGCATGACTTGATTCCGCCATCGCAATTCTACCATCGGACAACCCGACGTACGGCGAATATTCACCCTTACGTTGTTGAAACCTCTACGGTCCGGACTAAGCGTTTCGCCTCGTCGTTTATACCGCGTACGTCGAAGGACTGGAACAGTCTGCCTTCTGCGGTCTTCCCGTCCGATTATAATTTGGGTGTCTTCAAGGCTAGAGTGAATAGGCTCTTAATAAACTAGTGCGCCTCACCATCAAAGATTGCATCGCTACTTACCATCAGGTGGGATCGCAGTCAAGCACTAGTTTATCTCAATTAAAAAAAAAAAAATACTTTTACTACCTGCGATTTTGAGAAACTGTAGAATTGTCAGTAGAAAACCTGGGATAAAAAGTATCTTAAGCGCTACTCCAGTACATGACCTACCAGTATGCCCACTGGAAAGATAAAAGAGGTAAGAAAGGAAATACTTTCCGATTTATACTACAATGAATGTTGCTGCTTATCTCATATCTTAACACATTCATTATGCGTACAGCTAAAGAGTGGAGTTCCCTGCAGGAGTCTGTGTTTCCTGATAGCTACAACCTAGGGGTCTTTAAATCAAGAGTGAATAGGTTACTTCTAGGCAAGCATGCTCCATCGTCGGCCACATCATCACTTACCATCAGGTGAGATGGTGGTGAAACGCGGGCCTATCAATAACAAAAAAAAAAAACTACAGTACAGGCAATTAACCAATACGAACGCGCATAACGAAACTAACAGACTACGCACACTTAGTGCTCAAGTTTGCTAGTGGTAGTTGAACTATGAGCATTGCCCTACTTAGTGGCATGCCTGCCCCGCCTACAAGGCGGCGGCATTCATCTGTTCTGTGAGTGTGCTTCAACCAAACCTGTTCAACTGTTTGATTTTTGAATTGCTCGCATTAATAAACGTTAGCCGTTATAATATTATCAGTATGATACTTTTATATTCACACCCTTAAAACCTCTACGGTCCGGACCAAGCCTTTCGCCTCGTCGTTTATATCACGTACATCAAGGGACTGGAACAATTTGCCTGCTGCGGTCTTCCCGTCCGATATTATAATTTGGGTGTCTTTAAGTCAAGAGTGAATAGGCTCTTAATAAACTAGTGCGCCTCACCATCAACGATTGTATCACTGCTTGCCGTCAGGTGGGATCGCAGTCAAGGACTTAAAAAAGTTTATAACAAAGTTAATATCAATTTTTAAAAAATACTGACTAGTGCCCGCAGCTTCGCCCAAGTACTTAAAAGGACATTGCCAATCTTTGTATGGGAGTTGGACCATGTGCTGCCCAGAATACACACAAAGTGCATTTTGTTCCTCAGGCCAATAACAATCAGTAAACAGAAGCGCTTTTAAATATGTCCCAGGAGTCCAGAGAAAAAAAATATTTTTTGGGAATAATTTATTTTCAAAAAGCAGCTTGATAATTGTTTTTAGCGTAATTAATCACTGACTCTATTATACTATCATTAATCAATTACACTAAAAAAGTCTATGTCACTCAGGAGTAATGCAGTCTTTTTATTAGTGAAACAATTTTAACAATCGGACCAGTACTTTCAAAGATTTACCGCCTACAAACAAAAATACAAACTTTACCTCTTTATAATATTAGTGTATATTTTATTATATAGTTCACGATAAATGGATAGCACACAAAAGAAAAGAGTGATCTAATATCTTATGCTTACTAAGAAGAGGAAAAACTTTCTTTTCTGCATAATAGTCATAAGTTACTGACATATTTTATGCGTTTTGTGGAGATATCTAAGATGTTGTAAGAAAGCGGTAAATTTACCAACTAAAAATAGACTTAAACGAGTATATCTAAAGCGTCTCGTTCATCGTCCTTAATCTATTCATATTATTATTTTGGGTCTCTTCAAGGCTAGAGTGAATAGGCTCTTAATAAACTAGTGCGCCTCACCATCAACGATTGCATCACTGCTTACCATTAGGCGGGATCGCACTCAAGTACTAGTTTACAACAGGTAAAAAAAAAAAATTACACAGGTCTATTTGAGACTATTATTCGAGTCTAGTGATGAAATCGTTGATGGTGAGGCGCATTCGTTTATTGAGGCTTGTAGTCTCTTGAACAGCTGAGCGGAGTTAAATGCAGAATTCGTACTACCGCTGGTATCCGCATAGAGCTCCATCGTTACCATCAGCCTGTTCCCATTGCTGGGACTCAGGCCTCCTCTCTAGGAGAGGTAATGGGACGTAATCTACCACGCGGGCCCAGTGCGGGTTGGTGAATGTCACATGCCTTCGAATGATTGGTTCTAAGACATGCCGATTTCCTCACGTTTTCCTTCATCGTGAGCTCCGGTGACCTTTAAAACCATTTTCTTTGCAAATTAATGTTATATAAGCTATGTACATTTTGAAGAAAATTTAACCACCTTTTTTTCATGTAAATATATTTCTTAAGATCAAAGTCGTTTGAAAAGAATAGGGACAACAAGCGAAAATATATCATGTTGTTAAAAAAATCCTTTGATACAAGTATTAGCCGTAAGAAAAAATCATATGCTAATAGAGTTATTTTATGAATCTGGAATGTGTATTATATTTTTTTTTTTTCAAATCTATTAACCCAGGCGTCATCGCCAGAAAATCAATGTTTTATAATAATAATAATGTTTACCATTTATTTTCAGGTATCGGAGGCCCCGGCCCACAGAAAAATATTTAGAATAAATAAAAAAATAAATAAAAATAGAAACTTATTTAACTATATTAACTAAAATTATACACATCATGTAGTCAGCATCGTATTGTGTTGCGTGGTGTCGTGTAACCAAAATCAAAAAATCAAAATCAAAGCAATTATTTCAAATAGACCAGTTGCAGGCACTTTTGAATAGTCAAATGTCGCTCAGTCCAAGAAAAGTGAAGCTAAATTGCACGTTCCAAAGAGTAGGTCTCTATGGAGACGAACGTGCAAGAAAATCCATGGACACTCTTTTAAATCATATTATGTGTTACATATAATGCTTGGTTACATATTACTTGTTGCTTCTATCATGTGAGCACAATGTCGATAATGAAATAGAAATGTAAAATAATTAAAAGATAGAAACTGAATTAAGCCACTGGCAGCTAAGAGATGACCAGTCCCATCTGACGGCACCCGTTCACGAGCATGACGCGTGCATCAGCCCCACTCAGCTCAACCATTTTGAAGGGGACCGAACGATCCAATAACACGTGCCACCAACAGCGAGACATTTGAGTGAGCATGACAAACTCTCAACTGCCATGCTCGTAATGTCAAAAAAAAAAATCGTCTTTGAACCATAGACAACTTTATTGTCTAGGTTGTCTAATAAAACAAGCGTAAATAATATATATAATCTGTGCGACACCGGCCGCCTCGAGGTAGACAAACAAAGATAAAAGTAAAACACAAAACAAATACAATATAAATACATTCAAATTGTGCGTCGCATCTAGGCAAGAATAGGCCGTTGCTCAGCTTATACTGTGACGCTGGACAAATCCAACAATCTACAGTGCTGGTTTTCAGCAACCACCGTCAGTGACAAATTGGCGTCCTTTCCGTGAGTAAACAGTAATCCAAGGTCAGTACACATTCTTTTAACATTGAGTGAAAAAAACTTCTTCCAGTTATTCCTTTCTTGAGCCACCACGAACCAGTCCTTGCAGTAGGCATCTAGGTCGTCACGCCACCTCTTCCCAGGTCGACCTCAAAGGTCTTTAATTTTATATTAATCAGTTATATTTATTAACAAAAAAATAAAAACAATTACTCAATATTATTTCTAAACTTTTCGACGTTATTGTAAAAAAGAAAATGCATGGAATATAAAGCTTTATTACTATTATAATGCGCCTGGCTGGGTTTGCACACACGACCTAAATAAAACTCGTAAGGGCCGTTACCATTCGGCCACCACTGCCCACGTGGTCGCCACTCCAGAACCTTTCGTCCCCATCGACCATCTGTTTTGCTTGCAATAAGCCCTGCCCATTGCCGGTAAATTCTGCCTCAAGTTTATAATAATTCAAAACGTAAAGAGACAAGGAGTAATTCAGATAATAATAAATCTATGTTACAATATGAACATCAAATGTATCGTAAAAACGAATAAAAATAGTTGTTCAAATCCTTTTGTTATGAGGAAGCAATAAAATACACTTTTATATATCCCTTGATCCTCAAATAAAATATATCAGTCATCATTTTATTACTAGTTTGTATTCTTCAAGAAAATTGAGACCTTTTTTTGAGGTGAGATGCCATCAATTGACTTCTTCTTCTCTAGGGCAGAGTGAGAGGGGGTGTCAGACTTTTACCACAAAAAGATAGGTACAGAAGACAATCTCATGTATGTACTTCACTTTTTATACCTACGCTCGGTGGACGCACACTAATGAACGTTTGAGCCGAAACTGTTCGACGAGCGGGCCGAGACGTGACCGAGATATCGTGTCCGTGAGCGGTGTCTATGTGTGCGTTGCTTGAGCGCACTTTGTATGTAGTTACTTCTGTACCTATCTATTTTGTTCTTTTACTGGCACATCTATGTTCCATTATTTTATTATTTATTTAACTTTTACGTATTAGATCTATGATGATTCTTTCTTTCCCGCAGATCTAGTACGTATTGGCCCTACTGGCTTCTTTGGTTTTACTGATATCTCATTGAGGCGTGCATGGTACACTACGCACGGTTTACATACAGCCAGTTGCCTATTGCTCGTCATCCGCATGCCCATGCCTACGGTAGCTGATAATCGGATTTGGAATCCTGGTGGTTGGGGCGTGAAGACGTCTGTTCCCTCAAAATTGCGGCCGCCTCCTTTTTTATTATTATTGTTAGGCTTGCGTTTGATTGACCACCATCTCACCTGATGGTAAGCGATGATATGTTCGACGATGGAGTACGCTTGCCTGGAAGTAACCTATTCACTCTTGACTTAAAGACCTCAAAGTTTTTGCTATCAGGAAACACAGACTCCGGCAGGGAGTTCCACTCCTTGGCTGTGTGCATAATAAATGTGTTCCTAAAACGCTTTGTGCGGATGGGTGGGATGTCTACCATGTACCGGTGGCGCAACGTTGTATCATGTACCTTTGCAAGCATTACAGCATCGCAGAAGGAGGTGAGCATTTGCTATTCTTCCTCGCTATTGCCCATTGTCTGCACCAGGGCATGTTGCAAGAGGTCGTTGCCACTAATCACCCCCACGAGGACACGAAGGTGTTTTGTAGAAGTGGGGCATACCTCCAACATATGCGTTTGGCCAGGAATATCTTAGGCAACCCACCAGCGTTATATTATTTAATATACTAGATTTATCATAAAATACGTTTCATCCATTAAACAGACCGGTGAAGGTCGTTATTAATTCATTAAACCCCAAGCGAACGCCGGCGTTCGCGCACCTATTGTCTTTCAATTGTGTCTGTAATTATCCCAATTGAAAGGTATATCCGTATCCTCTACTAGCTCTACCGTATCCTCCAGGTGATGTACTGATCTACACAACAGTGACACCTGAGCATTTTTTCCCTACAAACCCGGTACGAGATTCTCCTGAACTCACCACATTCAGTGTAGACCTGAGTCATGCGAAAAGTGGAGACGCCGTGACGTCTTCCTAGCCTGTCCTCAAAGAGGGGACTTCTGCAATTATTATGGCGTGTCCAAAACCGTAACTTGAAGTCAAAAATAAATTAGTTACTAAGACAAAAGTTCCTCGTGCGCGCTAAAGATTATATTTCGTCTACAGGAGAAGACATAAAGTGAATTGTATTCTTCTGAAATCTGTGTAAAATTTTGCATACCTAAATTACAATTTAATGCAATTAATATGGGTAGACTGTATTAAATTGTTACTCTAATCCTTCCCAACACAATGTCAACAGCAAGCAACCAAATACAATCACTTCACTTCCCAGGAACAACCGTACAACAGTTGCCTCTCAAATTGATATGTTGCAGTATTTTGTCACGCGAAGCACACTCGAAGCTAGTGATGTAACAGAGGTCGCTTTAGCTGAGGTGCAGAACTTATCGATGTTGCAAAATGGATTTGAGGATTATCCACGTATACAATTGTCTTTATATTGTGTCTCTAATAACTGTATACGAATGGTTAAATATAATTATGCGAAACCTGAATATAGTTTGTTCCATGGAGCTTCTTACACGATCTTCTCCATTGAGATCAACACTTTGGAATGTGCAATTTAGATTCACATTTTTTTTTGACTGACCGACATTTTGACAATTCAAAAGTGACGGTAAAAATAGTCTATTTGAAATAAAAGTTTCTGATTCAAATCAGTAACTGAATCGATTCCAATCATTTGTAGGTACGCCTTGTTATATTTTTTTCCCAATACTAAAAAAAAAATGGTCACAAGTTGCACACCACCGACACTAAGTACAGCACTGATCACGGGAAGTCATAGCGAGCATTAGAAAGTAGCACATAGCTGAGTACAGGAGCAAAACAATCCCTTAGTCGCCTGGATGGCTCGGTGACCATACATTTGTGTGGACAACCAATAGTGGGTGTTACCCACAATTTGTTCTCCAAGTGACGGTTGCAGTTACTTCATCCGTTGGCAACATGCCACTCGTGTGTATAAGCTCTAAGGTAATAAATACTACAACAAATATCTTAGTTCCATTCCGCCAATGAACTCCCAATAGAAGAGAAAATTATGGAGCACATAGAAGAACTTTTTTTTTTGCGGACGTTCCGCATTTACGCATGCGGAAGCGAGGTTCCGTCCCAACCCTATTTCAAAGCGTACCTGTTTTTATTTACCTTGCGAATGATTTAAGGGACATAATTTTTACCGGCGACTCAACGAGATTTGTGGTTGAATGGATGTGACTTTTGGGGCAATAACACTGAAGAGACAGAAATACATTCATTTGTTTTTGTAAAAAAATATTTTGCAACACGTAATTTACTTTGAAAAAAAGTGCTTTGTTAACTGTTTTTTCTAATTAGTGGTTTGAGGATCCGATGGATGCTAGACGCACAGGATCGCACTTGTGAGTGGTCTATGTCCATTAGTGGACATCTTTCAGTTGAAATTATGATCTTCTTCTTATTGTATCGATGGCAAAATTAGTTAAATACCTTGCCTGACCCTGAATTCGGCCACAGCAATGCCGTCCGCTGATGCTGTCTTAAGGTCCCTACGTGAGCAGGAAACAGGGCATGTGGTGCATGATAGAAGGTGGGACATGGTCTGCGGAGAAACGCCGCAAAAACACTGAAGATCGGAATCATCCGAGAACCTCCACCAGTGGAGATTGTCTTTGCTGCGCCCAACCTGGGTGCGGGGTCTGTTAAGAGTTTTCCAGGTTGGCCATGGCAACTTGTGTCCAGGAGAGAGGCTCTCCGACGGCTCAATAAAGAAATGATGATGATATTTGGTTAGAGATTGGTGCTTGACTACTATCTCATCTAGTGAAAAGCGATGATTAGGTAAAATGAAGTTGACGATGAAGCACGCTTAGAAGAGTATAGTTGGCTTTATAATGTTCCCACTTTTAGAATTCAGGCCTCCTTTCTAGGAGAGAAATGCACGCTTGCCTTGATATAAACTCATCCACTCTTGACTTAAAAACCCTATTTGATTGTGTGGCCAATATTATCAAAGGGGACTATAACATCATCATCGCAATTCTACCATCGGACAACCCGACGTACGGCGAATATTCACCCCGTTGTTGAAACCTCTACGGTCCGGACTAAGCGTTTCGCCTCGTCGTTTATACCGTGTACGTCGAAGAACTGGAACAGTTTACCTGCTGCGTTCTTACCGTCCGATTATAATTTGGGTGTCTTCAAGGCTAGAGTGAATAGGCTCTTAATAAACTAGTGCGCCTCACCATCAAAGATTGCATCGCTGCTTACCATCAGAGGGGATCGCAGTAAAGCACTAGTTTATATCAATTACAAAAAAAAAAAAACAGTTTGTTAAAAGTTTTATTTTGTAGTAAGAGAACTGGTTAGCCTTTTAATAATAAAGAAAAAAGAAACAATATTCTAAATCCGGTTATCATAAATGCAAACCCACTCGCTAAGAATTTATAGAAATTCATATTCCCCACTAAACATAACTCCAAACGCCGGATATATAATTTAATAGATACTTACACATATCCTACAGTCGAATTCTCATAAAATTTTATTTCTATAGGTTACCCTTTTATGGGAAAAATAAGGGTAGAAAGGGCTTTACAATAATATTCGTAAATAAATATGAGATTTTAGTAGACATACATTTGATGGTATGGCCCGGAATGGCGGAAAAACAGGATAAAGTCGTTTTATTTTTGTTTCAAAATTGACTTTCAGTTCTCCTTCGTTGACGTCGAAAAGAAAACTGGCCATTATTGAGACGCTATCAGTGCTACGTGCTAAAAGTGGCTGAAAGGAAGGTTGTTTAAATTGATTTCTTTTTTTCCGGTCTGCCTGTTACACTTGATTTCCTCCGAAAATATTATTAACACACACACAGAAGCACAAACTTAGGGTATTCTATAGAATTCAGAAAGTGTACGCGGGAATTACATGACTTGATTCCGCCATCGTCTTTCTATCATCGGGCATCCCGACGTACCTACAGCGAGTTTCTACCCTTACTCCCTTACCCCCTACGGTTCGAACTAAGCGTTTTACTTCGTCGTTAATACCGCATACATCGAAGAACTGGATCAATTTACCTGCTACGGTGTTCCCGTTCGATATCATCAGGCAAATGGTTCTTCATCCTTCTTCTAATCCTTTGACAAACACGGTATAAATTTCCATTGCGATAAAATTCGTTTATACATAATAATAATATTCCACAACTATCTAGTTAAACAACAACACACCATCACACACAACACATCTGATAACCATACTTATATATTTCTAAATACATACAATACACATATTATAGATAAATTTAAACTCTTGGGCCAAGCTGCTCACAAAAGACAGTAGCTCAAAAAAAAAGATAATAAATACATTGAGCTAGAATCAAACCTGAGACTTCATACACAACATCCGTTCACCTCTGTACCAAAACCACCAAATCTCCCTTAACATACCCGTCAAAATAAATAAATAAAAAAAATCCTTCAAAGAGACAAATAACACTGTTTTTACACCCCATATAAAAGTGAGAAAAACATATAAAAAGACCCACATATGTATCCGTCAGTTCCCCTTTTCTTTAGCACTCATTCCGTAATGAAACTGTTCAAAGAAGTGCTGATTTAAAAGATAGCACTTTCTTTTAGTGTTTTTGAAGTTGCCTCCAGTAGATGGATTTGCCTAGATCTGGTGCTGAAGTTTTTGTTTATATTCAACACGAGTGGAAAGTTTACCTTCGTTGTATTATGCTGGATTTTCAAGATAGCTTTAAAAAGTTATCTGTTTTGTTTAGATTTAAATCTGTAAGTTGAAAAACGCGATGGACGTTAGCATTAAGTTTTTAACCGACTGAATCTGTAAAACCAAACCATCAAGATTTCGTTGTTCTATCTAACACATTTCAAATCTGTACTTTGATATACCTGCCTACGTCTGTATAACGCAATGCAAGCGCATCAAGCACCCCCGTTACATGATCCCCGCTCTCCACCGCTATTGTACTATCTCTTGCTTTGCATAGACTTCGTAATATTTAGCACCTTTAATATAAGTATTTTTATTTTTGTAAAAAAATTTGATGAACTAAAATCTTCTTTTTCTTCTTCTTCTTCCTGCCCTTATCCCATATTACTTGAGGTCGGCGCAACACGTTTCCTTCTTTCATTCTGTCCTGTCACCCGTCAAACTATCACTAACTCCCTTTTCTTTCATATCACTTCTCACACAATGATGAGCTAAAATATGATAAATTTATAAAAGTCATAGAACAAAAGTTATTGCTTATAATGTTAGTAACATAGTCCTGACAGGTTGCTAGTGATTTACAAATAAATAACCCTATTTATTAATGCCAGCTTTTAACCTGTAAACTACGTACGACCTTCATACGGGACATTATTGTTTTGTCAAATAATTTGGCACGAGCGCGTTGGTATTTGTTCGGAGTGTTTGTTTAAGTAATTACTACTAATTAGTGTCCCGAAGCTAATGGGGGAGCTCGTGGCTAGAATAATAATAGCTACTTGAGTCGAACTCTAAGGTTAAGCAACACATGCCGAGGTCAGTCTATAGATGGGTGAGCATCCTACCATACTGATATTCTTCCGTGAAATAATTCAATGATTCATAGCATTTTGTTTTAAAAAAATATGCTAAATACACATTCCAAAGTATATCTCTATGGAGAAGAATGTGCAAGAAACTCAATGAACACTCTTTTCAGTGTCTCGGAAAGTACGTCAAACTTTTTTTGTATTTTTTTATTATCATTGTTAGGCTTGCGAACTAGAAATAAAATCGGGAATGAAGATACCCGCAGGAGAACCAAGGTCGACGACATAGCCAGAAGAATCGCCAAACTTAAGTCATGGGTAGGGCACATTGCACGAACTGTTGGTCAGCCGACGAAGGTTATAAAGTGCCAACCACGCACCAGAAGACGTGGCATTGGAAGGCCTCCCAAGACAAGGTGGACCGATAACCTGGTGAGAGTTGCGGGACTGCGATGGATGCGAGACGCACAGGACCGTTCGCTGTGGCGAATCTTGGGGAAGGCTTATGAAATTGTGATGCTGGAGCTTCCACTTGACCTCTATCTCACCAATGGTAAGCGATGTAGTGATCGAAGTTGGAGCATGCTTATCTAGGAGTAACTTGTTTACTTTCAACTTAATAGTTTATTTCCTTAGGTACAGGTTTATCATATACAGTAAAATGGGGTGAATTGGGACTTAGGGGTGAATAGAGACAAAAATTTAAAATGTAATTTCTCGATATTTGAATATTTTTTGCAGCATTTAACTATATCATTTTTTTAATGAATTGTTTTTCTAATAAATCGATGCTTTGTTAGAGGCCAATATTATAGTATAAAAGTGAAAAACCAAACCAAAGTTTTGTCTCTATTCACCCCTAAGTCTCTATTCGCCCCGTTTTACGGTACCCAGGTCACGAGAGAGAATGGAGATGGCGAGAGATGTCGTGTGGTGTTCCGTAGGGATCGGTACTAGGACCGCCCTTGTGGAACATTGGGTACGACTACGCGCTGCGCAGCGACCTCACCGATGAGGTCAGCGTGGTCTGTTACGCAGAAGAAAAGCTGATCTTGGCGCAGAGGGAGTCGCGTCAGGCGGTGGCCGAACTAGCAACACGCGAGGTTGTGATAGTCGTTGAGAGGTTTCAGCAGTTGAGAGTCGATTTACTATTAACTGAAATACATCTAAGTTGCTTAGCAGGAGGCACAGATTCCGGCAGGGAATTCCACTCCTTAACTGTATGCACAATGAATGTGTTTCCAAAATGTTTACTCAGTAGTACTATTGATGGTGCACGGCTGTATGTTTTTACCAAAGTCTGATCAAATTCTTATATGTCGGTGAAGTCAATAGAATGGAAGCTTGAGAACAAACGAACGAACTAGGTGACAAGTAACGAACTGACACATGTCACTTTGACAGAATCCGGGCTGACATTTGCATGAACCGAACAAATAAAAGTGCCGACCGCAGAGGTGCGGGGCTCTTTTGTCTTTTGGCAGCTATCTATATATTTTGGGGACTATCTCACGACTCGTTGCGTGATCTGGAATAGTTTGTTTATTGCTCATTACCCAGCCATCGGCCACAAAACAGGCCCTGGATAGAACTTCGATGGTCTGTAGCCTGATTCACGTAAAATCAAACAAGCCAAATATCGTTGAAGTTTTATAGTCGTTCGATCGAAGTCCTATCCAAAAGCGGTATTCACGATCTATCGACTGATTTCCAGTTACACTAAGAAGTATTCTTCCAGGAAAATTTAATACAGATTTTTTTTAATCGACGATTTTCAAACGACTTTAAAATTGGTGCCGTTCAAACGCGATTGATGGATGTGAATACGGAAAAAAAACCGTAACGATATCGTAGCGATTTAATCGTTTTGACCAGTAACCAGATTCACGTAATCAAAACTGTAAAGATATCGTAGCGATTTCATTGTTTAGACCATTTCCGTATTCACATTCATCAATCGAGTTTGAACGACACCGATTTTAAAGTCGTTAGGTCGAAGAGTCGATTAAAAAAAAAATGTGTATTTCGTTATCCTGGTAGAATACTTATTAAAGTAACTGGAAATATGTCGTCGATAGATAATTTAGTTTCGAGCCAATTCAGTTTTCGTTCTATCCAATCCCGATTAAGGAATACGTGAATACCTACCGCTTTTGGATAGGACTTCGATCGAACGACTATAAAACTTCAACGGTATTTGGCTTGTTTGATTTTACGTGAATCAGGCTACTGGTCGGATGGTTCGATTTTGATCGGCATAAACCGACGTATAAATAAATAAAAAATGGGCAAGTGCAAGTCGGACTCGCGCAACTTACCCGTGTGTAACTTACGTTACTTGAACTGTTTTCATGGTGAAAACAGTTCAATTCCCGATTACGAAGATTTTAAAGAATCTCATAAAAAAGTTTTTTTTTAAAACGTAACTACAAATTTACAGTTTTCAGAGTTTATTCCTATACTTGTGCTATGAAGCCTTGCTTTACGCTAAATTTAAAAATTCTAGGTCAACGAGAAGTACCCTATGAATTTTGATTCCCTTGAGAGTGTCCAAATATACGTATATATAAACCCCCGAATCTTATTTTTCGTTAATTCAGAAGTTTGATTTTTTCATAGTTTTAAGAGACTGCAGACTCAAGTCGACACCTCAACGCGTTCTTAAGATAAAGGGCCTTGATCGATAGACAGAAATATGGACAACAAAGCGATCCTATAAGGGTTTCGTTTTCTCCTTTTGAGATACGGAACCCAGAAAACTATAAAAAAAAACCATAACATACCAAAACATTTCCATTTGCAACCTCTAGAAATCCACCAAAGACCTACATTTTAATTAATTCAATTCAGAACAAATGCAACCAAAAAAACACAGACTTCCAAATTAGAATACAACCAAGTACCATCTCAGTTTCATACAAAGCCAATGTAATCTTTTTAAACAAAAACAAAAAAAAATGACGCTTGAAAATGCAAAGCGTCCCGCAATTTTCCCCACATTCTTGCTGTGTTGCCGAAATTGTATTTGGCAGCAAAAATGCAACGCCCGCTTGGACGAATAGTAATGCGATGCAGTACCGGGATTCCGGGATATAAATCCTGCGATCCGTCGACTGGTTTGACGTGACTTGACTTAAAGTGGAACCTGGGAGTCGTGATTAAGTTAAAGTGGTCCTTATGGTGTAATGTCGAAGTTTTCCCGGTTTCAATGAAACCGTTTAAGAACTTCCTTTTCGAGGCACATTTTCATACGACCGCTCTTACGTGATTATGATATTATTACACATCTTTCTCTAAATCTAGGCTTGAGAAATCAAAACATAATTTTGTGTAAAACCAATCTCATGAAGACTTCTGAAAATTTGGTATTTTACGCGTACTTTGGCCGTCCATAATGTACTCATATTTTATCTTCTTCTTCTTCCGTCCCTGACCCCGTTATTTGGGGTCGGGTCTCCTCACTTTCCTGCGCCAAGTAACTCTATCTTGGGTTGTCAATTTTGGCAAATGGGCTTTCTTGAGGTCCCTCTCTATATTTGACCACCAGGTCAATGGCGGGCGGCCTTTACCTCTTTTTTGTTCTGATAGGCTTAGGGCGATTTAGACCACGTGGTCTTTACTATGTTTTTGGACAAAGAAAAATATATATATATATTTATAAAAGTAGGTACATCAATATAAGCCATTCGCATTTAGTCGAGATTCTGAATGACAACAATTTTTCTGAAAAATTTATAAGGGTTTAAAAAAAAACACGTAGCTATTTCCTGTAACAAGTTTTGTAAAATATTCGAGTAAATCACGGAATTACCGAATGCTAACAGAGTTTTCAGGCGTTAGGTATCTCTTTTTTTTTTGCATTGCCTCTTCATCAAACATCACTTTGGATTGCGTAAGATGAAGCACCCTCGTCCTCCTTGCGTTGTATTCCTAAATGCTGAGGGTCGTGACCTCCCTGCTTCATCACTATAATACTTTTTAAGATAACGAAACAAGTTTTTAAAATATGCTCGATTTTGCCGACAGGCGAGTGAAAAGGGATCAATAATTCATTAAACCCCAAGCGATCGCTCTCGTATTGTCATTTTATTTCTTACACGTTCTTCTCTATAGAGATCTACGCTTCGAAACGTGCAATTTCGTTTCACTTTTTTGGACTGAGCGACATTTGATCATTCAAAAGTGCCTGCAAATGGTCTATTTGAAATAAATGCTTTTGATTTTGATTTTGATTGATTTTATTGTGTATCTAATTACGGTAATCGAAAGTTTAAGTTAAAAGATGTGTAGCGATGATAGCAAGGAATTGTAACTTGAGTTTCTCTGGGTGAATTTATTTCAGTTAAATTCAACTGCAAACATTTTCTATAGACTGGATTGAAATGTAAATTGATACTGTAAGGAATTGGCAGTGACTGAGGACTGAAGTTTTATTTTCATTTAGAAATGTATTTTCGAAGTTTTATTTGCTGTGGTGATGGATTGGATGAGATTGATCAGCGTAATATTTGGGGAATAAAACCAATGACGTTACACAAAAATATGTAAGCGATTAAATAAATATGTAACTAGGTTTTGCCTGCAGCTTCGTTCGCGTCCATAAAATATGCCAATGTCACTCAACAATAAAGCAGCACCCATTCTATTGAGGCTAAAATTTTAGCAATTGGAACAGGAGTTCCAGAGATTACCTCCTACAAACAAAAAAACATGAAAAGAAAGAAAACAAACTTTATCTCTTTATTATATTGGTGTTGATAATGTACACTAATGTTATGAAAGCCGATGTTTTTATGTTGATATGTCATGAAGACATACAGTATAATAGATTTAAATGAAATTTGGTGCGTGTGTATACCATGGTTTGGAAAAGTAAACAGTTTATTTATTTTTTATCTCTGAATAATTTCTTGATTTACGTGTACAAAACTGATAGCAGCAGCTAGTCATTATAAATATAAGTTTAAAAAGATACAAAAAATGAAACACTTGTTTAGCGCTCTTTCTTTTTTCTTCCAATTAAATTTTAATTTTGCCCGACAGGGTCAATAATTATTTCCATTTTTTAATGTTTACTAGGCATCTAATTTGTACATGATGGATTGCATTAGATGACTTCCCACCGTCATCTTCATCATTTCAGCCAAAAGATGTCCACTGTTGGACATAGGCCTCCCCCAAGTGTCGCCACAATGAACGCGACAATCCTGTGCGTCACGCATCCATCGGATTTCCGCAACCCTTAGTAGGTCATCGGTCCATGGTTTCCACCGCAAAAAAAGAAAACCGCCATTAAAGAGATTTCCATTTGCGAAAATTTAAAGTAAAGTATTTCTCAAATACTACTTTTGCGTGTAAACCTGTCAAAATCAGCATTTAAGTAGGGTTAGGTTAGGTTAGGTTACGTCACGTTTTTAACACAAAATTTTAAATTCAACCCCACCCTTTGAAACCGCTAAGCCACCTACAAACTCGTAGATTTTTTAACATAATTATAATTTGACACCTTTTGTTACATTTGTACTTTTATTTTAGTTATTATTATGGTTAATTATTGATGATAGCAATATTTGAAAAGCAAATCTTCTTACGTAAATAAAAAAAACAAATGTTGCCATGTATATGCACCTATTTGAGTATTTTTTTTTGTTTTGTCTCCTACGATACTTGTATTTCTTCAAAACTTTATCTCATAAACTCAAAACTGCATAAAAACGGAGACAATATCACAAAACTCACGTTTTGTTCTACTTTTAATAAGACGGCAAGATATTTAACAAAAAGGCTTCGGACAGAAGTTAACCAGTAAATCTCAGCAGAACTCAAAGATAACGTCAACTTTCAAACTACGGACATTTGCATTGGGAGGGTTGGGTGTCACTGTTAGCGATATTGAAAGATAAACTTACTTTTTACTTTAACCTTTTGATCGTCTTGTCTACTACTAATACTATATGTCATAACAAAGTAAAATGTGTCCAGCACGCCACGGTCATAACTACATGACAGACAAACTCTAAATAAAAAACTTTAAAGATCAAAGCCGTTTGAAAGGAGTAGGGAAAAGTTGCGAAATTGCTAAATATTTTATTTAGACAAAAGTATTAATCGCACGAAAAAATCTAAATTTGGTTTGTAAATCTTTAATAAACACAAAGAAAGATAAGTATTTATTTTGGAGCACAAAACATTGTAGACAACAAAAACTTAAGACAAACACAAAACAAAAAAATAAAAATAAAATAAAAAGTAACATTGTATGCCACACGCTTGCGCCAAAAAAGGTCCATAAATTTTTCAAAACATATTGTTTTACAAACCTATTAACCTGGTTGTTACCGAAACTAGGCTTCAGAAAATTACTATCTTATGACACTGTTCGGGGAGCTTTTTACTAGGACATTACGGCGGCCGCGGTGCGACCAGTTGCGCCATCATGGTGTCCAGGTGAAATATAGAACTAAGCTACCAAACTAGACACCATACAGACAACAGAGTCACCACAGCGCCACCAAATAGACACCAGGTGAATAACTCTCTATAGAAATAAATTAATAATAAAAATTGATTAAAACAATTATTTATTAATAATAATTAATTAAATAATTAATTATTATTAATTCATTATTTAATTAATTAATTATTATTAATTCATTATTTAATTAATTATTATTAATAATTAGGAGCCCTGACCGCCGGCAGCTTGGACCCTGTTCCCGATGCCGGTGGGCTACAATTTTTTATATTTTTAAATGTTTTTTTTAGTATAATTTTTTGAAGATATATTTAAAAATATGATAAATATGTGTATTATAATAAATGAATGGAATTAAATAATAATTTATTTTGTTGGTAGCGGCCAACCGGTCGCGCCGCTATTGTGTCTCGGTGAAATATATCCCTGAAACTACGCTATCACTGGAACCGCACCTCACTATTTGATACCATCACGCGTCCGGGATAAAGTGTCCGCTATACATCACAACACTCACGCCATTTTTGTAGAGGACGACACGCTTCATTTTATCATCGATTGTGACAAGAATATATAAGTAAGAGTATTGGTACCAATCTATTTGTTGTTCAAGATTGGTTATTAAGTAGAACAAGAGCCGAAGAATCGCCAAACTCATCAATATAAAATAATATGTTGGCCAAACTAAAGTTGCAGTGGGCAGGGCACTAGTATTACCCTTAACAAAACGGTGTCACATTAATGCTTAATATGTACTTTACTTAATGCGCATTATTTTAAGTCCACTGTATGTTTTACTTAGATTATTCAATAAATCCTGTTTAGATCTACTGGTTGTCTGCTTTGAGAACCCCCAACATTACAGTAGAACGGATGGTCGATGGGGTCGGAAGGTTCTAGAGTAGTGACTGCGCACTGGAAAACGCAGTGTTGGAAGGCCTCCCACAAGGTGGACCGACGACCTCGTGAGAGTCGTGGGAATATCGTGGATGAGAGAGGCACAGGATCGGTCGTTGTGGCGACGCTTGGGGAGGCCGATGTCCAACAGTGGTCGTCTTTCGACTGAAAATGATGATGATAATTAGAACAAGAGCAGCTTAAAATTAACTAATGACCACCACACAAGACGATCTTATGATCTCCACCGTAGGTGCGGGCTTGTGAACGACAAGTAATGAGTAGCTCATTATCCGCCCGGGCAGTAAGTAATTGGCCTGAGTCGACAGCTACTACGCGCCGTCGACTCAGGTCCACGCACGTCGGGTTGTGGGAACGTTTCTAAGAATGACCAAGACCTTAGAACGCAAAGGTCAAAGGAGGAGCCCGCATGTGCACATGTGATCCCGATCCTGATCCTTATTTCCGGCCACCATAGGTGTGGGCTTACGGACGGCGAGCAATGAGTAGCTCACAGTCCAACCAAGCCCAAGTTGTCGACGGTGCGTAGTGTTCCACGCTTACCTCAAGGTGCTGTCAGCAAAGCGTAGGGGCCCAGCAGAGTCGAAGCTTACTGGGACCAAGGGTTTGTTTCTGAAAGAAAAACTCTCTAGTTCTCTGTTGTTGTTGTTTGTTGTTGTCTGTTGTTCTCTGGTTTTGTTTATCTAGTTTTTTGACAAATTTAAGGAACAGGAGTGGTTTTTTAGTCAGTAAAAATCTGACACATCCTCGCGCACACCGAAAAAAATAAGAACGCAAAGGGCAACTGAATGTCTGCTGCTTCTGCGGTTTATACATTCTGTCGTTCGTTTGTCCTGATATTGTTCGTCTTAAAAATTTATCCAAGCGCCTAGATGACACTTTACATGACTCAAATGCTTGAGTTTTGAGTCATAAATGCTTGGTGAAACTCAGTCAGAGCCTAAATAAAATGAGGCAATGCCACCAGCCTTTTAGGCACGCTTCCAGTCAACAGCAATGCGGAGAAATTTTTCAACATCATATTTAGTCAGGATTTTTGGCTTTAAGTGTATTATAATCCTCCCAAACGAATTTCAGTCACGGTGGGCAATCTCAAAAGAGATTAGCTAGGTACGCAGGATTTATTATAGTGCTCAAGCGTGTGCGCAAACACAGGTGTGCTCTGTGTTCATTTCATTCGTTGATCAGGCGTGGGATCAGCGGCTTTACGCGCTTTCCGAAGTACGAGAGTGTCACATCACCAACTTTCAAACTTCAGGCTGCTACAGAGCCTATCTTTCAGTTTGTCTTTTGTTAAGTTGCACCTGACGTTTATGTTTCGAAACATTCAGAGCATTTTATTTAAAATAAATCATTTGCACATTCCAAAGCGTAGATCTCTATGGAGAAGAATGTGCAAGAAACTCCATGGACACTCTTTTCAATTGTGTTATCTATTACAAATATCATGGTTATATATATCTATTCTACACCACCCTACATTCGATTGGTAAAAAAGCCGAAGGCATTAAGTCCTTCGTTGTATCGTACGTCATAGTGTGTCAGGTTTGAATGAAAAAATAAAAATAAAAAATTAATACGAGTTTGAAAAAGTACCACTTTTTCAAAACTCGTATTAATTCACGCATTTACGAAATTAGTATCTTTAAGAAAACGTCAGCTGAGCGAGTTTATTGACCTGGTCATTGAACTAGCTTAGCGGTGTGTGTATAGAACCTTATTTTTAATATATTATGCAAAACCTGAAACACCTGTCTAGTATTTTTATGTAAAGAATCTATGTACAAAATTTCAAAACTGTATTATGAAAAATCACAAAGTTATAAGACAGTTATTGTACCTGATTGGCGACATAAATGCATGGTCACCGGGCCACCCGGGCAACTAAGAGGTGGTTTTGCTTCCACACCCAGTTTTACGCTGGCGCCTAATGCCCACTATGACCTGTCGTGACCTGTTTTGTACTTAGTGTCTGTGGTGTCCAACTTATCCTAACTAATATTATAAATGTGAAAGTGTGGATGTTCGGCTGTTTGTTACTTAATCACGCAAAAACGGCTGAACGGATTTGGATGAAATTTGTCATGCATAGGTATAGCCATGGAAAAGAACATAGGCTACTTTTTATCCCGGAAAAACATCTTATTCCTACGAGAACGTTTTCACGTTTAGTGTGCGATAACCGAAGTACACGCGGACGAAGTCGCAGGCGGACAGCTAGAATTAAATATTTTTTTTGAAAAATTATAACGTAGTGTGAAAATTATAGGTTTGGAGTTATGCGGAACAGAGAGTAAAGTCCCACATGCTTCCATTGAAAAGGGAGGATCCTCCGACCAGACAGGTGTTATAGTCTGGTGGGCGACTGCCCGATAGATGATTTCGGACTGTCGTATATGTTCAAATCGTCGGACTGTCGTATATGTTCAAATCGCGCGGAGAACTTTGATTGCGCGATGCAGGATTTCGTACTTTCTTCGTAGTTCTTATGTGGCGCCATAGATGTCGCTACATCACTCCCCTCCGGAGATCGGAGATCGATGGTTCTTGATGCGTGCCAGGCCAGCGTAAGTTGGTTCCAGTGGGTCGGAACCGATGCCGCATAGTTCTCGGTGAGTCGGAACTGTCTGCGGTGATGCCCCAGTGAGTCGGGGTGTTGGTATCCCAGTGAGTCGGGATGATGCCCCAGTGAGTCGGGGTGTTGGTATCCCAGTGAGTCGGGATGATGCCCCAGTGAGTCGGGGTGATGATGTCCCAGTGAGTCGGGATGATGCCCCAGTGAGTCGGGGTGGTGCTGTCCCAGTGAGTCGGGATGATGCTGCAGGCTCCAGTGAGTCGGAGTAGTGCTGCTGGCTCCAGTGAGTCGGAGCGGTGCTTGTGCGACGTAGGGCTTGACTGTTGGCGTCGACCAGGAGAGGTTCTTCATGGCTCTTCATATGACTGGCCGAAGGTGCGGTGTGCTAAGCCAAAGTCGCTGATGAGGCTGAGGGGGATGACCAGGTATGACCAAGTGGTCATGCTGATGGTCAGGATACCCTTCATAGCCGTGGGTGCTGGCTGTATGGCTCGCTGCTCGAAAGCTTGAGGAAGTGATGATGACGTCACGAGGTAGTAGCTGCACGAAGGCTGCGCTGACGTTCTTTGTCGAGGGTCACCATTTTGGAGGTTGTGACCAGTTTGGAGGTATGTGGAACAGAGAGTAAAGTCCCACACACCTCCGTTGAAAAGGGAGGATCCTCCGACCAGACAGGTTTTATAGTCTGGTGGGCGACTGCCCGATAGATGATTTCGGACTGTCGTATATGTTCAAACCGCGCGGAGAACTTTGATTGCGCGATGCAGGATTTCGTACTTTCTTCGTAGTTCTTATTTGGCGCCATAGATGTCGCTACATAGGAATCAATTCAGCTACTGATTCTGAACAAACTGTTTTCAAGTTTCTCATATACTTAAAATAATGTTGTCTAAATACTACTGTATTACCCACATGGTAATCCTCATCTACGCGGGTCTGCGAGTCATCTCTTACAACATATATATATTATTTTTTTCGCCGATGGGAAACATCATCCTATGACAACCCCCGCTCTTGGGCGGAGCGGGAGATAGTGTCAGACTCTTACTGACTAAAAATCCCATCCCGTTCCTTCAAGCCTTCATACCGGGGCTCGAGCGCCCTTTCGGATAACCCTGGCCCCAGTAGGCTTCGACCCGGCTGGGCCCCTGCTGTTGCTGACAACTCCTTGAGGCGCGCGGGAACAGTGCGCGCCATCGACGACTTGGGCTTGGTCCGGACAGTTACCGGACGGCTGGACAGCGAGCTATCCATTGCTCACAGTCCGCAAGCCCGCGCCTACGGTGGCCGAAAATCGGGATCAATATCCCGGCGCCGGCGACGTTACAACATATATCCTGACGAATACCGCTGTAAAACCGACGTTCTAAATTCTCCATAACTGGTCGCACTGATACACGCAACACTACAAGAATAAACAACTGTTCCAAAATCTGACCATGGCAACATTTTGTCTTTACATCGTTCTATCGACCCACAAAATGTCCATTGAGCTTCTAGCTCCGATATATTTTAATATCGTGTGTAAGCTGTGCGGTAAAGTTACTCGTAGTTTTAGCACAACACTATGCACTACAGTTAACGATGTGTATGGCAAACTATCTTCTGCCAGCAGGTTTGCTTGCGTCAAAATAGAATATTATTTATTTATTAAAACATTATACACCAGTAATCACTGTACAAAGGCGGCATTAATGCCTTAGGCATTTTATACCTGTCCATTCGGTTTCCAATTTGGAACCGTGCACTAGCATCTGACGTTTTATAAGTGCCCATATAGGCCTATGTGAAATAAAATATTTTGACTTTGACTTTGACCTTAGGGTGGTGCAGAAACAAAACATGGTAGGTGCAACTTACAGGCAAATAAACTAATAAAACATTAAAACCAAACAATTATCCCTAGTGAATATACTTCTAAACAAAAGTATCCTATTCAAGACATGATCTACCCGTATGCCTAAGGTTAAAGGGCGTACATAGCCCACGTGATGTAACGTGGGCCATGTACGCTACTCTGGATGCGTCGGGCCCCATACATTTTATATTGCAACTAGTCTTACATTAGAACCAAGCCACGTGACGCTACGCGACGCGACTCTACGTACAAGTCAGCGAGAACTACGTGTTCCCGCTTTCGTCTCATCTCTTTCTCTTCCCTTATAAGTTTATACCTACAGAAATATACCACCTCTCCCATTTACCATTAAGCCCTTTTTCTTCTTCCTGCCCTTGTCCCATCTTACTTGGGGTTGGAGCAACACGTTTTTTTTCTTCCATTCTACCCTGTCACTCGTCATGCTATCACTAACTTCCTTTTCTTTCATATCGCTCTTCTCGCAATCCATCCATCTTTTCTTTGGCCTCCCTCTCCCTCTCCTCTCAATAATTTCCACATAATCAATTTACTAATATTTCTTCTCCTTTGTCGGTTTCACTTTTGACAGAGTGGCCGTGGTCATCACTTCAGGTGTTGGTGGCAAGCGATTTTTTACGGCAACTTGCCTATACCGACTTGCGGGACGCCAGCCGTAAAGTCACACCACTTAGATGAAGAGTCTCCAGCGTGAACTGACTGTTGACGACCCCGAAGGTAAGAGGAAAACCACTCCATCATCTCCGTATACTATTTACCGTACTTACATAACAATGATTTACAATACAATTCTGACACCTAACACGCACCCTACTTTTAAAACATAAAACTACACGCACGCCAAATATCTACAAACTACTCTATTTTCTATCCCAAAAAAATAAACTCGAACATGCACAGATAACCTAAAATATTGTTCAAACAATATTAGAAATATATTATCTACATCTATAGGTGACATCGTCCTAGGAAACGTTGGAGCAGATATCTTAAACGATCATAAACTGTCTGAAAAAAATCCCTTTTGGATAGGGAAAATGCTGTTACATCCTGATCTACTATTGCTAAACTGAAAGCCAAATAAAATTGGACCTTATTTTGACGGTTCTAAGAGTGAGGTGAGATTTAGTAGAGTGTAAGCCCAAAATTTGTTCTGCAGGATATAATCTTAAATCGATGGTAGTTTGTTGTGTATCTTAATATAAGAGATATTTTTTGTCAAGCGTCGAAAATGGATGTTATCATTAAGTGAGTGACGTGCTCTAAATAGTTTTCTGAAGAGGTTTTTGAGTTAGCGGTAAAAGATTAGTTTTTTTAATCGGGATATCATCTTATGACTTCTTGTGGTGAAATGAGAAGGCATGTTAGACTGTATCAGACTAAAATCACACTGTGTCTTGCGCCTTTTGCGTTTTAGGATCGTGGGTTTCCTTTTGGGTGGGCTGGTTGTGACAAAAAAATATGTAA
This sequence comes from Mythimna albipuncta, assembly GCA_929112965.1. NCBI lineage: Eukaryota > Metazoa > Arthropoda > Insecta > Lepidoptera > Noctuidae > Mythimna > Mythimna albipuncta. Next base: position 15,947,370 of record OV815982.1, on the reverse strand, counting down.
TCAAGATTTATGTAACTCATAATATAATTAACAAGTATCCATAAAGTTTCTTGCACGTTCTTCTCCAAAGACATCTTTTACGCTTTGGAACGTGCAATTTAGCTTCACTTTTTTTTTGACTGAACAAAATTTGACAATTCAAATCGTGAACGCTGCCCAAGACGTTGATCTGATCAGATCTGCACCGCTCTTGACTCTACGCTATACAATTCCCTTCATACCGCCAGAAACAGAAACAAATGGAGGAATATTGTTTGAATGAAAGTGATAAAGCAGGGAAGTCACGACTCTCAGCATAGAGGAAGTCTATACTTGGAGCTTCCTTGTGTGATCGAATCTGGAATGAATATATCCGCTGGAGAACAAAAACTTTTGTTTTTTTTCTTCTCGTTCAACATGTAGTATGTGTCTCAAGACCCACCACTACCAGACCAGTGCGTATTGCCAGTGATGGCATATCGTTCCGGGTAAAACGTGGTACAATAGGATCACGTTTCTTCTAATGAGATCATTAGAAGGCTGATCTCATTTAAAGGCTTAAAGTCACCCAAAGGTCAATGGAAAGGGCTATGCTCGAAGTTTCTTTGCGTGATCGAATCAGGAATTACGATATCCGCAGGAGAAGCAAAGACTATTACTGGCATAGCCCGAAGAATTGCCAGTTTGGCAATTCTTCGGCAGTGGCACCCTACTGGGCAGTAAACATTGCTCGCAGAACTGATGGTCATTGAGGCTGAAAAGTTCCAGAGTGGCTAGCGCGTACCAGAAGATGCCGTATTAAAAAGTCTCAAAGGTGACTTCACAAGGTGGACCAGTGACTTGATGAGGGTCGTTCGTTGTGGTGAAATTTGGGGCAGGCCTTTGTCTGACAGCGGTTGTCTTTCGGCTGAAATGATGATGATGATGAACCCATCCAAAGGCTGACCTCAGCAAGTGTTGTTTAACTTTGGGACTAAGACCCGTGTGGTTTTTATTATTCTAGCTTCGAACTTTTTGACACATAAACATTTGACCTGGTTAAAATTCCCGGAAAACAAAGAGGTCAACCGTGCTGTGCTTCAATCATGTACTTACTACGTAATGTCTTCATGAGTAGACTTCTAATAGCAGATGATACCAGTGATTTAGTTCAATCATTCAATTGGCTTTTAGTAATGACTGCTTACTAAGAAATCATTTCTAAAGGACGTTTTCTTGAAACTAAATCTACACTAATATTATTAACCCTCGGTCCGTCGCGCATTTTTAATAACGCGGTTCGTCGCGTGGGGTCCCTCAAGACCCCAACAGTATAACACCTATGATATCCTTTATAACGTGTATTTTTCGCACTATTTTGGCAGTTTCTTATTTTTTTATTTAATGTCAATGAAACTACAACAAATTAATCAAAAGTATTCATATATTTACTATCTGTTCTTACAAAATAAAATTAGGAACATACAAATTCACTCTTTGAGATCATTTCGCAGATATTTTTGTTTTAATAGTACTAAATCAATAAACTTTAAATTAAATGATATCTATATAATATCACACTTGACCAATTAACAATTTAACATAAAATTTAGATTCAACCAACAAAAAAAATATACAACTTTTATGAAATGAAATCCGACAAATTTTTGGTTTAGACACAGACTGTACATACCGCTTTGGTATGTGTTTTTTTATTCATTCTCTTGAAAAGGGCATTTGTGGTTGTTTAGGCACGTATCTTGAAAACATATACATCTTCTACTTGCTTTCCGATGCATATTTACAACTTTTTTGGGTACAATGTAACGGCATCCATCAGAGAAAACCACTTGATCCCGTATTTTGCCGATGTACTGGGCATGGGCATGTATTGGCGAAATCGACACGATCCGCTAAAACTTGCCATGGACAAGAATGGACATGGACCATTTTTTGTCTCTTTGTGATGTATAAAAGTTCTGTGATGATTTGTTTATCAAGGGCTCTTCATCATCATCTCTTTATGAACGTCCCAACTTCATGTGCTTTTCATTCAACGACTCTAAAACCTGATCCGGTTCCTCCAAAGATTCCTGATGTTGTTCTGTAGGAACCAAATCATCACATTCTTGTTCCGAATCCGAGTTATGCTTACTTCTTTCGTCCAGACATGAAGCGATTTCATTTTCATCCTCATTATCATAACATCATCAGTTTCATTTTCTTACCAATTCAAAATACGTTGTTGTTGTCATTCACACATTTTAGAAGTCAATTACAACTTAATTTTAATCATAAAGAGTAAAACATTAATAAAAACCCATGTTTTAAAAGAAATCAACCATACATTTTTACTTACGTCGTTCGTCGCGTGGGGTCTTTCAAGGCCCGCGCGCACAAAACACGTCTATATCTTACAGCGCAGGCTTGCGAACTTAAATTAGCGGTGATGCACATGAACTATAATCCAGTTTCGAAGGGTATCTAAAGTATCATAAATCATGGATAGTTTTGAATGTGTTAATTTTACATAATTCTAACACCTAGGCTTTCAAAGACCCCACGCGACGGACCGAGGGTTAAGAGGTAAAGTTTATTTTTTGTTTGTAGGAAGTAATCTCTGAAAGTACTAGTCCGATTGCGAAAATTTTTTCACTTATAGAAAGCTGCTTTATTCCGAAGTGACATAGATATGCTATATTTTGCGAATGCTGGTGACACCGCGGGCAAAAGCTAGTATTATATATTTATTTACCTCACACTCCTAACAAAACTGACTTCCATCCGTACACTCTGAGTAAGGTTCAGTTGAAAATCAGCGTCTGGCAATTACTACTACATTTTGCTAAACAGTCCGAGATTTCTCAGGCTTTTCTTTAGGCTCAGTCATGAGAGACACAAAAATCTTTACTGTTTTTCATTTTTAATTTAATTATTATTTATTTAAATCAGATTCTTACATCCATAATATGTTAGCTGTTGCTGTTGTTGTTTGTTTTGTTGTTGTTAGTTGTTGTTGTTGTTTGTGTTAGTAACATTGCTCAATAAAAATAAAAATCAAAGTAACATTAAATTATTCAAATAAAGAAAATTGATTATACTCTTTCCACTGCACCAGACCTGCAGCTGTGCATACAAGTCCAGTGCCCAAGGAAGGGGTAATCTGGCTTATCAGCTTATCACCTCAAAATACTGTAGGTGCTCCCCTGAATCCGCCGCATCAGGGATGCTGTTCTCTTACCTATATAGCTTGAAAGCTCCCTTATCTATTTGTACTTCATCAAACATACCCCTACATTCATTATCTTCATGTTTGTTTCTATATTACATGCATTCCTGTGTGCCAGATACTCATATTTTCTTTTCTTTTACATATTCTACTTGTCGTTTCTTTGATCTTGTTATAAGTACTCTTGAACTAGTCTTTCAATTAAAATAATCATTCGTTTTTTAAATCAATGCCTTCTATGTAGTCCGATTCGCCGAAGGCAATCGATTGGATATAAGTAGCCATAATAATGGGAAACAGTGCAACATGTATGGGTCAATGGTTTCTAGAAACGATTGCTGTAGAAATATGTCAGTGGGGTTATGTGAAAAGTTTGTGAAGTTGGTCTAGTTTCAGTATTACTTGGGTAATGGGGTTAGCAAAGTTCTTGTTTTTTGTTTGCTTTTGGCTTCAAACGATTACGCATTTAGCCAGTGTCAAAATTAGTTTTGCATTCATAAAAAGGTTACTTTATTTGCTACTAGTTGTGCTGATTTTGAATTTATGTTTTTCTAAAAAAAAGTAGCCTAAGTTACTTCAGCTACCTGCCAATAAAAGTTCCGTCAAAATCGGTCCATTCATTTCAGAGATTAGCCGGAACAAACAGACAGATAGACAGATAAAAATTGTAAAAAAATATTTTGGTGTATGTACCGTATATTCATAGACATGTAGTAAAAAGTGGTTATTTCAATATTACAAACAGACACTATAATTTTATTTGTATGTATAGATGTATAGATTAAAGCCATTACACTAGTAAAGAACGTATTGTTGCATTATGAACCATATTTTTGCTATGTTTTGCCAAATAAATCCTGTTTTTAGAGTTCCGTACCTCAATAGGAAAAATCGAAACCCTTATAGGATCATTTTTTTATTCATCTGTCTTTTTTTTTTTTTTTTTATGGTGGGAAAAATCATGCATTGACATCCCCCGCCCTTGGGCGGAGCGGGAGATAGTGTCAGACTCTTACTGACTAAAAGACCCACCCCGTTCCTTCTAGCCTTCATACCGGGGCTCGAGCGCCCTTTCGGATAACCCTGGCCCCAGTAGGCTTCGACCCGGCTGGGTCCCTGCTGTTGCTGACAACTCCTTGAGGCGCGCGGGAACAGTGCGCGCCGTCGACGACTTGGGCTTGGTCCGGACAGTTACCGGACGGCCGGACAGCGAGCTACCCATTGCTCACTGTCCGCAAGCCCGCGTCTACGTTGGCCGGAAATCGGGATCAGAATCCCAGCGACGGCGGCGGCGGCGATAACGCCGTTGCCTGATGCGTTCGGCCTCCTCCTTTGCAAGCATTACTGCTTCGCAGAAGTCGGCGACCGCCTGCCACTCCTCCTCGCTCCGGACCATGGCCTCAACCAAGGCCCGGCGCGAGAGGTCTCCGCCGCCGATCACCCCCACGAGGGCACGGCGATGCTCCGCCCAAGCAGGGCACACCTCGACTGTGTGCTCCACCGTGTCCTCCGGGCGTTCCGCACAGTGGCGACACCCGGGCGTCACTTCCGCATGAATCCGGTGCAGGAAACTCCCGAACGAACCATGTCCGGTGAGGACCTGCGTCATGCGGAAGGTAAGGACGCCGTGAGGCCTTTCCAGCCACGCCTCAAAGAGGGGACTTACCGCCATGATTGTGGCGTGCCCAGCACTGGGTTGCGATAGTCGTTGACGCCATTTCACCATGAGATCCCGCCGGAGCTCTGTCCGCCATGCCGTGACCTGTCGCGGCAGTGGACTTTCACCCCGGCGTTGCATCTCCACGCGCATATCGTGCATGTGTGCAAGGACTGTTGCCTCCAGATCCCACGGTGGTAGGCCAGCCAGAAGGCTCGCCGCTTCGCGGGAGACCGTGCAGTATCCCCGCACCATCCTTATCGCCATGACCCTCTGACAGGCGTTCAGTATGGCCGCCGGTTGCTTTTTCAGCGACGGCGCCCACACCGGCGCCCCGTAGAGGGCCATGGACCGAACGATCCCCGCGTAGAGCCTCCGGCAGGAGGCGTCTGGACCCCCAAGGTTGGGCAGGAGCCGCTTGAGCGCAGCCCCAGCCCGGCTGAGTTTGGGAGCCAGACGTCGGAAATGCTCCACGAAATTCCACCGGCTGTCGAGGACGAGTCCCAGGTACTTCATCGTTTATTCATCTGTCTGTCAAGACCGTTTATCTCAGAAAAGCGTAAAGGTATCGCGTTGAACTTAAAACCATATAATTAAGTCTGCCAGTCACAATCCTCTTCTGAAATTACAGAATTTTAAATACAACGTGAAATAAATTTAAAATGTCACTTTGTTTATAGAGTCTAAATAAAATTTCCGAATATGAGTTCTAAACTGTATAAAAATCTGCTTCGTACTGACAAAACCCATTCCTGTTCCGCTGGCATTCGGTAATTCCTTCACTCACTCGAATATTTCAGAAAACTAGGTCCGGAAAATACGTGGATGTTTCAAAAACCATGAAAGTTACTTCTGTGTGTGTAGTTGGTCCTTTATTGTTCAGGCCACTCGTCAACGGAATGCATTGCCTGTGAAAATAAAGCGTGTGCAAATACTGTCTGTATTTAAAAGGCTTGTGAAGGATCATTAGATCATTACTTGACACTGTAATCATGACTTCGTTTCTTCACTTACTTTTTTGATAAGCAAAAGAGTATAGAGATATCTTTTGTATGTATGTAAATGTGTATTATTTATTTATTATATATTTTATTGTAGTTATATACAAACATAACAAAGAAAAACTTATCGCATTCCGCGATCTCTTCCAGGCAACCTAGACTAGACAGTAATTGTCAGAACATGATATGGTGCTGTCATAAATTCAACAATAAGCATAATTTTAAAATTAATAACATTTATATTTATTATAATTGATAGATACACATATGCAATAAAATATATACATACCAAATATATGAGCAATCATAAGAAAGGACGACTTTCGATAATAATAGTAATAATAATAATATTCCACAACTACCACACAACGCCGTCTAATCCCAAGCTAAGCAGAGCTTGTGTTATGGGTACTAGACAATTGATGAACATACTTATATAATTCTAAATACATACATATTATAGATAAATTACATCCAGACACAGAACAAATGATCATGCTTATCACATAAACATTTGTCCTGGGTGAGAATCGAACCCACAACCTCTGGCGTAGCAGTCAGGGCCACTAACCACTAGACCAACAGACATAATCACAGCGACAAGTAGTAGTAGTGTATCTATTTTAGTATTAAGTACCTATTTAACTTTTGTACAAAGTACAACCTCATTTTGTGTCCAGGCAAGAAATCGCCTGGTGCGATAACGCTGTCAATTGTATTTTTTATAAGTTTTTTTTTTTTTTTTTGTAAATAATCTTGATGTGCAATAAAGTATAGGTATATAAATAAATAAATAACGTTTTTGAAAATAGTTTTCGTTATTTTAAATTTCGATTAAATATGTAAGGTTCCTATAGAATCTATAGTATAGATATAGTTTTACTATTTTAACTTATAGGTACATTATAAAGAGCCAAAGTTCATGCAAAATACCATATTTTCCGAGGTCTTTATTGAATTAGTTTTTTTATATTTATTTATTTAAAAGAAATCTAGATAATGTCCATAAGACATCTGTTCACAAAAAACTTAGAGATAATGGTGTAAATAAGTTTTAATTACGTAAGAGCGATTATATGGAAATATATAACACTATTTTTTTTAGTTTATGCAAAACCAGAATATATATTGTTCAAAATCAATAACTGAATGAATTCCAATGGTTATATTTTTTTTTTAAATTGGACACTACCAACACTTACAACACAGGTCACGGCAGGTCATAGCGGGAATTAAGTGCCAGCAAACAGCTGGGAGCAAGTGTAAAATAACCCTTCAGTCACCTGAATGGCCCAGTGACCATGTATTTTTGCTGACATAATAAGCATATAACTTAGTGATTTTTCATGATACTGTTATGAAATTTTTTACATAGATTCTTTATATAAAAATACTAGACACGTATTTTGGTTTTCGAATATACAAAAACTAATGTTGTATTTTGGGTGGTATGCTTTTAACAGATTGTAATGAAAATGATTCATCATCATCAGCCTTTTTAATGGATGTGGATGTGGTGTGACGAGAATGGATAAAGTGAGAAATGAGTATATTAGGGGAAGTTTGAAAGTGGCGCCAGTGACTGAAAGGTTGAAAGGAAATCGTTTATCTTGGTATGGTCATGTAAAGAGGAGAGATGAAAAGCATGTTGCTAAAAGAGTTATGAATTTACATGTGGATGGATGGAGAGGGAGAGGGAGGCCAAAGAAAAGATGGATGGATTGTATGAGAAGTGATATGAAAGAAAAGGGAGTTAGTGATAGCGTGACCAGTGACAGGATAGAATGGAAGAAAAAAACGTGTTGCGCCGACCCCAAATAAAATGGGACCAGGGCAGGAAGAAGAAGAAGAAGATCATCAGCCTTTTAAATGTTCCCACTACTGGGATTCAGACCTCTTCTCTAGGAGAGTGAATGGGCCATAATCCACCACGCGGGCCCAGTGCGGGTTAGTGAATGTCACATGTTTTCGAATCGGAGAGTGAGCAATAGGTAGCTCGCTATCCGACCGTCCGGTAACTGTCCGGACCAAGCCTAAATCGTCAATGGCGCGCACTGTTCCCGTGCGCCTCGAGGAGTTGTCAGAAACAGCTGGGGCCCAGCCGGGTCGAAGCTTACTGGGGCCAGGGTTATCCGAAAGGAAACTCGAGCTCCGGTATGAAGGCTTGAAGGAACGGGGTGGGTCTTTTAGTCAGTAAGAGTCTGACACTATCTTCCGCTCCACCCAAGAGCAGCGAATGTCAATGCATGATTTTTTCCCACCATAAAAAAGGCCTCCTCTCTAGGAGAGTGAATGGGCCATAATCCAACACGCGGGCCCAGTGCGGGTTGGTGAATGTCACATGTCTTCAAATTTTTGGTTCTAAGACATACCGGTTTCCTCACAATGTTTTCCTTCACCGTTTTTGAGAGCAGTGGTGATGAGATAAATTACATAAAGTAATGCGCCCATAAAGTAATGGGTCTGACGAACTACAACTCGTAAGTCGGGGCCATACTCGGCCACGACACTCTCCCAATGAAAATGAATAAATGTCAATAATAGATACAAGTAATTCAGCTTAAATTACTAACAAAACAGTGTACAGCAATTTTGTTTACAAATCCAACGTAGTGTTTATTTAAAGCCGGTATAGAGAGCTACTGTATAAATTTTGACAAAGCCCTCCATGATTTATTGTGTGTACGGATTTTGTGGATATTTGTCTAACGATTGGCGCTTTTGTTGCTACTGTTATAGAGACTGGAATATTGGATTATTGATCAGTAATTTTGATTACGCATTTCAATTAAAACGTTCCTAAATTCAAAATAGATTATCATCATATTAATAACTAGTGATCAGAATGGATAGAGTATATTTATGTGAAATTCGTGGAACTAGGCGTGCGAAGAGGCTGATTGGTGATCCAGATTTGGTTAAGTCCAATCTTCAAAGCCTTGAGCACAAGCGTAGGGTAGCCAGCCTTTCTGTGTTTTACAGATTGCATTTTGGAGAGTGTGCGCAGGAATTGCATGACTTGATTCCGCCATCTCATTTCTATCATCGGACAAACCGACGCACGGCGAGTATCCACCCTTACGTTGTTGAAACATCTACGGTCCGGACTAAGCGTTTCACCTCGTCATTTATACCGCGTACTTCGAAGGACTGTAACAGTTTGCCTGCTGCGGTCTTTCCGTCTGATTATAATTTGGGTGTCTTCAAGATAGAGTGAATAGGCTCTTAATAAACTAGTGCGCATCACCATCAACGATTGCATCACTACTTAGCATCAGGCGGGATTGCAGTCAAGTACAAACTAGTACTTGACTGCAATCCATAACAGATAAAAAACAAAAAAAAAACTAAGTAACATGGTGTCCGTTCGACTGTCCAATAACCGTCCAGACCGAGCCTAAGTCGTTGACGGTGCATATTGTTCCACGTTAGCCTCATGGAGATGTTCATGATGTGCAAATCGTAGGGTCAAGCGGGGTCGAAGCCTACTGGGGCCATGGGTAGTGCAAAAGTAAAACCCAGGGCCCTGAGACGAAGCCAAAGAAGAAACTGGAGTGAGATTTTAGTAAGTAAAAGTCTGACACATCCTCCCGCTCCGTCTAAGTGCGGGAGATAAGATAAGAAAAATAACATAATGTTAACAAGTCTAGGATTTAAGAAGAGATGAGGCTTTATCCCATCTCCCACCCAAAGAAAATTCAATAAATTTTATAAAATCAAATCAATCAAAAACAATTTATTTCAAACATACCATTTATGAGCTTTTTTGATCTATCAAATTAACGGTCAGTGAAGAAAGTGAAGCTAAATTAGGTACTTATATATTTTAAATAATTTCAGTATTGGTCTCAAACTTACAATGACTCCTACAGGCCCGTCACCAAGGACGATGCTGTTGCGCGTTTCGTAAGCGCGCGACAGCATCGCTACTAAGCGTGTTAATCGCATTTGCAAGCGCTATAGAAAAAATGCCAACGCGCTACTAACGCGTTACAGCATCGTGACTGTATCGATGCGAACCCGCTACAGCATCGCTACAAAAATCCGTTATTGGCAAGGGGCCTTACAGGTTTTAGTGCAGTTTTAAAAAAGATCACATTCAGCTGAGTTCGAGTAGATTAGGCATTGAGTCGCGTACAGACATCGCGAGGCGTGCGTCGCGAACGGTTCGTCTCACATGCCTCGGGTTGTATAGCCCGAGGCATGTGAGACGAAAAAGAACCATTCGCGTCCACACGGACGAGTGTAGTCACAGTGAGCATTCGCGTCATACGATTGTTGCAAACGTCGCCTCAGTACGAGCCGCGCACTCCATGTGGACGGACAGGTGTTATTGCGTTTTCTACTCACGAACACCGTACGTGGTGGTTTGCGTGCTCAGCTTGTTCGAGACGCACGCATAAATGTACTGTCATATGAATTCCGTATATTATCACTTTACAACTAGGCAACAGAACTCGCGACAGTTACAGATTGTTAACATGTATGAATGCACGTATGCCTCAGGTTGAGGCACGCGTGACGAACCATTCGCGACGCACGCCTCGTGTCTGTACGCGGCTTTAGGTAAATGGGTCATAACATTTTTTTTTTAAACATTAATGTCCTTAGTCCTTACTCGCTTGCACCATGTTGCTTCAGTTACTTCATAAATAATCTAAATCTATCTAAACATATGAAATTATAAATAATTTAAGTATACAAACACCCACTCCATCACACATCACCTAAAATTACAGATACTACGTCTTTGATTCCAATTGAAACCATAAAACAATGCAGTAAGAATCTATATGCCATACTTCGCTTTTAAGTGAAAACTGCGACAAAACTTAAGCCTGTTGAAGTTAAAGTTTTGCAAAGATTGCTCACAAACTCCAAAGACAACGCAAAATATGACGAACTAGTCATAAATTACTTGATGTTTGCTCCAGACTTTGCTTGTGTTGAGAGTTCATTGTTTATTTCTGAAGAAGTTGAGATGTTCGTTTTGGAAGGATCTTAATTAGTTGTGTTTATAGAATGGAATTATTATAGTGTGAAAGCGGATACTTAATGAAAGGGCTTCTGTTTGGTAAATTATCAGTTTATATTATAAGAAGCTCTATAATGCTTTACGCAGCGGCGTAAGGTAGCTAACGTTTCGGTATCCTTGGAGATAATGCGCGGCAATGAGAATCAATCATGATTTTTGTGAAGTATGCAGTATGCATATAGCGTCATAAAGAAAACAGTAAATACTGTGAAGAAATTATTTAAATCGGACCAAAAATGACGAATATGCGGCAATTTTAATGGCTTATGTTTAACTTACCACCAGATATAGTAACATATAAAAGACAAAAATAGTAAATGATCACCAAAATTAAACCTACATTTTAATGTAAAATTATAACCAGTTTTAACATCTCGCTATCCTATTTAAGCAAAATGAATCCAAATAAAGCATCGGCAGAACCCCATGGTTACGGAGATATCAGTAGTTAAAATTTTGAGGTTAGGTTAACTACCTGCCAAGCAGCAGCTCGACGGAGCCCCGCTGCGCGGGGCTCCTACTTCTGGGTGGTTTAAAAAAAAATAACCTCGAAGAACCTAACCTAAATCTATCCGACCCGGGGTGCCCTAAAATTCCACTAAGATAGATTGTTGATTAGACAAAGTATCATCTTGCTCTACGGGGCTAAAAAGAGCGCATTAATTTGCTCGCTAAGATTTGGTTATCATTTACTACATTTGGTGTTCGAATACAATTTAAAGTACAGTCGTAACTAAAATACTATTGTAACTTTAGGATTTCATTTTTTTGGTGTCAAGTAATATATAGAACTAAGGGTACCAAAGCGTTTTATGGTGGTCATTATATTTAATCCCAATTTTAATGTGTTAGTTCCAAAAACGCGCCTGAGAGTGAAGCGACTCGCTGTGACGTCATGTGTCATGATCGGTCTCTACCGCGCGATTAAAACGTCAGCGTAGTCTGTCGCCGTTCATCGCACGGATCATGATAGATAACGTCATCGTAAACAGTCCTGCGAGATCGCGCGTTTCTAAGTAGCCGCTCAGAAAAACTTTAATAAATCCACCATTTCTTGACGGATTTTAATTCATTAAACCCCAAGCAAACGTCGGCATTCGCGCACCCATTGTCTTTCTATTGTGTCTCTAATTTTCACGATGGAAAGGTTAATTAAGGATGAAAAGGTTAAGGTTAAACGCTCAGTAAATTATTACTTTTTTTTTTTATTGTGTGTAAAATCATCCAATGACAACCCCCGCTCTTGGGCGGAGCAGAAGATAGTGTCAGACTCTTACTGACTAAAAGCCCACCCCGTTCCTTCTATCCTTCGAGTTCCCTTTCGGATAATCCTGGCCCCAGTAGGACCCGGCTGGGTCCCTGCTGTTGCTGACAACTCCTTGAGGCGCGCGAAATTATTACACACACGATGCACTTTTGTGGACACGGATTTGCTATTATGGGATTGATCATTGCATGACTTCATTGCGCCATCTTTTTTCCACCATCGGATAACCCGACGTATTGTGAGTATTCACCCTTACGTCGTTGAAATCTCTACGGCCCAGACTAAGTATTTCGCCTCGTCGTTTATACAGCGTACATAGAAGGACTGGAACAATTTGTTTGCTGCGGTCTCCCAATCTGATTATAATTAAGCTTTCTTCAAGGCTATAGTGAATATACAGGGTTATTCGTAAAACACTGGCAACCTCTTAGGATTAAGTTAAGAACATCATAAAAAACAACTTTTGTTGTTTGATTTTTAAAAATTTATCATATTTATATTGTTTCATCAGATTTTCATGCAAAAAAAAAAAAATTAATTGAACGTTCTAAATGTAATAAATTCTATGCGAAGCAAGCGATAGTACAATACTGGAGGGGAGCGGGACCGCGCGCGGGAGGCATAGGTACAGCAAAATATAAAGTTGAAATGTGATAGACAGAACAACGAAATCTTGAAGGTTTGATTTTGTTAAATATATTATGTTTTGTAAGTTATAGATTACATTATGATATAAGTGTGTAATGTTAGTGATTACCGTCGAGGCGGTATTAAGACCCGAGCCATGGCGAGGGCTTTAAGAGAGCCGAGAACGGTAATCATTAATTACTCACGTGTATCATACGACGTTTTTCAACACACCTGTGAAGAAAATAACTGTAAAAGTAGTAAAGTTTTGTAGCGGTAAAAATCTGTTTTCGTATACGCGCCCATATTTTTTTAAATTTACATTTCAATACACTCACTGAAATGAATAAACAGGGGTTGACCGGCGACTCGTGGGGGACGACCTGCTCGCAGCCTGATACGATAATGTATTAAAATTATGGCGGAAGAGTGGTTGAACAATAAGGTTTTTACTACATTATAGCACTAGTACGTAATGGTAATCAAAATGTCATAGTTTGGTAACAAGTGCCGATTTCTACCTAAGTGCATTGCAATAAGAAGAGTCACTTTCTGAGCAAGTGTATTGAAAAAGTTGTAATTTATGATGCTAGTACTACAGTCCTGCAAGGTTGTTAGTGTTTTCCAAACAACCATACGTAGGCTCTTAATAAACTAGTGGGGCTCACGATTAACGATTACATCACTCCTTAACATCTGGCGGGAGCGTCTCACACTAATCCAGTCAACATAATGGCCGTGTCTATTCAAAATGCATTACTCCGGTAAAAGATATCATACATTTCTTATATCGTTCAAAGTTCCACCAAACAGTATTTTTCTAAAAACTATTACAACTTGAACTTTCAGACTTGTCAACGGCGGGCTAAAGTTTGTTCACGAACAGCTAGTAAATAAATAAACACAGATACTACGGGTTTCAAACTGCCATTTTTCTTACATACCTACTGAGTTTTTTATACTTATATTAGTAGCATACGGTAATAGTATTATAAGTAGTGGTTTTCTTTTTTTAATTTTCAATGTAAATATGTTGTTTCTTCTTTATGTGTATCAATGTGTGCCAAATAAAATATATTTTATTACTTTCTTATAATCTTTCTTTCTTTCTCTCTCTCTCTTTCTTTATATCATTCTTTGTTTTTTTTAGTTATCCTATTACGTCCCCTGAACAGTCATTGCAGACTACAACCTCCTGTAGTCATCAAGCTTATCTCTCCAAGGCAGCATGCACGTTTCAATTTTACGTCATTTTTAAAATCATGCTCAAAAGGATTATGATAACAGCTGTCACCTGCACTGACTATTTAGCAAATTCATCATCATCATTTCAGCTGATCAACGACCACTGCTAGACATTGTCCTCGCTCAAGTATTACCACAACGGCAGTCTTGTGCCTTTTTTTTTTAATTGTATAAGTATATATATATATATTTATGATATTGTTTTGCAATTTATGTAATTTATTAGTTTATGTATTGTGTATATATGTAGATATGTACTATCTACATATATACACAATACATAAACTAACCATCAACTACCTGAGTATCTTTTTCTCCTTCTCTGTCAAATCCATTCAAAGGTTGTCTGTAAAAGATCGCTTTTAGCGATAAGACCGCCCTTTGTGACACCCTATAAATTATAATATTTAGTAAATTACTGTAACATATTTCATCAGAATGTTTGTGGAATTAATAACAAGAAGACTGAACTAGAAGTTTATCTACATACCCTTGATAAAAGGTTAGACTATATATGTATAAGCGAGCATTTTTTGAATGAAAACACAGCACTTTATTTTAATATAGCTAACTACAAACTAATCTCGTACAATACCAGAAAAAGTAAAAAGAGAGGAGGCAGTTTAATCTTAGGACATGTGGAAAGGGAAACAGAAGTTATTGACGCTGTAAATAAGTTATATAAAGTTGAAGGTTTTGAAGTATGCGGTGTTAAAGATGTTTCCACTGGATTGTACATCTGTTGTTGTTATCGAAATCCTGTAGACAAAAATTTTGAAATGTTCCTGGATCAATTGGAGAAGTTACTCGATTATTTGTTCAATAAGAAATCTATAATTTGTGGAGATTTTAATATTGACCTACTAGTGGATAGTAAAAAGCGTATGGAATTTCTTAGTTTACTTCGGTGTTATAATTTCAGGCATCTAATTGATTCTGCTACTTTCATCCGTAACGATTGTAACTCGTGTATTGACAATATAATGACCAATTTGCCCGATTCGTATATTCTGGGATGTGCTGTAGATCACAATGGTTTAGCAGACGGCCATGGGGGTATTTTTGCAGATATTCGTTTGAGTAATGTGGGTAATTCAGCAAGAAATAGAAACCAAACTGTTGTCACAAAAAAGAGAATATTTAATAGCAAAAACAGTGCGCAATTTGTACAGGGTATTCTTGAAAATGATTGGAGTAGTATGGGTATAAATTCATTCCTCAAAACATTTCATAAAATATTCCAAAGTAGCTACAGAAAAAAAGAATATAAAATAAGTTTAAAAAATATCAAATTAAAGTGGATCACTAAAGGAATTCGAACATCAAGTAAAATGAAACGTTTCCTGTGTGCACATAATGGAAACAAACTTGAATCTAGTGTCTTAACTTATAAGAACAAGTATGTTAGACTGTATAGACAGATTGTAACAAAAGCTAAAAAACATGCAATAATGGAGAAAATTAATAGTTCTAAAAATTTAAGTAAAGAAGTGTGGAAAGTAGTAAACAAATGTACAAATAAGGAGAAAACGATGAAACCAGAACTTCGTCTCAAGGTCGATGACCATATTGTAGTGGATCCAGAAGTAATATCTCACATCTTAGCCGAACAGTTTGACTACAAATGCATCACTAGGGCAAACAAAAGTGATCAAAATACAGTATCCTGTAATATGTATGCAAACGAAATAAATAGCGAGATGATAATTGCTTCGGTTACTCCAAATGAGATCTTGACCATAGTAAAAAGTATGGAGAATAAGTATTCTTGTGGTCATGATGAGATCCCAATATCTGTTATTAAGGAACATATCCTAGTACTAGCTGAGCCTATCTGCGACTTTTATAACAAGTGTATCGAAGAAGCTATCTTCCCAGACCAGTTAAAAATAGCTAAAGTAATACCAGTACATAAAAAAGGCAGTAAAAATGATCCTAAAAACTACAGGCCGATCTCCTTGCTTCCAGTTCTGTCAAAAATATTTGAAAAAATTATTAAAAATCGACTTCTTTCTCACTTGCGCGCGAATAAAATACTGAACAAAAGACAGTTCGGTTACCAAAAAGGTGTTGGTACTTCAGACGCCATATATACCTTACTTGACGATGTAATAGAAAAATTAAATAATAAAATGAGAGTAGCAGGGATTTTCCTTGACTTAAGTTCCGCATTTGACACTATAGACCACGAATTGCTTCTTAAAAAAATGATGTATTATGGGATTAGAGGTAAGGCCTTGAAACTATTCTCATCATATCTGAAAAACAGAAAAATGTACGTAGAAATTGACAAAATACAAAATGGCTACAAAAAAGTTTACAAATCACGGACAGTAAACATGACTACGGGTGTTCCGCAAGGATCGATATTAGGACCAATTTTATTTATATTGTTTATTAATGACTTAATCAATTACATGAATACTATTTTACCTGACATTGATATAGTAATTTTTGCAGATGACACAAATGCCATAATAGCGGCTAAAGACATGAATAAACTAAAACAAATGGTAAATGACGCATTACAAGCATTTCACGCATGGTTCACTAAGAACAATTTATTAATTAATACTGCAAAGACCAATGTACTATTATTTAGAACCACAGCCCGTAATAAGGACAATTTAGATGTTGTTTTAAATGATGACAAAATTGTTCTCGTTAAGGAAGTTACATTTTTAGGAATCCACATAGATGAACTGCTAAATTGGAAAACTGAATTAAATGCGATAAACGCATCAATTTGTTCGGCATGTTACGCTTTAAGAGCTCTAAGAACAGAAATTGGTATTGAACAATTAAAAATGGTATATTTTGCGTTGGTAGAATCAAAAATTAGGTATAGCATAATGTTTTGGGGAAATAGTTACGCGTATAACATCAAAAGGGCTTTTGTTTTACAAAAACGAGCAATTCGCACTTTAGTTCGTATTCCGCAAAGAGAGAGTTGCCGTGAATACTTCACTAACCTAGAAATACTTACAGTACCGAGTATTTATGTACTCGTGCTTCTAAGTAACATGGCGAAACATATACACGAATATGAGACTGCAGAAGAACGAGAGATTAGAGAAGGCACGCGTAGGCAAGATATGAAACTTTACAAGATACAGCCTAATTTAAATATTGTGAAGCACTGTCCCAGATATCAATCGGTTATTTTGTTTAATAAACTGCCTTTAGATTTGAAGAGCGCTATATACTCTAGCTCCTTTAAAATAAAGCTCAAAAGATTCTTATTGAACAAGTGTCTATATACTATTGATGATCTTTGAGGTAAATACAATGTTATATTAATTGTGTGTTGTTGTAATATTTAACTGTTTGTAATTTCAGATACAATTTATTGTTAATGAATAAATGACTATGACTATGACTATGACTATAAATTTTAAGTTTCTCATGTAATTTTTATTTTTTGGTGTACAATAAAGAATAAATCTATCTGTCTTTCGCATCTTTTCGATTTTCGTAACCCTTACCTGGTCATCAGTCTATGTTCAGAAATACTTTACCGGCTGTGTTTTTTGGTACGTGGTCACAACTCCAGTACCTTTTGGCTGCATCGACCATCTGTTCTGTCGAGCAATTATACATACTGACAAATGCTTGCACTGACTGGACAGGTCCACTTAGGACTGTGTGGTTCTTTCTTCAAAAGACCATCTCAGGCTCAGTCTGCATGGCTCTCATAGGATTTGACCATTACATATTTTGCTGTGTGGACTTTAAAAGAGACTTTGACCCCTGAGTTTGGTTCTTTGTTTCTTCGCAGGGTAGTCAGCTAAGAAACACCGACCTCATCTAGTTTTAATTGACGAAAAAAAAAAATTGACGTGTAGAAGTGTTTTTATAAAACCTACTTGTAAAATAAAGATCATTTATCATTTAATTTATTTTAAAATTGGGAAATAATTTATTATCTTTTCCTACAAGAGAGCGTGTCAGAAATTTGCTGACTAAGGTGTGTTTTTAGTCAATAAAAGTTTTTAATACGTCAAAACATCGTTGGGAAAATTCTAGGTTGATATATTAGAGAGAGCATAATAGCATAATCAGCCTTTTAATGTTCCCACTGCTAGGACTTAGGCCTCCTCTCTATGAGAGGGAATGGGCCGTAATTCACCACGCGGGCCCAGTGCGGTTTGGTGAATGTCACATGTCTTTTAATTTTTGGTTTTAAGACATGCTGGTTTCCTCACGATGTTTTTCTTCACCGTTTTGAGAGCAGTGGTGTTAAAATAAATTACACACAGTAAAGCGCCTGGCTAGGTTTGAACCCGCTACCTACAACACGTAAGTCGGGGCCTTTGCCACTCGGCCACCACCGCTCCCTCAAATTTTTGATTAAAGAGAGACAAGACATCAAATAAGTACATCATTCCACATCACTTACTATACCATAAAACCTCAACTGACGTTTATAAGGTCCAAAATGGGTCAGGTAAGTCCCTTCTAAGTAGTGGCACCCTTAGCGGTACTTATTAACTGTTTCTGAAGTTATAGGCCAAAGTTATGTTAGAGAGAACTATGTAGTTAATGGGTTTTCGACGTCTGTATTTATGGTACAGTTTGGGTGAGATGAGAATAATAGTTATTTGTGATACAAGAGTGCAAAGTTGCTTTTTAACCGCGTGTTCAATTTTGATAACCGAGCAAGCGAAGGATTCTAAAATTATTAGAATCCTGAGCGTTAGAGAGAGAATCAATAGAGCATGAGGTGAAAAATCTTTGCGCTCGAGTGCAACACGTAACTTTTTGTCCTACTACAGCGAGGAAATGACTAAACGCAAAAAAAAACACAAAAAAGTAGGTACACCAAGAAGGTTATAAGAACCTCATCTTTTTCGACCGATGAGCGGCACATCTTCGCTAATTATTATGTTGTAGTAACGTTAGATATAGTTATAATACTTTAACTGCCGAACCCCAAGGACAGCCCAAGGCGGGGTCGCCATAAGATGTTTAGGGTCGTAGGGAATATTTGGTAAAAGAACAACTCTGATTGACTGCCAATAATGTAATGCATTTTATTAATAAGAGACAAGTAAAAGACTTAAAACGCTAATCAAGCATTAACTTGATACTTAATATTAAGGAGCATGCATACAAAATAATGTGAAGGAGGGACCTCACCGAGTTCCGAGTCTGAGTTTTTAACAAATTAAAAAAAGTTGTATAATAAATTTGGATCCATAGAGGTAGATGTAAATAGGTCTAATGATGTTTCGCATTCACAAACTTGGTGCACGAGATGTTCTAAATTCAATTTTCTTTATCCTTTAGTGGATAAAAATGGCTTTTGCTCTCAGATATCGAAGAGCAAAATATACTCTATCTGAGATGGGGGATGAAGGTTGACTGGTAGAGAATGCCTTGTGGCATTAAGTCCGCCTATGTGCCACTATTGTATATATTTATTTTCTCTATGTTATTGTTAACTTTTTGTGTTACAATACTTTTAAGAAATAGATATATACAAGGTGTAAGGGATATGTCTCCACTAAATTTGAGAGCTTGCTCAGTAGTCGTAACTGAACTACTAAACTTTCCAAAAGTATTTTTTTCGGAAAAAAAAACGGCTTCTTTTAAAAAAATTATGAACTTGTTTGGACGGGTTTTAAAGATCCATTTAAAAAAAAATCAGGGTTTGTAAAGACAATGTCACATAACCTGAGAGATATAAAAACAAACTTGAAGTCATCAGCGTCCGCACTAATTGCGGTAGAAAGACCATATTATTTGAAGGAGTTCATCTGTTCAATGGATTACCGGACGATATCAAGGAATGCGATAACATGAATACTTTTAAAAACAAACTTAAGAACCATGTAACTACATTATAACTTCTAATACTCTGGAGAAATTTGTATTGTATAATCATACTTATTACTTTGTATCTCATTATAAGCGGACTGTATGTTCTTATGAGAAATAAATTTCTTTAAACCGAAGAATATTCATGTTTTGTGGCCTAGAACGCAAAGATCAAAGTTAAATAGCTATAGGGAATACAAGTGTGGTATTATTATAATTTATTTATTTATATGCTAACTTTATATGTACCAAAATAATAAGTGTATCTTCGGTCTTATTGCACAAGGCAATTTCTACCAGACAATCTTTGGATGGACTGAACGAAAGGAAAAGATTTAGGGCTGTCAGTGTACAACATAAATAATGTGAATAAATATATATGTATAATACAATAGAAAAAAATATAATAAATTAATTAATTACCAAATAATAAACTACTAAATATTTAAAAATACAATAGAGAAACGGGAAGAACAATTAAAGTAACAGGAAGTGTATTAGATGATTTCCAACATTAAAAAAAAAGTTATTTTTTTTTATCATTGGACTGGCCTGTTGGTCTAGTGGTTAGTGGCCCTGACTATTATGACGGAGGTCGTGGGTTTGATTCCGACCCAGGACAAATGTTTGTGTGATGAGCATGATCATTTGTTTTGTGTCTGGGTGTAATTTATCGGCATGTCCTAGAACCAAAAATTCAAAGACGTGAAATTCACCAACCTGCAGTGAGCCCACGTGGTGGATTACGGCCCATTCCCTCTTTTAGAGAGGAGGCCTGACTACCAATGGTGGGAACATTAAAAGGGCTGATTTTGCTATACGCTAAATAAATGAATTAATTAATCAATCTATTGCGCTCTACAGCTAAACATAGGCCACTCCAAATGCTCAATTTACTTAGCTTTACCAAATTACGTTCAAACATCTGTTCGATTTGATTGGAAGCAATTAAGTACCTACTGACAGATTAGGAAGCTAGATTGGTGATTGCTCGGATTAGATAGGATGGACTAGTCTTCCTGATTGGTCAATAGTTGGTTGCTAACTAGAATGATAAGAGCTACATTATTTTGTCAAATGTATTTCCTTTATTTTTTATAGTTTTAAATAATCCTAAGCATGTACATTGTGGAATGCAATAAAAAATTGAGTATTGAGTATTGAGTATTGAGTATTGAGTATTGAGTATTGAGTATTGAGTAATATAATTATTATTATTCTCTTTTTTATTTATTTTTTTACATATAAAATTACATTTTTAAATATTTTTTAACAAAATTATACAAATAAAAAAAACATTTAAAAATATAAAAATATAGTTATCCACCGGTGTCGGGAGCAGGGTCCAAGCTATCGGTGGTTAGGGTTCCAGAGACAGGAACCTCCTCACAATGCGAGCCGTATCGAGGAGTACTGCCTTCTGTATCAGGCCCTTGATCCACCCGTGCAACGATAGCTTCGACAGATGGTCGTCTAAGCTATCGACATATATATTTAATTATTATAATTATTATAACTAAAATTTAATTTATTATTTTATATGAGTCGATAGCGCTCGAAATAAATGAATTATTATTATTAAAAAGGATTTTGATGAAACTTGGTACACGGGCAAAACATGTCCGGGAATACTATGAAAGATTCTTAGAGGATTACGGCCCATTCCTTTTCCTAAACAGGAGGCATGGAGTTCCAGCAGTACAAACATCATAAAGCTGATTATCATATGTTAGCAAGGATCTTTGAGAATTTAAGGTAAACGCGATGCAACAAGATATTTAAGTAGAAATGGTTCTATGGTTGTCGTACGTAAAGTCTATCTAAAAATAATTGATCAAAATGGGTTTTTAAATTATCAGGGCAAAATGAAATCTGATATAGTGAACACTAGTTCAATAATTAAGGTTGATTAAGAGATCTTGATCATTGTTTACTAATTAAGAACCTTATAAAAAGTTTCAAATAGACGTATTTTTTAATAATTAAATGTTGTACACAATTCCCAAGTCATTTGACTTTTTAGACAGACTATAACTATTTGAATCATTATAGCATTGCTTGAAGCTTTTAAGTTTTTGGTGATTTCTTTTTTGTAAAAGCAAAAGACTACTGTTATTTCGGTTAACAGTAGTATTTTAAGTAAGTACCATCGAAGACATTTCTGCCTGACCACAGCTAAGTTCATTTTTACTTGCACTCAAAACGTAAATTTCAAATGGTTTGGTTTGGTGCCGCGCCGCATGATTCAAGCGGATTTTTTTAGTTGTAGGAGGTAATCTTTAGAAGTACTGGGCTGATTGCTAAAATTTTATACCGATGGAAAACCATTTTATTCCTGAGTGATATAAGCTAATATTTATATACACGGGTGAAGCCACGGGAAAAAGATAGTTTTAATATATGTAAAATTACGTCCAGACTTTTCTAGACATCTCCAATCAATCCTGTTTTGAATATCAACACCTATGCTTTTTAACCTTAAACCTTCAAAGGTATAACTATCTTGCCAATTTGTAAGTTGTCAATATATGTGTGGCCTCTATGGACGCCACAGTATCTGTCACGATGCCATCCAATTTGCTCCTTGCCACAAAATTTAAGCCAGTTTTTGACAATACAAAACGCGGAAATTCAGTCCCATCTGGTTAGCCTGAAGGTCAACTACGCCATAGCCGGGAAAAGGCAAGGTAGATAAAGAGGATTACTACCTCCAATTTCCTTTCACAAAAACACTCATACAATAAAACTATCACATAAAAGTAAATGGCTCCCTTCAACATGAGGCCCTCCCTGATGCACAGAGTAGGAAATAGTGTAGATGCGAAACTTGTCTCTTTGTTAGTACGCCAATTTTGCGAACCAAAATAAATTACCTAACTTTTGCACCCACCTTTAATGACTCATGTTATTCAAAATTAATCGTCGAAAGAGTTATCTGATCCCGAAAACACAAGGGCAACTGAAGAAACATAAATGGGTTTTAGTTATTAAAAGTGTTATACTCCCTCTCGCTGTAACTAAAGCGTGAGGAGTTACCTGATGACTTCTCACGTCACAGTAAAAAATAACGTATTCCCCACACATGTTTCATTCATTTGCCTTTCGTGTTTTAGAATCACGGGTTTCCTTTTCAGAAAATCCCCGCGGACCTCCTTTTTTTTTTCTTTATTTTCGATGGCAAAAATCATCTTATGACAACCCCCGCTCTTGGGTGGAGTGGGAGATAGTGTCAGACTCTTACTGACTAAAAAACCCATCCCGTTCCTTCAAGCCTTCATACCGGGGCTCGAGCGCCCTTTCGGATAACCCTGACCGCAGTAGGCTTCGACCCGGCTGGGCCCCTGCTGTTGCTGACAACTCCTTGAAGCGCGCGGGAACAGCGCGCGCCGTCGACGACTTGGACTTGGTCCGGACGGTTACCGGACGGCCGGACAGCGAGATACCCATTGCTCACTGTCCGCAAGCCCGCGATCCCCGCGGCCTGCTGACATATCTATGAGGAGCTCATGTAACACTACGCGCTGACGGCGACTTGGGCTCGGCCGGACAATTACCGGACGGCTGGAGGGTGAGTTACCCATTGTTCATCGTCCACAAGCTTGCACCTGTCGGGGCTGGTAGACGGGGTCAGGGCCGTGGCTGCAAGGCCGCCTGAATTGCAAAGGCAAGTGAGGTGGTTTTAGTCAGTACGAATTTGACAGACCCTTCCTCCAATCCTAAAGCGGGACTTCGATTAGAACTTCCACTCTGGAAAAGAAGTCGACCCGAACATAATTATGATATAATCCTGCTTACATCAAAATTGGCAATTCTAAAAGTAACTTTTTTTTAGGTGGGAAATCATCTAATGACATTTCTCGCTCTTGGGTGGGGCGAGAGGGTGTGTCAGACTTTTACTTACTAAAATCCACTCCTGTTCTTTGCCTTCGTTCCAGGGCCCCAGGGTCCTCTTTCGTATCACCCATGGCCCCAGTAGGCTTCGAGTGCTTTGACCCTGCTGAGCGTGGAACACTACGCGCAGTCGACGACTTGGGCTTGGTCTGGGCGGTTACCAGGCGGTCGGACTGCAAGCTACTCATTGCTCGCCGTCCGCAAGCGCACGCCTACAATAGCCGGAAACCCGGGGTTCTCTTTCGCATCACTAATGGCCCCAGTAGGCTTCAACTCTTCTAGGCCCCTACGGTTCATTGACATCTTGAGGAACGCGAGGAACAGTACGAGCCGTCGAAAACATGTAAATGACTTGGCATAATGCCTTCATCACCCGTACCGAGTAAACGGATACTCGGTACGTATAAACAAAGCGCCGAGTGCTAGGCAGAGCGCTTATCTCTACAACTCGCTTACTACACTGTCTCGGCCGAGCAACATTTTACTGTCCCTTTTACTCGGTACGTATTATCAAGGCATAAGGATTGTCCCTTCTACACAACCTTATTCAATGCCCAAGGCCTCCCTCAGAAATTAACTTCACTAGTCAGTATTAAGATATCTCGTTTACCGAGAGAAAATTAGTTTCCATATATCTTATAATAGTTAGTACGGCATTAGTTATGTAATTACTTATTATGAAAGCTGTTATTATGTATGAAGGGAGATTGGTTTCCGTTTTTTGCTTTTGTTCTTGGTAGAAAGGGTTGGTCTCGTTTTTGTGCGTATTCTGAGAAGGAAATTTAGTTTAATAGTGACTTTAGTTTAGTAGTATTGGTTGGTAAAATTAGACTGCTATATGCGTTTTATATTGAGAATTTAACATTACTTTTAAAAAATGGTGGTGCGATGAACACGATCATTTGTTCTGTGTCTGGGCGTAGTTTAGCAAACACACACATAGATGATTCGTAAAACCAAACACATACCTACTTAAAATATGTCACCATGACATATTCCGGTGAAATAATTTACTCCTCCTCCTTGCGTTGTACTCTTCAACGCTGAGGATTGTGACCTCTATGTTTCTTCACTTTCATTCGTACGATATTTCTCTATGTTTTTATCTCTGGCGGTGTGAACGGCATTATATAGCGTACGTAGAGTCAAGAGCGATGCAGATCTGGTCAGACCAAGTATTGAACTGCTTCCACGAGGCCTTTTGCCATCCACTTCGCCGGTCACAATGAGCCTTTCGAGGATGCCACCATCTTTCCCTGCAATGTGACCGAATTATTATAGAATCTTGTGACTAAGACATTCTGGTGAAAACCACGAGCAGATTTTGAGTTCTCGCAATATTGATAAGTAGTTTCCAAATGCTGTCCAAGGTATATGGAGCATCTTTCTCTAGCACCACATCTCAAAGGAAACAATGTATTTGCGGCCTGCAGGTTTTAGCGACCAAGTCTCAGCGCCTTATGAAAAGATTGAGAAAACCAGGGTCTGTACCAGTTTGGGTTTGGTATTGGGTTTACGGAGACATTGCGATCCTTCCAGATTTGACAAAATGCTGAGAATAATTTACTAAGTTTTATCAAATCAAGCTAAAAACATAATACCGAAATAAAACCAAACAACAATAAACTAAATAAACCAGTTACTAGTGGGTACACTAGAACGACAACAAAATTTATTGGTAGGTAACAAACACAAACTGAAACAGAAAATTCAATGTACTGGCTTCGTTACTATTTAAAAACGATATGGTCGAAATAAAACACGAGGTTTTTATTTACTCGCGAATGAAGCGGCAGGTTGTTTACAATTTACTGTTAGCAATGAATGGATAGTGTTACCTGCCTGGACAGCTTGCAGGATTGTTCGAATGAGTCACCGTCGCCCTAGATTGTGAGGGAATATGAGTAGGTTTGGTTTATTTTCCCTCTCCTAGAGAGGAGGCCTGAGTCCCAGCAGTGGGAACATTACAAAGGCTGATGATGATGATGATGAGTAGGTTTTAGTCAGTAAAAAATCTGACAATTCCTGTAGGTGGAGTGAAAGCGGGAGAAGTCAGTGGAGTGAAAGCGGGAGAATTTAGTGGATGAAAACCAACAAAACTAAAAAAAAAATGGAAAGTGTGTGTGATGTGAATAGCATATAGAATTTAGTAACAGTCTAACACCCGTTACTAAATTGCAGGTTTTGAAGTTAAGATCATGTCGAATTCAATGTCAAAAAAAAACAGATATTTTTATTCACATAGGCCTACATGGGCAAATGAATCGTCAGAAGCTAGTGCACAGTTCCAAATTAGTTGTTTCTTATGGAGAAGGACCGGCAAGAAATTCCATGGTTACTCTTTTAAAAAAAGCGGTTGCCGATACAATATTTCCATATTATAGTAATAATAGATATTATGTAAGGACAGTGTAGACCAGTCAATATTATACCTAGAAGAAAAAAAAGGTCCATAAAAAGCATTTAAGGGTTTTCTGAAAGTTGGTTTCAGTCTCTGGTATGCCTTTTAAAGGTCCAGAAACCCAAGGTACTGAAAAAAATAATATTTGATTTTTTTTTTTAAGAATAATTAAGATTCTATATATATATATATATATAATATATATATATATATATATGTAAATAAATAAATAAATATTATTAAATAAAAAAATAAAATATTATTATTATTTTAAATTATTATTTAGTATTTTATATAAATATATTTATTTTATTTTATTTTATTTTATTTATTAGGGAAAACAAACAATAACACATAGGGAATTACATAAAAAAGGTTTAACAACTATTTTACACATGTGATATCAACAACGTTCTCCACTTATAAACATGAGACATTTGGTTTGACAATAATTTGTTTTTTTTTTTAATAAAAAAAATAAAAATAAAAAATGCAAAATATGCAAATATATAGATATTCATGTAAAAATTTATAGAATGCCGAGATAAATAAGCAAATTAAGAATTGGCTCATGTGGTATTCGTTATATAAAATGTAGACTCGTCGATCACTGTACTGAAAATCGTGTCAGCCAATGGCTTAATAGCCTCGAACAACATCTTGGGAAGCTCTCGTTAGCGACTGGATCAAGGGTTTTATTCAGAAAACTGTACTTCTAGATACGGTTCGTATAGTTAAGAGGTTCCTTTCTTTGGAGCCCTGACTGCTCATCGCTTGGACCCTGTTCTCGATGTTTGCGTGTGGTCACAGCACTATGTTGGACGTTTGGCCGTTTTGCTCATAAGTGGCACATGCATTTTATTATATTTATAATGTGTTAAACCTTATGCGCTTTTCCGTCAAATAAAATGTTTTTCTTTCTTACTTAAAAAAAAAGATTTTTCAATAATCATATTTTAATCAACGGAATAAATAATACTATCTTTTGTACATAAATAAAAAAGCCTATGTCACTCAGAAATAAAGCAGCTTTCTGTCGGCGCAAAAATTTCAGCAATCGGACCAGCACTTCCAGAGATTACCTCTTAAAACAAACAAACAAACTTTACCTTTTTATAATATTAGTGTAGAAGTGTAAATATGCATCAATACTGTGACAAATATCAAAACATTGCAAATTAAAAGATCTAGAAAAATAATGATAACGGCGAAGACCTGAGTTCGCAAGTTTTTTTGATAAGAGTTTCGCATTTATGCCCGAAAAAAATATAGTCTCAGCTTTTTTTGTTGATAAGGAAAAGCCAAAATTTATTACAATCTTAAGGCAGACAACATTAATCCAAGGAGACTCCAACAGGCTGCGAAGCAAAAATAATCCAAGGTTCGCACACAAAGACACTGCTCACAGACACGATGTCTCGGTCGCGGCTCGCGGGCTTGCGGACAGTGAGCAATGGGTAGCTCGCTGTCCGGCCGTCCGGTAACCGTCCGGACCAAGCCCAAGTCGTCGAAGGCGCGCGCTGTTCCCGCGCGCCTCAAGGAGTTGTCAGCAACAGCAGGGGCCCAGCCGGGTCGAAGCCTACTGGGGCCAGGGTTATCCGAAAGGGCGCTCAAGCCCCGGTACGAAGGCTAGAAGGAACGGGATGGGTTTTTTAGTCAGTAAGAGTCTGACACTATCTCCCGCTCCGCCCAAGAGCGGGGGTTGTCATAAGATGATTTTTCCCATCGAAAAAAAAAAAAAAAATGTCTCGATCGCGTCTCGGATCACTCGTCGAACAATTCCGGCTCAAACGCTCATTAGTCTGCGTCCACCGAGCGTAGGTATAAAAAGTGAAGTACATAATACATTCTGTACCTATCTATTTTGTATTATAGCAGACATTAGTCACTAGCGCATAATTGGATACGGGAGCAAAACAACCCCTCAGTAGCTCGAGTGCCCGATGGTCATGTATTTGTGCGGCCAACCAGGTAAAATAACAAGCTTACAACACATACATACACAAGACACACACACACACAACATACACATACACAAGGTACATTTACAAGGTTCCTCAAACGCAAAATTTCATTTTAAATCACATGGTTTGCTGTAAGAAAACCCAGTTGTGGGTTAAGCTCGCCTATGTACTTACATCGAATGTCCTGTTTTGTTTTGTTTGTATTTTTTTTGTGTACAATAAAGAGTAAAGAATAAAGAAGCTTATAACTTCGTGTGTTTCATCGTACAATTCGGAAATTTTGTACACAGATTTATTACATAAAAAAACTAGATACGAGATTCGGGTTTCGCATATACTGAAACTAATGTTGTATAATCCTCTTGTTCGAATTTAGGACACGGTGACCAAGTACGCAGAAAACGTAACGTCACTAGTGTATTCACAAAGACTGGTGCACTCACCTGATCCTTTAATCTCATAGTCTAAAAGGACGGATAATCGAATACGGCAGAAGAGAGATAACAATAATAATACGAAGTCTTTTACCATCTTAAATTAATCATTAGGATCTCACCTTGGTTCACACCCGTGAGGTTCCGATAGAACACCAGGTATTAGCCTGAGAAAAATTGCCCAAAAAACCATAATAATAATATTCCACAACTATCACACAACGCCGTCTAGTCCCAAGCTAAGCAGAACTTGTGTTATGGGTACTAGGCAACTGATAAACATACTTAAATATTTCTAAATATATATATATAAATTACACCCAGACACAGAACAAATGATTATACACATCACACAAACATTTGCCCTGGGTGGGAATCGAACCCACGACCTCCGGCATAGCAGTCAGGGTCACTAACCACTAGACCAACAGGCCTGTCAGATCAAGCGCAGGACTATATCTAGAATTAAATTTGTCCGACTCATACGTGGACGATGCCTGATTTGTACGTAAAATGAGGTAGTTTATTACGTATATATTTTCTTGTAATTAAATAAATAAAAAGTTTTAATGCTTTACGTCTAGTTGCAATATAAAATATATAAAGTCCACCGCGCCCAGTAGCCCGATTCACGTACTGAAAACCGTAACGATATCGTAGCGATTAAGGCGCTACCCATACAGGGGCACCGTAAAACGTCCTCTTTTTCGTTGCAAAGTTAGCCATATTGCTACATAGTACAAGCCCAAAAAAAATACAGTGTATAGTCTAATGTATAAGTAAAAGACTTGTGCAAAAACATTTTCTAAAAATAATCCATGATTCTGAAAAAAAATCGCAAGAAAGTACACGAAAACAATTTTTCGTCTCGAAATACTCAATATTTTGAGTGATAACTATTATTTTATTTGTAACTATCAAAATGGAAATTTAACCAACTAAAGACACATGTAAAAATATTTTAATACATCGTTGTATTTTTTTTTAAACATTTTAAAACTGCGAAATATCCTTCATATTAGCAGACACGAGATTCAACTATAATCAAACGCATAGCCATTTTCAACCGTATTTGTTTACCGCGATGCACTACTGTCGCGCGCTTGGTTATGACACGCATTTGCTGCTTACCGCGCCTAAGTCGTTTAGGCCGTTTCCGTATTCACAACCATCAATCGAGTTTGAACGACACCGATTTTAAAGTCGTTTGAAATTAGTCGAATTAAAAAAAAATCTGTATTATATTATCTTGATAGAATACATATTAAAGTAACTGGAAATAAGTCGATAGATTGTGAATACCGCTTTTGGATATGACTTCGATCGAACGACTATAAAACTTCAACGATATTTGGCTTGTTTGATCTTACGTGAATCAGGCTACTGTTCGGGGTACTGGGCTCACATGTGCGCAGTGGAGTTAGTTCTACCTCAAAATTTTAGTGTGCTTTCCAAAACACGGGGGTGTCACACCACCAACTTTCTAACTCTGGACTGTCATGGACTAATTCATAATACAGGTCGCGCGGTGAATCAAGATCGCTTGGTGAAAGTAGTGGGGGCAATCGACGCATGTGTACAATTGCGTACAGAAATTCTTAGTATGTTAGGATTTTATTTTTTATTTCGTATGTTTGAACCTTAGTAACATAACTTATAATAACATTAGTTTTCGATTGTAATTGTAATTTATCTTGTAAGTAGGTAAATTCAAAAAATTAATTTTTTTAAAATAAAACAAAATTTAAAAAAATAATTTCGTTAGTTTCTTTCTTTAACGTAATAATTCACGTCGTAAACCATTTTTCTGGCCAGCCGTTTTAAAACTTTTTTTTTTTACGACTACGTATTACTATTACGATAACACAAGCTGTACGCAACAGTACCCAAGTACATCAGTATCCAATGAGAGGCGAGAACACAACGTGGGAATTGAAGAGTGACTCTATCTACCAATGACGTGTCGCCGACGGCGCACACCCGCCCGTACGTCGCGTCGCCAAATAGACCGTAGAATTGAATACTGCGCATGCCCTTTCCACTTTTGCCGAGCGATCTTGATTCATCGCGCGACCTGTAAATAATTAAGAATCTAAATGATATCATCAACAAGTTAATGATTACAAACTGCACGCATGGAAATTATGGAGGGAGGTTTTTGCTCAACTGTCGCACAGTATAAGCTAGCATAGTATTAGCATAATCAGCCATAATTATAATATTCCCATATCCACTGTTTGGACTCAGGCTTCCTCTCTAGGAGAAGGCCGTATACACTACGCGGTCCCAGTGCGGGTTAGAACGCTAAGCTAGAAATTACAATAAATAATAATGTTAATTATATTTTGAGGACCCATTCATTGAGTGTGCAAGTCAACCTGTGTCTTTTTGTCGATGTATATTAACTCTTTGAATGTCGTAATTCGAAACACAATAGAAAGACAATTACCTTATGTCGGACAGTGTAACATAAGACATTCGATAGGTTAATAGCATTGTTCAAGCAGGGGACATAGCCTTAACTTCTTGGCAACCAGTCTAGTTAATTCTCTAAAACTCTTAGCCATCTTTATTTTTCCGTCTGTCGTAAAAGTTTCCTACCAACTAAGGGTTGTCTTTGGGTGCTCTAGCATGGCGCGTAAAGGAATAATTGTCAGTTATTATCATGTTCTATGAATATTATCTAAAGAATCCCTGCGAGTTGTCTTGACCCCTCGTACGTCTTCCAAAGGTCCAAGACCTCAGGGTATTGAGATAAATAAACTTTGTAGCACGGCCATCAACCTAATGGTACGATAGCGTCTTAACGCATGCGTCTGTGACCTCGCTCTCTCCTGCAAGAAAATAGACAACTTTCTCTCAAGCACATGCGCTGAATTTCTTTGAAATTCATCTTGGCATATTGTGGGAATCTGAAAATATTAAAAATCTACACTACTAATATAAAGTACTACACTTAGTTTTTTTTTTTGTAGGAGGTCTTGTCTGGAAGTACTAGTCCTATTGCTAAAATTTTTCTCCGATAGAAAGCTGTTTTACTCCTGATTGACATAGGCTATATTAAAATTTTATGTATGCTAGCGAAGCCACGGGCAAAAAGTAGTATTAAATAAAACCCCTAAAATGTTAATTAATTGTCACAATTTTTTTTTTTTAACTTTTGTTTATCCTGTGCGAATCTCAAATAAGGATTTTTTTATTTATTGATATAAACTAGTGCTTGACTGCGATCCCACGGTAAGCAGTGATGCAATCGTTAATGCTGAGGCACAATAGTTTATTAAGAGCCTATTCACTCTTGCCTTAAAGACACCTAAATTATAATCGGACGGGAAGACCGCAGCAGGCAAATTGTTCCAGTCCCTCGATGTACGTGGTATAAACGACGAGGCAAATGCTTGGTCCGACCTGTAGAGGTTTCAACAACATAAGGGATACTCGCTGTTCGTTTCGTGGCGTTCTTTCTTTACTTCTTTCAAGCGATAAATATAGCAATGTTCGTGTAAAACTATCTGTCAAAGAAGTTAACCGAAATCTTATCAGAAGCCAGTGAAGTAGTCCATTAGTTTCCTCGGTAATTCTCGTTACAACATGATCTCACACGGACCCGAGAGGTCAAGGGTAGGTCGCTAGGGAGTGATCCGTACAGTTTTCACCTAATAATAGACCCTCAGTGGTAAAAGTTAGTAAGTTCGGTCAGAAAATAATGTTAGAACTACCATCGTTCATCTTGTAAGTTAGTGGGGAAGGGGCCAAGTTTACTGAACAAATAATATCGAAAGAAATTCGTGGTTAAAATGATATTAGTCATACGGGTCGATTTGTTAGGTTAAGCAACGGATCCCGAGGTTAGTTGATCATCATCATCATCATCATCATCATTTCAGCGGATACACGTCCACTGTTGGACATAGCCCTCCCCCAAGCGTCGCCACATCGAACGTTCCTGTGCGTCCCGCATCCATCGGTTTCCTGCCACCTTCACCAGGTCATCGGTCCACCTTGTAGGAGGCCTTCCAACACTGCGTCTTCCGGTACGCGGTCGCCACTCCAAAACCTTTCGGCCCCAACGGCCATCTGTTTTGCGAGCAATGTGCCCTGCCCATTGCCACTTAAGTTTGGCAATTCTTTGTGCTATGTCGGCAACCTTAGTTTTTCTGCGGATCTCTTCATTTTTAATTCGACCACGCAAGGAAACCCCGAGCATAGCCCTTTCCATCGCTTTTTGGGTGACTTTAAGCCTTCAAGTAGTTTAGTTTATCGATGGGTGACTATTCTGTCAAAGTCTGGTTTTTACATTTGATTGATAGGCCTGTTGGTCTAGTAATTAGTGGCCGTGACTGCTATGTCCGCTGCTGCGGAGTTCGTGGGTTCAATTCCCACCCAAGACAAATGTTTGTGTGGTCACGGCTATAACTAGCTTTGCCCGTGGCTTTACCTGCGTAAATAAAACACAGATAGCCTATGTCACTCCGGAAAGAAGCATTTTCAAACCAAAAAAAAAACTTTACCTCTTTGTAGAATTAGTGTAGATATGTATGTATTTAGAAATATATTTGAGTATGTTTATCAGTTCCTAGTACCCGTAACACAAAGCTCTTCTTGACTTGAGACTAGACGATGTTGTGTGATAGTTGTGGAATATTAAAAATAATCTTTAAAAAAATAATCTTTTCAGGGTATCTGTAAGAGATTCAGGAATCCTAGAGTTCGTATGCGTACATCATTTACACCTGTGCAGTCAAGCAGTACATCTGCAATTGTCTCTTATGTCTGTGGTGTCTGTTGTGTGGACGGCGAACTACCCATTGCTCACCGTCTTCAAGCCACGCCTATGGTGGCTGGAAATCGTGGTCGGGATCCCGGCGGCTTTTTTTATTACTGTGGGAAAAATTATCCAGTGAGGGCCGTTCCCTCACGACACCTGACTTGTAACAAGCCGTATAGGTACTGCAGCGTACCAAAGAAATATACATACCAACATACATATGTACATACAAAAAACATTACCTTCATTCCAGCACAGTCGGTTAAAATTCCGTTTTCAATAAACGGCGAAATAAAATCCATCAAAAACACAGGTGAATTCGCAGCAGAAAACTAGTAATTCCCATGAATGGTCCAGCTTTTATCTCATGTGCGCAGCATCCATTCATTGCATTGTAACCAGACCGACTACTATCATAATAAGCCATTGGTCGTAATTGACTTTTGCAATTCAGCCTATATTGAGGTTTATCTTTTGAGTTCAGATTAATATGATGTTATGGGATTATTTATGATATTTAGGGGTTTTTTTTTGAGACCGTGCTTACTGTTGAGCACCCGAGGTCACCGCGTGGTGGCGGGTAAACCACTAGCAACAGCATTCCCAAAGAGGGTTAGTGTCAGGCAGGCGGCCGACTGTAAAACAATGGCCATATCCTTTAGCAATATGTTGAGAAAACGTATTGCGCCGACCCCAAATAAGATGGGGCAGGAAGAAGAAGAAGAAGATTTAGGGTTTTTTTTTAATCTACACTAATATAATAAAGAGTTAAAGTTTGTTTTTTGTTTGTAGGAGGTATTCTCTGAAAGTACTGATCTGATTGCTAAAATTTTCTCACCGACAGAAAGCTTCTTTATTCCTGAGTGACATAGGCTATATTTTATATACGCGGGCGAAACCGCGGGCAAAAGCTAGTCTTTAATAAGCTTTTTCACAATATTGCCTACTAGCTTTTGCTCGCGTCCTGCGTTCATCATATACCTTTAGTCTATGTCACTCAGGAATAAAGCAGCTTTTTATCGGTTAAAAAAAATTAGCAAACCTACTATAAAAAAAAAAATACAAACTTTACCTCTTTATTATATTAGTGTAGATTTTTAGGGTTCCGTACCTCTTTTGGTAAAAAAATGGAACCCTTATAGGATCGTTTTGTTGTCCTTCATAGTCAAAGTCAAAGCATTCATTTAAAATAGACCATTCGCAGGCACTTTTGAATGGTCAAATGTCGGTCAGTCTAAAAAAAGTGAAGCTAAATTAAAGCTTCTGTCCGTTTGTTAAGACCCTTTATCTCGGGAACACGTGGAGGTATCGAGTTGAAATTATAATCATATACTCAGGTCTGTGGTCCCTTGAAACTATGAAAAAAACAAATTTCCAAGTTAATTAAAAAAAGATACGGCCATTTATGTCGCAAAAAAACGTATCTTTCGACATTCTCAAGGGAATCAAAATTCATAGGGTATAGGAAAAAAACGGAAAACTGTAAATTTGTAATTACAATACACCTTTTTTTTGCGATCGTAACACAATTCAAGGTAATCCAAATTCATAGGGTAGGTACTACAGGTTGATAATCCTGAAATTCATCATAAAGCAATATCTTTTAGCATAGATATAGGAATCAAATTGAATACAGTAAATAGTTGTTACGTCACAAAAAAAAATGGGATTTGGAAAAATCTTCGAGACTTGATTCGGTAATTGACCTATTTACATAGGTAGGTTTGTACGGAACCGACTCACACTTGCATAGGTTTTCTAATGTTTAAGACCTTCATTATTAAATAAATGAATATTTAAAAATACAAATCAATTCGAATACAATGTTATTTTTAGTTTATGCGAGACCTCAATATTATTTATTCAGAATCAGTTACGTAAACTTATACTCTTTTTTTTTTTAATTATATAAACTAGTGCTTGACTGCGATCCCACCTGATGGTAAGCAGTGATGCAATCGTTGATGGTGAGGCGCACTAGTTTATTAAGAGCCTATTCACTCTTGCCTTAAAGACATCTAAATTATAATCAGACGGGAAGACCGCAGCAGGCAGACTGTTCCAGTCCTTCGACGTACGCGGTATAAACGACGAGGCGAAACGCTTAGTCCGGACCGTAAAACCGTACCGACCGCACCGTACCGGCGTGCGGACCGTATTCCTTCCCAAAATATTTAAAAAGGTCACAAGTTTGACACCATCGACACTAAGCACAACACAGGTCACGGCAAGCCATAGCAGGTATTAGTTACCAGGAAACAGATGGGTGCAAAATACAGAATTATTTATTTCAAATAGACCATTTGCAGGCACTTTTGAATAGTCAAATGTCGGTCAGTCCAAGAAAAGTGAAGCTAAATTGCACGTTCTAAAGCGTAGATCTCTATGGAAAAGACCATGACCACTCTTTTAGATCATCTTATGTGTTACATATTCGCTTCTAATATGTGAGCACCATGTAGATAAGTAATAATTGTAAAAAAAAAAACTGATTAAAAAACATAAATATATATAAATTGAATTAGTTCATTAAACCCCAAGCGAACGTTTACGCATCTATTGTCTTACTATTGTGTCTCAAATTGACGGTTTCTGAAAGGTTAAGCCACTGGCAGCTAAGAGATGACCAGTCTCAACTGACGGCACCCCTTCACGAGCATGACGCGTGCATCAGCCTCATTCAGCTCACCCATTTTGAAGGGAACTCAATGACCCAATAAACTAAAACTGATGTAATAAAAGGACCAGCTTTGAATCGTCATATATGAAGTTCTTGCTCCGCGCCACTTGCACTAGCTACTGTTGGTTGTTATTGCGCATTTAACTGAACGAAACCACAACTAGTTGGTTCTAAAGGCGTTGACACACAAGGAGCAGTCACGAGTAATAATTGAGAAGATGGGAATATTTTATCAATTTATTTATTTAGAGCAGTGGTAGCCAAATGGTAACGTACCCGACTTACGAGTTGTAGAACGCGGGTTCAAACACAGCCTGGCGGATTACTTCATGTAATTTATTTCATCAATACTGCTCTCAAAACGTTGAAGGAGTCGTGTCTTTGAACCAAAAATTCGAAGACATGTGACATTCACCAACTCGCGGGCCCGCGTGGTGGATTACGGCACATTCTCTCTCCTAGAGAGGAGGCCTGAGACCCAGCAGTGGGAACATTAAAAGATTTTGCTAGCTTATGCTATTTATTTGGTAACTGGATCCTATCTCAACACTTATAGGCAGACTAGTGCAGAAAAATGCTCCGGTTAGCTCACAAGGCTATTCAATGTATTAAAATGAGAAACTGACTGACTGACATATAAACGGATAGTCGAAATTTCATGGACTAAAAGCGTGAAATTTTGCTCAAATTTTTCTTTTCTTACTTTCTCAAGATTTCTCAATCAATTTTTGTTACGAAAATTAAAGAAACTAGATAACATAATCTCGATTTATTTAAATGTAAAAAAATAGTAATAATAATAAAAAATATATGCAAAACTTTTATTCATCGGTTTGGTCCTCAATTCCGTAGAAATATTTTTTTCATTTATAGTATTTAAGCGTTACACGCGAATACTTGGTGAGTGACTACCCTAAGAATGGGACCGACAAATCAGTTTAACGTCCAAGTCGAGTTTGAACGAAACTTATAATTGGATGTAAGAGGATTTAGAATAAATTGCTATCGTGGTTGTTATATTTTGTTGTTCAGCTGGAATTTTTATATCGGGATCCGGGTATTTTTTTTTTTGTTATTTAATTTAAGCGTGTTACATTATACGGCCTTATTTTACACCTGTCTAGTATTTCAATGTACAAAATCTGTGTACAAAATTTCAAAACTGTATTATAAAAATCACAAAGTTATAAGCCAGTTATGGTACCTGGTTGGCGACATAAATACATGGTCACCGGGCCACTCGGGCGACTGAGGGGTGGTTTTGCTTTCGCACTAGGAGTGCGCTGGATGCCCGCTATGATCTGGTCTATTTGGTACTTAGTGTCCAATTTGTGACCTTTTTAAATATTTTTGGGAAAAAATATAACATGGTGTAAAAATTATTATAATATACTCCACAACTACCACACAACGCCGTCTAGTCCCAAGCTAAGCAGGGCTTGTATTATGGGTAGTTTATCAGTATGTTTATCAGTTGTCTGGCAACTGATAAACATACTTATATATTTCTAAATACATACATATTATAGATAAATTACACCTAGGCACAGAACAAATGATCGTGCTCATCGCACAAACATTTGTCCTGGATGGGAATCGAACCCACGACCTCCGGCATAGCAGTCAGGGTCACTAACCACTAGACCAACAGGCCAGTCAAAAATATTATATTATATATTGGAATCGATTAAGTTACAGATTCTGAAGCAATAAGAAAAGATGGAAGGAATGAATGAGAATTGGTTTTAAAAAAGGAATTTAAGTAAATCTTTATTTATTTACACGAAAAATTCACATTTTAAAAACATTTAACTAAATATAATTACTTTCAAATAATATTAATAAAAGTCCGAATTACATACAACTAACTAAAATATGGCATCAAAAACTCTTCCACATTGCTGTCCCAATATGCCCGAAAGACTAACGGTATTGCCACGCTGTAAGCGAACGTGAGCTTTTAATTAGTAAAAAAAATATCTTCTCAGTCGTGCACTCTTGACAGAGTGGTCATGTCTCGGTCAAGTCCTGCGCCACCGCCTCTCGGCGATACGACGCCATGCAGCTCTGTGTTTGGCGGTTTGAGTGTTTTCATTTATGCTGCAGTGTGTCACCGATTTAACGAGGTCCGTCCACCGTGTTGGAGAGCGTCCTCGAGATCTTTTGCCCTCGACTTTCCATCATCATCATCAGCCCTTTTAATGTTCTCACTACTGGGACTCAGGCTTCCTCTCAAGAAGAGGGAATGGGCCATACTCCACCACGCAGGCCCAGTACGGGTTGTGAATATCACATGTCTTAGAATTTTTGGTTCGACTAGACTTTCCCTTCTTTAAAAAAAATACATTAGGTAAATGCCAGTTTGTTGAGATTAACAATTCACCAAGTACCACTTAACAAAGCTACCCAAAGAAAATAATATCACAGATCTGAGCAAAAACCGTCTCCAGAGACGAGATAAAATCTGTCACAAGTAAATCCGCTTGGCCATTTAAGTCGACGCCGTAGCTCTAGGAATTAGTAAGTCGAGGCTAGGAATTAGCAAATTGAGACGCCGGAACGTTTGTAGTAAGCTTTGGAGGACCGCGTAATGATCGCTTTGAAAGTGTTTTATTAACTACAGCAATGCTTCTGAGTTGGTTGGAATGGTGTATATATTCCTAGTGAGATAGTAATGAATCGCTTTCGTATGACTATGTTACGGCTTCATCTATCTTACTGCGACATAATTATATATGTTTATCTTTCCTTACACAGCAATATTTTTATTATATACGAAACCTAAACCTACTTTGTTCAGAATCAGTAACTGAATTGATTCCAATAATTTTTACACCATGTTATATTTTCCTCAAAAATATTTTAAAACGTCACGAGTTGAACACCACCGACACTTAGTACGACACAAGCCACGGCAGTTTATAGCAGGCATTAGGAGCCAGCGCACAGCTGGTGCGGGAGCAAAACAATCCCTCAGTCGCATGGATGGCCCGGTGACCATGTTTTGTGCGAATAACAAGGTATCATAACAAGCTTATAACTTTGTGATTTTTCATGATACAGTTACGAAATTTTATACATAGATTCTTTACATAAAAATACTGGAACCTTGTTTCAGGTTTCAGGTTGTATCTATATAACTTTAGTTTTAATAAATCACATCTCACTTATGAAAGCGAAAGTTTGTGAATGTGTGTGTGTGTTGGTTACTGCTTTACACTTGCGCTCAAACGGCTGTACGGGTTTTGATGAAACTTAGTACGCCTTTGAGAGCAGTAATGGCCGAGTGGTAATTGCTCCGACTTACGAGTTGTAGGTCGCGGGTTCAAACCGTGCTAGGTGCATTATTTTATATAATTTATTTCTTTACCATTGCTCTCAAAACGGTGAAGGAAAACATCGTGAGGAAACCGGCCTGTCCTAGAATCAAAAATTCGAAGACATATGACATTCACCAACCCGCACTGAGCCTGCGTGGTGGATTACGGCCCATTCCCTCTCCTAGAGAGGAGGCTTGAGTCCCAGCAGTGGGAACATTAGAAAGGCTGCTGATGATGATGATGAAATAGCACGATAATTTTTATCCCGGCAAGATGTTCGCTTTCCTAGGAAAGCCTTTCTTAGGTAATTTGATGACTTTATTACCTAGGTAATAAAGTCATCAAATAACTTCTCCTAGTCTGGGTGTAGGGAAGCCGTATCAGAGTTTTACTGACTATGAAACCCACCTGTATCCTTCTACCTTAAGCTAATTTGGTTAAGGCTAGGGAAATCTAGCCTTTTTCTTCCTAGCTTGTGGTCAGTTCTTCCCTGTCTAACTGGATGCGGCTGGATACCCATGTTTTATATGGAACAAGAGCATAACAGGCCTCCACAACATAGTTACTCCTTGGATAGATTATTGGTCACGAACGTCAGAGATCAATGAATGACAACTGGGACCAACATCTTCTAAGTGCTTTGCTAAGCAAAGGGTGTCAGTATCCTTGATAAACTTACAAAAGTGCATATGAATTGAAAAAAATAAATATATACTTCTACTTTTTACTTAGGACATGTTTATTTTTGTATATTTTTTTCTTACAATTTTCAATTTTTACATTTTTGTAAATTTTATTATTGTGAATGTCAGAACTATGTGGATTACTCTTTTATTTTCACTTGATGTCTGGCAGTTTTGAGTATTTGATGCGGCCTACCCAAATGTCCTTTCTTTGGTATTGTTCGTCAAGTGGTTGAGGCTCCTTAGTAGTCGTGAGTTAAGATACACGCATACTGACAAATGCTTGCACTGACTGGACTGGTCCACTTAGAACTGTGTGGTTCATTCTTCAACAGACCATCTCAGGCTCAATCTGCAAGGTTCTCATCATCATCATCAAAGGTACAAAAGCGGACTTAATGCCTTAGGCATTCTCTACCCGTCAACCTCAACAATCGGACCAGTACTTCCAGAGATTACCTCCTACAATCAACAAAACAATCAAGAAGAATGCTGTTGCCCATTCAATAATGGGTCCCTTAGGCGCTGAGCGAACGGAGACATTTTTTATTCCAGTTACCAACACCGATGAGTATGTGTTAAATGGACACAAAAAATGTTTACGTATGCGCTGGGAGTGGATGATTTCATACGGGTTCTATAGAAATCAAATATTCACCGGTAACTTGTATCTGACACACGTTTTCGCTCTATCTTAGTTGCCTCTTAC
Organism: Mythimna albipuncta; assembly: GCA_929112965.1. Classification (NCBI taxonomy): domain Eukaryota; kingdom Metazoa; phylum Arthropoda; class Insecta; order Lepidoptera; family Noctuidae; genus Mythimna; species Mythimna albipuncta. Next base: position 15,906,681 of record OV815982.1, on the reverse strand, counting down.
GACACCCACAGGGAAGAGATGGGATGGTGGTATTCTTTACATCCGAACACTATACGGAACAAGACATGATTCGAAGACATGTGACATTCACCAACGCACTGAGCCTGCGTGGTGGATTACGGCTTATTCCCTCTCCTAGAGAGGTGACCTGATTTCCAACAGTGACATTAAGAAGGCTGATGATGATGACTTTAAGGAATAGTCTATAACAATAAAAAACAAGCATTACCCATCACCTCCAAATCCTTGAATTTTTTGCGCTACCTCAGAATCCACTTCACTCGCAACAAATTACGGACGCTCATCCAATTAAAGTTTTCGTTCATAGCTCATCGTGTACCTAGTGTGGAATTAATTAAAGCTCTGGAACGAATCCAATTCCGGACATTTTGTCTGCATCTACAGTTTAGATGCATGTGTTTGGTGGAGTGTGTCAAACTGGAGTGGGAGTATGGACTGTTTTTAGGATTCCTCACGTAAGTGAGAACCTACAATCTAACTACTAAACTTGACGTATTAACATACCTTGAATCTTGTTTCTTTTTAACCAAAGTCGGTTCTCCGTTTATTTGTCACCTTCAAACCATCATCACCATTTTTACCAAAATACGTCCACTATTGGACATAGCGTCCCGCATCCATCCAATTCCTGCAACCCTTACCCCTTTATCTATCGAGCCATGGGTAGCTCGCTGTCCGACCGTCAGGTAACTGTCCGCCCAAGTCGTCAACGGCGCGCATTGTTTCCGCACGCCTCAAGGAGTTGTCAGCAAAAGCAGGGGCCCAGCTGGGTCAAAGCCTACTGAGGCCAATGTTAGTTTCGACAGATAGCTCAGCCCCGGTACGAAAGGCAACGAAGGAACAGGAGTGGGTTTTTAGTCGTAAAAGTTTGACACTATCTCCCGCTCCACCCAAGAGCGGGGATGTCATTAAATGATTTTCCCACCGAAAAAAAAAAACCTTTATCTATTGATGTTAAGTTTTAAAATTGCGTATTTTTGCGTAAATAAACTGATTTTCTTTCTTTTCCTTCCCGAGTCATCAGCCCACCTTGGAGGAGGCCTTCCAACACTGCGTCTCCCGTTGCATGGTCGGCACTCCAGAATCTTTTGATCTTTTGGGCCCATTGATCATGTGTTTAGGAGCTATGTGGCCCTACCTATTGCCAGTTAATTTTGGCCATTATTTATGTCGGTAATCTTGGTCTTCCTGCGGATATCTTCATTTCTGACGCGATCATGCAAGGAAACTCCAAGCGTAACATTTTCTATTGATTCTTGGATGACTAAGCCTTCTTATGAAGCCACCACGACCACGTTTTAAAGCCATAAGAGTGACCACGTTTAAAGCCATCAAAATATGCCAGCCAGCTATAAGCATAATTTTATAATCAACCTTTGTTCCCACGGCTGGGACTTTCTACGAGAGGAAATGGGCTGTAATTCACCACGTGGCTCCAGTGCATGTTAGTGGGTTTTTTTTAAATTGTTATAATTTAGTGCTTGACTGCGATCCCACCTGATGGTAAGCATCGATGCAATCTTTGATGGTGAGGTGCACAAGTTTATTAAGAGCCTATTCACTCTAGCCTTGAAGACACCCAAATTATAATCGAACGGGAACACCGCAGCAGGCAAACTGTTCCAGTCCTTCGACGTACGCGGTTTAAACGACGAGGCGAAACGCTTAGTCCGAACCGTAGAGGTTTCAACAACGTAAGGGTGAATATTCGCCATACGTCGGGTTGTTCGATGGTAGAATTGCGATGGCGGAATCAAGTCATGCAATTCCTGCGCACACTCTCCAAAATGCATCATGGGTGTAACATATCTTAGAATTTTTAGTTCATGTTTTCCTTCACCGCTTTGAAAGTAGTTGGTGATGAAATAAATGATACAAAGTAATTGTGAGTTTGACCGCGACCTACGATTCATAAGTTACGAATTACTTTATAGCACCCTGGAGTTTAGAAGTTGGTGGCGCGACACCCCCATGCCTCGTAGAATCAACGGTTTCACGTACTTTTGTACGTGAAACCGTTGATTCTACGCCTGATCTCCAGCCAGTCATGTCGGATTACTTTCCCGTTTTTCTTAGCGTATCTATGGCAAAACTAGTTAAATCACTTGCCTCGCAATGCCGTCTTTTAATGCTGTCATTAGGTCCCTACGTGAGCTAGTAACAAGGCACATGATGCAGGACGAAAGGTGGGACATAGTCTGCGGAGAGACGCCACACCAACATTGAAGACCGGAACTGTCCGAGAACCCCCACCTGTGGAGATTGTCTTTCCCATTGGACTATAAAAAAAAGGAATACAGAGTGCACCTGTGTTTGTGTACGCACTTGTGCACTATTATATCTCCTGTTTATTTGCTTAATCTCTGTTGAAGTTTTTTTTTTTATAGTTGGAAAAAATCATCCAATGACATCCCTCGCTCTTGAGCGGAAAGGGAGATAGTGTCAGACTCTTACTATAATAACATAATATAATAATATAATATTTCACGACTATCACACAACGCTGTCTAGTCCCAAGCTAAGCAGAGCTTGTGTTATGGGTATTAGACAACTGATAAACATACGTATATATTTCTAAATACATACATATTATAGATAAATTACACCCAGACACAGAACAAGTGTTCGTGCTCATCACACAAATATTTGTCCTGGGTGGGGATCGAACCCACGACCTCCGGCATAGCAGTCAGGGTCACTAACCACTAGACCAACAGGCCTGTCACTACTGACTAAAAGACCCACCCTGTTCCTTCTAGCCTTCATACCGGGGCTCGAGCGCCCTTTCGGATAACCCTGGCCCCAGTAGGCTTCGACCCGGCTAGGTCCCTGCTGTTGCTGACAACTCCTTGAATCTCTGTTGAAGTTGGCAACCGTCATTAAAAATCGGTCGTGAGGATTATTATGGCCTTTATTCATCATCATCTTTCTCCGATTACCCACATTACTTGGGATCGGAGCAATATGTATTCAGTATATCGCCTCATTAGTTTTGTAGCAAAAAAAATATAAAAAGAGAAAGGCGAAGTCTTGGTAGTACGGAACCCCTAGTATTCTAGTCCGACTTCGGGTTCATTCAGAATCTATTAGTTTCAACATCCACATTATTGAATTTTCAATTAAAAAGATTTTCCTACAGACGAAGAGAATACTCAATTAAATAGAGGCACAACTGATTGTAAATTGATTAATTAATATTTTTTTTATACCACAATATGGTGGAACAAAAAAACGCGAACCAATTAGTCTGATTGCGTTTCATGTCGCTCAACTTCACAGATTTGTATAGGAATAAAGGCATCACTCCAGCTCATGGCTAAGCTACGCATGCACATGTAGCTTAGTTTTGTACGTAGGCGAGATCGTCCACGGTGATCTAAAGAGGCACTATACTTGGCTGGCTAAACAAATTATTTGCGCAGTCAACTTGTAAGTTTAGCTCGCAGTCCGGTAACCGTCCGGGCTGAACCTCAAAGAGATGGCAGCAAATGGTTGGCGCCCAGCTGGGTCGAAGCGTATTAAGGCCACGGGTCGTGCGAAATTAAACCCCGAGGCCCTGGAACGAAGGCAAAGAAGCAACAGAAGTAAACTACAAACATTTTCTTAATTTTTTCTAAAGTTTTAGCTATTTTTCACACTTAAGTTCGCAAAACGAATAAAATTATTGAGAATATCTCAATCTTTATTCGCAAATTGTTAAAAGTACGTTTATCGAGCCAATCAGCTAATAAGAAATATAACCCATGCAATATGACCCATGAGATATGACAAAAGCATATGATAAGGTTCTACACTCTATCCTGATTACAAAATTAAGTGGAGTTGGCATCAGGGGAGACGTGCTCGACTGGCTCAAGTCGTATCTCGCTGACAGGAAGCAATGTGTACAAATTGAATACCTGGACAGTGACACACGTGAGTTACTAAATGTGCGCTCAGACACACTAACCATAAACTGGTCTATTCCTCAAGGGAGCGTGATAGGATGTATACTCTTCCTTATCTATATCAATGATTTGCCGAAGATTTGTGACAATCTATGTATATTATTTGCTTACGACATCTCCATACTCTTTAAAAGCCCCACTAATAACCCAGTAAATAACTATCACATAATTGAAACCTTTAATAAAGTAAAATCCTGGCTTCACCAACATAACCTTGAAGTAAACAATAATAAAACTAAATTAATTCAATTCAAGCCTTATCAAAAACAAAAAATAAATCTCAAAACCATAACTAATAGTATCAAAATCGAGGAAGTTGAAGAATTTAATCTCTTAGGTATTACCCTAGACAGTCATTTAAATTGGAAAAAGCATATAGATAAAATTAAGCTAAAATTATCATCATTTACATATGGTCTTAGTGTTCTGAAAGTAAACACAAAAACGGAGTGCGCTTTATCTGCATACTACGCATACGCTTATGCACGGCTCCGTTATGGAATCATCATGTGGGGACATAGTACAGACGCTAATGACTTATTTATCGCCCAAAAAAAATGCCTCCGCATTATTTTTAATATAAAACCTAGATGTAGCTGCAGACCTTACTTCATAAGAGAGAAAATGTTAACATTGCCATCAATCTACATATTGGAAACAGCCTCTTTTGTTAGAAAACATATACACATGTTTAACTTTGAAAAGAATGCGCGCCGTAAAGATAAATTAGTCCTCCTGGTACCCAGACTTGAAATGTATAAAAAAAGTCCAGAATACCGAAGCATTCAAATTTATAATAGGCTACCCTATAGTATAAGGTCTGCAAAAACACTATCTATTTTCAAAATTAGTCTAAAGCGTTTACTTTTAGAAAAATGTTACTATAGTATCAAAGAATTTATGGAGGATAAACTATTAAAATAAATGTACATAAGTAAACAATAATAAGAATGAAAATAATTGTAATCAATAATTTAATTTAATGATGTATGGAATAATAATAATAATAATATCGAATGACTTAATATAATAATTTAAATAATCTGATGTATCGAATACTCAGTATAATAATTATAAATGTATGAAATTGTAATAATTGTAATGTTTGTTATAATAATCAATTAATTTGTATAATGCATGCAGTATACATAGTATAAACAACATGTGTGCAAATAAATAAATAAATAAATAAATAAATAAATAAATAAATAAATAAATAAATAAATAAATAAATAAATAATAATATATAGCGGAGCATAGAACGAGTGCGTAGCTTAGCTCTGGGCTGCAGTGTAGCGATGCCTTTATTAGCTGTGTATGGAAACATTAATGCGCGACAATAATTATAATGCGATTATCGTGAAAGGGGATTATTTGATTTATTAGTATGTTTAATTTAATTTGTTAACTATTTGATTGTGTTAGTGTTTTGATTGGTTGTTGTTTGTGAAATACGGAACTTTTTTAGGGTTCCGAAACTCAAAAGGAAAAAACGAAACCGTCTTTTTTTACTATTATTGATGGGCTCGCGTTTGATCATCATTTCTGTCTGGCGAAACCTTTTATCTTGGGACCGCGTCGAGGTATCGAGTTAAAATTAAAATCAAATAATCAAAATAATCATATAATCAAATCTGCTCTCCCTTGAAACTGTGAAAAAATTAAACTTCTTAGTTTAATTTAGTAGGCAGGCCTTAATGACGGCTAGTTTCACTATTATATCAATCCTGGCGTGCCATCCTATGATGGCGTCGTACATCGGCGTCAGAGTGAGGATCGCTTTGCGAATTTCATATATTGACGAGCCAATCGTCGTCATTATTAGATACATGCAGCAAGGCAGGGAACGAATCATGAGTGACGTCTATGACTCGATGGCGCGGCGAGCCAATCACTGACACTCCCCGCCCCCGCGTCTCACTTTGCACTACTAAAGAGACCCAATATTTGATTTCTGCGCAACTTGGAGCCAGTGACAACATTTTTTCTTTTTATTATGCCTCCCTGTGCATTATGCTATAGTATTATTACGCAAATAAAAATTATGCGAAAACTTTAAGAGGAGCTAATTTTATCCGGTAATACCCCCGTTGGCCTAAAATTTTAAAGCATAATATAGTTTGGCATAACGTTTTCGCATAACTTTTGTTAGCATAATAATACTTTGCCATAATGCAAAGTTTAGTTTAGGTTAGGTTTATTTAAGGCAACAAGCATTATAGCAAAACATTTATGCCTAATAATATTATGCATAATGATCATTATGCTGAATTTCGATATGCCAATGTAAATTGTGACAATATTATATTTTATGCTTATCATAAGTAAACCATTTTATTCCCCCCAAAACATAAAAAAGATTGAAATATATGCAACTAAGCATACAAACCAATCACGCGCTGCACGAAACACACGTGCTATATGTATTCACAGTAAATCTAACTTACTAAACACACAAACAATGAAAAGCTACTTAAAATTCACTTTGTATCTAGTTTTTGCGCCGTTTTCGAAACAGCTGTGACTACGGACATAAATTATATATTTTTTTATCGTATTGAGAAACGGTACAACACTTGATTATGAAGTTTTTGTATTCGTCTTCGATGTGGAGGGAGAGTTTGGAAATGATTGGAGAAAAATGCGGTAGTGTTGTTTTATTTTAAGTTAAGCTTACTGTTCGTGGTCGCGTAGCTTTATAGACGCGTATTTGTACACACTATAAGATTGGTGTACACCAGCGTGAAGCTTAAGGCCCAAGCGCCCGAAAAGTGCCATAAAACAGTGACTTCATGAAGACTACTCCTCGGTGTCATCGACCCATACCCTCTCCTAGAGAGGAGGCTTGAGTCCCAACAGTGGGAACATTAAAAAGGCTGGTGATGGCGATGATGACTCCTTGGTAACGGCCAGGTTAATAGGTTAGAAAAAAAATGACCAACATTATCCACTATTGATTTTTTATTATTATATACACACACAGATGCGCATACTGCCGCCTAGGCGGTCGCGAGTGTTGTGTCCATTTAATGTCGGCTAAATGTTCAGGGGACTATAAGCCTTAATTACAAAACTATAAAACTTTGTCGACGAAGCGACAACGTTGAGCTGTAGTGTTGTTGTAGCTTCGTCGAAGTCACTTCAGAAACTTCTCCAGCTCCAGAAGGCACTCCTTCTCAATTCTTCTCACTAGAAGAATTGAGAAGAAGTGAGAAGGAGTGTAAGACTTTTACTAAATGTAGTAGGTAAGTCACTCAAAGAGCTATGGAAAGGGCTATGCTCGAAGTTTCCTTGCATGATCATTACATCAGAAATGAGAATATCCGCAGCAAAACCAAGGTTACAGACAAGAGAGAGAGAGAGTTTTAAAGTTGCATCGATATCCGGTAAAGGCAAGGAGAAGCGCTTATGGCGTCTTTGTAGATGCAAAGACGCTCAGCTGGTCATAGGCTGCTAGCCTAGGCTACTGCCTTCGATGAAACAAATGCATGAAAAAACATCTCCTACTTGGTTGACGATGGTCCAAGAAGTCCTCAAAGAAGCTCATCTCGACACAGACATGACACAAAATAGTGCACAATGCAAAACGAAGACAAGGTGGGCCGACCCCAAATAAATGGGACAGGGTCTAACCAGAAGAAGAGAGCTTCCACAAGTTTGCAGAAAACCGATGGACGCGAGACGCACAGGATTGTTCATTGTGGCGACACTTGGAGGAGGCTTATGTCCAACAGTGGACGTATATCGGCTGAAATGATGATGATGAGAAGAAGAGAGTAGTCAATTAATCGAATAACTAGCTGCTCATTCCTAAACTAGGTCTTCATGGAAGAGACTAGAATACAGAATTTAACAAATGCACGACTGAGAATAAATATCATATCTGTAAATCATATCTAACTAGTGGCATACATATCTACACATAAAAAACAAACTTCATCGCAAACATACATTCCCCTATATGTTTGAGACGAAAACAACAATTATTTTAAAAGCCTTCTTTGCCCACAGTTTGGGGGAGCAAACAAAGAAATGAAAAGTAAACTGTTGCTTTAATATAAATATCTGTTATGCAATGGTATTTTTTTGAGGGAAAACAGATTTTCTTCCCAATTTCCTGTGTGTTTGTCTTTGTGTGGTGTTGGATTTGTATATGATAGAGTGTTTGAGCAATTGGATTGTTTGAAAGAGTAACCGTGGCCTTGGAACACAAAGGGCAGATGAAAAACGTGAAATACATACAGCGCCTCACCATCAATGATTGCATCACTGCTTTCTATCAGGTGGGATCGCAGTCAACCACTAGTTTTTATAAATTAAAAAAAAAATGACATAAATGAAAATTGTGTGCAGGAATAGCATGACTTGATTCCGCCATCTCAATTCTACCATCGGACAAGCCGACGTATATAATAATAATATAATATAATATTCCACAACTATCACACAACGCCGTCTAGTCCCAAGCTAAGCAGAGCTTGTGTTATGGTTACTAGACAACTGATAAACATACTTATATAATTATTCTAAATACATACATATTATAGATAAATTACACCCAGACACAGAACAAAATGATTATGCTAATCACACAATCATTTGTCCTGGGTGGGAATCGAACCCACGACCTCCGGCATAGCAGTCAGGGTCACTGACCACTACACCAACAGGCCAATCAAATAATAGTCGTATGGTGAATATCCACTCTTACGTTGTTGAAACCTTTACGGTCCGGACTAAGTGTTTCGCCTTATCGTACGTCGAAGGACTGGAACAATTAGCCTGCTGCGGTCTTTTCGTCCAATTATAATTTGGGTGTCTTCAAGGCTAGAGAGTGAACAGGCTCTTAATAAACTAGTGCACCTCACCACCAGAGATTGCATTACTGCTCACCATCAGGTGAGATCGCTAACAAGCACTAGTATATTTCAATAAAAAAAAAAACACCGGTGAGTTTTAGTCGGTAAAAGTGTAATAGGCTCTCTCATCAGAGCAGAATCTAAGGAGTTATTTGAAGATATCGGGAGCCTTAAAAAAAACTACGAAAATAAAATACAAACGGCTTCAATGTAAAAACGACACTGAAAATGCAAAATAAATTCGGAATTCGGTGTCGGTGTTTTTATAATAGTTTTGTCTCTTTTTTATTTAACACCGACTATAACTGAAGGATCAGTTGTCCTTTCTGTTCCAAGAAAACGACATTTAATTCATTAAACCCCAAGCGAACGCCGGCGTTCGCGCACCTATTGTCTTTCTATTGTGTCTGTAATTTCCACGATTCAAAGGAAAAAAATCTCATGGTTCTAGTCGGTGTCGGCCCTGCTGTGCCCCTACCGTTTTGCAAACATCTTTTTATCTACTATCATCGTCTTAGGATAACGAATATGTGACAGTTTGTCCCACAGTTTATTGGGAATGCGGCAGACACTTTCGGGATAATTTAATGTTTCGAACTTAATCCGTCACTATTATTGCGCTTTGGAACGTGCAATCTAGCTTACCTTTTTTTTTGACTGACCGACTTTTGAACAATTCAAAACTGCCTCATCATCATCATCATCTCTCTCTATTGGTCTATTTAAAAATAAACGTTTCTGATTTCTGAGAGTCAATAAAAATATCACTTTTCCTTTTACACATACACTCTTGTGCGGAGCGGGAGATAGTGTCAGACTCTTACTGACTAAAACACCCACCCCGTTCCTTCTAGCCTTCATACCGGGGCTCGAGCGCCCTTTCGGATAACTCTGGCCCCAGTACGCTTCGACCCGGCTGGGTCCCTGCTGTTACTGACAACTCCTTGAGGCGCGCGGGAACAGTGCGCGCCGTCGACGACTTGGGCTTGGTCCGGACGGTTACCGGACGACCGGACAGCGAGCTACCCATTGCTCACTGTCCGCAAGCTGGCGTCTACGGTGGCCGGATATCGGGAACAGAATCTCGGTGGCGGCGGCGGCGACGATAACGCCGTTGCCTGATGCGTTCGGCCTCTGCGAGCATTACTGCTTCGCAGAAGTCGGCGACCGCTTGCCACTCCTCCTCGCTCCGGACCATGGCCTCAACCAAGGCCCGACGCGAGAGATCTCCGCCGCCGATCGCCCCCACGAGGGCACGGCGATGCTCCGCCCAAGCAGGGCACACCTCGACTGTGTGCTCCACCGTGTCCTCCGGGCGTTCCGCACAGTGGCGACACCCGGGCGTTACCTTTTACACTTAACATGTCATTTTCAAATCTTTCCCTCTCATAATCTTATAAACATCAGATTCATGTTTATGTGCCGTAAAATGCGATTATGTTTAAAAGGGTGTGAGCTTGGAGATCTGTCATACAGGTCTCGAATCTAGTTTAGACTCCAGCTCTCACAAAGATTTTAGACTTAAGGAAAATCTATATCTATATCTATATCTATATCTATACTCTATACTTATAATAAAACTGTAGAGAGGTCAATTCTGTACATTGAATATATATTAAAAATTTATATTAGAGGATGATTGGTGATCGATACTGATGCCAAATATGCAATCAGTAAATTTTTTGTCTGTCTGTCTGTCTGTCTGTCTGTATGAGCACGCATGGGTCAAAAACTACTGAAGGGATTTTAACCAAACTTAGTACGATTGTGGTCCATACTTCTGGGCAGGTTATAGACTATATAACATAACGATAAGATACAAAGGAACTGAGAAATGACGAAAAATTTAAAGCAATTCGGATGAAAATGCGCTTTCGAGCTCCTATCCTCGCATACGTTGATCATACACTAAAAGTATGTATTACAAAGATGATGGTCTCCAATAGATCTACAAAAAAGTCCTCGATGGTATGTATCTATCTTTTATAAATTAGCCACAATATCGTGTTTAATCATTAGGCATTTCTTCAAAGTGTATTAAATTACTATACATATAATAAAATCGTAGGAAAGTCAAAACTGCATTGAATATTTTTTTAAAAGAATACTTGAGGCGTAATCTACAATTGATACCGAAGCCAAAAATATAGTTTTTAGAATTTTTGTCTGTTTGTCTGTATGTGTGTCCGGGCTAAACTTAAAAAGTACTGCATGGATTTACTTCAAATTTTGCGTGAATATTACTAAGAGGTCGGGTCAACATATAGGCTACATATTATCACGCTATCACCTACGGAGGAGAAGCTGTGAATCTTTATTTTTCTCACGCATTCTGTGACAGCGTGTAATCTAACGATGCATATTTAAATGTTGTTTTTTAGTAAGCCATGTTATTATCTAGCTTTACACTATAAAAACTACGCCTTTTCAGTAACTTGGGCAGAGAAACATAGTTTAATGAATGTTAGTAGTATAAAGACAATTTTGAAGCAGCGCCATCTATGAGATTTCATAAAAATCAAATCAAGTTATGTTAACACTTTTTGGAAATTAATAATTTAAATTTGATCATGTTGGCGAGGTTAGTAGTTAGTTATTCTTAAAATTCATAGATGGTGGTGTGATGTGATGTGCATTTTCTTCATAAAAGTTGTATCGTATAGTTCGTTTTGGTAGAGTTGAGGAAGACAATTTAAAAAAATGCGGTGTTAACATGGTGACATTTTTCCAGCTCTGTGAAGTCGACCAGTTTGCGAGATCCCTTACGTAAGACGAGGTGCCTTCATATTACACGTACGACAAGCAAAGGGGTGTAGTTAACCGACGTCGGTGAGGAGGTGCTGTGGAAGGTTTTCCGGGAACTTTCAAGGACACAGCATTGGATACCTACCGTGCATCCGAATAATGGCGAATGCTATTTTCTGCAGTTGATACTTCCCACTGTCCGAGGCCCGACGTCTTTCGCCTTCCAGAGGACATTTGATGGCGTGGAGTATCCCACTTATCGCGCATCCTGCGTAGCACGTCACCTTCTCGACGGTGACAAAAATTGGGATCGGTTGGTGTTTTGTTGAGTCGCGAACTCGGTAGCTTTGTGGGAAAAGTATCGCCATCATCTGTCTGAACATTTTCTACGAGCTTTGAGGCATGCTACTGGAGCCAAAGACGAAGTAACTGATGAACGCGTGCTGAACACCTGTCTCAGTTCACTTCAAGATGTGGTCATTTCTATCGGCGGCAAACCGCTGATCGAATATGGGTTACCAGCTCCCCAATCACCACAGCATCAAGGCCGTGGAAATCGGAAGTATAACGCTGGGATAAATTACGATTCGGGCGAAATGACCACCATACGAAATGACCTTTTCACTTTGTTCCTTCAGAGTAAAAACAAATTTATGACACCGTCCTTGGAAGCGTTGGGTAAAACCAGGGTAACATGTTTTTCTTGGATGCTCCTGGTAGAACAGAAAAAAAACATTTGTTAGCTCTGACATATTTGCAGAGGTCAGGAAGCAAGGCAAAATTGCTATTGCTGTAGCGTCGTCGAGAATCGCTGCCATACTGCTTCCGGGTGGCAAGACAGCACATGCCGTGTTTAAAATTCCCATCGATTTAGAGAGCGCCGAAACGCCTGTTTGTGGTGTGTCACGCATCAGCGATAAGGGACACGTGCTTAAGGATTACTCTCTGATCGTATGGGATAAGTGTACGATGGCCAATAGGAAGGCAGTTGAGGCCGTGGACAGAACCCTGCAGGACATCCGCAGGAACGAACATTTGATGTGTGGTGTCACAGCTCTGTTCAGTGGCGATTGCCAGCAAACACTTCCCGTGGTGACGCGGGTATCGAGGGCTGACGCGGTGAATGCTTCGTTGAAACGATCTTCGTTGTGGTCACGAGTTTGTTAGCTGCGCTTGACCATTAATATGGGAGCTCGGCTCGGCGGCAATGCACGTGCATTGCAAGAATTCTCCGATGTCCTTTTAAGTCTTGGCGAAAGCACTCTGACAGGTGGTGCTTCCAGAGTCTCTCAGTAGAGTGGTATCCAGCTTAGAAGAACTCATTCGCTGTGTGTACGGGGACATCAGTCGTATACCGCACCAGCTTCTTGGGTGTATGAGCGATAACGCCGACGCGTAAAAATAATCAGGCTGCAGCAAATAACGAATGCAATCTCTCTGAAATTGAGGGGAATGAAGTGGTCTACAACTCGATAAACACTGTCGTCGAGCAAGATGACGCCACACATTATCCCGTGGAATTCTGAACTCCCTGTCAGCAAGTGGACTTCCAGCGCATACCATCAAGTTGATGGTCGGTGTCCCGATTATGCTTTTTCGGAACCTTTCTCCTCCGAAATTGTGTAACGGAACCTGCCTTAAAGTCATCTCTCTCCATAGACACACCATTGAGGCGGAAATTCTTACGGGTTGTGGCGTAGGTGAGGCAGTATTTATACCACGCATTCCCTTCATACCTCACCACTTCCCGTTTCAGTCCAAGCGCGTACAGTTCCCCGTGAGTGTTTGCTTCGCGATGACCATCAATAAGTCGCAGGGGCAGACACTGAGGGCAGCAGGTGTCGACCTCAGGACGAGTTGCTTCTCAGACGGGCAACTGTACGTCGCTTGCTCCCGCGTCACCAGTCCTGACTCTCTTTACATTTTGGCTCCTGGCAGCATAACTACCAACGTAGTTTATAGGGAAGTGTTGTACGTATTTTTACTCTTTTGTGTCCTGGAATGTATGCCTGCATTATTTTCTCTATTTCCTTCAGTCACATCTTATGACTGAACTCAGCAGGATTCCCATATAACTCTCTTCACTTGCTTCGCTTGCAAAAAAAAACTTATTTTTTAATGCTATTTCAAAAGTTGTAACTTATAATACTATAGCGACCCTGACATCTTAGGTATTTTTGGTACTGTAGAGCCTTCACGCAGACGACGTCGCGGGCAGCAGCTAGTTTATAAATAAAATGTACTTCTTTGAGAGAAATAAATATAAGTACACTATAATAATAAATACACCGCTAAAATAAATTTTAATCATTTTAATCCCGTGGAGGGTCGATCCGGTACATGAAACACTATCAATTTGTATAGATAAAATTAAAAAATAAAGTACCTCTTTTTCAAAACTAGGATTAATTCACGCATGTACGAAATTAGTATCTTTAACAAAACGTCAGCTGAACGAGTTCAATGACCTGTAGTTAATAGTCGGCGTTGCGTATAAAGTACATACAGGTCATTGAACTCGCTCAGCTGACTTTTTCTTAAAGAAATTAATTTCGTACATGCGTAAATTAATACGAGTTTTGAAAATTTTATCTTTACAAATCAATAGTGTTTCATGTACCGGATCGACACTCCATGGGATTAAAACGATTAAAATTTAGAGGTGTATTTATTATTAATAGTGTACTTCATTACTTAACAAATGTCTCATTATTCAAAAAAAAACATAACTCGTTGATATGTTTATCATGTCATGAGCTATGTTTTTTTTAGATTAAAATATTTTTACTGGCTTTTGCCTGAAGTTTCGCTCATTTACTTAACATAATATAGCCTATATTACTCAGGAATAAAGCAGCTTTCTATCGGTGATAATTTTAGCAATCGAACCAATACTTACAAAAATAACCCCCTACAAACAAAAAAAAAACAAATTCTTTATAATATCAGTTAAGACATGTCACCTGAACAGAGGTAAAGCCATAATTCCATTGTTAAAACTTTTTCGACTGGTTGACGTTAGTTGCGAGCTGAACTTTGGCACCAAGCCGAATAACCTAGAGACAAAAAGAAGATAACTACACCTGTTAGTTAATTACATTCTCACTGAACTGTCTCACTTAATTTTATAAAAGGTTTTTGTTCGTATATATCAACTGAACTAAACTTCTGTGCATATTTGTCAATTAGCTGACGCGTGCCCGTTTCGCCAACCGTGAAATTATACTTAGATTAGATGACTCGCATACTTATAAAATAAGTATTGTGACGATTATAAAGGTCACATATTAATTGTAGTTAAAACTGGCCACATTGTGGATCATTCAAGGTTTATGGTATTAAAAAAATAGATTCGAAATGTGATGGAAGTTGTCACAAGGAAAAAATATAAAATTGAATTTTATATAGATCAAGATAATTCAAAGACTCCTACAATATAAATAGTCTAATTCAATATAAAGCCTTTCATTAGCGTCTCCCCCCCGTTAAAGTATGTACTTATGGATTTTTTTTTTTGTGGATAAAAATTATCCAAAAAACATCCCCCGCCCTTGGGGAAGCGGAGATAGTGTCAGACTCTTACTGACTAAAAAACCTACCCCGTTCCTTCTTGCCCTTCATACTGGGGCCGAGCCTCCCTTCATTTGGAACTAGAACTTGGCCCTAGCTTTGCTTAGCTAAGCTTCGACCAAGCTAAACCCCTGCTGTTGCTGACAACTCCTTGAGGCGCGCGGGAACAGTGTGCGCCGTCGACGACTTGGGCTCGGTCCGGACAGTTACCGGATGGTGGGACAGCGAGCTACCTATTGCTCGCCGTCCGCAAGCCCGTGCCTACGGTGGCCGGAAACCGGGATCGAAATCCCGGCGGCGGCTGGGGCGTGAGCGCCGCTGCCTGATGCAGTTGACCTCCTCCTTAGCTAGCATTACTGCTTCGCAGAAGGAGGCGACCGCCTGACACTCCTCCTCGGTCTGGACCATGGTCTGTAACAAGGCCCGACGCGAGAGATCACCGCTGCCGATCGCCCCCACAAGGACACTGCGATGCTCTGCCCAGGCGGGGCACACCTCAACCGTGTGCTCCAGTGTCCTCCGGGCAAGTATGAATAGATGTGATTTTTATTTTTCATTTTTTGAATAATGCTACACGGTTTTCAACAAGTTTTCATAATGCGGGAAGTTTCAAACATTTTAATGCAAGAAACGGACGCTAATTAAGTTTTTAATTGTATTTTTGCTTCTAAAAATCCACATTGCCCTGTAAATGACTAAGTCAGCTATAATTAACGAGCATTTAAATTATACTATCTTAGCCGTATCTTCTATGTAAAGCACTTTCTAGGTGGTTATAAAAAAATAACCAGGAAGGCTAAGGCAGGAACTTCACTTTGCTCTACTCCCGACTAAACCTTATAAACTAACCTGTCCAGGTCGGAGTGCCCCACAATTCTACACTCCCTTCGCTCTCTCATGGACTAATAAACGATTATTTAGTTGGACACACAAAACGAAATTTGAAGTACCGTTGTTGGTTTTCGGAGGGAAGTTTTCATCTCTTATTAAGTAGTAATACTGTCGGAATAAAAAAGGAAAAAAAGCCTTCACACAGAAATACGAGAATTTACCTCCATTCGCCTTACCACAACACTACGCTAATTAATTATTGTAATCAATTTAATGAGTTATTCAAAAGCCATTGTAACAAAACGGATGAGATGAGAATACATTTCGGATATCAAATTTCACGGTAGCAACAAAATATAATACCGGATCTAATAAAGGTTTGTTCACAAAATAGATAGGTACAGAAGACAATCTACATACAAAGCGCGCTCGAGCAACGCACACATAGACACTGCTCATGCACACAACATCTCGGCTCAATCACCCGGTAGCACTCGTACAGTTTGGCGAAACGCGCTGATTCTAGCGTGTTATAAAAGTGAAGTAGGTAAATACATAAGATTGACTTCTGTACCTATCTGTTTTGCGGTTTGATGTTTCGTCGTAATAATAAGTCAAGACACGTTTATTTTAAACTAGCTTTTGCCCGCGGTTTTGCTCCCGCTCTTCTGTACTCTACCGTACTCTACCGTACTCTACCGTACTCTACCGTACTCTACCGTACTCTACCGTACTCTACCGTACTCTACCCTACTCTACCCTACTCTACCCTACTCTACCCTACTCTACCCTACTCTACCCTACTCTACCCTACTCTACCCTACTCTACCCTACTCTACCCTACTCTACTCTACCCTACTCTATCCTACACTACCCTAATTTTCATTTTTTTACATAAGAACCTTCTCCTGACAATAACAAACACAACCAAAAAAAAAATATTTGCAAAATCAGTCCAACCGTTCACGCGTGGTGGCGTGACCAAGGGAAGCAGGGATTTATTTTTATGTATATAGAATAGATTAGTTCGGTATCTATTCTGGGGAACCTAAGAAAACATTAATTTTGTAAACACAAACAGGATATTATGTTTACAAAATTACTCGTGTATACATCCGTCGAAAACAGGAATCGATCTGTTGTATTATAATGTCTGCTCATTTTGGTAGAAGGGAGTCAAGAGTCGGTTGTACTCACTGAGTGTTTCGTATGAACTCCACCCAGGTCTGTGTCGATTTTGAGGCCTTGTAACATTGTTTTTTTAAGTAATAACTATTCAGGATTTATTTAAACAACTAAATAACTATAATTCCAGTAAATAAAAATGAAAAAAAAACACAACGCTAATTAGGTACAACTAACTAAAATCAAACTAAAATATGGCGTTAAAAACTCTTCCACATCGCTGTTGACTTGGTAATGTACCCAAAAGACAGGCGGCATTGCCACGCTGCATGGCAATGCTTATCCTCTGTCCGAGGTAAAAGCCAGCCCTTAGGCCACGCGAAGTGTCAACTAGACGTTTTGACAGATCTTTAAACAACTTATGAGCACTCGGACCTCACGATCCGAGAGTTCCAACCCCAAATGGTTCGAAAATATAACTTACAGCAAGGATGTTATATTTCCGCCGCTTGAGGTTCTCCGCAGTTGCAGCGGTAGCACCAGCACGACACGACGAGCTGGGAAAATGTGAAGGCCCAAGAGTATTGACACTACTAGCGTTCCACACTAAAGGCCTCCCCATCTTCCAAGGGAATAATGACATGCCATCCGGTCTCTTGCCATAGTGCGTGCCAGGCCATGGGGTTCCAATACGGCTGGAACGCCGACGGTGACAATAGTGCGTCTGATGATGTCGTTGATATTTGCGTGTCTCGCTATGCGACCCGCACTACCGCTACATGACAGATCGTGGTGTCTGAAGCTGTTGACGACTTTACCACAGGTGCAGTGATGAGTAGAACAACAGGGAGTGCCTAGACGTAAGGAAACAGCGAGGCAGAAAGTATTATCATCGAGGAAGATGTCAATGTTCGACGACAGTATTGCGTGAAGCCAGAGACCCGGCTCCCACTCTCCCACAGCCAGCAGGCGCGCTCGCTCCGTAGGAACAGTAAATGTTGCAATTAGGTTTTCCTGAACTACTTAGCAGAGCGGCTCATACCACCGTCTTTGAGATGATGGTTCGTCGGGTGGATTAGAATTCGGACAAGTGAGTCTCCAGGCATCTAGAGCCTCGATGAAGCATGGCACATTGAAATCAATCAGTGAGGGAGATAGAATACTCCTGATTTCTCAGTGACGTGAACCGAGGCATTAAAGGCGGGTAAACTAATACTAGAAATTTTGCGGACGCCGATTTCCAGCTACCGTAGGCGCGGGCTTGCGAACAGTGAATAATGGGTAGCTCGCTGTCCGGCCGTCCGGTAACTGTCCGGACCAAGCCCAAGTCGTCGACGGCGCGCACTGTTCCCGTGTGCCTCAAGGAGTTGTCAGCAACAGCAGGGACCCAGCCGGGTCGAAGCCTACTGGGGCCAGGGTTATCCGAAAGGGTGCTCGAGCCCCGGTATGAAGGCTAGAAGGAACGGGGTGGGTCTTTTAGTCAGTAAGAGCCTGACACTATCTTCCGCTCCGCCCAAGAGCGGGGGATGTCAAAGCATGATTTTTCCCACCATAAAAAAAAAAAAAGAAAAAAAAGGCCATCCATACGAATAGGAGTAATAAGTATTTTTTTTTTTGATATACCATTTCTTTATAAGTAGTGTAATTTGTATTGAACAATAAATAAATAATCACATATTTTTGCTATCTGTTAAGACTTTTGTAAGTGTCTCATATTTCTCTGTGAAGTTACGTAAAGCCTTAATTCTAAACTTGACATAAAATGTTTATTCATTAAAGTCTTAAGCAGTTCCAGTAATATTAACATGAAAATCTTCTACATAATTTATGTTAAGTACTGTTATAAACTCATCATCATTTGTTATGAGATTCGGCAATGTGGCTGCTCAGCAAAAGAATTATCTATCAATGTCAATGATGATTCGTCATTGTTGAAGAAAAAGATGCTCTAAAATAAATCGCTTAAGGTGAAAAGTCCAGTGTAGCCCGCAAAATTAAAATTGTCTTACGTTTTTTTGCATAAGTGTTATACTCTGTTCAAAATAGCGTTAGTCATTTATGAAAAACTTTTATTACTGTCCGTTCAAGCGATTTTGACTTTTATTACCTTGGTGGCATGAAAAATTGTGGCTGCATTATATAGTTGATATTATAACTACTTTTTTGCTTTTAATGCCATCATTGTGCCTACGAAATAAAAGTTGAAATCGGTTGAACAGACAGTCAAAAAGTTTTTTTAAATTTCTAATCCTCTCTAACCCCAAGCGAACGCGTAATTTCGCGACATTCGGTTAACACTAAGATTATTAAAAGTCCGCATAGATTATTAAAATATTGAGCGTTTTATTTATAGGATATGTATGTAAGAATGTAAATAAAAAGTTTTACATAAAGTAGTCTGTAAACATTGAAAATAAGCAACCTTTCCATTTATCTATATTTATACCTACTTAAATCCTCAAGATCGAAGCGTTAACGGGAATAGGTTATAGATTCTATGTTAAATAAAATATGATTTGCGACTGTATCGTACTTGATATAATACATTTTGGTATAAATGGAGAAATTTTGCAAAAAGGCTGTCTATAAATGTGTGTGTATGTTTGTTACTTCCTCACGCCCAAACGAAGGAACAGATTAAGATAAAATTTGGCACACGAGTAGGCCATGTCCTGAAATAGCAAATAAGATACCTTTTACACCACCTGCTCGATATTGTCGTTTTATACGTCATACAAACCTCACTTAAAGTAAATCATTCTATCCCTAGGGAGATAATGCAGTATGGCCGATCCCTAGGGAATAATGAGTTTTAAATTTGGAACATCATAAATCGTCAACATTGTGAGTTAAAATGTACGTGCATTGAACCAGTTGACTCGAAATTTAAACTGGCCACTAACAAAAAAAAAAAAGAAAATAGACGTGCTTACTGACAGGAATCTTGGAGTAGTGAATTTTGTTTGTTTGATGAACTTGTGATTATAATACTTATATTTCTCTAATATAATATATGATTTGGTCGACCAAATTGTCTTGTAATTATCTCACAGATGGTGCAAAATGGTGGTTGCAAAAAAAATAGAGTATGCAACACGGGGATAAAGCTGTCTTAGATTTGGGTGGCTTGACTTCCTCACTTCACTCAGGTTTCTTTATTAACTACCTCGCAATGCTCGGGAGTTAATTTTATAAATCCCTCACTATCGCTCGGCATTAAAATCAGCAGCCTTTGTTTTGTTCGGAATTCAACATGTCACCCGCGACTTAAAGACAATGCTTTATCCCCTAGTCACATAAACTACTATTTTACACCATCTGCTCGATAATGTCGTTTTACACGTCATATAAACCTCACTTAAAGCACGTCATTATATGCCTAGGGAGATAATGCAGTACGGCCGATCCCTAGGGAATAATGAGATTTGAATTTGGAGCATCAAGAATCGTCAACATTGTGAATTAAAATGTAGGCGCATCGAACAAGTTGACTCGAAATTCAAACCAAAGAGTATGTAATCACTGTGATTCAAACTGGCCACTAACAAAAAAAAGAGAATAGAATAAAACGTGCGTACTGACGACACGGGAGCATTATAGAAAATTGAAACTATAGAATCTTGGAGTAATGAATTTTGTTTCTTTGATGAACTTGTAAATATAATACTTACATTTCTCTGATATATGATTTGGTCGACCAAATTGTCTTTTGATTATCTTACAGATGGTGTAAAAAGTAGAGTATGCAACACGGGGATAAAGCTGTCTTTGTCTTGGGCGGCTTAAATTCCTCACTTCACTCAGGTTTCTTTATTAACTCCCTCGCAATGCTCGGGAGTTAATTTTATAAATCCCTCACTATCGTTCGGGATTAAAATCAGCAACCTTCGTTTCGTTCGGAATTCAACATGCCGCCCGCGACTTAAAGACACTGTTTTATCCCCTAGTCACATGAACTACTATTTTAATCCGGGAGTAAGTTCCCTTGGGATAGTTTTCTACTTTTATGAGGGCAAAGCCACTAGCAGTAACTAGTTCTTTAAAAGTAAACGTCCTTTACTTATATTACATTCTAATAAAGTAACCATGGAAACATAGGTCTCTGAATTTAAGGAAAAAAAAATACGTTTCCTGTGTTATTAAAGTAAACATTTAATTATGAGGAAAACAGATTGTAGGGTTTCTTTATTCCGTATAATTATAAAGTATAAGTAAGAAAGCATTTCATTTCCTACTAATATTACAAATGAGTATTACGAGGTATCTTTTCATGGAGGACACGGTGGAGCACACAATCGCGGTGTGCCCTGCTTGGGCGGAGCATCGCCGTGCCCTCGTGGGGGTGATCGGCGGCGGAGACCTCTCGCGCCGGGCCTTGGTCGAGGCCATGATCCGGAGCGAGGAGGAGTGGCAGGCGGTCGCCGACTTCTGCGAAGCAGTAATGCTCGCTAAGGAGGAAGCCGACCGCATCAGGCAACGGCGCTCTCGCCGCCGCCGCCGGGATTCCGATCCCGATTTCCAGCCACCGTAGGCGCGGGCTTGCGGACAGTGAGCAATGGGTAGCTCGCTGTCCGGCCGTCCGGTAACCGTCCGGACCAAGCCCAAGTCGTCGACGGCGCGCGCTGTTCCCGCGCGCCTCAAGGAGTTGTCAGCAACAGCAGGGGCCCAGCCGGGTCGAAGCCTACTGGGGCCAGGGTTATCCGAAAGGGCGCTCGAGCCCCGGTATGAAGGCTTGAAGGAACGGGATGGGTTTTTTAGTCAGTAAGAGTCTGACACTATCTCCCGCTCCGCCCAAGAGCGGGGGTTGTCATAAGATGATTTTTCCCATACAAGAAAAAGAAAAGTAAAAAAAAAAAAAAAAAAAAAAAGGTATCTTTTCATCCAACATACCACAGTGTCTCAAGACGAAAGTCTATGACCAGTGCGTGTTGTCAGAAAACAAAACTGAATAAAAAAATGTACATATTCAAACAAAATGGAGCAGATAATAGACGCAATATTAATGAGTTAGTGATGACATATGTTTTCGAAATGTGGTCGCTCACAATGGGCCTCATCAGAAGGCTCAAAGTCACCCGAAAGACAATGAAAAGGGCTATGCTCGGAGTTTCCTTTCGTGATCGAATCAGAAATGAAGATATCAGCAGGAGACCCAAGGCTGCCGACAGCACGAAGAATTGTTAAACTTAAATGGCAGGGCTCATTGCTCGCAGAACAGATGGCCGTTGGGCAAAAGTTCTGGAGTGCCAGCCGAGTACCGCAAAACGCAGCGTTTGAAGGCCCTCCTACAAGGTAGACCGATGACCTGGTGAAAGTTGCGAGAATCCGACGGATGCAGGACGCGCGGGATCGTTCATTGTGGTGACACTTGGGGGACGCCTATGTCCAATGGTGGAAGTATGTCGGCTGAACTGATGATGATAATTACAAATGAGCAGTGGTGACCGAGTGGTAACAGCCCCGACTTACTAGTTCTGTACCCCTAGTCAAGTTAATAATCTGCAATCGTTAACGCTGGTAGAAAACTGTAAATGTACGGGAATGACGTCATCTCAACGCTTAGTCACTTGGTCAGAACAAAAGAATTGGGGCGTGGCCAACTCGAGGCGTTCGATCAAGAGAAATGGTTGTAACTTGGCTAGGGGGACTGAGTCGCGGGTACAAACCCACCCAGGCGCATTACTTTGTGTGATTTATTTCATTACTAGTACTCTCAAAATGGTGAAGGAAAACATCGTGAGGAAACCGGCATGTCCTAGAACCAAAAATTCGAAGACATGTGACATTCACCAACCCGCACTGGGCCCGCGTGGTGGATTACGGCATATTTGCTCTCGTAGAGAGGAGATATAAGTCCCATCAGCGGGAACATTAAAAAGCTGATTATGCTATTATACTAATATTACAAATACTATTTTTGCCCGCAGTTTTGCCCGCGTACATAAAAAAAACCTACGTCTTTCAAGAATAAGGCAGTTTTCTATCGGTGAAGATTTTTTAACAGCAATCGAACTAGTACTTTCAGAAATCATCTCCTAAAAGCTGAAAAATCAATTTTACCTCTTTCTAATATTAATGCAGATGTTGATAATTTGGATATTTTTCTATCAATAACGGCACTATGACTGAATAAACTTAAATGGAACAGGTATATGGGTATACTATACTAATTAATCATCATTTCAGCTGAAAGCTGTCCACTGTTGGACATAGGCCTCTCCCAAGAGTCACCATAACAATCAGTCCTGCGCATCTCGCGTTCTTTGAACTCCCCGTGACCATTAACAGGTTATCGGTCCACCTAGTAGTGGTCTGCTACTTAAGTTTGGCGATTCTGCGGACTGAGTCGGTAACTGTAGTTCTCTTTATTTATTCTTTAATTCTTTATTGTACACAAGGATTGTATAACATGAAATATGGAGGGAGATACAGACAGTTCACGTACAAAGGCGAGATTAACTCAGCATTGTGTTTTCTCCCAGCAAACCTTTGAGTTACAGAGAGAACTTATTTGAGGGTAAGATCCAGTGCACAATATTATCTTACTAAGTCTAATATAAAATTATACTATACATACTAATATTATGTCAAAAATGAAAGAAAGTGCTCTTCAAGTTTCCTTTTAAAGACATCTAGAGAAGGGTAGTCGCAAAGAGCGTGTGGAGAGTTTCAGAGCCGCAATGCAGTTACAAAAAAACAGCCGTCATAGCGGCTAGAAGTATGACGTGGAATACGAAGAAGAAGAGAAGAGGTAGTGCTGGACGAGGTACTCAAAGCGTTAACGAAGGTATTGAGGAGCATTAGGATTGATTTGGTTCTCGTTTTTTTTTTTTTTGAGTGGGAAATCATCCAATCACTTCCTCTGCTCTAAAACGTAGCGGGAGGTGATGTCAGACTCTTACTGACTAAAACCCAATCCTATGTTTCTTTATCGGCTTACGTCCTAGGACCTCGCGGGTTCAATTTTGGTTGACCCATGGAACCGTGGTTCTCTTAACCTTTCAATAGTGATAATTAGAGACACAGTAGAAAGACAAAGGGTGCGTGAACGCTTGGGGTTTAATGAATTAAACTTAGTATACTGGTAGACCATGTCCTGTTATAGCAATTTGAATACTTTTTTTACACCAGGGATATCTTCTCGTGGGATATTGTTTCCTATCACGCGAGTGAAGGTGCTGGAAACTGCCAGTTATTGTAACATATGAATGTTTAGACACACCATACCTATTTCCTGTACAATTTATAATCTGAAAACCAAGTGTTTATCGCATTCGATAGAATGCACGCACTGCAATATAAAGTGGAGCAAAGAAAAACATCGTCAAAATACGTTTCTTTTAAAGGATCACGCTTTAATTTGATTTTATGTTTTTTTATTTTGTATAGGCAATAGAAATACATAATTATGATGTAAAAAAAAAAATCTGTTCTGGTTTACGTAATACAACTCACTGACAGACGAACTGAGAGACGGACGAAAGTATGGCTGGACAGTGGGAGCTTAGTAATAGGATCCCGTTGGCATCTCATTAGCACCCTTTGCATATGGCAGCCTAAAAATAAGTTCATAAAAACTCAAATGAATTTGAAACCCATTCATCCTTAAATCATAAAAAAAATGGTTTACGTAATACAACTCACTGACAGACAAACAGACAGACGGACAAAGGTACGGCTGGACAGTGGGGGCTTAGTAATAGGATCCGTTGGCATCTCATTAGCACCCTTTGCATATGGCAGCCTAAAAATAAGTCCATAAAAACTCAAATGAATTTGAAGCCCATTCATACCTAAATCATAAAAAAAAAACGTAAAACAAACAGTGAATAAAAAAGTATATTATCACGAATCTCATTTTCAATTTCCCCTTCAACAAAATAAACATATCAAAATGCATGAAAATCCTTTCAAATTAAAACGTCTGAATCACAAGTCATAACATTTTGGGCGTATGAAAAAGCATGAAACTTTATGGGGCCATAAATTTTATTATGGAAACGTGTGGGTGTGTCTATGGTCTAAGGTTTTATGAAAGAGTGGAAACATTGATTTCGCGGTCGTCAATTTTTTTAGGTCATTGTTTTAATGTGACCCATTTTTTTAGGGGTTGGATCTCATTAAAAAAAAAATTGTGAGTGAAAGAGAACGTTAGACTTTTATTGACTAACCCTCCTGTGTTCTTTCAGTTGCCTTTTACGTTTCAGGGGTATTTTTTTGTGAGGAAAATCATCCAATGACAACCCTCGCTCTTGGGCGGAGCGGGAGATAGTGTCAGACTCTTAGTGACTAAAAACCCACCCCGTTTCTTCTAGCTTTCATACCGGGGCGCGAGCTCTCCCCAGTAGGCTTTTAGGAATTATAGGCAACAAGGATGAGTGTTCACGGTAATCCCTCGCGTACTTTGGGTACTGCTCCTTCTGGATCGGGGTTCTGGAGTCAATGAAAATCTGGTTACGTTGACTGAATATATTTCGCGTGATATACAAGGTGGACCGATGACCTGGTCAGGGTCGCGGGAATCCGATGGATGCGTGATGCACAGAACCGGTCGTTGTGGCGACGCTTGGCCTATGTCCAACAGTGGACGTCTTTCGGCTGATATGATGATGATGATGATGATGATATTCAAGAGCAGTGGTGGCCGAGTGGCTCTGACTAACGAGTTGTCGCGTCTTCAAACCCAGCCTGGCGCATTACTTTGTGTAATTTATTTCATCACTACTGCTCTCAAAAGAGTGAAGGAAAAAATCGTGAGGAAATCGGCATGTCTTAGAACCAAAAATTCGAAGACATATGACATCCACCAACCCGCACTGGGCCTGCGTGGTAGATTACGGCCCATTCCCTCTCCTAGAGAGGAGCCCTGAGTCCTAATAGTGGGAACTTTATAAGGCCGACTATGGTATGCTATTTCGCGTGATCCTAGAGAGAGCGGATCGTTCGCCCGGACCAGTGCGCAGTAACTGCTCATTTGAAAGCATACGTCACGCGAGCACACAATTGGCTAACCTTTCATTCTGCCTACCTATCTGTAGGGATACATAAATGTGTTCCTACAGCTTATATGGGAGAGTATTATCTGTTGCCTCTAGGCCTTGTTAACTTGGTCGCTTGTATGGTCCCTTTATTATCGATGTAGCGGGCTACGCCTAACCTATAATTACAGTTCCTAAAAAACCTTTTTTCCCTAAATAAAAACCAAATTAAGCTAAAAACAAAGTAATTCCATATTCATATTTGTGCCATATTGCCCCTGATGTGACTACTCAAAACGGATTAATCCCTCTCGCCCTCCCAATATGAATTTTTATGACCAACAAACAGTAATTATAATAAAAATGAAGGATTTCGGTGTCATTAATATGTTTTTATATTCGCTGCTCGTACATGACAACGTAAATATGCGATTATGGTCCTTAATGGGAAAGATTAAGTACTGTCTGGAATTAATTTTGGTGTGGAGGGTGTTGATAAAATTCAGAGTGTTCTGAAAAGAAAGAAATATATGTATATACTTGATAACCGGGTACATAAATGTGACTAACAAAATAGCAGAGAAAATGTGAAGTGTTAATATTGTCCATGTTGGGTTACAAGATTACTACAAACGTAGCTCCACTGCATTTGCTACGAGCGTATCACAACAGCACTTGCTACGATTGTAGCACCACTGCACTTGCTACGAGCGTAGCGCCACTGCGCTTGCTACGAGCGTAGCGCCACTGCACTTGCTACGAGCGTAGCGCCACTGCGCTTGCTACGAGCGTAGCGCCACTGCGCTTGCTACGAGCGTAGCACCACTGAGCTTGCTACGAGCGTAGCACCACTGTGCTTGCTACGAGCGTAGCACCACTGTGCTTGCTACGAGCGTAGCACCACTGCGCTTGCTACGAACGTGGCACCACTGCGATTGCTACGAGCGTAGCACAACAGCACTTGCTACGATTGTAGCACCACTGCACTTGCTACGAGCGTAGCGCCACTGCGCTTGCTACGAGCGTAGCGCCACTGCACTTGCTACGAGCGTAGCGCCACTGCGCTTGCTACGAGCGTAGCGCCACTGCGCTTGCTACGAGCGTAGCACCACTGAGCTTGCTACGAGCGTAGCACCACTGTGCTTGCTACGAGCGTAGCACCACTGTGCTTGCTACGAGCGTAGCACCACTGCGCTTGCTACGAACGTGGCACCACTGCGATTGCTACGAGCGTAGCACCACTGCGCTTGCTACGAGCGTAGCACCACTGTGCTTGCTACGAGCGTAGCACCACTGCGCTTGCTACGAGCGTAGCACCACTGAGCTTGCTACGAGCGTAGCACCACTGTGCTTGCTACGAGCGTAGCACCACTGCGCTTGCTACGAACGTGGCACCACTGCGATTGCTACGAGCGTAGCACCACTGCGCTTGCTACGAGCGTAGCACTACTGCGCTTGATACGAATGCAGCATCGTTGCGCTATTTACGGTCATAATACCGCTATGATAATAATAATAGTTCTTTATTTCAGGCTACTAGATACTTTACATAAAATAATAATAAACCAATACACATGAATAACATCTACTTATTAATTAAACTATTGCACACGAACTATACTAACTTCAGCGTCTTAGCGTCGCCGCACACGGCCCACCGTCCCCACGCTACAAAACGCCGCTGCTCGTTTCTTGTGGACCGCACTAGCCATTAAAAAAAACTGATACAAAATACCGTCTTACTGCAATCGCGCATTAAACCTTTTTCATCAGAGTCCATTATGATGACGTGAATTAGAAAAAGTAGCAGTTACCGGCCACAAGTGACGGTCGCACGCTTCAACCTCCTTTGTGGCCGTTTCTAACTTCTTGTGATGATGTTTGTAGCTTTTGCGTGTGGTCTGTGTGCGGCGACTCTTGGCAAGTATCCGCTACGCTTTGAATGTGAGCTTCTTGATGCATTGGCAGAAAAAAAAAAAACTTTTTTTGCTGATTAAATTGTTTTTTTTTTTAGTGATCTTTAAAGGTTTGAATAATCTCCATAAATATGAAAAAATATTACTACACATCCAATAGTAAAGTGTCAGAGTAAGGCAACAATTCTTATGGCGCCAATAAATTGCTATCGTCAAAAAGTTTGCTTAAAAGACTGGTGGCATTGCCACGTTTTATGGCAATGCTTAATCTCTGACCGAGATAAAATCCAGCCTTTGTGTCAACTAAGCGTTTGTATAATTCTTTAAACAGCACATGAGCACTTGGACTCCACGGCCCAAGAGTTTTAACACCAGATGGCTCGAAACTATAACTGCCGATGAAGTTGTTATATTTCCGCCACTTGAGGTTCTCCGCAGACGCAGCGGCAGCACCAGCATAGTAAGACGAGCTTGGAATATGAGATGGCGTCAAAGTATTGACACAACCACGCTGGTTGTGTCAATCAACCTATATCGTTACGTTTAAAAAATTTAAAATGCATCGAGTTCGGAAAACGTACGAATTTAAAAAAAATCCAATTACGAGTAGTGTCTAAAGCCGCGTACAGACACTGCGAGGCGAGCGTCGCAAATGGTTCGTCACGCATGCCTCAACCTGAGGCATACGACGGTACATTTCTGCGTGCGTCCCGAACGACACATGCTCAAGCTGAGCACGCAAACCACCACGCACGGTGTTCGTCACTAGAAAACCAAACAGTCAGTCCACACGGAGCGTACGGCTCTTACTGAGGCGGCGTTTGTATAACGCGAATGCTCACTGTGAGCACGCACGTCTACACAGCTCGAGGCATGCAAGACGAACCATTCGCGACGCACGCCTCGCGGTGTCTGTACGTGGCTTAGCAACATTGCATGATCAGCCTCATAATGTTCCTAATACAGCAGTGGTTCAGAGAGGATTCACGGAGAGGATCTTCTTCTTCTTCTTCCTGCCCTTGTCCCGTCTTATTTGAGGTCGGCGCAATACGTTCAGGGAGAGGACATGGGCCGTAATTTAACATGCGGGTCCAGTGCGGATTGGTGTCACATGCATTTTTGGTTCTAGGACTCGTAAGTCGGGGTTGTTACCACTGCTACTTGTTAGAAAGAAAGAAAAAGAGTTTGTTTTCGTCAAACATGGCGCATATCTTAAAATTAAACAAATAACAATATCGACTTAAAGTAGCACGTAAGTAGGATATGCGTTACATCCGCGCAAAACGGCCAGCGCTCAGCAACATGCTAGGGCTCGTCTAAGACAGAGCCACAGCCCTTATTTTCAGCACCAGCCGCCGTCGACGGTGAGACGCTGATCGGCCAGCGAGGATTACTTGGCTTGTTGTTTCTGTACATTCAACTAAAAATCCTAATAATATTACCATTCAATCAAAAACAAACAAGCCTTCGTAATATTACCGTTCCCACGATCCTGAAATACTTTCACACTTGAAAAACGACACAACAAAAAAACAATATCGCAAAACTTTACGACCGAACCTTAAATTTACATAATTTCATACCCGCTACCTGCCAGAGGTTAATAATATGTATTCGTGTTGTTGTAAAATATTTCTGATTGGTAAAACAAGAATTGAATTGAATTTGAATTGAATTGATTTTTGTATCTTTTGTAGGTTAATGGTTATAGCAACCAATCATTTTACTACTAGTGGTCCAATGATTGGAATTAACTTAGAATACAATAGTGTAGGAGGTTTGGCAATAAAGCTCGGATATTAATATGAAAGTTTCTGTATTTAACTTAATAAAATTAGACAAGATGGAGTACAAACATAACTGCCAGAATAACATTGCATTGATGGTGGCGCCGTGAAGTGGCAACTAAACAAACTACAACGATTGCGTTCCATTATTTCTTACATCCTCCCTGGAACGCAATCCCATATTTGTGACACAATATATATGCTTTACAACAGTAGTTCCCTTGGTTAAAATATCTGAAACATTTTCACATCCCTTAACATAACAAAACTTTAAATCATTATTTATTACATGCTCTTTAATAAAATGGTATCGAATGTCTATATGCTTCGAACGAGGTAAGTAACAATCATTGACCGATAACTTGATGGCGCTCTGGTTGTCACAGTATATGAGCAGGGTGTCGGTGCCGCGACCAACTTCAGCCTGCAACTGCCGTAGCCAGAGAGCTTCCTGCGCCGCGCTCCCCATGGCCATGTACTCTGCCTCTGCTGTGGACAAGGCGATGGTCTGCTGTTTGCGAGAACACCATGATATAGCGCCTCCCTGAAACAGAAAAATATAACCAGTGCACGATTTCCGGTCGCGAGTATCACTTGCCCAGTCTGCATCACAGTAGCCTGTGATTTTTCCAATACCATTCTTGGTGTATGTAAGTTTGTAGTCTTTTGTCCCTTGCAAGTATCTCATTACTCTTTTTACTGCACTCCAGTGCTCAGACCTTGGTTCCTTGTTATATCTGCTTAAGGTATTGACAGCATATGATATGTCAGGTCTGGTTCCTTGAGCGACATATAAAAGACTTCCAATAGCCTGTTGATACGGGCAGTCCACTTCAATTTCAGTATTTTCATTAAATTTTTGTCCAACCTCTACAGGTGTCTTCATAGATTTGCATTCTGACATATTAAATCTTAATAATATTTCTTTAATATATTTTTCTTGATCCAGCATAATAGAATCCTTTGTTCGGGTAATATTGAGACCTAAACATTGGCTCACCTCTCCTAGATCCTTCATATTAATATCCGAGCTTTATTGCCAAACCTCCTACATGGTAGCAGAGCGTGGTTTGTTTGATAAAGTAATATCAGTAAGTACGAAGTTTCTCCGGAAGAAAACGTGTCGACTGTTTTTTAGGTTAAACTGAACAGAAAAAGTGGCCATGATGAGTTCGCACATGTTCAATCTGGAAAAAATTGAACGGCCGCGATAATTTTGCCACCTGGAAATTCTCCGCAAAAACCTATCTCGAACACGAGGGTTTATGGAATTGCATAGAACCCAAGGAAGGACAAGAAGTAGAGCCGGCAAAGGATATTTTGGCCAAGTCCAAACTGATCTTATTAGTAAATTCTCAAAATTATGTGCACATACAGGATTGTAAGACCGCAAAAGAGGTATGGACCAACCTTCACAAAGCATTCGATGACAACGGACTCACCCGAAAAGTGGGTTTACTCAAAGAACTAATCAATACATCGCTTGACTCTAGCAGTGGCATCGAGGAGTATGTGAGTAGAATCATGAACGCAGCACATAAATTACGTAATATTGACTTTGATGTAAATGACGAATGGTTAGGTACTTTGATGTTGGCTGGTTTACCTGATCAGTACAAACCTATGATTATGGGACTCGAAAATTCAGGAGTTACAATCAGTGCCGACCTTATTAAAACCAAACTTTTACAAGAGATAGATTCTACAGATACAAATGGTGCGCTGTACTCACATACTAAGAAGGGAAAGTTTAATACACACAAGTTGAAGCCAACCAAAGGTCCCCGGTGTTTCAATTGTAATGGCTATGGGCATTTAGCAAAATACTGTACTGTAAAAGGGAAAAGAGAGTCACATAAGCTAGAAAATTCAAGTTTTGCTGCAGCTTTTTCAGCAACTGCCGGTGAAATCAAGAAACAATGGTATATAGATTCTGGCGCATCCATGCACATGTGTGGAAATAAAGAATGGATGTACAATCTACGGGTACCATCCGTTAAAAGTATAACAGTTGCTAACAGTGAGCCCCTGTTTGTAAAGGGTGCCGGAGAAATAAATGTGATCATTTCACAGGGAGGTACAATTCAGCTGAAAAATGTGTTATATGTACCTGGACTTGCAGCCAATCTAATATCAGTTAGCACTATTACAAAAAGTGGGTACAGAGTGCTTTTCAATGAAAAAGGTTGCAATGTCAATGATGCAAATGGAAAGTTCATATGCTCAGCTACATTGAATAATAAACTGTATGTTTTGGATATACAGTCAAAGGAGGAAACTGTTAATTTGGTCTCCAGTCATGTTCATTCTAATAATAATATAAGGCTTTGGCATCTTCGGATGGCGCATTTAAATGTTTCAGATTTACAAAAGCTACCAAATTATGCCGACGGCGTTGTGCTGGATCATAATGAACAAGTAAGGTTGCATTGCTCAAGCTGTTGTGAGGGTAAGCAGGCAAGGTTGCCATTTAAGCAAGTTGGCACCAGAGCAACAAAACCATTGGAATTAATACACTCGGATCTGTGTGGACCAATGGAGAATACATCTTATGGAGGCATGCGATACTTTATTAATTTCATAGATGATTATACTAGGATGGTACATGTATATTTCACAAAAGTTAAGCTAAGTATTTTAGACATATTTAAAGACTATAAAAGATATGTAGAGAACCAGCTTGACTCTAAAATTAAAATCTTAAGGACAGATAATGGAAAAGAATACTGCAACAGCAATTTTGAGAGATACTTAGCTAATTGTGGAATTATACATCAGACATCAGCACCATATACTCCGCAGCAGAATGGATTATCAGAGAGAATGAACAGAACACTTGTAGAAAAAGCTAGATGTATGATATCTAATGCAAATTTAGAAAAACCGGTTTGGGCTGAAGACGTTGCCACAGCTGCCTATATAATAAATCGGTCACCAACCAAAGCACTTAAAAATACTACTCCATATGAAATGTGGACAGGTCGCAAACCAAAACTGTCTCATATGAGAATATTTGGTTCTGAGGCGATGGTGCATATACCAAAAGAGAGAAGACAAAAGTGGGACAAGAAATCCGAAAAAATGATATTTGTAGGTTATTGCGACAGAACAAAAGGATACCGTGTTATGCACCCCAAAACACATCAGATAATGAAGAGCAGAGATGTCATATTTTTTGAGAAACCTGGTCTGTGCGATGAATTTCTAATTTCAGCCCGTTCAACTGAAGAAGACAAGTCGGGATTGTCAGAGAGGTCAACAGACTGCAGCTCAAAGCCTGATGACCAATCAAAGGAGCCAGAAGCTTCTTCTTCTTCTCAACCTGTGGACTGTAAGCCTAGCTTGAAAGAAGCTGAGAATGACACTGGTAGTGAGTATGAGACTGACACAGCTGATGACTTCGATGACACATATTATCCACCGAAGCATATTTCAGTTCAGGAAGAAGGAACTCGTAACATCACACTGAGACCACGTAACAGAGACGATAAGAAAGGTATGCTCTGTTTATATACTAGTTTATCTGATCCTCAGACAGTAGAAGAGGCATTGTCTTCCACAGAAGCTATTAAATGGAAACAAGCCATGAATGCTGAGATGAATTCTTTAATGGAGAATGAGACTTGGAATCTGGTGAAACTCCGCTCTGGTGGCCCCCTGGAAAAATTGCTTTACCCAACAAGTGGGTGTTTAAAAGGAAAACCAACCAACAAGGTGAGGTTATTCAATATAAAGCAAGATTAGTTATAAAGGGTTATGCACAAAAGAAAGGTGTGGACTTCCAAGAGGTATACTCTCCTGTTGTAAGATGGACATCCATTAGATATTTGTTTGCTTTAGCTGCACAGCAAGACCTGCATATATATCAGA
This sequence comes from Mythimna albipuncta, assembly GCA_929112965.1. NCBI lineage: Eukaryota > Metazoa > Arthropoda > Insecta > Lepidoptera > Noctuidae > Mythimna > Mythimna albipuncta. The sequence goes on along the minus strand of OV815982.1, from coordinate 15,873,032 downwards.
TGGACGCAGTCTCAGCATTCTTACAAGGGTCTATAGACACAGAAATTTATATGATACAGCCCGAAATGTATAAGAGGGGTGATGAGGTATGTCATTTAAATAAATCAATATATGGTCTGAAACAGGCTAGTAGATTGTGGAATACAAAATTAAGCACAGTCTTAAAGGAAATAGGTATTCAACAATCTAAAACTGACCCTTGTGTTTACTTTAACATTGACATTGGAGTTTAGATTGCCATCTGGGTTGATGATATTTTATTATTTTGTTCGCAAAGAAGTATAATTAATAATATAAAGGAAAAACTACAGCAGAAATTAAATATGAAGGATCTAGGAGAGGTGAGCCAATGTTTAGGTCTCAATATTACCCGAACAAAGGATTCTATTATGCTGGATCAAGAAAAACATTGCATTGATGGTGGCGCCGTGAAGTGGCAACTAAACAAACTACAACGATTGCGTTCCATTATTTCTTACAAATAGAATAGAATGGAATGGAATAGAATAGAATAAAATAAAATAGAATGGAATGGAATGGAATGGAATGGAATGGAATGGAATAGAATTGAATAGAATATAATAAAATAGAATAGAAAGAATAGAAATACTTTTATTCAGAACTGACAATGCACAACAGTTGTAAACACAAAACAAAAATAATAAAAGTACAAAGTGCTCCGAGCGTGCCCGCACTGAAAGGGTGACCACCTCAGCATTTGCCAGGCTTTAGACACCCAGCGCTTGTGCTTGAAGAACTACGCTGCTCACAAGTGCCACACATGCCGATCTGGGTGCGTCATCTCCATACATTCTATATGGAAACTAGACTTGAAGAGCTACACTTGATCCACGCCACGCAACGTCGTTCTACGTACAAAACAGGCGATGTACACGTGTGCGTTGGTCTAATGTAGTAGCGGGGTTTTTTTTAAATTAGTTGCTTTACAGGTCTAAGCACCGTACTCCATGGTGAATATTATGTCAAAGCCCAGGCGTAAGGTAGATAGCCTTTTGGGTATTTAACAGGAAGAATTTTGGAGAGTGTGGGAATTATATGACTTGATTCCGCCTTGACTTTTCTACAACTGGACTATTGAAGTGCCTTATTCTTTTTCTTCTTCTTCCAGCCCTTGTCCCATATTAATTGGGGTTAGTGCAACATGTTTTTTTTCTTTCATTCTGTCCTGTCACCCATAACACTATCACTAACTCCCTTTTCTTTCATATCATTACTCACACAATCCATCCATTTTTTCTTCCCTTCGTTCTCCATCGATCTACATGAATACTCAGAACTTGAACTTACTTACTTTGAACTTGTTGGCGTGCCCTATGAATACTTTATGCAACACAAGGTACACAGGCGAACTTAATGCTTTAGGCATTTGCTATTAGTCAACCAAGGGTGGTGAAATAGGCCTCATAAGAAGACTCGAAGTCACCCAAAAGGCGATGGAAAGGGCTATTTTCGGAGTTTCCTTGGGTGATCACATCAGAAATGAAGATATTCCCAAGAGAATCAAGGTTACCGACACAACTCGAAGAATCGCCAAACTCAAGTGGCAATGCAGGGCACATTGCTCGCAGAACAGATGGCCATTGGGGCTGAAAGATTTTAGGTAGACGCAGCGTTGGAAGGCCTTCTACAAAGTGGACCGATGACCTTGTGAAGGTTGCAGGAATCTGTAGGATGCGGGACGCGCAGGATCATTCATTGTGGCGACACTTGGGCAGGACTATGTCTCAGGCCTTACCAGACAGACGGCTGGACGAATTAAAAAGGTAAGCTTAAATCTATAAATAAACCACACAGAAACTACTCTTAAAAAATAATACTTTATTTCATGTTAAATAAGCTCAATCAATATTGGTTTTATTGGCAAAAGGAAAAATACGAAAGCAATACATGAAACTGTACTACATGATAAAGTTATTATTATTCACAGCGTGTTTTATAATATTATATATCAAGAGTAATATTTTTTTACTTCATCATTCATTCAAATTTTTTATACATACATATAACTAAAATTGTAGTGTCTGTAATGTCAAAATATTTTTTTTTACTTAATGCATAATATGAAAGTATTTTCGATAGGTACACAAAACAATTTTTTTGTCTGTCTTTTTGTTTGTTTATTTCCACTAATATTTGAAACAGCTGCACCAATTTCGACAATATTTACAATATTAGATAGTATAGTAGGCACAACGGATCTTGAGTGGTTGCGCAGAAGTCAAATATTCGGTCTCTTTAGTGGTGCGAAGTGACACGATGATTGGCTCGCCGCGCCATCACGCCATAGATGTCACTCCTCATTCGTTCCCTGCGTTACTGCCAATGTATGGAATGCGCAAAACGATCCCCCTCTGTCGCCGATCGCTCAAGATCCGTTGTGCCTATAGTAGATGATATAAAAAGTAACAACTTCTTGAAATTGTGATCAAATGGCTTTGTGTATTGTTTTACAATTCTGACATGAACGAAGTCGCAGGCATCAGCTAGTTACAGTAAACAAATTTCTACAAAGGATCAAGGTCAAGCTTGCAGACACAGCACGAGGAATTGCCAAACTCAAATGGCAATGGGCAGGGCACATTGCTCGCAGAACAGATGGCCGTTGGGGCCGAAAGGTTCTGGAGTGGCGACCACGTACCCGAAGGTACAGCATCTGAAGGCCTCCTACAAGATGGACCGATGACCTAGTGAAGGTTGCGGGAATCCGATGGATGCGGGACGCACAGGATCGATCGTTGTGGCGACACTTGGGGGAGGCATATGTCCAACAGTGGACGTCTTTCGGCTGAAATTATTGTTATATGTGTAATTTTCTACTATCAAACGGGTGAAGCCGTAGCAGCATCTAGTGTCTGAAAAAAAGTACTCGAATATGTAAATTAAAAATAAATTGCCATAATTTTTGTTCTCTTCATTTCATTTGAGACTGGCTGAGTAGTGTGTAGTAACTGTAGGCCCCTTTCAGAATCTGAAAAAGAAATTAAAATATTCTGTAAGGGAAATAAAAACAGGATCTAAATTATGAAATGTTTTTGTACATTCTATGTCATCTACACTAATTATTATACATAGGTAAAGTTTCTTTTAATTTTTGTTCGTAGGAGGTAAATACTCTCTGAAAGATGAGGTGAGATATCATCAGATGAGATAGCGGTCAAGCGCGGACCTATCAACAATAAAAAAAAAAATTAAAAAATATCCTTGAAGGCACCAAAATTTTTTTTTATGTACACTGCTAAATTTTAATCGTTTTAATCCCGTGGAGGGTCAATCCGGTACATGAAACACTATCGATTTGTAAAGATAAAATTAAAAAATAAAGTATCTTTTTTTCAATACTCGTATTAATTTACGCATGTACGAAATTAATTTCTTTAAGAAAACATCAGCTGAGCTAGTTCAATGACCTGTAGGTATTTTGTACGCAACGCCGACTATTAACACTTTATGAAGGGGTCGACTGGACCCTCTGCACAATTTAATTACTAGTACAGCCATGGAGTATGTAGAGCAAATGATCCCGCGGGTCCATTTCGAGTGGGTCCAGTTGACCCAAGACTCCTTTACATATAAAATTTTGGATAAAAAATAACTCACACTAATAAATGTAGCGACAGTTAGCTTAGTAAAAGGCCCGGCAGAAAACACGACAGTTTTATTGAACTGAGCCACTAGTAGGTATAAATCTTTGCGATACTTAACACTCTTCGTCCACCAAATGCTTTCGTATGGACCACGCATTAAGTCTTCACTCTGAAAAAAAAAACCTCTTTAAAATTAATGCTGTTTTGAATTTCTTCAAAAGACAGGGAGCTAGAACGACCTCACAGCAACTAGACGCCTCATGCTTGAACTAGTGCATCAATACAATTCTGTCAACTAGCTGAGACACGGGGAACGGGTACTACGTCCTGACTGGTACGAGGGAGCGGGGTACTGCGTTCTGATTGGTCAAAACATCAGGCCTCTAAGTCATATGTGTTGACAGACGTGTGTCGCCTGTTATTACTGCCGTCGTAACAGAGAACACAGTAACTTTGAAAAAGTAGTTTTGAGAAAAACGAACGTAAAGCTTAGTTTGTAAAAATTACTGTGTTTTAATGACCATATCTCTGAAACCAGAAGCGTTAAAAATAAACCGAAAATTTTGCCGCGTAGAGTTCAGTCTCGTTGTTACGATAATTAAAAAAAAAGTTAGAACACAGAGTAAAGATACTGTGTTTTCTATTACGATGGCAGATTAGGCGTCTAGTGGTTGTAAAGTCGTTGGAAAGCAGAACCACCCAATTCGTCCACACTTTATCACTCCATAACAACATGTGCAGTGACCAATCTGGAAATCTCTTAGCTTACGGTGGACCCAGGTAGAGCATTGCCAACTGGCCAATAGGGGCTTTCTTCCTACACAGTACTAGTGTAAAGCCACTGCGCGGGACATGTGTCCAAACTGAGTCCATAGACACGAAAAGCAAAAGAAAAAGGTGAATGCTCCAAAAGGACACCCAAATGCAATTGCCCTGCCCGCTAGTCCGCAATCTGAAAACCAGCGCTGTTTGCTTGTAGTTACGGGATTATGCTGAGCATTCAGCCGTTTTACGTGGACATGGTGCATATTTTTCCTGTAATTTTTTTTATAAGTTAGTCCTATGATCATCAATAAATAAAATATTTTCGTATTTTTACCTTTTTTGTGTTCTAAGGCCACGATAACTCTTTCAAAAAAATTCCATGGATAGTCTGAAGATGTTGCGGTAAAATTATCTTATGAGCAAAGTACAACAATTAATACTTACTGCAAACAAAACATCATTGCTATGCCAGCAGTATATAAACAGTTGAGCGACTCCAAACACCAAATATTCAGTAGTTAAGAATCTTTGCATTGGGTTGGTTTCAATCTGAAATTAAATATTACATATTTTACAGTGTACTATTCTATTCTAACTTAATCTAACATGGACTTTATCTAAGTGTGACTTAACCTAAATCGAATTTTTCTGTGACCTAACTTTACCTAAGTTTGACCACCCTTTTTTATGGTGGGAAAAATCATGCATTGACATCCCCCGCCCTTGGCGGAGCGGGAGATAGTGTCAGACTCTTACTGACTAAAAGACCGACCCCGTTCCTTCTAGCCTTCATACCGGGGCTCGAGCGCCCTTTCGGATAACCCTGGCCCCAGTAGGCTTCGACCTGGCTGGGTCCCTGCTGTTGCTGACAACTCCTTGAGGCGCGGGAACAGTGCGCGCCGTCGACGACTTGGGCTTGGTCCGGACAGTTACCGGACGGCCGGACAGTGAGCTACATTTCATTGCTCACTGTCCGCAAACCCGCGCCTGCAGTGGCCGGAAATCGAGATCAATATCCCGGTGCCGGCGGCGGCGGCCATAACGCCGTTGCCTCGCGCATTCTTGACAGAGTGGTCGTAGTCATGTCTCAGTCGAGTCCTGCGCCACCGCTTCTCTCACGATACGACGCCACGCAGCTCTGTTCCACGGCTTGAGAGTTTTCATTTACGTTGCAGTGTGTCACCGATTCGATGAGGTCCGCCCACCGCGTTGGAGAATATCCTCGTGACCTTTTGCCCTCGATTTTTCCCTGCGCCACCAACCGTTCCATCGAGTCCTCATTACGGGTGATATGCCCGAAGAACTTGAGGGTCATTGAAATCATTTGTTATGGTAGACTAAATTTATTGCATACGAATATAATATAAGGTACCAAGTTCTCGACACAGTCAAAACCACACCACAGCTTAACTTCCGAATGCCTGACCAAATCCTTAATTCATGACTTGCTAAGCCTCGTTTAGCATAATCCAACTGCTGTCAAAATACCCACCGTGATTTGATATGCGGTGACACATAGCATCACTGAGCAGACGAACATGTAGAGCAGCATTATAGGTGAAAGACATGAGTCGAACATACGGGCAAACCTGAAAAAGAAGACAAGTTAATTGATAGAGAATTTGACTGGGGTACTTTTCGGAGCAAACCCTGGCCCCAGTAGGTTTCGACTCAGCTGGGCCATTGCTGTTGCTGACAGCTCCTTGAAGCGCGTGGAAACAGTGCGCGCCGTTGACGACTTGGGCTCGGGCTCAGACAGGCACCGGACGGTAGGACAGCGAGCTACCCACAAGCCCGCAAGGTTGGGTTTGGTTGGGAATGATTTGGTTAGGTTTTTGGTAACACCACACCGCGGAAAACGCAGCGTTGGTAGGCTTCTTGCAAGGTGGACCGACGATCTGGTGAGAGTCGCGGGAATGCGGTGGAGGATCGGTCGTTGTGGCGACGCTTGGGAGAGGCATAAGTCCAATAATGGACGTTTTTTGGCTGAAATGATGATGATGATGCCCGATGGGCTTTTTTTCTAAGGTAGGAACTCATTCAAAGACTTCCCAGACTTTTACTAACTTAAAACCACAGCTATGTCCTTCAGTTGCCTTTTGCGTTCCACGAGTTTCCTCTTCAGAAAACCCCTAGGGCCCTAGTGTCAACGAGACATCTCTTTGAGAAACACGTGGATCACTAACTCATCCAAGTTAGTTTAACATATTATGTGTAAAACTAAGTTGAATGAGCTGAAATGTAAGCTGCCCAAATAAAAATCAAAACGGTAACTGTTCTTTACAAAACTCTCTTACAATTTGCTTGACGAAGCCAAATTGGTTGTCTTAAAAATACCACCGAAAAGTGTAACTAGAACAGTCAGAAAAACAGAGTGACTGACAATCAATATAACTTAGTTTAGTAACAGGAGTTCGGATTAAAGTCGCTTCTGGTACTATTTCGAATTGAAATGCATGGATTCGTTTACCGAAATTTTATTACATTCAATACATTCTTTATTGTACACAAACAATTTTGATTGATTTTAACCAATACAATTGTTTACTGTAAGTGTTTTTTATCACAACGAGATACATAGTATGAAGTCAAAGTAAATATAAGTTGTAATAAAGTAAAGAGCAATTAAGCATGCATGATCAAAACCGCACGATATTAGTGTTTTTAATACCTAAATGATATTTATAATGCGGAAAAACGCTTTTATTTTTCGTCAGTTTAATCTTGATGAGGCCGATATTTCCTAGCTTGAGACGAAACATCCAACCAAACAAAACACACACAGCAAACGAAACAAAAACTTAAATCACACACACATTTCATTTCTGACATGCTCTATTAGGGAAATAATTACTCAGGTTTGAGTGGACTAGTCAAGCATTAGTCGGTATTCGTAAAGCTCAACTCATTTCTTCTAAGGAGCTCAACGACTTGACAAATAATACAAAAGAAAGGACATTTGGGTAGGCCGCAAAAAATACTAAAAATATCAGATATACGCTAAAATAACTCAAAAGAAAAAAATCCGGGCCAGTGCGAGTCGGGCTCGCGCACCAAGAGTTCCGTACATCATGAAAACAGTTTAATTCTCGAATTCAGTTACAGGAATTGAGGTACAGTTTTCAGTTTTTTTTTTCCTGTGTTCCTATGAATTTTGATTCCCTTGAGAGTGTCACAATACACTTTTTTTCACGACATAAACGACCGTATCTTTTTTTGTTAACTTACAAGCTTGATTTTTTCACAGCTTCAAGGGACTGCAAACTTGAGTACATAGTTTAAATGTTAACTCAATACCTCCACACATTCCCCAGATAAAGGGTCTTGTCAAACAGACCGACAGACAGATGGACAAAAAAGTGATCCTACAAAGGTTCCGTATTTACGGAACCCTAAAAAAACATCCACATGGTCATACCTGATTGCTACCTCCTGTTAACCTTCAAATTACAAACGTAATGTAGATTTTATCAATCCGAAATCAGCATTAAATTTCTAATCTCCTACAGACTTCGAATTTCCACATACTCGAAGCAATCCTAACTCCCTATGTTTAATGCGTAAACCAGTAAACAAAGTTACAAGAATTTATCGTTCACATTTAACTGTACAAGTTAGATTGACTTCGCTAAGGTTAATTTGGATTTTGAACTCGCATTTAACAATGTGGAGGAACAAATTTTATCTTAGTAGAGTTTAGGTTTCCTGTTTACTAGTAGTTTGAACACCTTTTAGTATGTGAAATTCTTAGCTAGTCTTTAGAACAGAAATGTAATGTTACCAGATTTAAAAATTTGAGTATACTACTTGAGCTATAGCTTATAATTTGGTTGTCTTCAAAGCTAGAGTGAATGGGCCCTTAATAAACTAGTGCGCCTCACTACCACCGATTGCATCACTGCTTACCATCAGGTGGGATCACAGTCAAGCACTAGTTTGCGTCAGATAAAAAAAAGCTCGAAAAAGGATACGCGATTAACTTTTGTGCGTAAGACTATTAGGGCTTGGGCATTAATAGCAAGCACCCGAGCAGTGCCATAAAACAGTGACTTTCTGAAGCCTACTGCTCGGTAAGGGCCAGGTTAATAAGTTTGAAAAAATATGTTCTTTATAGATTCATGAACAACATTATCAATAGGGTAGTTTTCATGGTCAAAATATTAACATTTTATTTAGTCCGTATTTTTGATTATAAAAAAATATTTATATTATATATTCTTTTTTCGATTAAACAAAAAATAAAAAAGATATAGCCCATCAAAGTTACGTGTGACGTTACCTCATGGAAAAAATGCAGCATTTTATTATTATCTCCTTTATTTTTCTATTTTAGATATAATTTACATTTTTAAATATTTTTTAAAAAACATATAAAAAAATATATATAAAAATATAAAAAATAGTGGTCCGCCGGTGTCGGAAGCAGGGTCCACGCTACCGGTGGTTAGTGTTCCAGAGACAGGAATCCTATTAACCCTACGAACAGAATTTATTATTATTCTCTTTATTCATTTTTTTTTTTACATATAAAATTACATTTTTAAATATTTTTTAACGAAATTATACAAAAGAAAAAAAAAACATTAAAAATATAAAAATATAGTTATCCACCGGTGTCGGGAGCAGGGTCCAAGCTACCGGTGGTTAGGGCTGCAGAGACAGGAACCTCCTCACAATGCGAGCCGTATCGAGGAGTACTGCCTTCTGTATCAGGCCCTTGATCCACCCGTGCAACGATAGCTTCGACAGATGGTCGTCGAAGCTTTTGGCTATAAGGCCATTAGCGGTCACAACAATCGGCACAATGACAGCCGAGTCCACATTCCACATGTCGACAACCTCGTGTGCTAAGTCAAGATATTTTATTTGTTTTTCTTTCTCAGCTTTCACGAGATTCTCGTCATGCGGGATGGTGACATCGACTATCATTGTACGGCGCGCTAATCGGTCTATCACCACTATGTCCGGCTTATTGGCTACAATAGTCCGATCAGTAATGATAGACCGATCCCAGTACAACGTGACATGGTCATTTTCAAGAACTGGGTCGGGCACATACCTGTAGTACGGTACCTCAGAGTCCACTAGGTTGTATTTCAAAGCAAGTTGCTGGTGAAGAATCCTGGCTACTTGGTTATGCCTGTGCAAATACTCGCCGTTAGCCAGACGAGAACAACCAGAGATAATATGTCTGATAGACTCACCCGGACGATGACATGCCCGACACACGTCAACCGTCCCATCCTTCATAATATGTCTCCGGTAGTTGTTCGTCAAGATAACCTCGTCCATAATCGCACAGATAAAACCTTCAGTTTCTCCGAAGAGGTTGCTGAATCGTAACCAGGCCACGGACGCCGAAAAATCTACATCAGGCCCTTGAAGAGCCCGAAAAAAGCGCCCGTGAAGCTCCTTGCCTTTCCATACTTCCTTGCGGTCATCAGTGGTAAGTACCACAGGTTTGCGCCAGTTCTCTTTAGCCATGGACAGCGGGGTGAGTCCCTTGTCCACTGCGACCACATCGCGGTGCATACCCACGTCAGTTTTGAGAAAGTATTCTCTGAGGCTGCACACCTCGCGGTTGTGTAGAGTCTTTGCATTCAAAAAGCCTCGACCTCCACACTTCCGCGGGATGTACAGTCTCATCACCGAAGATCGTGGGTGATGCATCCGATTTGCGGTCAGCAATGTACGGACCCGCCTATCCAGAGCGTCTAACTCAGTCTGAGTCCATTTGAGTATGCCGAAAGAGTACATTAAAACCGGCATGACCCAACCGTTGAAGGCGCGCACCTTATTTCCGCCTGACAGAAGACTGTTTAAAACTTTCTTCAGGCGGCCAAAGAAGCGCTCCTTCAACGTTTGCTTCATGTCAGCGACGTTAATGCCTAACGCTTCCGACATACCCAAATACTTATAAGTTTCGGTCGAGGAGAGGGATCTAAGGTGTATGGAATCCGAGAGTTGAATTCCCTCGGATTCCACTATCTCCCCTCGCCTTACATGCATGACTGCACATTTGTCCACACCAAATTCCATCCTGATGGCACTACTGAAAGTTTCAGTTACCTTCAGTAGTTCCATCAGTTGCGAATTGTTGTGGGCAAAAAGTTTCAGATCATCCATGTAAAGCAGGTGAGATAGGACCTGACCACCTCTTCTCAACCGATAGCCCAAACCTGAATCCTCCAGCAACGTGCTTAAAGGATTCAGGGCTAAGCAAAACCAAAGTGGACTCAAACTGTCGCCCTGAAATATTCCCCGTTTGATCCATATTGGTTCATCATTCCCCTGGATCGGTCGACATCCTGGATAGCGAAGGACTGTTTTCCATTGCCTCATACATGACTCAAGGAAGGTGCGTAGAGTTGCATCTATTTTATACAACTCCAGCACCTTCGTGAGCCATGTATGTGGAACAGAGTCGTAGGCCTTCTTGTAATCTATCCAACATGTCGACATATCCTTGCGGGATCGACGAACCTGTTGGCTTATGGCCATGTCTATGAGGAGTAGCTCCTTAGTGCCGCGGGATCCGTTCCTACATCCATTCTGAGAGGCAAACATAATTGAGTTTTTCTCAATGTGTAGAGTAATTTTCACTCTCAGGATGGACGTAAGAAGTTTATAGACCGTCGACAAACGTGTAATCGGTCTATAATTCTTGGGATCCGCGGTACTACCCGTCTTATGGAGCAGGTGGGTGGTACCAGTTGTTAAAATCTGAGGCAGTGACCCAGACTCTAAGGATGACTGGAATTGTGATGCCAAAATCGCGTGTGAGCTGCTATACCACTTAAGCCAGAAATTTTGCAGTCCGTCCGGTCCCGGAGACTTCCAATTTGGTAACGGACGTACTGCTCTGGCCACATCTAATGGGGTGATGAAAACTTTGTCCATTTCTGGTATAGCCTCGCACACGCGCTCAACATCACGCATCCAGCCACCCTCAGCGTGACATACGGGCTCCGACCATATGCTGCGCCAGAATGTATTCGTGGCAACACTATCCGGTCGAAACCCGTCAGTCACATTTTGTCCAGGTCGCTCCCAAGCTCTGTACACCCACCTCTCATCGCTCTGGAACATGCGATTTTGCGAGTACCGATCGACCCGTCGCTTATACCGCCGGATGCGATTGGCCCATGCACAAACTTTCTGCTTCAGGAAGTCGATGCGTTCCGTGACACGTGACATATATTCTCGGGGGCTTATTTCAGTCCCCGAAAACGCTCGTCTCACGAAACGCATCACACGTGGACGTGTATTGCCCTCCCTGAAGCAGTATAGTTTGCCAATTAGTGCTCTGGCCTCATCAATACGCCTCTCGATCCTGCACTGCCAGGCTGGAGCGGCAGGCGTTGGTCGAGTGGCTACTCCATAACATGGGAACTTTACATTAGCAAGACGACATGCCGCAACAGCCCCACAGTACAGGATGGAGTGCGTATCAAGGAGGCTGTCGCTGCTCTCAAAAACATTTTTAAGCAGCGAGTCCAGAGCACACACTAGCGCCCTATTTTTTTTGTGCATAGGCAACCGAGGTAAACGGGGCCTAAGCTCAGTCGGAGTCGATCTATACTCACGAAGCGCATCCTCCAGTGCGCTCCTCAGTCGATCGTTGCACTGGCTACTTACTCTGTCAACCCTATCATCTGCCTCATTCTCAACATGATCATGCCGCGAAGTGGTCGTGACAGAAGTCGATGGTCCCGCGGTCTGTATCTGTGGCGGTGTCGAGACGATAGGGTTGCTCAGTACCTGTGAGCGCAGCCGATCAAGTGCGGCGTCGTCCAACCTGTGGTTACGTTGAATAACCCGCACCTGATCCGACAATCGTTGTGCCGAGACGTTCACGGTTGGTTCAAGATCCTGAAACAGAGACAGCATCCTAACACGGTACGCAGTGAGGTTAGTTCCCCCCTCTGTAGACCCGTAATATATATTATTATTATTATTATTACAATTAAGGCTAAGGTGGGAGCTCAGTTCCGCTTCGCTTCCGCCTTAGCCTTTTAATCTAACCTATAAGTCACTTTTCACTATTTTTTCACTTGAGTAATTTATTTTACATTATTAGTATTGTAATGTAAGTATTTGAGGTACAAAATTTGATGTCCGCCTGAATTATGCAAAGAATGAAAAAGAGTTGATCATAGCGGCAGACATAACCGTAAATTGTATTTAAAAATGGTCTTCAAAAATAATATGGTGGCTGGAATTTCTCGAAGGTGCCGACAAAACAGAGTGTTCATTAAAATCATTAACATTAATTAAATACCCATTAAACTACCTACAAATGTTTGATTAATTTAGTCATAAAAAATATAAGGTTCAAGAACATAAAACACTTACTTGACCAACTCAACGTGTCTTCTATGACAATCCTTCAGCCTCTTCATAGCAACACCATGCTCAATCTGCATGGATTCCGATCCAAAAATATCCTTCGAATCAATTCTCAACAACTCCAATTCAGCCCTGAAGAACACCATAATAACCATGGAGTTCGTATCAAAAGATGTGATCCAACCTCCGCCATATATGGCTGCGTAACTTTGATAGATAGAAGCTCCTAAATAGCCAGCCATATTATTCTTATCCCAAGGCACCCAAGAGCTGACCACTTGCAAGTAAGTGTCCGTCCCATTTTTTACGTTCAATCTATAAGTCTCCGAGGAAACATACTTGAAGATCGGCGTGACCATGACGATGATAACAGTCGTATACATTAACGACCAGTAGAGATAAGTTATTTTCCTACAATATTTCGTAAATGCGCTCAGTAGCTCCAGTTTTTTCTTGTCGGTCGTCATTCGCTGGTTTAAGTCCGCCTTAGTGACGTATTCGATGATACTGATCCAATACTTTTGCCAATACAAAAACGTTGTCACTTTTGTGACGCTCATTGTAGCCAACATTGTGATCTTCAAGTTGTTTAAAAGCAAACTCAAGTCTGACTTTACGAACCAGACATCTATGCACTCTGTCGCAGTGAACACAGTCACTAAAATATGCATGATTATATAGAAATATCTCTTCAAAATATTTTTTGGGAGCAACAGCCCCCAGAATTGTAATGCCCTTACATTTGGCCCTAATAACGGCCTTTTTGGGTTTTCCAATTTCTGGAAAATATTTTTTAACATCTTACTAGAGCGACTTGATCGAGCAGATTGGAATAATAATGTGATCCCTTATTACGCGATTCCAAAGACAAAGATAATTACGCGATTTCAAGGAATAGAGTTGGGACTAGGTGTCGCTCTGAATATCGAGTTTTTTGCTGAATAAGTTTGCTGAAAATTTTAATGCGAATATGGTAATAACTGGTATAATTTAAGAATCTGAATTATAATTCTATAGACGTCTTTAAATATAACTCTAGACGATTTAATTTTAGATTAAAATCTGCAAGAAACACAAATCCGGCTCGAAATACCTTAAATATTATGATTAAATTTAAAAAACGAAGACATTTTAATAATTTGAGCATTAAATCAAGTCTGAGTATCGCAGTGCATGCAAAATTCGCATATTAATTAAGTAACTCGATAAATTTTTACCGATCCATCAAACCGTCAGTTTTACAAATAAGCATTATATGCTTGTTAAATAAAAAAATAATAAAAAATGTTTGCACGTAACATCAGCTGATAATGAGCCAAAAGTTTTTGACATGATATTTTCATAATAACTACTATTTTAGCGAAATCTTGATAGAACAGTGTTTCTGAGATGAATATTTTACCAAGATCTTAGGAAAGTTTGGAGCTTAGGAGGAACTTTTAAAGTTTTTATAATCCATTCGCGTTGGCGTAAAATGAGTGGTGTTTTACTAGGTATCCTTGAGTTATTCACTATCTGTATTGAAACAGTTTTTGAAAATAGCTGGTATATTCTAAGGTTCAAAAGTTTTTATGAGCGTATAAAAAATGGCTGACATTTATACTATTTCCAAAATGTGTATAAGTTTTCTTTTCGCCTTTTTTGGGGTGCAAAATCTCCGCATGAAAGAAATAAAAGGGGATGTCAGACTTTGACGTAAATCAATCACGGACTCCTTCAGTTACACTTTGCATTCCAAAACTACGAAAATCCTTTCTGGCAATGATGTAGCCCTGCTAAGTTAGTTTTTTTATTTATATCTTAATTTTTCTGTTTCCTAAAAAATAAGATACCTACTTATTGCTTAAGATATATTTTCTTCTTCTTTGTCCTGCCCTAATCCCATATTATTTCGGGTCGGCGCAACACTATTGCTTAAAATCTACATCTACAATAATATAATAAAGAGGTCAAGTTTTTTTTTTGTTTGCATTAATTATAATATTATTTACTAGCTTTTGCCCGCGGCTACGCCTACCTACATATATACCTATACCTACATATATGCCTATGTCACTCTGGAATAAAGCAACTTTCTATCGGCGAAAAAATTATCCTCCCTCATACGTACACGTGCGGCCTCCTCCCTTGCTAGCATTACTGCTTCGCAGAAGGAGGCGACCGCCTGCGCCGCGACATGACTTGTGCGGTTATAATAATCCAGACAAACCCGGACGTTGGATAAGTCTTCAACGAAGTTATTTTTAATATTACACTCAAAAAATACATAAATTCGAAAGTTTTCTTTATCGCCTGTTACATCAGAGCATAATTTATTGCTCAAGCAATAAATCCTTACTTTTCGTCCCTAATTAAAATATTTCAGGGTTTTAAAAGATAAAAATATTGAGGCAAGGTTTTAATTTTAATCCATGTTAATCTGGTTTAAAGAGCCATGCTTTTTTTAAGAAGAAAATTTTACATGCTATTGAACTTTTGACTGGGTTTTGAAAATAGGAAGAAAATAAAAATTAAAAATATTTTATTTGGCACACGTATACAGATACACACAATGTAAACACAAGATAAAAAAAAACCACGTACCAGAAGAGGAAGCGTTTAACGGTCGTATAAGGTGAACCGATGCCCTGGTCAACGTTGCGGGAATCGGATGGATGAGAGATGCACAAGGCCTTACATTATGGCGACACTTGGGGGAAGCCTATGTCCAACAGTGGACGTCTTTTGGCTGAAATGATTCTTTTTGAGCCTTTTCTGAAAGTGGCAAAAAAAATGGTAGGTACATGGTTAGAATGAAATACGCTTTTGAAATGCTTTTGGAGTAATCCTACTAATATTATAAACGTGAAAGTTGGTGTTTGTTGCTCTTTAACGAATGTACTTCTGAATGGATTTCTATGAAGCTAAGTGCACTGGTAGACCATGTCCTCGAATAGCACGTTGGATATTTTTTATCCCGGAAATATGTAACCTTGAGATAATTTTGCACTATCAAGCTTGCGAAGCCGCTAGCAGTAGCTAGTACTTAACATGGCACAAAAATTGCAAAATTACTCTTGACCAAGTAATACAAGTTCAATGATTAGTAATTATCATTATTAATTACATTTATTGATTTCTGAAAATGTTTGAAAAAAATATAAATAATTATACAATTGCTAAAAATATAATATGAAACCGGAATTATCTCCTTCTTTCTAAATATTCATCAACATGTACAAAAAATACTTCTGCTACACGAAAGGCAACTACGTTAAATTCTGTTACAGACTATTTAGAAGACAAGTCAATAGAACCTGTAATGTGCAAGTTAGATTAATTGACGACACTGACTGTGAACATAATTTGCACGCCATGTTATGGCAGGATATTTATGGTGAAACAAATTTACTGTAACACTTATATACCATATTCTAGCAAATAAATGTTTTGACTAATCAAAACATTTATTTGCTAGAATATGGTATCAAATCTAAATTTGATTTAGATTTTTCGCCAACCAACACGAATACACTTGACAATTTAAAAGAATCTGAAAAAAAAAATTATTCATCAGAAAAATATACTTTATTTTCGTTTCACGAAATTTTATCGATAAAACAATCAATAGCGTCCCATCCCTACTATGCCGACCAACACGAATACAGTTGACAATTTAAAAGAATTAAAAAAAAAGGATTTATCAGAAAAATATACTTTATTTTCGTTTCACGAAATTTTATCGATAAAACAATCAATAGCGTCCCATCCCTACTAATAACAATTAAATAATACTGTCGTATTATCACTTTCTACCTTACTGATAATTGTGACACCTTCCATAGATTTTTCAGTCCCTAATTACATATTAGCCGTTGTCATTATTCGGAAAATTTAATGGAATTATTTCTCTTTTAATAACTTAATTTTGTAGCGTGCGATATAATTAAGTTTATTACTTTGATTTATTATTGCATTGGGATTTCACGTGGCTATGTCTGTGTGTAATTTATTTTCTGAAAAGGAGATGTCTTAATTTATTTTTATCATTTATCATTTATTTTCAACTTTTTTAAATTATGTATAGGCTTGCGTTTGATTACTATCTCACCTCAATTTATCTGCAGACTGGCTACATTATTCGAATTTTTAATATCGCTCTAGCGAGAGGGGCGTATCAGGTTTTTACTGAATTTGAGCCTAAAAAGAGAGAAACGTCTTAAAGAGAAATCTTAGAGAGTCGTAAACAGTAATGTTAGCAAAGGAGGAGGCTGACTGCATCAAGCAACGGCGGCACTCACATCACTCCAGCCACCGCTGGGATTCCGATCCCGATTTCTGGCTACCGTAGGCGCGGGCTTGCGTACAGTGAACAATGGGTAGCTCGCTGTCCAACCGTCCGGTAACTGTCCGGACCGAGCCCAAGTCGTCGACGGCGCGCACTGTTCCCGCGCGCCTCAAGGAGTTGTCAACAGCAGCAGGGGCCCAGCCGGGTCGAAGCCAACTGGGGCCAGGGTTATCCGAAAGGGAACCGGTACGAAAGGCAAGAAGGAACAGGAGTGGGTTTTTAGTCAGTAAAAGTCTGACACTATCTCGCGCTCCGCCCAAGAGCGGGGGATGTCATTAGATGATATTCCGGACGCGAGAAAAAAAAAAGTGTCCTAAAAATTGTATCATCATCATCATCTTCCAACCCTTGTCTCGTCTTGTTTGGAGACAGTGCATCACGTTTTATACTTCCACTCGTCATGCTATCACTTCCTTTTCTTTCATATCACTCTTCACACAATCAATCCATCTTTTCTTTGGCCTCCCTTTCCCTCTCCACTCGTCTTAACATAACTCTTTTTATCGTTCGTTTAATTCCTCCTCTTAACATGACCAATTGACCATACCAAGACAAACGATACCCCTTCAACTTTTCAGTCACTGGCAAAACTTTCAAACTTCCTCTAACATACTCATTTCTCAATTTATCGATTTTCGCAAATGATTTCCCAAAAAAGGGAATTTCCCCAGTCTCTCTTTCTTTTTCGGTGAGAAAATCATCCAATGATACACCCCGCTTTTGGGCGGAGCAGGAGATAGTGTCAGATTTTTACTGACTAAAAACTGTTTCTTCGTTGCCTTTTGTACCGGGGCCGAATCTTCCGTTCAGAAACAAAGCCTTGGCCCCAGTAGGCTTCGACCCTGCTGGGCCCCTACGGTATGCTGACAATTCCTTGATGCGCGTGGAACAATACGCGCCGTCGACGTCTTGAGCTCGATCCGGACGGCGAGCAACCCATTGCTTGCCGTCTGCAAGCCCACACCTCCTAGAATATCTTGAAAAATAAATACAACATTTGACATTATCTGGTTTGTTAAGTAAGTACAATTACCGTCACGGATCTTGAGCGCTCGGCGTCAAAGTGGGGATCGCTTTGCGCATTCTATACATTGGCGAGCCAATCGTCTTCATTGCTAGATACATGCAGCAACGCAGGGAACGAATCAGGAGTGACGCCTATGAGGCGCGGCGAGCCAATCACTGACACTCCCCGCCCCCGCGTCTCACGTCGCACCACTAAAGAGACCGAATATTTGACTTCTGCGCAACTTGAAGCCAGCGCTCAAGATCCGTGCCGGTAATTGTACGAGTCCGTACCAATCATTATCATTACTCTTGAAACAATATGTGAAAGAATTTCAAGTCTCGAATAGCTTTATAATGCAAAACATATTATTTTTGTACGTCAGTATCTCTGTCGTTTGAACCTATTTAGAAGTTCTCATTCGAGTGGAAAATTAGAGAAGTCAGTTTTTATCAAGATGAAAAATATATTTTTCTTTTTATTATATTTAGATCTGAAAAAACGATAACCTTGCATTAAATTATTGTCTTGAGAAATACGAATTTAACAGAATAGAATAAACTTTATTGTACACCAATGATACACGAATGGTCGATGGGGACGAAAGATTCTGGAGTGGCGACCACGT
The DNA here is from genome assembly GCA_929112965.1 of Mythimna albipuncta. Classification (NCBI taxonomy): domain Eukaryota; kingdom Metazoa; phylum Arthropoda; class Insecta; order Lepidoptera; family Noctuidae; genus Mythimna; species Mythimna albipuncta. Next base: position 15,854,352 of record OV815982.1, on the reverse strand, counting down.
ACCGGAAGATCCAGCGTTGAACGGCCTCCAACAAGGTGGACCGATGACCTGGTCAGGGTCACGGGAATCCGATGGATGCGTGATGCACAGGACCGGTCGTTGTGGTGACGCTTGGGGGAGGCCTATGTCCAACAATGGACGTCTTTCGGCTGATATGATGTACACCAATAAATTAACGGAACTGAAACTCAGTAAATATTAAACTATTCAATGTTATTCATAAAACACTGGCAACATCTAAGGACTATATTACTAACATCATAAACAACCACTTTTGCTCTATGACTTTAAAAAAAATATTATCCATTGGTTCATCAGATTTTCATACAAAAGTAACAATATTTAAATTGAACGTTCTAAATGTTACGAAGTCTATGCAAAGCAATCGACAATACAACAGTGGAGGGGAGCGGGGATAGTGCGCTAGAAGCGTGGGTGGGCAAAATACAGAGTTGAAATGTGTTAGATAGAACAATGAAATCTTGAAGGTTGGTTTTTGGTATTTTTATTTTTTAAAATAAATATTTAGTCCTGCAATCTGTCTCTTCGACATTGGGCTGGTTTTTAGATATTTGCGGTGATGGGCGTGTATGGCACAGTATCCAGCGATACGTCCCAATTGGTGTTAGCTCCTCATGGGATCAGGTCTTGAGGAGCACGTCTTTTCAACCTCTTGAAGGTGGAGTTAGGCTTTAAGCTCATCAGCTCCCTAGCCAGGAGGTTTGGGTGGTGATTAAGTCACTTGAATATTTTTGCAGACTGTTTTTTATTTCCTCCTTGACAGACTCAACTTTCAGGTCTTTGTGGAGACGCATGTTTGTTACGAACCAGGGTGCTCCAGTTATCACTCGCAGGGTCTTTGATTAGAATCGCTGCAAAATCTCTATGTTAGATGAGGATGCTGTTCCCCACAGTTGGAAGAAGCTTGTTTTCTTTTGTTTTTGGTAAATATACTCGTATAATGTTTTCAAAAAAAAACTATCCACGTGTAATAAAACACTGCAAAAGGTACACCAAGAGTGTTTTTAATATCGTGCGGACTTCTCTCTAATACTTGTATGAAAAAGACATTTGCGGGGGTTCCGAATGCGTAACAAATCCGCATGCGTGATGAAATCCGCATGATGTTAAAAACACCCTTAATATGGTGATGCGGGAGATACACTCGCAGAATGCGTGCGGGGCGATGCAATCCCGCATCATCATTTCAGCTGAAAGACATTCACTGTTGGACATAGGCCCTCTGGAGGCAGAGGAGGGGGTCCCGCATGCGTGATGAAATCCGCATGATATTAAAAACACCCTTAATATTGGTCACTGACGTAATCCCATTAAATTAGTGTATAATTTTAAATTAAATACGAGTTTTGAAGATTCAATGCGACCATTTGCGATACCCCGCAGTAGATTTATGAGCGAAAGATCTCAAATTAAATGGTGTCCGCTTGAGAAGGAGTGTCTGTCAAAAAGTCGTCGCTGTCCCAAAGAGGCGTCCCCTCTGGGCACAATTACTATATATTAACGGCAGGTACGGACAACTGATTGCGTCCTTAAGAACGTTTAATGAGAAAGTCATTACGGTAGCGCGTGACCCGTTCCCTATTGCGACTGGGCGCTTGTAAGTGGAGACGGCAAAAGTGCTACTTCGTTTATTTTTTATAATAATTTATTTAAATAAAATTCGTGTGAAGTTATAAATGAGGTATTCTCGAGCAGTTCACTTTGGGTAGTATGCGACTGGGCGCTTGTAAGTGGAGACGGAAAAAGTGCTACTTCGTTTATTTTTATAATAATTTATTTAAATAAAATTCGTGTAAAGTTATAAATGAGGTATTCTCGAGCAGTTCACTTTGGGTAGTATGCGACTGGGCGCTTGTAAGTGGAGACGGAAAAAGTGCTACTTCGTTTATTTTTATAATAATTTATTTAAATAAAATTCGTGTAAAGTTATAAATGAGGTATTCTCGAGCAGTTCACTTTGGATGATATGCGACTGGGCGCTTGTAAGTGGAGACGGCAAAAGTGCTACTTCGTTTATTTTTATAATAATTTATTTAAATAAAATTCGTGTGAAGTTTTATATGAGGTATTCTCGAGCAGTTCACTTTGGGTGATATGCGACTGGGCGCTTGTAAGTGGAGACGGCAAAAGTGCTACTTCGTTTATTTTATAATAATTTATTTAAATAAAATTCGTGTGAAGTTATGAGACAGGTATTCTCGAGCAGTTAACTTTGGGTGGTATGCGACTGGGTGCTTGTAAGTGGAGACGGTAAAAGTGCTACTTCGTTTATTTTTATAATAATTTATTTAAATAAAATTCGTGTGAAGTTATGAGCGAACTCTATCAGTTAACTTTTGGGTAGCAAAAAAAAATTCACTGTGTTAAGTGTGCACAAAAATACCTAAGGCAGGAAGTGTAAAACTAAAATATGCATTTAAAGCCTGCAATACAAGTTGGCCGAGCATCAACGAGTGAAGACCAATACCAACATCTAGCCAGTAAAAAGTCTTTCTATCGCTTGGTGTCACTTGCCTAGTTGGTTGAGTACAGACAGGCGTCAACGTGTATAGACCTCATTTGGCGTAGCTTGTCACAACTCGCAGGCGCTCGCGATCACTTACCTTACTTCGGAGCGGTGTCGATTTTTCTGCACAAATCAAAGGCACTCGCGTGCACTCGTCCGTCATGTGGGCGTCTCCTCAAAACTCGTCTATGTTGGCCATTTGCATTGGTTTCCTTCAAGCTTGCCGAACGTCAAAACAGTAGCGCTTGCCTTGTGTCAATTAGTCTGAATTTGCCTAGGTTTACATTGGCATAAGCTCGGCCAACATGTATTGCAGGCTTAAAATTACACAAACTATACAAACCATAAACTAAAAATTGTAAATTATACAACTCAAGTTAACTAGCATTGTATAGTTTACATCTCCATCATACTTATAAACTAACCAAATCGGCTCAAGGTTACGAAGCTAAGATGTCTGCTTGGCTTACCATAATTATTATTGAAATTAGAATTAAAAATCTATAAAGATTTGGTGCAATAGTAAAATTCATATTAATACAATCTTATATACTCATAAGTACAAAGTATACTGTTTGTCTGATCGCATTAGGGGAACAGATTTTTTGTAAATATCAAACATAATATTATTAATGACAGAAAGATAAAAAATACCCACTTTAAAAGTCTTTTCCCAAATATTGCAGTAAGACATGTAACATTGCAAAAAGAAAGAGAAAGAAAGAAATAAAAAAGAAGAAAGAAAAAACAGTTTCTAATTGTGACTTGTACAGCATAAACAATAAATTATCTACTAACCATAAACAATGTAATAATGATAAAAAAGAAAACAAAGCGCTGGTATTTCAAGAGGGCTTATGACGACATAGACACACTCATAGAATAAGGATTAATAATGGCTGGTTTACACAATGCAAGCTACTGACTAGACAGTACGCAGTTACTCGTATGGCCTAGTCGTATGCCAGTAACTCGGCTCATCTTAGCTGTTTTCACAATTATAGTAGCTGTCCAGTCTTCTAATGAGTTTATCGCATCGCGATGTCGCGAAAAACACACGGGTTCCACTTTCGGTCCGGCTGGTACAGGCGAGCTACGGCCGACCACGTCCAAATGATGCAAATGATGGCTGAGCTGCTGCTATGTACGAGTTGCTGATGGACGAGCAGGCGAGTGATAACAAAAAAAATGTTGAAGTAACTCAGATGCGAGCCACTGTCTAACTCGCACGCGCGAGTTACTCGTTAGTGACGTCTTAACAGTGCGAGTTAGTGCAGTGCAGCTACTCGGCAGGCTGATTCGTACACTGGCTCGCACTGTGTAAACCTGCCATCTACACTAATATAATAAAGTTTGTTTTTAGGAGGTAGGTAATCTCTGAAAGTTCTAGTCCGATTGCAAAAATTTTTTCACCGATAGAAAGCTGCTTTATTCCTGAGTGACATAGGCTATATTTTATGTACGCGGACGAAGTCGCGGGCAAAAGCCAGTATGTAATAAAAAGAAAATCTCTGTAATATTCAGTTACGCCCACTATATTATTTACTTGCGTTCGCAGCTAGTGATAGATTTTATTCACCTCCTGTCAGTAATCTCATATGATCTGATTGATTTAGCTTAGAGCCACGCACTATTTCTGAATTAGCTAAGTCAACGTGGGTTGTAAGTTCTTTATAGATGTGGGTATCAACGTAAAAGTATATACTTTGATATTCCGACTTTTATGCATTAATTTTCGATATTTCGACGAAAGCGATCATAGGTGGTACATGTAATAAGTGGTAAATGATGAAAGAGCGTTTCACTTTTATTTTTCTTAGGCTGACTCAATTCTTTTGCTCATAAAAAACTATTGCGATTCACCATCAACGACTGCATCATTGTTTGTCATTAGCAGGGATCGTAGTCAAGCACTGGTTTGTATCATTAAAAAGAAAGATATTTAGTCATGATATAAAATGAATTAACCTTTCAATCGTGGAAATTACAGACACAATAGAATGACAATGGGTGCGCAAACGTCGACATTCGCTTGGGGTTAAATGAATTAAGTGTAATATATTTAATATTTATTAGTATATTATTTTGTATAATGTACGTATTTGTATTATTAAGTCTTATTAGTATTTTTTCTGATATTTATGCACTGATAATTCTAAATCTATCACCTTTCGTTCAGTCAACCCAAAGGTTGTCTGTAAGAATCTTTTTTAAGGTCACGCCGCCTTGGTGTCCCGGTGAAATATAGCCCTAAGTGTAACAAGAGATAATGTCAGACTTCTACTGATTAAAACTTATTCTTCAATTGCTCTTGGCGTTACAGGACTGCGGTAACTAGGCGCGTCTTTTTCGAGGTACATTTTCATACGACCGCTCTTACGTGATTATGATATTATTACATAATCTTTCTTTAGATATTTTGGATATATAGCTATCCTGTGTATAGGCTTCTATATAAATCAAAATATAAATTTGGGTAAAACTAATCTTGTAAAGTGGCCCTCAATAATGGACTCATGTACAAAAAATATAAAAAAGCACATTTTTAGAAGCCTTGCACATTTGTTTGATATTCTGAATAAAGACAATTTTTCTGAAAAAATTTTAAGAGTTTTTTTTTGTGGGTAAAAATCATCCAAATGACATCTCCCGCCACTGGGCGCAGCGGGAGATAGTATCAGACTCTTACTGACTAAAAAACCCACCCCGTTCCTTCTTACCTTTCACACCGGGGCCGAACCTGGTTTTAGAAGCAGACCCCCGGCCCCAGTAGGCTTCAACTTCAAAACTTTTAAGAGTTAAAAAAAAAAACACATATTTCCTGGAACAAGTTTTGTGAAATATTCGAGTAAATCACAGGATTACCGAATACCAACAGAGTTTTCAGACGTAATCTCACTTTTCGCATTGCCTCTTCATCAAACATCACGTCGGATTGCGTTAGATGAAGGAACTAGCTTTTAAACCATGCTCGATGTTGACAATAGGCGAGTGGAAAATAACCCACTTACACTTAAAAAAGATAGCTTGATCTCTGCGACAGCTGGCAGTAAAATCACGCCTATGAAGTACTGAATTTAGCAGTACAGACAAACGTACCTATCAATGTCATACTTTATGGGCATGCCGACCTAATTAGTGATGGGTGATGAATCATCGTGATCACAGACTATCGATATTTTGTATAAAACTTAATAATCATTAATTATTTAATTTTATTGTATTTTTAAATATAATAACATTATTAAGCGGGACGTTCGATTCGATAATATTTACGAACAAGAGCTCATAATAAATTTACAAGATTGTTCTAGTGATTCAGAAACTGATTCAGATGTTGATTTGAGGTTTACCTTTAAGTGAATTAATGTATTTTGTATTAAAATATTCGTTTCATTTTGGTAAAGTTTGTAATTAAAACCAATTATATAATAATAGTATCGAAAAGTAAGAAGCGTCGAAAATTACTATCGACATTTTTTTATATCATGTCAACCCTAGGAATGTAAAAAAAAATAAAAAATAAAATATTCGTGGCCTGTTTACACAGCTACAGATTAATAAAGTACAATTATGGTGTTACACTTTCCATGTACTTGAGCCAAACGATACTTAAAGCTCAATAACGGGCAGCATTGCCCCGATTTCGGCTTAACACTTGAGCGTGGTGCATACGAAGAATCCTCGCCGCAAACCGCACCGTTATCGGGATTCCGAATTGCGGTTATCGGACCCAGTGCAAAACGGTAGCCTTGTGTTGACCGATGTTTTGTTGCTAAATTTTTGATAGGGAATACGCTTGAAAAAGTACATTATGATATAATTATGTATAATGGTTCTGATTTCCAGTAAAGCGGTATTTGCACTCATGCATTCGAGCGTAAAGACAAACATACTTTTAAGGGTGTGGAATGATGGTAAAATGAAGAGTTGAGCAGTGGTGGCCAAGTAGACTAACGAGTTGTAGTTGTAGGGCGCAGGTTCAAACTCAACCAGGCGCATTATTCATCACCACTGCTCTCAAAATGGTGAAAGAAAACATTGTGAAGAAATCGGTATGTCTTAGAACCAAAAATTCGAATACATGTGACATTCACCAACCCGCACTGGGCCCACGTGGTGTATTGTGGCTCATTCCTTCTCCTGAACAGGAGGCCTGAATATCAGCAGTGGAAACATTAAAAGGCCGATTAAGCTATACGCTATTATGCATACACACAAACTTTCTTTATCAACGATTTAGCTTTTGATGGATTACAATTATCCAAATGATATCCACCCTTGGACGAAGCGGAAGATAGTTTCAGACTCTCACTGACTAAAAAACCCAACCCGTTCCTTCTTGCCTTTCATACGGGGCTCGAGCTTCCCTTTTGGAGCTAAACTCTGGCCCCAGTAGGCTTCTACCCATCTGGGCCCCTGCTATTGCTGACAACTCCTTGAGGCGCGCGGGAATAGTGCGCGCATTGGACGTCTCGGTCCGGATATCACCGGATGGTCGAAGAGCGAGCTATCAATTGCTTGCCGTCCGCAAGCCCATGCCTACGAAGGCCGGAAAATGGGATCGAATCCCGGCCTCGGCTCTGGCGTGAGCGCCGTTACCTGATACGGTCGGCCTCATCCTTTGATAGCATTACTGCTTCGCAGAAGGAGGCCACCACTTGCCACTTCTCCAGACCATAGCCTGTACTAAAGTCCGGGCGCAAGAGAATCGCCGCCGCCGATCGCCCCCACAAGGACTTTTCTTTTTAAGATTGATTTTTCTGCCAAGATTCTGTCTCGTGACATTCAGTTATAGATACAAGGAACGACCTTTATAGCCATTTCATGGCTATTTTATTTATGTTATTGGGGTGCCTCACTTTTTAAAACGTAACTTGTGGTACTACAGCCGTCTCAATGAGAATACTTGAGTGACTTTTTCGTCTGATTCTAATTGACTTCTCCTGTTAGGGCAAGCTTGATGGATCTATTAGTAAAAGCGAAAGTACTTGGTAAAGTAATTAGGTCAGGAATTTAGTGCCTACTTGAAACGAGGCTGAGTCAGCTCTGTATTTCGATTTAGTCTTTTTCATTTGATGTCTTAAGCCTTAATAGTGATACAGGGATGAGAAATTTGGAAACAAAGTATATTTTATTTTACGGAATGCTTTATGCACACAAAAGTACAGAGGCGACGATGTTTTCATTATTTTCAAGATGACAAGACGAAGTACGCAGGGTACAGCTGTTGGAGTCCCACCGAAACGTCAATTTCAAGGCTTTCGTGGTGCGAGTCCCGAATACTTTCCTGTCCTTTATGCTGAAGGAAGCGTTTTGGCCGCAGGGCGTGGTGTTTCGTTGCTTCCGCGGACAGATGCCTGTAATAGCACGAAGGAAACTTAGTGCAATGTGAAGCGTTACTAACATATTCTTAAGGCTTATTTGCTATCGATAACTTGTATTTACTCTATATATGTTAGTCTGTAAGGTATGTATATCAGAGGGGTATATCTATGGGCCAAGATGTCTGAAAATAAAATATGTTTTTTCTTTATTGTATTTTGGTTGATGCAGTGAAAAATAGTGTTAGGTGCAATAAAAGACAGAAATGGCGAATATAAAATTAGATATACTAGTAAGCCATAGGTACAATGCAAGTGACTTATTTTAAACTTTTTAGTCACTTTTTTCAGCCAGGTTTTCTATTACTCTTTTATTTCTTATGAGAAAAGAATTGAATTGAGTTTGTCTTCAAGCCCTTTTTTTTAAACCCTACATGACCCTAACGGCCTGTTCAGGACTCCAGCTTTAGAGGTGAGTGTCGCGGCGATCGGCGTGGTGAGCGGGGCGGTGAGCGTGGTGGTGAGCTGGGTGGCATGAGCAGCGTCTCGTGACGTCCTTCAAACATTTTCACACTTTTGTTCTTACCGCTCGCCGCCTCGTGCTTAGCTACCGCTCACAGCGGCAAGGTCGTGTACGGGCCTTAACACACCTACTGCGTTATGAGGTCGAACAACTTCTCACAGATGTGGCTGTCAAAATCGGTTTCTTTCACTCTGTGCGGGAACAGGTATGTTATTATTTTTATGGGTATAACAGAGACGAATATATAAAATTCATTCTCTACGAAGCGTTGCGGCGGTTTATTTTAGAAATAAACTTTTGTGAGGCCGGAAAGATCTCATACGCACTGCAAAGAAGTTCTACTTTCCTGCCTCATACGCACTGGCTGAAAGTCCATGAAAAATGGCTCCGCAGCGAGCGTGTTAACGAAACCTCTCAAGCTCAAAAGCAAAAAAGTCTTTTAGGCTCTAAGACGTGCCAAAGAAATATACATAGGTACATACATCCAACCAAACTCGCTGTCTCGACGGCCGGTGACCATCCTGACCAGGCCCGAGTCTTCCAAAAGAGATGCCCGGGGTCCTGAACCGCAATGCCAAGAAAGATCATAGGGATGGTGTTAGTCAGTGAAGTTTGCGCTCCGGTCTAGAGTAGAAGAAGTCATTGGGTGTTTTTTAATTGTTGATAGGCTCGCGCCTGACCGCCATCTCACCTGATGGAAAGCGGCGATGCGGTCGACGATGGAACGATTTCCCACTTAAAAACAAAGGTTTTTATAATATTTGTTTAGATAGTAAAGATACTATACTTATCAGTAGGTACATATACAACTTTATTTTCAGTATTTTAAAATTCTGAATCATCTGTCTAGTATTTTTATGTAAAAAAAAATTTGTATATAATTACAAAACTGTATTATGAAAAATCACAAAGTTATAAGCCCGTTATGGTACCTGTACCCCTAGCCAAGTTGCTAATCTGCAATAGTTACCGCTAGTAGAATGCTTCAAATGTACGGGAATGACGTCATCTCAACGCTCAATCACGTGGTCAGAACAAAAGATTCGGCGACGCGGCCAACTCGAAGCGTTGGACGCAAGCGAAACAGTTGTAACTTGGCTAGGGGAGCAGTAGCCTGATTCACGTAAAATCAAACAAGCCAAATATCGTTGAAGTTTTATGGTCGTTCGATCGAAGTCCTATCCAAAAGCGACGATCTATCGACTCATTTCCAGTTACATTAATAAGTATTCTACCGGGATAATGTAATCCGGTTTTTTTTAATCGACGAATTTCAAACGACTATAAAATCGATTACAAACTCGATTGATGGATGTGAATATGGAAATGGTCTAAACGACTACATCGCTACGATATCGTAACGGTTTTCATTACGTGAATCGGGCTACTGGTTGGTGACATAAATAGGTACATGGTCACCGGGCCATCCGCACGACTGAGAAGTAGTTTTGCTCCCGCACCAAACTGTGCGCTGGAGTTTAATGCCCGCTATGACCTGCCGTGACCTGTTTTGTACTTAGTGTCGGTGGTGTCCAACTTGTGACCTTTTTGAATATATAGGGTGTCTCAATAAGAGTGCACTTTTTAAAATTGGAATCTTTTTTTTCTCATGCAAGTGGCAACTCTGAAATTTGACAGCTGTCACCTCTGTTTATTCCGATTATTAAAAATGGAGCGCTTTTTGAAAGAACAACGCGTTATGATTGTTTAAACTCATTACAAAAATGGAGAAAGTTACGAAAGTTATGAACGGCATTCGTAACAGGAATATGATAACGGACTTCTTGTGGCCTCAACTGGACGGCATGAATCTGGACAACATGTGGTTTCGCCAGGACGGCGCCACCTGCCACAGCGCGCATGAAATAATTGACTTGTTGCAGCAGCGATTTCCAGAACACTGATGTCAACTGGCCACCAAGATCGTGCGATTTAACGCCGTGCGATTTTTTTGTGAAATCTCAGGTTTATGCGAATAAACCCGAAACAATTCCTGAGCTCAAATCGGAAATCCAACGCGTCATCGGTGAGATAGAGCCACATCTCTGTGCTAAAGTCATGGAAAATTTCATTAAAAAAATAAAAATATCACAACTCTTTCATAAAATACTTGTTTTTATTTTAAAATGAAAAAGTGCACTCTTACTGAGACACCATATTTGGGAAAAAATGTAACACGGTGTAAAAAATATTGATATCGATTTAGTTACTGATTCTGAATAAACTATATTCAGGTTTTCATCATCGTCATCATCATCATTTCAGCCGATACACGTCCACTGTTGGACATAGGCCTCCCCCAAGTTATTCAGGTTTTGCATAAACTACAAATAATGTTGTAGATATTACCTCTAGAGCCCCAGCGGCACAAAAACGTGCCAGTAAACAAGTATTACCGTTGAGCCCCCCTGGCACAAATTTGTGCCACCAAACCCGCCGATTTAATACTGTATTTGTAGTAAAGATAAGTCGTGAACGAATGTTCTCGACGGCAGATAATATTTTACTGATTTTATATTGGTCTGGTTTTATATTGGTTGACGTAAATAATGGCGATCCTTGAGAGGTTAATGAGAGCAGTGGTGGCCGAATGGTAACGGCCCCGACTTACGAGCTGCATGTCGCGGGTTCAATCCCAGCCGGGCGCATTACTTTGTGTAATTTATTTCATCACCATTTCTCTCAAAACGGTGAAGGAAAACATTTTGAGAAAACCGGCATGTTCTAGAACCAAAAATTTGAAGACATGTAACATCCATCCACCGACCTGCAATGGGCCCGCGTGGTGGATCACGGCCCATTCCCTCTCCTAGAGAGGAGGCCTGACTCCCAATAGTGGGAGCATTAAGTCCGACTATGCTACGCTAGATATTAATGTGATAATGTCTTATAATCTTTTCTCTAGTTAAACTGAAGATACTGAATAACAGACTTGGGTATTCAGAAGATAACTCGTCATATGAGAGCTGTAATCAAGTCATTTATGTAATGGACAGCAATCTTCTTGCAAAATGGATGCTGTTACACCCTATGCGACTATTATTGTGGTAGCGATTAGGGGAGGGGTGAAGTGTTACGTCTCAATTTTTTAATGCATACATGAGGTGTTAAGCTATCATTGTTGAAAACTTATGTCATTATGTACATAGTTGTCGATCTGGCTTTAATACTTAAGTAGTTTAGGGAGGTCAAAGAAAGGATTGATGTATTGTGTGATATGAGTGTGTGTGTGAGTGATATAATTCTCTTCTTTCTTTCTTCTTTTATTGTGTTTGAACAAAATCTTTCAGACCTTGTCTCTCACAAAGTTAATTCATTAATCAATCGTATAAAAAAGTGCTCAGACTGTCACTGCGGGAGGCTAGATAAAAAAAAAAAACTTCTCAAAAATAGTAGGGTTGTGCGGAGCAAATTAATAGATGTTTGTTTGTACCCGTTACGTAAACATGATGAAACGATTGGTGGTGCAAGGGAAAATCGAGGATACTAAAGCCTGTGGACGCTATCCAACACGATGGATGGACTTCATCCAATCGCTGACAGATTGCAGCATTAACCCCTCGAGCGCCGATTGTACATACATCTGTACAACTTGGATGTCATTGAAAAATGCTTAATTTTCGTATTTTCCCCAAGTTTTTACGAAAGTTATTTGGTCGAAAATTTTGGTTTCTTTACATATTCTTCTTTAAATATTATATTATTGGTTTTTCTAAGAGAAATCCGAAAAAAGTATTTTTTTATTTTTGTTTATTTTTTTAGTGATTTATGTAAACAGTGCAATTTTCCGGGTCAATGAACCCCTGGCACTCGAGGGGTTAACGGCAACCCCTAAGCTGTCAAACACAGAACTGCATGGCGTCGCATCGTGAGAGAGGTGGTGGTACTAAACTCGAACGACACTTGACCATAACCAGTCGACCACTCTGTTTAAATTACACGACTAAGAATAACTTGGTTAGTCTTTGTTGAAACTGACCACCTTGATCGAAATTCGGCTACGTGGTTTATTTTAGAGGCAATATGTTGCAAAGGCGATTATGTTATTTTACAAAATACCCAACTAAACACAGGTATCGCACTGTTATTTATCGAGGATGATATCTTAATATTACAATGTAAACAAATATTTCAAAATCGGGAACAGGCGCAGCTAAACTCAATCCCACTTACCCAAATCTAATGCAAGATGACCTTACAGAACCCATCCGTAACTCATGGAGGATAACATATTTGGGTAGGACCATAGATTAAGAATTTATAGAAGCGAAACTTCAGATACACTTACTAATTCATTCTAACTTTACAGTTTGAGAGATAAGACAAGATTGAAGCAACTTGATATATATAGAAGTGTCATAAGGAGTAACTTAGGCTTACTTATCTACACTATAATAATATTACAAAGAATTAAAGTTGGTATCTTATGTTTTTTTGTTTGTAAGAAGTAATCTCCGAAAGTACTGGTCCGATTGCAAAATTTTTTTCACCGATAGAAAGCTGTTTTATTTCTGAGAGACATAGACACGTTTAATGAGGAGGAAGTGCTAGTATATAATAAAAAGAATTTGGGTTTTGTGCTAAAAAAAACTTCTTGCAATAAATGGCATTCAGCCACTTTACAAATATGACGTAGACGAAATCGCGGGTATTAATAAGTTGTGAATTGCAACTGTAATCTAGTTTAAAAGCCAGTTTTAATTTTTAGATAGATAGATGGATAATAAATTCTTTATTGTACAGCAAAAATAAAACAATTACCTAAGAAACTTAAAATTAATAGGGCAATTTTTTACAAACAAATGGATTTTTTTGTAAAAAATTGCCCTATATAATTTTAAATGGATTTGACAGAGAAGGAAAAAAGATACACAGGTAGTTCGTGGTGTACTATTTACATATATACAATACATAAACTAATAAATTACATAATACTGCCAAATCTGAAAGCTATGATATATTGTGGCCAGATCTTAGAAACTGATAACTTCATGAAATGGCTAAGTAAACCTGGCCAAATCGTTATAAACGTTAAAATTTGATGATATTTCGGTTCTCAGTTAACCTACTGTCTTTACACCTATTATTATCATAAAAATCCTACATCGATGATATGGAATATCGATCTTATCTGATGGTAAACAGTGACTCAATCGTTGATGGTGAGGCGCACTAGTTTATTAAGAGCCTATTCACTCTAGCCTTGAAGAAACCTAAATATTCATATTCAGACGGAAAGACCGCAACAGGAAAACTATTCCAGTCCCTCGAAGTACGCGGTATAAATGACGAGGCGAAACGCTTAGTCCGGACCGTGGATGTTTCAACAACGTAAGGGTGGATACTCGCCGTTATAATCACATGGGAAGACCGCAGTAGGCAAAATTCATCCAGTCCTTCGATGTTTGCGTTCTAACGTTCACGCGGAATGGTTTTATTAAATTTAGGTTGGATACTCGCCGTACATCGGGTTGTCCGATATATTTTTTTAGGCTTGTCGTCACAAGCTCCAGCGAAGGTTGGTGTGTCACTTCTATATTTTTTATTCTTTGACAAGATCCGCTATCCGTTCTGTAACTTGTATGGGACGATGATACAGCAGAAATGTGATGGGCGACTGGTAAATGGGGTCTCAGCTGCCGTTTATGTTACACTAGGTTGGGAAGGCGGGTTTACTTGCTGATATATTGAGATTCATTGTATATTGTTTGCGCTAAACTTTGATTAGCGTAGGCTTTAAGGCTGATAGAAACTTAGTAGCCATGACAGTAATGGAAAAATCATTCGATTAATTAATTTCAACGGATAAAAAGAGGTAAACTTTAAATTATTTTAAGTCCGCTTATTGTACACTTAGATTTTGTAAATGCTTATCTTATTAGATATGAGGTGTACCATCGCGGTAATTTCTGATCACTTAAAAAAAAATTCGCTTGAATCCTGTGTCGTGGCGTCAAACAAAATCCTATGCAGTTTGCCGTTTCGAGTGCAAGCAAAAATGAACGTAGCGGTGGTCATGCGGAAATGTCTTTGATAGTACAATACAACATTATTTTTAGTTTATGCAAAACCTGAATATAGTTTGTTCAGAATCAGTAACTGAATGGATTCCAATAGTTTTTACACCATGTTATACTGGATGACCCGGTGACTATGTATTTTTGCAGACATGAACAAGCTTATAACTTTGCGATTTTTCGTGATACAGTCAAGAAATGTACATAGACTTTAAACTAGATACGTGTTCCGGATTTCGCGTATTTGGGGTCGGCTCTCCTCGTCTTTAGGCACCAGGATAGTCTATCCTGGGTTGTCTGTGCGTCCAGCTGAGCCCGTTCCAGATTTTTGGACACGGTTGTCCACCACATAACTAGAGGGCGCCCTATTCCTTTTTTTCTTTCAGGGATCCCTACTCATGACATGTCCAAAACAGCGCCTAAGTTTCTGCTATGAGTTTTGGATTTCGCATATACTAAAACTAAAATGTTCTGTAATATTATGAGATGCAGTCAAGTTGGATAATCCTAACTAATATTATAAATGTGAAAGTGTGGATGTTTGTTACTTAATCACGCAAAAACGGCTGAATGGATTTGGCATGCATATAGCCTTTGACATGAAAAAGAACATAAGCTACATTTTATTCCGATTCCTTAAGTACTTAATGACACGCGGGCGAAGCCGCGGGCAAAAACTAGTAAGCAATAAGGCTAACTGACCTATGGCCCTGACTGATATGCTGGAGGTCGTATGTTCGATTCTTACCCAAGACAAATGTTTCTGTGATGAGCACGATCATTTGTTCTGTGTCTGGGTAATTTTTCTATCTATACGTATTTATTTAAAAATACTACTCATACTAGGTACTCATATCACAAGCTCTGCGTATTTTGAGATTATGTGGCGTTGTGTGATAGTTGTGGAATATTATTATGTAACAATAATGTAACGTATATTATTATCTATTTGGTTTGCCTACACATCACCACGGCAGGCTACCGGTCCGACCACAATCTATGTCATAATGAACCACATATTGCCCAAACCTCGCCCATATAGTGACCTATTCACATCTATAATATAAAAATGAATCGCAAAATGTGTTGGTAAGCGCATAACTCAACAACGCCTGGACCGATTTCGCTAATTTTTTTTTTGTTGTGTTCGTTATTATAAGGAGAAGGTTCTTATGGAAAAAAAAAATGAAAATTAGGGTAGTGTAGGGTAGAGTAGGGTAGTGTAGGGTAGAGTAGGGTAGTGTAGGGTAGTGTAGGGTAGAGTAGGGTAGTGTAGGGTAGAGGAAGGTAGAGTAGGGTAGAGTAGAGTAGGGTAGGGTAGAGTAGGGTAGAATAGGGTAGAGTAGGGTAGAGTAGGGTAGAGTAGGGTAGAGTAGGGTAGAGTAGGGTAGAGTAGGGTAGAGTAGGGTAGAGTAGAGTAGGGTAGAGTAGGGTAGAGTAGGGTAGAGTAGAGTAGAGTAGGGTTGAGTAGGGTAGAGCAGGGTAGGGTAGAGTAGGGTAGAGTAGGGTATAGTAGGCTGAAGTAGGGGAGAGCGGGAGCGAAGCCGCGCGGGCAAAAGCTAGTACATAATAATAAACATAATCGGCTTTATAATGTTGCCACTGCTAGGACTCAGGCCTCCTCTCTAGGAGCGGGAATGTGCCGTAATCCATCACATGGGCCGAGTGCGGGTTATTAGATATCTCATGTCTTCAATTTTGATTTTAGAATATGACGTTTTCCTCACTATGTTTGCTTTCGCCATTTTGAGAGTAGTAGTAATGAAATAAATTAGTATATTGTAGGACAAAACCTGACGTTTACCCGATGACCTACAACTGGTAAGCCCTCGTAACGGCTCCCTTACTATTAGATCACCACTACTTGTCATACGCTCTAAATAACGATCGCAGATCTATATGTCTAAGTACTGAAAGACGCAGTATTAATAAGCTTTCCACAAGATGGGCCGTTGACCTGATGAGAGTTGTAGGAATCTGTTGAATGCGAGACAAACTGGAAGCCTATGTCCAACAATGAACGTGTGAAAACTCAATACTTTACAGCAGTCCATTATGTACTTGGATAGTATAATATAATCAAAGAGCAATATGGACTGTTGGACACAGCAAAATTAGAGGAAAAAGGAAATGGTAAGCTAAGCAGCAATGTAAATTCAATATGATTGTTGTTAAGACTGGTACCAAACCATAAAACAACCAACAACATTTTTTTCGAAAAATTGTTACAAGTTGTCTCATAGCTCAATAGATGGCGTTGGCGTCGAGTTAGATCGCGCAAGCGTTTCGTTACCGGTATTAGGCTAAGGTAAATTTAATGTTTTGTTTTTGTGTGAGCCTTTCATATGTGTGGTATTAATATATGCTATATGTACCGACTATAGTGCTATATTATTTACCCCTACATCGCTATAAACGGACCCTCGGGAATATACAATTGTAGATTATTAGATTGTGTGGTATAAACGCGACTGTATACAGACAAACACTAACCCCGATTTCTAACATATATCATCATCATCATCATTTCAGCCGATACACGTCCACTGTTGGACATAGGCCTCCCCCAAGCGTCGCCACATCGAACGTTCCTGTGCGTCCCGCATCCATCAGTGTGGTGACATTTGGGATAGGCCTATGTCGGGCTATGAACGTCTATCAGTTGGAATGAAAAACGAAACTTATACAATACGTAACACATATATCTTCACGAAAATGTCAACTTATGCGAGAGACTATTCCCCTAATTCCTCCAACTAACTAGTTAAGATTAGAGACAACAATTACCATTATTTTCCTTTTCCTAGTTACCTTGGAGTTCTGCCAGAGTTTGAGGGTCAAGGGCGGAAGATTTCACGTGTCGGCCATTGATTTTCCGTTATGTCTGCTATAATTGGCAGATAGGAAGGTCCTTGGCCAGTAGTGGGCGGGAACTGATATTGTGCCAAAAAGTTTTTATGGCAAGTGTGTTTACAAATGTAAATGCGACATAAATAGCAACACAAAAGACCGACTGGGAGTTTAACAGACTTACACGATACGTAAATCAGATACCATATGTTTTCCATATCACGAAATAGGACTTGTAACTTTTAAGTCATGAGCGAATACCTTCTTATTTTTTTATGGTTGGAAAAAATCAGGCATTGACATCCCCCGCTCTTGGGCGGAGCGGGAGATAGTGTCAGACTTTTACTGACTAAAAGACCCACCCCTTTCCTTCTGGCCTTCATACCGTGGCTCGAGCGCCCTTTCGGATAACCCTGGCCCCAGTAGGCTTCGACCCGGCTGGGTCCCTGCTGTTGCAGACAACTCCTTGAGGCGCGCGGGAACAGTGCGCGCCGTCGGCGACTTGGGCTTGGTCCGGACAGTTACCGAACGGCCGGACAGCGAGGTACCCATTGGTCACTGTCCGCAAGCCTGCACCTACTGTGGCCGGAATTCGGGATCAGATCCCGGCGGTGGTGGCGGCGGCGATAACGCCGTTGCCTGATGCTTTCGGCCTCCTCCTTTGCGAGCATTACTGCTTCGCAGAAGTCGGCTACCGCCTGCCACTCCTCCGCGCTCCGGACCATGGCCTCAACCAAGGCCCGGCGCGAGAGGTCTCCACCGCCGATCACCCCCACGAGGGCACGGCGATGCTCCGTCCAAGCAGGGCACACCTCGACTGTGTACTCCACCGTGTCCTTCGGGGATTCCGCACAGTGGCGACACCCGGGCGTCACTTCCGCACGAATACGGTGCAGAAAACTCCCGAACGAACCATGTCCGGTGAGGACCTGTGTCATGCGGAAGGTAAGGACGCCGTGAGGTCTTTCCAGCCACGCCTCAAAGAGGGGACTTCCGCCATGATTGTGGCGTGCCCAATCAACGAATACCTAATGGAAGCCTTATGCGACTGGATAGAGGTAGCCAGTGTCTGGTGACGTTGACCATCACTGGACACTGCACACTGATTATGCACCATCATATAATAGGCATCACAGACAGGCCCATGTGGAGGAGACAATTGCGCATGTTCTCCTTGACTGCACAGATGTCCCTGAAACACGCACACGAACCTTAGATTCCGGCCACCGTAGGCGCGGGCTTGTGTTGCTCGCTGTCCGACCGTCCGGTAACTGTCCGGACCTAGCTGGGGATAGAATGCAAAGCGCAAAAGTCTACTCGTTAAGGTGACATTTGGGATAGGGATGTCCAGCTATGAACGTCTATCAGTTGGAATGAAAAACAAAACTTGTATTCAAATCAGCAACTATTTGCCAATGTTTTTACGGCAGTTCATCATCATCATCATCATCATCATCATCATCATCATTTCAGCTGAAAGACGTCCACAATCTGACATGGGCCTCCCTCAAGTGTCGCCACAATGAACGGTCAGTGAAATTCCGTACGGCAGTCCATTAAAATGAAAATCATAATAGAAATTTTGTTTCAAATAATGAAAAACGAATTGTAACGTTTCAGCAAAAACTGAAACATTGTAATTTTAATCGGAGTTATTTTAAAAGCTTTGTCAGCTTTCATCTTTAATTCTGATGAAATTAAACAAAAAAATCACCAATCACTTTGATGGACTGGGTCGATTAAATTTAAAAGTGTAGTAGGAAATTTTGGAGAAACTTGAACAAATCGCAACACCCATTTGGTTCTTAAGGGCCAAGCGCCCGAAAAGTGCCATAAAATAGTGATTTTCTGAGGCCTACTCCTCCGTAACGGCTAGGTCAATTGGTTTGAAAAAAATATATGTTTATTATAGACTCATAAACAATAATATCAACATTTAATTTTTTCGTGCAATTAATACTTTTGTCAAAAAAAAATATTTAGCAATTTCGCAACTTTTCGCAACTTTTCCCTACTCCTTCGAAACGGCTTGGACCTTTAGAAACATTTTTACACATAAAAATTGGTGGTTAAATATTCTTCAAAGTGAACATTGCATATGTAAATCAATCAATATCTCGCAGAGAAAATGGGTTTAAAGCGCTTTCCGGGCACTGCTGACCGCAAATGCACAGATTTGCGTACTGCCACCTAGGCGAGTGCGAGAGTTGCGTTCACATAATTTCGGCCAGATGGTTCAAGGAACTATACGCCTTAAGAGGGTCCTTTTTTAAGTGCCATCGAACAGCTGTATGCAAGTGCAAAACAACCCCTCAGGCTCCCGGATAGCCCGGTGACCTTGTATTATTACTGATATGACAAGCTTATAACTTTGTGATTTTTCATGATACAGTTATGGAATTTTGTAAATAGATTGCATAAATAAAAATACTAGATATGTGTTTTTCTTATACTGAAACCAATGTTGTAGATATTAACTCAAAACACTTTCTCATCCTAACTAAAATTATAAATATGAAAGTGTGTGTGTTTGGATGTTTGTTACTTAATCATGCAAAAATGGCTGAACAGATTTGGATGAAATTTGGCATGCATATAGCCTTTGACATGGAAAAGAACATAGGCTACCTTTTATCCCGATTCCTTAAGTACCTAATGCCACGCGGACGAAGTCGTGGGAAAAAGCTAGTTTTACTATAAATTTAAAACATTTCATTTAAATTGTTTTATTTCAACAAAGCTTATAAAAACCGCAAATAGTACAACAAGCGCAAAGGCTTACTTAAATTAAATACAAATATTATTTCATTGGTTCATTGTATTTCTAAATGAAATACAGCTTCCAAAGTTTTGCGTTAATTGAACTATAAAGGCTGCTAAGAGGCTATTTAACGGAGCTGAAATATAGAGCACGTAGGGACAGAAGGTTAACTCCACTTAACCCCTCGGGCACCCCGTAATATTCATCATCATCATACATCATTTTAGCAGAAAGACGTTCAGTTTTGGACGTAGGCCTTCCCCAAGTGTCGCCATAATGAACGATCCTGTGCGTGTCGCATCCATCGGTTTCCCGCAATCTTTAACAGGTCATCGGTCCACCTTGTAGGTGGAATTCCAACGCTACGTCTTCGGGTACGCCGTCGCTATTCCAAAACCTATCGGTCCCAGCGGCCATATGTTCTGCAAGTAATGTGCCTTGTCACGGTCATTGAAGTTTGGCGATTCTTTCGTTTGTGGTATTATTATTAAGTAATTGCGCGTTATTACGTAAATCACCAAAAAAAATTTACAAATATAAAAAAACTTTTTCTAATTTTTTCTAGGAAAAACAAAGACATAGAAACATTCCTATGTACATAGAGGCGTACGCCTATGTACCGTCGAAGACAC
Organism: Mythimna albipuncta; assembly: GCA_929112965.1. Classification (NCBI taxonomy): domain Eukaryota; kingdom Metazoa; phylum Arthropoda; class Insecta; order Lepidoptera; family Noctuidae; genus Mythimna; species Mythimna albipuncta. Next base: position 15,833,718 of record OV815982.1, on the reverse strand, counting down.
TTCCGCCTGATCACCACTAAGTTTACATTTGCTTGCACTCAAATCAAAAACTTAAAAAGGTTTGGCGCCGTACCGCAGGATTCATGCGATTTTTTTAAAGTGGTCATGCAGAAATGACCACGATGATACGGGCGTACGAAATCAACCTTCTGTATCTCCCTAGCCGCCGCCGGGATTCCGATCCCGATTTGCGGCCACCGTAGGCACGGGCTTGCGAACGGCGAGTAATGGGTAGCTCGCTATCCGACCGTCCGGTAACTATCTGGATCGAGCCCAAGTCGTCGACGGCGCGCACTGTTCCCGCGCGCCTCAAGGATTTGTCAGCAGCAGCAGGGGCCTACTGGGACCAGGGTTATCCGAAAGGGAAGCTCAGTCCCGGTACGAAAGGCAAGAAGGAACAGGAGTGGGTTTTTAGTCAAGAGTGAATAGATTGCTTCTAGGCAAGCGTATTCCATCATTGGCCACATCATCGCCTACCATCAGGTGAGATAGTGATCAAACGTGAGCCTACCCATTAAAAAAAAAGTCTGACACTATCTATCGCTCCGCCCAAGAACAGGGAATGTCATTAGATGATTTTCCCACCGAAAAAAATAACCTTCTGTATCTATTTTTTATTGTAGTTAAACTGATGTTGCGTTCACGATTTATGCTTGATTTAAACAAAGTTTGTTGGGTATTAAACTTTAGGTAGTTACATAGAAATAACTATAGTCAGTGAAGTATGTATTAAAGAGCGATAAGTTTATGGAATGAACTCGCTGTTCCAGGAAAATCATGGGGTTGATATTAGAAAGGATTATAATTAAGTTATAACGTTCATAAGTTGGTTTTTATATTGATCGATATTGACGATTTGATATTAACGCGGTCAAAACGCTGCCCAATTAAATTGGGACAGGGGGAGCGTTTTGGGAACACATTTATTGTGCGTATAGCCAAGGAGTGGAATTCCCTGCCAGAATCTATGTTTCCTGATAGCTACAACTTAGGAGTCTTTAAGTCAAGAGTTAATAGGTTACTTTTAGGCAAGCGTGCTCCAACGTCGACCACATCATCGCTTACATTCAAGTGAGATGGTTGTCAAACGCAAGCCTATCATAATAAAAAATAAATAAAAAAGACTAGGCAGGATGTATCTCCCGCATGTCCATCAAGTTTTTTATGCAACTTAAAACATAAATAACGTATTATTTTTGCTCTAAATTAGAAAGTATTGTAAATGCCTTTTTATGGTGGGAAAAATCATCTTATGACAACCCCCGCTATTGGGCGGAGCGGGAGATAGTATTAGACTCTTACTGACTAAAAGCCCGACCCGTTTCTTCGTGCCTTTCGTACCGGGACCGAGCTTCCTTTTCGGATAACCCTGGCCCCAGTAGGCTTCGACCCAGCTGGGCCCCTGCTGTTGCTGACAGCTCTTTGAGGCGCATGGGAATAGTGCGCGCCGTCGACGACTTGGGCTCGGTCTGGACAGTTACCGGACGGTCGGACAGCGAGCTACCCATTGATCGTCGTCCGCAAGCCCGCGCCTACGGTGGCCGGAAATCGGGATTCGAATCCCCGCAGCGGGGCGCTGATTGTAAATGCCTTCCTTTACCATTTTATTTTTGAATTCCGGTGACGGCTAGGGCACTGATTGTAAATGATACCATTTTATTTTTGCTGTTATTTGATTATAACACTGTTTGCAAATTTTTTGTATAGGTTTTGATTTCCTTTTAAGTGTCATCTTCCCACCATTCATCATTAGCCTTTTTAATGTTCAGACTGTTGGGACTCAAGTCTCCTCTCTAGGAGAGGGAATGGGCCATAATCCAACACGCGGGCCCAGTGCAGTGTAGGTGAATGTCACGTCTTCGAATGTTTGGTTCTAGGAAATACCGGTTTCCGTACGATGTTTTTCCTTCACTGTTTTGAGAGCAGTGGTGATGAAATAAATTACTCAAAGTAATGCGCCTGGCTGGGTTCAAATCTACGACCTACAACTCGTAATTCGGGGCCGTTACCACTCGGCCACCACTGTTCTCCTATCATCACATTTTGCTAATTAATTAGTAACTTGATGTCTTCATCGCTTCAAGGGGTAGCAGAGTTTAGTATTTATTACTAATAATTATTTCTCTCAGCTTAATATGCGTTCCTAAGAAACTCTCAGTTAAGAAAATAATCTCATAACTGTTTCGGTTTTACCGCCGAGTCACAGAACCCTAAAAAGATACTAGATACTTACAATGAAACATGTTAATCAAACTACTTTTCTTACTTTGTAAAACCAATCCTAAAACAATATACATACGGAACAATTTTCTATAAAAAGCACGAAACAGCAAACTCTCAGCATTGTAAGTATCTCATTACTGTTATAAAGTATCTCTCCTCAACAAATACACTGACTTAAGACTTCATAAGCCACGATACTGCATTCAAAACTTAGTTTATCGGGGATAATCCTACGGTATTGGAAAACTCAATGGTAGGTATATGAGCGCTGAATCGTGGAAGAATTTTATTACAAAAGGGTTTTTTTGCTAAGAATCAGAAATGTTCAAATGCGGTTCGAACGGATTGATTTTTTTTTTTAATTTTACAGTCATTCATCAAGGTTCACAAAGCCCGATGAATTGCCAAACTTTAATGGTAGTGGGCAGGACACATTGCTCGCAGAACTCAAACTGATGGTCGAAAAGGAAAGGTTCTGAAGTGGCAACCACGTACCGGAATACGCAGCGCTGGAAGGCCTCCTACAAGGTGGACCGATGACCTGGTGAAGGTTGCGGGAAACCGATGTTCGCTGTCCCACCGTCCGATAACTGTCCGGACCCAGCCCAAGTCGTCAACGGCGCACACTGTTCCCGCACGCCTCAAGGAGCTCTCAGCAACAGCAGGGGCCCAGCTGGGTCGAAGCCTACTGGGGCCAGGGTTAGTACAAAAGGCAACGAAGGAACAGGAGTGGGTTTTTAGTCAGTAAAAATCTGAAACTATCTCCTTCTCCGCCCAAGAGCTGGGGATGTCATTAGATGATTTTACCACCTGAAAAAAAAACCTCTTTATAACATTGGTGTAGATTTTAGAATAACACCTTTCTTCTACAGTCCCAGTCTACCCCAACCAATTTATAAGCGTAAAGCATACACGGTGTTATCAGGCGACGCCGATCGTTACCCAAGACTGCTTCGAAGTTTAAATTGCTTTCCTGATAAGAAATGATTAAACTTAAAGTGGATTTAAATTTAAAAATTTCGAGCCTAAAATTAATGTTTCAAATCGATTCGTCTGTTGCTATTTGAGTTCATGGTGGCGTTTTTTTGACTTATATCTATTAGGTATGTTTTTTCTTACGGTGGTAAAAAATCATCCAGATGGCATCCCCTGCCCTTGGGCGGAGCGGGAGATAGTGTCAGACTTTTACTGACTAAAAACCCACCCTGTTCCTTCGTTGCACACAATGATAAATGAATGTTTGACGTAAATAAGCGGTGATCTGCTAAATTTTAACGGTTCCTTTGATTAGTATCCTACCATTAGAACGTCGCTGTACAGTCATTGCTTATAATTTGATACGAGACAGCTCGATATTGTCATTCTACCACAATTCTGTTACGAGACTAATGACTGACCAATGATCGATCGACCATTATGAATTTAGCAGATTACGAACTTTTAGCAAAATGACAATGGAATCGTGTTGGAATTGGAATGATGTATTTATAAAAAATAACAGACTTGGGCCTCTGGTGAGTAACTTTCTATAGAGCTGTATACAGTTTGTTGGTAACAGCGACTGGTCGCGCTGCCATGTTGTCTCGGTGAAATATAGCCCTTACACTTCCCGTCAATTTTACTGACGTCTATTGGGGCTCGCGTGGAACGTAACGCGCTTTCCACTCGAGTTTGGTCTTTACTGGACGAAGGATAGGCAAGCCTTCGGTATATATCTGTCAGACGTCATGTCGCTGTCAGAATATTATAGGGTTACTTCCGAATAATGGGAAAGAGGTGTAGGATAATTCCAATAGCGGAAATAACGATTACTTAATATAGTTAATTATTTTCTGAGCAGCAATTTACTTCTGAAATTAAAAGAAAATCAATTTAGTTGAAAATCTTCTTCAACACTAGCTTTCAATTTTTTTTTAATTCTAAAGGAAAAATATGCGCTACATATTTATATATATTTTGTTTTTTTTTTACATTTTCCCTTTTTATACATATTAAAAAGCAGCTTAAAATAATGTTTAATTATCTTTTTTATTATTATTATTGATAGGCTTGCGTTTGACCACCATCTCACCTGATGTTAAGCGATGATGTGGTCGACGATGGAGCACGCTTGCCTAGAAGTAACCTATTCACTCTCGACTTAAATACTCCTAAGTTGTAGCTGTCAGGAAACACAGACTCCGGCAGGGAATTCCACTCCTTGGCTGTACGCAGAATAAATGTGTTCCCCAAAACGCTTTGTGCGTATGAGTGGGATGATGATGATCTTTATTTAATACCTGTTCTAGTAGGCTTTAGTTTTAAATCACATGCTTTGAAATTTTTTGCTGAAACGTTGTTGGTTACACGTTTAACCATTATTGTTTGGTATTTTACTTTTCTATAAATTTTAATGTGTCAGCTTGTTTCTCCACAGTAAATAAAAAATAAATCTGCTTAAAACGGCCGAACGCATAATGCTGTGTGGTCACGCGCATAGCGCGATGTGCTGTGGACTCCCACTGCGCGTTTTCAGCGTGGTTTGGTGACGGAATTGATACAAAGAAGTCGAAACGTTATAGTTTGGTAAATAGATTTAACCTGTCAATCGTGATAATGACAGACACAATTGAAAGACAATAGGTGCGCGAACGCCGGCGTTCGCTTGGGGTTTAATGAATTAAGGAATAAAGTCAATATAAGTAATTACATTTGCATAAAATGGCAGCATTACATCGCATTCATGGCATAGACGTAATAAAGGTAAGTGGAAAGGATATAGCGCTACTAGACAGTGAAATGTTTCATTATGCGTACAGCTAAGTGGAACTGCCTGCTACAGTCTGTCTTTCCTGATTTTAAGTCAAAAGTGAACAGTACCCCTAGCCAAGTTGCTAATTTGCAATAATTAACGCTTGTAGAAAGCTTCAAATGTACGGGAATGACGTCGTCTTAACGCTCAGTCACGTGGTCAGAACAAAAGAATTGGCGGCAAGGTCAACTCGAAGCGTTCGGCGCAAGCGAAACGTTTGTAACTTGGCTAGGGGAGCAGGTTACTTCTAGACAAGCGTGCTTCATCGTCGGCCGTAGCTTTCCATCAGGTGAGATAGTGGTTAAGCGTGAGCCTATTGATAATAACAAAAAAATGTGTTGATTGATTGATAAGTTTCTACTTAAAACTGGAATATTTCCATCCGATACAAAATTCATGAGGCCTAAAGCTTCTGATCTAGTGGCGACTGTTATAATCCTAACTGTCAACACGGATTCAGTAAACGCAATTAAAAGTTTAATTGAAAAGGTAAAAGTATAGGAAAGCGATTTGATCGTCAATATGAAAGTTGAATTAGTACAGAAGCTGTTTGGGTACAGGATTATGAAAACATTTGACCAGTTGGTACACAACATATAACATTATATATAACAAAACATGTCGCCAGTGACTGAAAAGTTGAAAGGAACTCGGTTGTATCGGCATGGTCATATGATGAGGAGGTATGAAGCGCATATTACTAAAAGAGTTCTGAGTATACATGTAGATGGATGGAGAGGAAGGCCGAAGAAAAGATGGATGGATTGTCTGAGGTGTCACATGAAAGAAAAGGGAGTTAGTGATATGGGATAAGGGCAGGAAGAAGAAGAAGAAGAATAACATAATATAAAATAATCAGCCTTATTAATGTTCCCACTGCTGGGACTCAGGCCTCCTGTCTAGGAGAGGGAATAGGCCGTAATCCACCACGCAGGCCCAGTGCAGGTTGGTGGAGGTCACAAGTCGTAAAATTTTTGGTTCTAGAACGGTTTCCTTACTATGTTTTCCTTTACCGTTTTTGAGAGCAGTGGTGATGAAATAAATTAATGAAAAATAATTCAAAGGAATGCGCCTTGCCAGTTTTGCACCCGTGACCTACTACTTGTAAGTCACCACTGTTACCACTGGGCCAACAGTGCTCTCGAGCATAACATAATCAACCTAATACAGTGAAATTTGGTTAAATGCGACTTTAATAAGTGAGTGTTTTGGATATGTAGTGTACAATAAAGAATATACAGTGAAACCTGGTTAAGTGAGACATCAAGGGACCTGCAATGTCGTTTCACTTATAGAGGTATTCCATTTACCCAGTGTCTCAGATATACAGGTATAAATAAATATCTGTCTCATTTACAGAGGGTTCTGTACTTGGAATTACGTGTGGAATTTGTAGGTAGAATAAGAATGAGTAAACAAACAATGTTTTCTCAGTTACAGAGGTTTATGCATATAAAATTTACTTGCTGTCTCAGTTATAGAGGTAACTATGATGATAAATCGAAAGAACAAATCCCAGATATAGAGGCTTACCTCGTCCCACTAACAGAGGTAATTCAGTGCCAAAGTGTTGGGACCTCAGCATGAGTTCCAGTTATGGAGGTTTCTCACTTATCCAGGTCCCACTTAACCAAGTTTCACAGTATAATAATAATAATAACTGGAACTCATGCTGAGATCCTGACACTTTAGCACTGAATTATCTCTATAATAACTGAACTGTGAAGCCGAATGGAATAGAATACTGATTTATTTGCTCAGAATGCAGGAATAAATTACAATAAGGTGATAAGAATATTAAATTAAAGTATACTTGTACATTATACCATTTTGGCATGCAAATATTGATGCAAATTCATCATCAAACATTTACACAATTAAAATGTATCAGCTAGAAAATCCGATAAAGAGTTGTTTGTTTGTTCAATAGAAGTGCAGTTAGTTTATTTTTAAAAATATTTACTGGTTCCTTTTTATATAAGAGAACTAGCTGACCCGGCCACACGTTGCTGTGGCTAAACATAGCAGCGCCATCTATTGATTACTTACTCAACGCAGTCGAAAGGTATCGACATCTGTTAGAATCATTTGGAGTTAACAGATAATTGTGACTGTCAAATAATAACAGACAAATAATTAGCAATAAATTAAAATTGTGACTATAATTTAAGATTTAAACTATCCTATCTCTCAAGTTGGATCGAACTGCACATGGTGTGCGAATTTTATTATAATCGGTTAAGTGGTTTAGGAGTCCATTGAGGACAAACATTGTGACACGAGATTTATATATATTAAGATGTAGTTAAAGATAGCCGGTGCCATACCAAAAAATACTTTTCCTCAACAGAGCAGGCCTGTATATAACAAGTTTATATTCCAAAATATAGTTTATATTCAGGCATAGCATACTCGTATATTCAAAATAATGTTATAGGTACCTATAATGCAAAAAATCCTACCTATATTTACCCTTGAAAAAAAAAAGTCCTCCTTTTAGCGCAGACAGGTAAAACATACCTACTTCAAAGGTAAAACGGAAACAGAATTTCGTAGAACACTACTCATTAGTGAAACATAAACTTCACTCCGTTTAACTACATTCTAGGTATTTCTATATTTAGTATGTTCCATTATAATTATTGCCTTCAAGAAATTACACGGATGTCATTTTATGTGTCGACGTACGACAAGTATCCACCTATACGTTGTTAAAACCTCTATAGTCTGAACTAAGCATTTTGTCTCGTCTTTTATACCGCGTATGTCGAAGCACTGAAACAATCTGCTTGCTGTGGTCTTTCTGACCGATTATAATTTGAGTGTCTTCAAGGCAAGAGTGAATAGGCTCATTAACTAGTGCGCCTCACCATCAGAGATTGCATCACTGCTTACCATTAGGTGAGATCGCAGTCAAGCACTAGTTTATATCAATTGAAAAAAAATAGTTTATGTACCTACTTCATTCACGTATTTTATTTGTTACAAATTCGTTTTTTCTCACTAGGAGATACTCCCGTATCGTGGTGTATTCACAAACATGTAAACTCATACACAATACACTCAGACCCAGAACACGTAATGTAATGTTATGTGTGTGTAATGTAATGTCATGTTACATCACATGATGTAATATAACATTAAATGTAATGTTTGAAGTCAAGCTAAAATGTAATATTATAGTGCGTATCGCATAAGAAGTTCCTTTGCCGTAATGCTAGTAATACGGAAAAACAGTTTGCTGTATTTTTATGAATGAAATTGCTTAATAATAGGGAAATTAACTGACATTTCGTTACTTTTAAGAATTGCCTTATAATTGTTTTTTTTTTTTTTTTTTTTGTAAACCCTAGAAACTATAGAATCTACAGTATTGTAATAAAGAGAAAAAGTTTATTTTTATTTTGGATGGTTTTTATCCACCGAAAAATAAAACGCCACAATATCGGACCTCTCCATTAACACCTCCATTTTAGACCTGTTTTTTTTTTAATATATCCATTTCCTCTCGTAATTTCTCCAAAAAGTGACGCGACTACCGTTAAAATCGATTTCGTTTCACATCTGACTGGCCTGTTGGTGTAGTGGTTAGTGGCCCTAACTGCTATGCCGCAGGTCATGGGTTCGATTCCCAACCAGGACAAATGTTTATGTGATGAGCATGGTCATTTGTTCTGTGTCTGGGTGTAATCTATCTATAATATGTATGTACGTTAAAAATATATAAGTATGTTTATCAGTTGTCTAGTACTCATAACACAAGCTCTGCTTAGCTTGGGACTAGACGACGTTGTTTGATAGTTATGGAATATTATTATTATTATTTCTTGCAACAATTTTACTTGAGTAGGCCACTCTTTTCTTTTTTTTTAAATTTTTTTTTCTGTCTTTACACAGACAGGGGAGCCAACATTACGGCGAAGGAACTTCTTACGTATAACACACTATAGAACTCAGCATGAAATGTCATATTACATCACTTTGTGAGACACAATTTAGCGCACATCTAGTGTTGCCACATCCCTCGATCACAACAGATCATAGTACAATAGTATATCATAGAAGGGAGCGCTGATTGGCAGTTTCACGTCATTAGGATATAATTAGTCAATGTTCGTGTACTACGATTTAATCCGCCTGTTAAGGCTTGACAACACGTTGTGGGGATAAGGTATTGACATGATTATGGACGTACCTACTCGGCCTTAATCTACAAGTCATGATGAGGCCTCCAGACGTGATATAATCATATTCAACCGAATGCACACAAGATTGTAAATATTAGCTTTTGCCACTGCTTCAGGCAACGGTTTTGCCTTAAATTAACACTAGTGGATAAAATGTACTTTATGATCGAAAAGCATAGAACAATGGCGAACTATCGAATAAAATTTTGCTCGTATATTTTTTTAGCGTTTACTAAACCATGAGTATTTACTATCGTAATAAATCTAGTCAATTCAGTTTCATTTTATTTTTTCCAGTTCCCAGTTTTCCTTTCAGAAGCGATCCCATGGCCCTGCTGGACTACTACAATTTGCTGACATCTCCTTGAGGCGTGAGTGGAACACTATGCGCCGTCGACGATATTCCATGAGAAGATATCCAACCTAAAAAAAAGGTCATAACGGGCATTAGTTGCCAGCGCACACTTGTAGATGTACGGAAAATTAATTTTATTCCTGTTATTTTTTTGCCTTTTGGTTGAAAATACTTAAAACCCAGCGCGGCGGTGTGTTATAAATCAAAAAATAATTTCCATATTAAAACTTACTTAAGCAATCAGTGTGAAATTAATGAACCATAAAATTAATTTGGTTAACGTAATTGTCGTAAAATAACGCCAGTAATTAATTCAAATTAATATGTAAATATACACAATTATGGAAATAATTTTATGTAATTTATTTTCACAATTTGAGCTGACCGACATTTTGACAATTCAAAAGTGCCTGTAAATGGTTTATTTAAAATATATATATTTGATTTGATTCGATGATAATAGGTAATTTTGTTCTGTTAAGTTTCGAATATATTCTGGTATTCTACACTAAAATAATAGAGTTAAAGTTTGTTTTTTATTTGTAGGAGGTAATCTCTGAAAGTACTGGTCCGATTGCTAAAATTATGTTACTGATAGAAAAGTGACAAGGGATATATTTTATGACTAGCTTTTGCCAGCGACTTCGTTCGCATGGAATAGTGACTACCGGAAATTTCAGTACTGAATTGATGCCGACTCTTGGCCAATAGATGGCGCTGTATGTCCGGAATAAATTTTATTTTTTATTTTATTTTTTGCAATAAAAACTATCCTATGTCCTTTCTCAAGTTACAAACTATGTCTGTACCAAATTTCAGACAAATCGGTTCAGTAGTTTAGGCGTGAAGCAAAGACAGACAGACAGACAGACAGAGTTACTTTCGCATTTATAATATTAGTTTGGATTGCAAGCGAAGTTGCGGGTAAAAGCTAGTTATTAATAATAATATTTTATTACACCAGAAAAATACATGTTAACAAATAATTTTTTTTAGAGTCGTCATCTCATAAATATTTAATCCTTGGTATCTCTGTTAGCTACCACAATCGAAAGTTCTGTATAGGAAATTGTTGGGCGTCTCATCAAAATGAAGCTACTCACGGAAAATTAGCTTGATAGTAATCAATTGGGAAAAATGTACCAGGAAACCCGGACTATACAGCTTTAAGCTAAAAAGGAACAATTGCAAATCAAACCACAAATCACCCGATACGGATTTCAAAGACTAAACCGATCCTTATTCAATATCAATAACCGGGTAACTGGAAAAGTTCCCACTAACCCCGTAACGAATATTACGTAAACATACCAGTTGAAACTAGTTCGCGTCAGATAAAAGCGGTTATATCGGGTTCAGTAAAATTTTCGTCGCTACAAGTTTTATTTATTTTGAATTTGTTCGGGTAGTTGTGTTTTGTTTCTTGTTTTGGTACTAAGGAAGTAGAATAGGTCATGTTGTGGAGAAAAGTTAGTGGGATAGCGTAATATATGTAGCCAGCTGTTCTTTTACGGCTCACAATATATACAAGGTCCATGAAATTCAGCGGTAACCTTTCGCGTCCGACTCTTGTTTCAGTTACGGTCCGGGCGAGAGGGACCGGATATCCTCACGCCACTCCGGGCATCAAGAGTTGCAGGCCGGTTTCTAGACACCGTAGTAGAGAGATCTGAGTTTATTGGAAAACACGTAAAGTCGTTGATCCCGATTATTATTTCTAGATCTTTAACAATTTTTATATGTAGTCAGACACCAGAACATTTCATCATCAGACTATCTAAAGAGTATTGTGTTGTTGAGGTCTAATAGGCATGCATGCATTGCTCCATGAGAAGTACATAAAGCCACGTAAAAAGCAATAGATATTGTCAAGAAAATATTAAATATTATTAGACCAGGGTACATGCCTTCAAAAATAATAAAAAGTGAAAAATAATAATAGTAGGATGAAACCCATCACAAAAGGAGGAGAATATTATAAAAATGAAAGGAAAAATAATTTACGGGCGATCTGAGGTCGGGAAGGGGGTGGGGGTGACTTTTTAAAAACTTTTTAAAACTAAAAGTCCTATGGAAAAAAGTCTAATGGCAAAGTTGTAGGTAATAAAAAGATCTAAAACTTTTGCATTAACACTTTTTTCACATAACCTCAAAATTTATGTGAAAAATTTAAAAAACCATGTTTTTGGTTTTTTATTTTTATCTCTTTCAAAAAACAATATTTTATCACGAAATTTGGTGAAAACTTACCTTTTTATGTCCCAAATACGCTGTAATTTATTTGATTAGAAATATTTATTTTTTCACCTTATTTTGAATAAATATCGAAAAATCACCCTAATTTTCAATCGAAAATTCACCCATCAAAATATCTTTTTTTTTTTCAAAAAGTTTATATGGTGTCTGTTCGTTGAAATCTCTAGTTTCCGATGGTGAAAAAAAATATATATGTTACCATAGTAAATCTTCTCAGCAAATGCAAAAAACCGAAAAAAACTCGAATTCGATTTTTTTTTTCAATTATTATATTGAATGTAGAACTATTTATTAAAATTTACACTTTAATTACTCGAAAAACGTAAAATTACATGTTACATAGATAACAAAAAAAATGCAAATCAAAATATAGTACTATAATTAACAAACAAATAAGTTGATAAAATTAATACTTAATAAGACGTCTACAATATTTGGAGAAAGGAGTCGAATCTTCTTTAAGTTATATGCGTAGATGCCTATTTATAACTATTTTTGGATAACTTATATTTATCTGAGTGACCTACGAAAAATTTTAGCCCATCAAAAGGTCATAGAGGAGTGGGGAAGGGGCTAGGCGGGTCCGGGTCTTACTACATGCATACCTAATATTTCGTAGCAGCTGTAACAACCGTTAGCCTAGCCAGTATTCGAAATACAGTATAGTATACAACATCGTTTAAAAAAATACACGTGCACGTTGAGTTTCTTGAAGATAATTGTGACAAGTTTACAAAAAAACTAAGAAGATTAAAAAAATAATAATCTATGTAACATGTAATTTTACGTTTTTCGAGTAATTAAAGTGTAAATTTTAATAAATAGCTCTACATTCAATATAATAATTGAAAAAAAAAAATTCGAATTCGAGTTTTTTTCGGTTTTTTGCATTTGCTGAGAAGATTTACTATGGTAACATATATATTTTTTTTCACCATCGGAAAGTAGAGATTTCAACGAACAGACACCATATAAAATTTTTGAAAAAAAAAAAATAGTTTGATGGGTGAATTTTCGATTGAAAATTAGGGTGATTTTTCGATATTTATTCAAAATAAGGTGAAAAAATAAATATTTCTAATCAAATAAATTACAGCGTATTTGGGACATAAAAAGGTAAGTTTTCACCAAATTTCGTGATAAAATATTGTTTTTTGAAAGAGATAAAAATAAAAAACCAAAAACATGGTTTTTTGAATTTTTCACATAAATTTTGAGGTTATCTGAAAAAAGTGTTAATGCAAAAGTTTTAGATCTTTTTATTACCTACAACTTTGCCATTAGACTTTTTTCCATAGGACTTTTAGTTTTGCCGGAAATCGAGAAAAACCGTTTTTTCCCCTTAAAAAGTCACCCCCACCCCCTTCCCGACCTCAGATCGCCCGTAAATTATTTTTCCTTTCATTTTTATAATATTCTCCTCCTTTTGTGATGGGTTTCATCCTACTATTAGATTTTTTGGTTTTAAAAATTATCGACACTGGTCTATATGTCGTAAATTGAAAACAAATAAACACTATAAATATCTACATATAAATAAAATTGGAGTGTCTGTTTGTAATATTGAAATAACTGCTTTTTACTACATGCATATGGATATAATATATATACGGTACATACACCAAAATATTTTTTTTACAATTTTTGTCTATTTGTCTGTTTGTCCGTGCTAATCTCTGAAATGGCTGGATCGATTTTGACGGGACTTTTTTTCGCAGGTAGCTGATATAATTAAGAGGCTACTTTTATTTTAGAAAAAATAAAGTCAAAATCCTGTAGTCCACGTGAACGAAGCCGCGGGCACAGCTAATCTATATACTTATAATAAAACTGAAGAGAGGTCAATTCTGTACATTGAATATATATTCAAAATTAATATTAGAGTATGACTGGTGATCGATACTGATGCCAAAAATGCAATCAGTAAATTTTTTGTTTGTCTGTCTGTCTGTCTGTATGTGTACGCATGGGTCAAAAACTACTGAAGGGATTTTAACCAAAATTGGTACGATTATGATCCATACTCCTGGGCAGGTTATAGGCTATATAACATAACGCTAAGATACATAGGAGCTGAGAAGGGACGATAAATTTGAAGCAAGTCGGTTGAAAATGCGCTTTCGAGCTCCTTATCCTCGCATACGTTGAACATACACCAAAAGTATGTATTACAAAAATGATGGTCTGTAATAGATCTACAAAAAAGTCCTCAATAGTATATATCTATCTTTTTATAAATTAGCCACAATAACGTGTTAAATCGTTAGGCATTTCTTCAATAATTAAATCGTACATATAATAAAATCGTCAAAACTGTACACTAAATATTTTTTTAAAAGAATACTTGGGGCATGATCTACAATCGATATCGAAGCCAAAAATATAGTTTTTAGAATTTTTGTCCGTTTGTCTGTATGTATGTCCGGGCTAAACTCAAAAAGTACTGCATGGATATACTTCAAATTTTGCATGAATATTACTAAGAGGTCGGGTCAACATATAAGCTACATATTATCACGCTATCACCTACGGGGGAGGAGCTGCGAATCTTTATTTTTCTCACGCATTCTGTGACAGCGTGTAATCTAACGATGCATATTTAAATAATGTTTTTGAGTAAGCCATGCTATTATCTAGCTTTACACTATAAAAACTACGCCATTTCAGTAATTTGGGCAGAGAAACATAGTTTAATGAATCTTAGTAGTATAAAGACAATTTTGAAACATCGCCATCTATGAGATTTCATAAAAATCAAATCAAGTTATATGTTAACACTTTTTGGAAATTAATAATTTAAATTTGATCATGTTGGCGAGGTTAGTAGTTAGTTATTCTTAAAATTCATAGATGGTGATGTGATGTGCTGTGCATTTTCTTCATAAAAGTTGTATCGTATAGTTCGTTTTGACAAATTAAAGTTCCAACAAAACCCTCAAAATCTTGAGCAGAGTTGAGGAAGACAATTTAAAAAAAAAAAATGCGGTGTTAACATGGTGACATTTTTCCAGCTCTGTGAAGTCGACCAGTTTACGAGATCCCTTACGTATGACGAGGTGCCTTCATATTACACGTACGACAAGCAAAGGGGTGTATTTAACTGACGTCGACGAGGAGGTGCTGTGGAAGGTTTTTCGGGAACTTTCAAGGACACCGCATAGGATACCTACCGTGCAACCGAATAATGGCAAATGCTATTATCTGCGGTTGTTACTTCCCACTGTTCGAGGCCCGACGTCTTTCGCCTTCCAGAGGATATTTGATGGCGTGGAGTATCCCACTTACCGCGCAGCCTGCGTAGCACGTCACCTTCTCGACGGTGACCACAATTGGGATGGGTTGGTGTTTTGTGGAGTCGCGAACCCGGTAGCTTTATGGGAGAAGTATCGCCATCATCTGTCTGAAGATTTTCTACGAGCTTTGAGGCGTGCTACTGAAGACGAAGACGAAGTAACTGATGAACGCGTGCTGAAACCTGTCTCAGTTCACTTCAAGATGTGGTCATTTTTATCGGCGGCAAACCGTTGATCGAATATGGATTACTAGCTCCCCAATCATCACCGTATCAAGACTGTGGAAATCCGGAGTATAACGCTGGGATAAATTACGATCCGGGCGAAATGACCACCATACGAATTGTCCATGTCACTTTGTTCTCTTCAGAGCAAAAACAAATTTATGACACCGTCCTTGAAAGCGTTGGGCAACCAGGGTAACATGTTTTTCTTGGATGCTCCTGGTAGAACAGGAAAAACATTTGTTACTACTGACATATTACTGTCAGGAGGCAAGCCAAAATTGCTATTAATGTAGCGTCGTCGAGAATCGCTGCCATACTGCTTCCGGGTGGCAAGACAACACATGCCATGTTTAAAATTCCCATCGATTTAGAGAGCGCCGAAACGCCTGTTTGTGGTGTGTCACGTAACAGCGATAAGGGACACGTGCTCAAGGATTGCTCTTTGATCGTATGGGATGAGTGTACCATGGCCAATAGGAAGGCAGTTGAGGCCGTGGACATCCGCAGGAACGAACATTTGATGGGTGGTCACATTTCTGTTCAGTGGCGATTTCCGGCAAACATTTCCCGTGGTGACGCGGGTATCGAGGGCTGACGAGGTGAATGCTTCGTTGAAACGATCTTCGTTGTGGTCACGAGTTCGTAAGCTGCGCTTGACCATTAATATGAAAGCTCGGCTCGGCGGCAATGCACGTGCATTGCAAGAATTCTCCGATGTCCTTCTAAGTCTTGGCGAAGGCACTCTGACAGGTGGTGCTTCCAGAGTCTCTCGGTAGAGTGGTATCCAGCTTAGAAGAACTCATTTGCTGTGTGAAGGGGGACATTAGTCGTATACCGCACCAGCTTCTTGGGTGTGTGAGGGACAACGCCGACGCCCAAAAATGATCAGGCTGCAGCAAATAACGAATGCATTCTCTCGGAAATTGAGGGGAATGAAGTGGTCTACACCTCGATAAACACTTTTGTCGGGCAAGAGGACGCCACACATTATCCCGTGGAATTCTGAACTCCCTGTCAGCAAGAAGACTTCCAGCGCATACCATCAAGCTGAAGGTCGGTGTCCCGATTATACTTCTTTGGAACCTTTCTCCTCCGAAATTGTGTAACGGGACCCGCCTTAAAGTCATCTCTCTCCACAGACACACCATTGAGGCGGAAATTCTTACGGGTTATGGCGTAAGCGAGGCAGTATTTATACCACACATTCCCTTCATACCTCACAACTTCCCGTTCCAGTCCAAGCGCGTATAGTTCCCCGTGAGTGTTTGCTTCGCGATGACCATCAATAAGTCGCAGGGGCAGACACTGAGGGCAGCGGGTGTCGATCTCAGGACGAGTTGCTTCTCACACGGGCAACTGTACATTGCTTGCTCTCGCGTCACCAGTCCTGACTCTCTTTACATTTTGGCTCCTGGCAGCATAACTACCAACGTAGTTTATAGGGTAGTGTTGTAAGGTATGATACCTTTGTACGTATTTTTATTTTTTTGTGCCCTGGAATGTATTCCTGCATTATTTTCTCTATTTCCTTCAGTCACATCTTATGACTGAACTCAGCAGGATTCCCATATAACTCTTTTCAATTGCTTCGCTAGAAAAAAAAAATATTTTAAAGCAATTTTAAAAGTTGTTTACTTAATACTATAGCGACACTGACATCTTAGGTATTTTTGGTACTGCAGTGCCTTCACGCAAACGACGTCGCGGGCAGCAGCTAGTTAGTAAATAAATGAATATTAACCTAAAATGAAATCAAATAACCGACAAAAATAAATCCCGTACCTACAGAAGGTTCTATTTTTAAAATACACACACATACATTTATTTGCGTCACACGAAAAAAAATATTATTTCGACACAAAACAAAATTCTAAAAACAGACGTACCTACTTACGAACCTAATTCGGTATTCTGATCTCGCCTACAAAGTTGTCAATGGTACATTAGTATCTACTGAACTACTGACAGACGTTCAAGTCCTTCCCCGGAGCAAAGGAATAGTTATTTATGCTAAAATGTCACGGTCTGGACGTAAATAATTCCTCTACCTTTGCTATTTTTAGTCTGATGGAAATAGATTTATTATTTACTAGGTGTCTCTCGCGGTATCACCCACGTCTTTTGTTGCTACTCTGGTCACATATTATACTACAAAACAACAACTACAAAATGGTGAAGATGGTGAAGGAGCATTACCTTTCTCTTTGATATATTTTTCTTCTCCTGGTTCAACTATATATTTGATATTTTATAGTATATTTTTTTTGTGTTGTGTGTATGTATTTGTGTTAATGTAACTTGTTAGTATTACATCTGATGTTTGTACACTGACAACCCTTAATCTATCTCCTTTCTCTCAGTCCATCCAAAGGTTGTCTGTAAGAGATCGCCCTGTGCGATAAGACCGCCCATTGTGCACTTATTCTTTTAAATGTTTGTCCTGTATTTTTGTTTATTTGGTGTACAATAAAGATTCCTCCCACAACTTCCTTAACTTTTTTTTTTTCTTTCTTTCCTTTCATAAGTCTTTGAAATAAGAATCAAACTGAAGAAAAGAGGATTATCATGGATGTGAGACACAGAAGACCAGCCAGTGTGGTGAC
The DNA here is from genome assembly GCA_929112965.1 of Mythimna albipuncta. Classification (NCBI taxonomy): domain Eukaryota; kingdom Metazoa; phylum Arthropoda; class Insecta; order Lepidoptera; family Noctuidae; genus Mythimna; species Mythimna albipuncta. The sequence continues at coordinate 15,815,783 of OV815982.1, read as the reverse complement.
ATTCGGGAGAGGCCATGTCCGTTCACTGTCACAATGAGAGAAATGTTTAACTTACGTCAACATTCTAACAGGATAAAAAATGTCTTACTCGTACATACTATTAGTAAACCAGGTTTAATTTATACTTGAGCCAATATATGGGTTCATTCATATTTGTTTAGTCATTGAACTGTGATTGATTAACGTTTAAAACATCTAAACTAGCGGTGCGGTCTCAAAGTCCACCGGTTGACAACACCTTGGAAGACATTATTACCTAGCTGATTCGGCAAACTTCGTTCTGCCATATAATTTTTCAAAGAAAAATTTTTGGGTGGGGGTGGACGGGTGAACATAGCCTACAATCTATTCTTATACCTACTAAATATACACAAATAGTTTCGTAAAAAATTGTCAAGTCGTTTTGGAAAATTTCATCAAAACAAATACTGACACGAGATTTTATAAAACGTGTAATGGACAGCCTTCCACAAACTTTAAGGGCTTGCTCAGTAGACGGAACTGAACAACCCACCACAAAAATTTTTTTCAGAAAACGAAAAAAAAAATCAGCCTCACCATACAAAATGATAAACTTGGTTGGACAATTTGTATGGAGAGGCCGATTTTTTTTTTTCGTTTCCTGAAAAAATAATGTTTGTTGTAGGTTGTCCAGTTTCGTCTACTGAGCAAGCCCTTAAAGTTTGTGGAGGGCTGTCCCTTACACCTTGTATATTGATAGATTTGCGGCTGAACGTATTCGGACGAAATTCGGCATAAACCATATCCTTGAATACTAGTTAGGTAAATTTTCAGCTTTCATAAGGATAAAACTGATGGCAGCAAATAAACTGGAAATAAAATTTCAAAGTCGATAAGCAGCCGTCATTAGACCACTTAGTTTCTTATTAACAACACCCTTTACAAGTCAAATACTTTCCCCAAAAGCAGCCTTAACATGGCCCAAAAAACTCGGATATATCGTCCGGTTATCGAGACCTGAAACCCCATTAGGCGTCCGAGCTACGTCTGGAATATTGAGTGAATGTGTCCAATTAACCCTTAGCCATTTCCACCCTTGACGGCGTAGAAAATCTAACCCTTGTTAGTGTCAACCCTTAAATTCGGATAATCCGGATATCGACAAGCGTTGGACCGGTTAAGATACCTTTTGGACCGGCCAAAATGTCCGGGTCGTATTTTGTGTGGGTTGGTTTTTTCGTGGTTATTTTTTATCCGGTTTCTGTCCAGTTTTTATTGGAGTCGCGGTTTTATTGGTTCCGTTTATTTCGTTTTGACTTTGAGGAAAAAGTTCGGGAGTGTAATATCGGCTTGCGGACGCGTTTTGAAATAAATGTTTGTGGTGTCGAATATTGGCGGTCTAATGACATTATTGGCTTTTATGTTATCCATTTATATTGTATAGATCTTGTAACTGAATTTAGACTGTATGCTTTAGAACATAAAGTTTTGTTTAAAGGTAAATCATAACTTCTCCCGCGATAAGATGTAATTGGAGGATGTGTCAGACTTTCACTGACTAAAACCACACTTGTTTTCCTTCAGTTCCTTTTTGCTTTCAAAGATTATAATTATATCTTTGAGGAGGTAATATCTCTGGTCTGATTGCAATTTTTTTTTAATTGAGATAAACTAGTGCTTGACTGCGATCCCACCTGAAGGTAAGCGATGCAATCTTTGATAGTGAGGCGCACTAGTTAATTAAGAGCCTATTCACTCTAGCTTTGAAGACACCCAAATTATAATCGGACGGGAAGAAGCCTATTTTCACCGATAGAAAGCTGTTTTATTCCTGAGTGATAGAGGCTATATTTAATTTACGCGGGTGAAACCGCGGCTAAAAGCTAGTACATAATAATAAAAAAAATAGTGGCTCACCCAGAGGTCTCTATGAAAGGTACTTTAATATAATTTGAAAGAAAAGTAGAAAAAAGAAAGAAAAAGTGTTTATTCACGTCAAACATGGCGCATACCTTAAAACAAAATAAACAACAATATCGACTAAAAGTAGCACGTAAGTAAGATATGCGTCACATCCGCGCAAAACGGCCAGCGCTCAGCAAAATGCTGGGGCTCATGTAAAACAGAGCCACAGCGCTGATTTTCAGCACCAGCCGTCGTCGACGATGAGACGCCGATCGGTCAGCAAGGATTCATTATACTTACATACAAAATAAACAAAGTAAAAACATAAAATAACAATAAACCAAACAAAAACCGTAATTATACGTAAAACAAAAAATAAAGATAAACAAAAACAGAAAAACACAAGTTGACTAAGAAACAATGAACTAGTCGTAATTTCCTAATAAACACATAACGCTTGACAAGATATTATTATGAAGCTGTGCTAAAGGAGTGAATAACTTCCAATTCTCCAGCGAGTTACTTGCTCGTTATCTAATCTGTAAAGACTGAAACACTCCTACGAATGTCTGAACTTAAAAACTTCTTAGAAAACTGTTTCAGACCCTTTCAAAATTTGTCGAGACTTATTTCATTATTCAGAAACCTTTTAAATAGAGATAAACTGTTTCACGAATTTCTGAATCTTAAAACAGCCTTATTACCTGCCTAATTTGTTTTAAGCAAATTTTTTAATGGAGCTTTGACTGAGTTGTATTTATACTAAGACAGTTTTTTTAAGGTGGATAATTATTTATTGACTTCTTTCAATCTCCCAGTCACACACCTATGTTTTTTTTATGGTGGCAGACCTCGACTGTGTGCTCCACCGTATCCTCCGGGCGTTCCACACAGTGTCGACACCCGGGCGTCACCTCCGCATGAATCGAGTGCAGGAAACTCCCGAACGAACCATGTCCGGTGAGTACCTGCGTCATGCGGAAGCACAGTAATTCCTAGTATAGAGCAAACAAAAAAAATATATTATTATTTTGCCAGCTATGTTCAAGTTTCATGTTATTCGTCGAGCTTATTGAAATCAATTGGACACACTATTATGAAATCCAGATGGCCCATGTCATTCTCATGTTCTAATTGTTAATTTAACTTGTTTATTCAACGTCCCGCTAGTGTCTCCGCGCCAGCACTATGGACTCTCTTTTTAAATAGCGCATGGACTTTAGGGGATAACCTCTAGCGACATCTATGGCGCCACTTAAGAACTAATCCTGCATCGCGCAATTTGATATAGAACAACCCGAAATCATCTATCGGGCATTTGTTCACCAGACATAGCACCCGTCTAGTTGGAGAATCCTCCCTTTTCAAAGGAGGTATGTGGGACTTTACTCTCTATTCCGCATACCTCCAAAATGGTGATGGTAGTAGTGGTGATTTATAGGTACCTATATTAGCTATATTTTTTTCAAACATTACAGTAAATTATATGCTGAGATGGGTGGTTAATACCTAGAAAAAGTATTAAAATTTTAATTTCATTATGTATACAAGGTGTAAGTGACAGCCCTCCACAAACTTTAAGGGCTTGCTCAGTAGACGAACCTGAACCACCTTCCACAAATTTTTTTTTCAGGATACGAAAAAAATTTCGGCCTCTCCATACAAACTGTCCAACCAAGTTTATCATTTTCTATGGTGAGGCGGATTTCTTTTTTCGTTTCTTGAAAAAAAATTTTGTGGAAGGTTGTTGCGAAAATTTTTTGTCAGTTTCATCTACTGCGCAAGCCCTTAAAGTTTGTGGAGGGCTGTCACTTACACCTTGTATTTAGTTTTCATAAGTTGTGTGTGGCATAGATAAATATTTTATCTTTCCTTTTTTCTTCCCAGGTCAGGAATTGAACCCAGGAACCGTATGTTTAGCAGAAGCCAATGTAATCGCTAAACCAACGAGGCAGCGATTTTAGGCTAAACTTTGTTAAAGTGAGGAAGGTACGCTCGCTGCGTTTGAATGCAATGCTGGCTTGATAAGCAACAGGTTGTACGATCAAGTCTTGACTTGTGTTAGTATCAAAGAACGACGGCGAGAAAATTGTTGATGTCATTTAGTGTCTACATAATATCAGTGTGATATATATTCCAAAATGATTTACTAAGTTTTATCAAATCATGCTAATAGCCAGTTTATAAAACGCAACAACGTCGTCATAATTAGAAACTGAATTGACTACATTTTTTACGATAGTAAATAATCATGGTTTTTTTTTTGTGTTCTTGACTACATGGTCTTTTGGCTAAACTAATGGCTCTTAATGTTGCCACTAATGACACAATATGACGTTGATACTACAATAAATATAATATCGAAAATCACATAACCAGAAAAAGCATGACATTAGACATTTCAACAGCCATCCAGCCTTATGACTTAAAGATAAAGAAAACAACATTTGACATGCCATCTTGTTGTTCGTTCAAAAATACGTTTTTAAAATTAATAAGGAGGTACGTAGATATTATTGGCATAATATACGTAATCTCACCAACTTTCACCTTTCAATCGTAGAAATTACAGACACAATAGAAAGACAATAGGTGGGCGAACGTCGGCGTTCGCTTGGGGTTTAATGAATTAAACTGGAATATTTTAATTAATAGTAATGTTTAAGACAAAATTGTTTAGGAATTTAATCTGTACACTTTTGTATATTTTTCATCATTAGGCGCTAAAAAAATATGCCAGCAAAGTTTTGTTCGAGACTCCGCCATTATCCTTTCAATGCATATTTTTGAAAATACTAGACTCGTCAAAAAAACAAAAGGATCGTTTTGATATTTCCACATTTTGACATCATTGCTTACCATCAGGTGTACTTTTAGCACTCTGCGCTGAATGGGTAACCATTTTAAAAGTGAACGATGCTCGGAGACATGATCGTGCTTACGGATGTTGAAGACAAATCGAATGCAGTTATCTAAAAAATAAATATACATCAATAATAAAGAATAAAAATATATATGGTAAGATTCTGTATTCAGTTATACTGCAAACCTACCCAACATATTTCGGAAAAGGCTTGCTTTAATAGATGACGTCCTGTGTTATATTAATAGAAAATTAATTCACTTCCCGATATCAGCCCCAAATATGTCGGGGCCGTCTAAGATATTTGACATCAAAATTCCTTCCTCCCAAAGTTTCAAATCAATTAGTCTGATATAGATATGATTTTATGACGTCAAACGATATATATTGAGGTTACCTTTATCATAATTTGCTTTTCTGGAAGATAATTTGTCTTTTAGTTACATAAGATACTAGCTTTTGCCAGCAAATTCGTCTACGTACATAAAATACAAGTGTAAGGGACAGCCCTCCACAAACTTTAAGGGCTTGCTCAGTAGACGAAACTGAACAACCTACCATAAAATAAAATTTCAGGAAACGAAAAAAAAACTCAGCCTCTCCATACCAAGTCCAAGTCCAAGGGCTGTCCCTTACACCTTTTATAACCTATGTCACTCAAGAATAAAACAGCTTTCTGTTTGTGAAAAAAATTTACCGATCGGACCAGTACTTCCTGAGATTACCTCTTTATTATATTTTCTTCTTTTTTTTTTCTTTTTTTCTTCTTTACCTCTTTATTATATTAGTGCAGATAGCTCATGGGAGTGACTTCACGTGAGATAAAATAAACTTTTTTTTTAAATTAATATAAACTAGTGTTTGATTGCGATCTCACCTGATGGTAAGCAGTGATACAATCGTTGATGGTGAGGCACATTAGTTTATTAAGAGCCTATTAACCCTAGCCTAGAAGACACCTAAATTATAATTGGACAAGAAGACCGCAGCAGGCAAATTATTAAGCGGTAAAAACGATGAGGCAAACGCAGAGGTTTCAACAACATAAGGGTGGATACTCACCGTACGTCGGGTTGTACAGAGATAGAAATGAGATAGCGGAAACAACTTATGCAATATCACACCTCCATATTTTATTAGATAAAGTTTTTGGTAAACACACTTGTAGTGGCATCTCATCATAATAATCATTTCAGTCAAAAGACGTACACTATTGGACATAGGCCTCTCCCAAGAGTCGCCGTAATGACCGGCTCTGTGCGGCTCGCATCCATTGAATTTTTGCGACTCTCTCCAGTACCCCTAGCCAAGTTGCTAATCTGCAATAGTTAACGCTTGTAGAAAGCTTCAAATGTACGGGGATGACGTCGTCTTAACGCTCAGTTACGTGGTCAGAACAAAAGAATTGGCGGCAAAATCAACTCGAAGCGTTCGACGCAAGCGAAACGGTTGTAACTTGGCTAGGGGGGCAGGTCATTTTCCCACTTCGTGGAACATACTTCTTTATACTGTGTGTACATAAATTATAAAATAAATAATAAATAAATATACTATTCACAAGTGTTCACCTTTTTGATATTTAAGTGATGTGATTATGCCACATAGATTATAGGATTACCTACTTAAATATAAAATTTAATGAAAGATGGATGCAAACTAGCGTTCCAACTAAGGTGACCTTAGTCTGTATATTTGTTTTCTGTTGCGGCTACATAGATGTAATCCACGCGCTAACACGTTTGGTGGTTGGGAAAATGCGTCTCCCAACCAAGAGCGTTGAAGGTCATGGATTACACTTGCTGTATACATGGATTGCATCTAGCAAGGTCTCTTCGGTTGAGATGTTGGATTACTATGTATTTACCCCTTAAATTTCCATGAAACACTTCAAAGCTGTCAGTCACTGATTGACGCCTACTTATTAAACAATTTTCAATAATGAAATCACAGATACTTTTTCGTGATTAACGTGAAAAGAATCCATCAATAGAACTTGAAAAACGATCGATTCAATTTCAATTCAATGAACATAAACCTGCTACCGACAACAACCTAACAATATCTTCGTACAAAATCATTTCAAAATCTGAATTTATTTTCGCTAAACAGTCTCACCAAAGGGGCTCAGATGAAAGTCACACTTAATCCATGAGAATCCGAAAAAAAGGTGGGATTTGTGTTAACAAGAAAAAGTGTGAGAAAAAGATTTTATCACGTAAATCTTGGAAATTATTTCTTAAAAAATTTTCAAGTTGGCATTATGCCTGTCTGATTTATCAATTTAAACTTACTTTTATCGTTTGCTGAGAGGATTGTGGCAAAAGCTGTTTCGTGATGTCACCTGTTTGTGTTTAGCATTTTTGTTTCGTAAATTAAAATTGTGTTTACTTTGACTATCGAACAATACCAAACTTAAGTGGCAGTAAGTGGAGCACATTGCTCGCAAAACAGATAGTTGATAGCACCCAAAAGTTCTGGAGTAGTAATCTCATACTGGAAGACGCAGCGATGGTAAACCTTGCAAGGTGGATCGATGACCTAGGTTTGTGGGAATCCAATAAATGTGACACACACGGGAACGTTCATTGTTTTAACACTAAGGCGTAGTCTATGTCCAATAGTGAACGTTTTTTGGCTAAAATGATGATGAAGATTATATTGGTAGTAGATTAGATTTAAACTCGTCAGAGGTTCTAGATAAAGTATTATTCTAACATGAATGGAATGAATGTAGATAAATAATATATCACTTGTCTCTGCGCTCTTATGACACAAAGAGCAGTTAAAGAAATACATATAGGTTTAAGTCAGTAAAAGTTTTATATTCTCTCGCTTTACCTACAGTAGGAATAGTTATTTAATGGTTTCGTTAGATATCTCTGATTAAGCATCGTCTGATAATGACACTTTTTCTTTACGATTTGATAGGAGTGAATGTTGACATTAACGCGACCAAGTAATTATAGATACTCTCAGTGGGCCCGAAGTAATCGATTCAAGCTTCATTAGTGTTGTTACAGAGAGAAATAGTTTGTTCGGATAATGCAGTGATTTTCAAACTATTTGAGAACGCGACCCCTTTTTATAAAAGCGGGCAGAGGACCTACTGCGTTGTTATGATTAAGTTTTGAATGTTTATGTCAAAGTCGAATATAAATCAAACTAGCTGCTGGCAGTGACTTCGCCCGAGTGAAAGTAAAGTTATAAGGAAACATACTGTTACGTACGTGGGTAATCAAATGCCGATTTACTGACGAGAGAGCTTTATTCACCACAAACAATAACAATTAGTCCAGTCAACAATAATCCGAATCGCAATTAACACTAGAGTACCGTTACACTATCGCTTAGGTCGTTTAGTAAAATCACTTCAAGTACTAGGGTAGTTCGCTCTTGATCGCAGTCGAAATCACAACTGACTCGCTTCCAGCCGGGGGCTCGTATTTATATGCGGAGCCAAGAAAATTCTAGATACCCCGGATTTATCCAGAATTCCAGAACGATTGAATCGCTTCTCGAAGTCATAAATCATTTTTATTGCTCGTAATAATAAGAGTCACGTTCATGCGAATTTCGACTCTATTGTTAACGTCGGAGAGTACAATTTCCCTTACGGTTAGATAAATGCCTACTACTACTTGTAGGTATGTTGTGGATGTTTCGCGATTTTTCTAAAAATGACTACGTCCAACCATTCTAGACCTTTCGAACAGCAATGCATTTTAATTATTATGTGCTATTTGCTATTTTCTCGAAGATATGGCGTGTTCACGTTTAATGGCGTAACAATACATATTCCCGAGACAAAAAGAATAAAATAAAACTATTCCAGGACATGATCTACCCGAGTGCCAAATTTCTTCCGAATAAATATGGCCATTCAAGCATGCAAAAGTAATAAACATACATACACATAGTTACTAAACACTTTTATAATATGTACTACGTGTCAAAAATAGAAATAAGATTAGAAAAAATACTGATTAATGTACCTCTAAGGCACAGCCGTCTTACCGAATTTTTTATTTTATAATGAAAGTTAGGGGCAGCAACCATTTTTACTCTTGTTTTGCTTGCAACTTGAACCATCCAATTTAAATGTTTATTTGTAAGAATATGATACAAGTCTTGTAGATTATAGATTCCAGCATGTCCTGTCGTATTATGGCATACCAATATTTCTATAAAAAATAATTTCTTATCAAATTAAAAGGCTCAATTTTTTATCAAATTAAAACGTAAAATTTATGAAAAATGGTGTAAATAAAATAAATAAAAAACAATAATAATATATGGTGTAATGGTGTGAATAAATTATTTTATTTATTTATTTATTACGGCACTCCAACGAATAGTTCGCAGAAACATGTACAAAAAAAAGAAAAAATCTTACCAATAAACCTATTATTACAACGAATTTTTCACTTAGAGGTATGCACAGTATCTTGCTGAATTTAATTAAGTAATGTTAAATATATTTAGAATTATGAACAATTAATTATTACATTCAACAAATAATAACTAAGTACAAAACAAAAACAAGGAAAAAAGAACAATAAAATATAGAATAAGAATTTTGAAACAAAGCAAAAAACAAATAATAAGTAAATGATTGTCGTGAGGAAACCGACATGTCCTAGAACCAAAAATTCAAAGACATGTGACATCCACCAACCCGCACTGGGTCCGCGTGGTAGATTACGGCCCATTCCCTCTCCTAGAGAAGAGGCCTGAGTCCCAGCAGTGGAAACATTATAAGGCCGACTATGCTATGCTATGCTACTGCGGATTACAATGCATATCTAAAAACAATTGTAACAACACGTAAGAAAACGAGACCCCTGGGGGTTGCGTTTTACAAATTGAAAAACACAGGTTCATAAATTGACAAATCTCTACCTATAATCAGAAAATCTTAATCCCCCATTAATTGCTTAGTTTATTTTAGTCACTAAAATCCTCCTAAATATAATAAAACTTTTCAGTTCCTAAGAGCAATTCCAGGCGTAAATTGCTAAATGTCTGTTCAAGAAAATTGCTTTTTCGGCTGCTCGAAAACTGTCATCTGTTATAATTTTAACGATAGGATAGAATTTGTATCCCGGAAAACGTAAAATAGAATTTTACCTCCGTTTTTTGCCACTTTCCTGTTGGTAACATTATTAAGATCTCTTTTAGAACAGATATTATGAAAACCATCAGAACGTTCATCTTTTACATTTTTTTTGTTAATTATATCGAATAACAGCATAATCAGGCTTTTAATGTTCTTATTGCGGGGAGGTCCTAAACCTCCTCTCTAGGAGAGAGAAAGGTCATCCAAGTAGGCCAGGCGCGGATTGGTGGATGACAGATCTTCGATTTTTTGGCTCGGCATTGGCATGTCGGCATTGGCAAGTCCAAGCCAATTTCCTCACGATGTTTTTTTTCACCGTTTTGTGTAGCAGTGATGTTGAAATAATTGTATAAGGGGCTTGAACCGATGACCTACATCTCGTAAGCCGGGGTTATTACCACTTGGCTACCGCTGCTTTTATGAACTGCTCCTGATTTTCCAGATGGAGCTGAGTGGAACATCTGATAAGGTGCGGGTGAAAGAAGAAGCAAGGCGGTAACTGATTGGTGTCCAAGAACCGGAAGCCAATTGTACAGATAGACAGATGACATTGTTGATATCATGAGTAGAACTTTGATGGGGTTGGCGCAAGGAAAAGAAAATCCTCGGCAGTGGGCGATATTGGGCTGTGGATGAAGCAGGGCGCAAACGTTTGTGTCTTGTGTCAGATACAACCTACCGTAAACATCCACTGCGCATACGTAAATATTTTTTGTGTCGAGTTGCTTCCATTGTATAAATACTCATGACGTTCAAAAAGTGTTTCCTTGCCGGTTACTGGAACAAAAAAGTCTCCATTTGTGCAGCGCCTAATTGTTGCACAAGACAAAGGACATGATTATGATGTAAATAACATGGGCAAGGTGAAATAAGATAGGCAGATATAACAGAATGAATGCACTAAATCATAGTGTTATAGCAACGCCCTCAAAGTCTATTGAACCATAATAATAAAAGTAGCCTTTATTCAACAATCATATTATACAATGTTTCTTACATGCTAAGTTTTATTATTGGACACCAGATTCTCGAAGATTGTGTTGCTTCCCAGCATAGGCCTCCCCTAAAGCTTGCCACAGCGGCGGTCATATGCCTTTCTCCTCCACGTAATGCCCGCAGTACGTTTGGTGTCGTCCTCCCATTTACGACGTTGTCTCCCTTTTTTTCTATATATATATTGGATTTCATTCAATATATTGTATTGGACACAAGTTCGTTTCGTCCTTAGCCCACTTGTATTCCTTATCATGTGGCTTGTCCACCTACATTTTAATTTTTTTAATGCAACGGCAACGCCCTCAAAGTCTATTGAACCATACTAAACATCAACTTCCACGCCTTCTTCCAACTATCTTAGGATCGGTTTCCAGTCTAGGCGGAGACACTGGATACCCGTATTTTACATGGAACAACTGTCTATCAGGCTTCCGCAATCCAGCTACTAGGCAACACATTACTTCTTGGATATACTGACGGTCAAACTTATGGCGTCTGACTTAGGCTAAGAACTTATGAAGCGGTTTTCACCCGCGCCCGTCGCGTTAGAAGAAACAGCTATTTTATATCAAAACTCACGAGACCGCAGATTTACGCGGTTACGCAGCCACCACGGCAGTTTATGAATTTTAAATTTGTTTTATCGCAAGACATGCGGTTGCAAGATGTGTGGTGAAATGATCGGTGCCCGGTCGCCCGCTAACCGACCGCAGAGCGCTGAGCCCGACCGTGGCCCACGAGGTTCTACTAGTTGAACGCAGGTAAAGCGAGAGCCGCGAAAAACCGCGCTCAGCGCAGACATAAAACGCGTCGTGAAATGTGATTTATTTTTTTACATATAATTATATCTGAATTCTACAGAAGCTGCGGGCCCACAACCGCGGCGGCCGCGGGTAAAAACCGCTTCGTGAGTTCTAAGCCTAACTATAACACGACGGAAGTATTGACAGAGATGAACTTGAAAAGTAGTTATGAATATAAAAAATCATTTTGGCTTTTGTGGACCGCTAAACTACTGATCCATCAAAACTACATGTTACTTTGAAAGTAAACAGAACAAAAAAAAAAGTGTGAGGTTATCACGCAAAACTGTTCAACGAAATCCCAAAAATTCTATATTTTATTTAAGAAAAAAAGGGACCAAAACCTGTTTAACTTTGACACAAACAAGACACTTGACGAAGCTTCGATGTTTCCCTTTCAACCAGTACGTGTCGATGGAGATACGTTTATTTACTGTGAGAAGAAATTTATTGGCATCGAAAATGTGTTTAAGATACTCGTAATAGGTAGGTACGATGCTTGGCACGTAGTTTGGTGTGCATCTTCAAACTCAAAATTATTTATTTCACATTATAAGTGCATGGGCACTTATAAAACATCAGTAGGTAGCCCACGGTTTCAATTTGTCGTTTTCTATGGAGAAGAACCGGCAGGAAACTCCATGGTTACTGTTGTACTTTGGACTTCGCAAATGGCGACAGCGACTGGCGCACCACTCGTCATAATTATAGCGGTCCCCTCTTTGGAAAGTGGCTGGAAAGACCTCACGGCATCCTCACGTTCAGGAGGTCGCACGTGCACGCGTGAAGGAGCGACCCTCATGCCCCAGCCGCCAGGATTCCGACCTCAATTTTCGGCCACCATAGGCGTGCGGGCTTGCAGTCCAACCGTCCGGTAACCGTCCGGGCCAAGCTCAGGTCGTCAACGACGTGTTTCACGCGCGCCTGATGAAGAAGTCAGCAAACCGTAGGGGCCCAGCAGGGTCGAAGCTATATATCGTCACCCTCCCTGCTAACTAGCAATTGATATTTTTCCAGGGCAACCGTTTTTCGTTTGGGCGTTGTAGCATAGTATGTTTCTATAGTTGCGTTAGCTATAGCTTTATTTAATTAATAAGTGTTTTATATTGCTTTTGGCTTATTCGCTAGTTAGTAGTGGCTCTAAAGCCTTAAGGTACGAAGGTAGTGAGAATATTTTTTCCCTTTTTTGCATATAAGACAAAAATACAGAGAACTTATTCGAAATAATGTTATGGACATGTAGGTATTAGTAAAGATACGCCAGTTTCTGAGATATGACAGTGGGGAGAGATATTACTTTGACCGAAGCCTACAGGGTTTGCTTCTGAAAGGAAAAGCCAGAACATACCACAGAGGTCAGAAATATGACGTTTTTAAACAATGCCATCTATCAATCGAATTAGGAACTAATTCAATATACGTCATCTAGGCGAAAATGTATGATATACGCTAACATTAATGTATGTTAGCACCACGCAATGTAGCGCGTGAAAACGCACCTACACACGTACCAACTTGCGGGAGTGCAGATATGCAACATCGGGCGGGTTTTTTGCGCACGCACGCGCGTAGATGCGTTTTGTAAATTCGCGCAGGCACGCACTAATTTTATACAAAATCACGCACGGTACTAAAAGACTCAGTGTGCCATACCTTGCGTATTGCCTCGCAACCACGCGTGTGTGCGCATATCTCTCCGCATGTAGCTGGGTGATCTGCATGAACACGCGTAGATGTATTTTCAGTGTGTTAGACTGTGCGCGCTTTCTATACAAACGGAAATACTTATGAACAACTTTAAGACACGCATTCACACACTACGCGGCGGGGTGCGGAGCAGTGTGATAACCGCCAGTTACTATCACGTGAGCATAACCGATGGCAATAGCTAGTCATACATAATTATGCCTAGACTATAATAAACGATGTTGTTGCCTTAGTGAAGAAAGTAACATGAATATTCTGCTCGAAATCGCGCGAAACACAAACAGAACTTTCGAAAACAAATAAAATCTGGAGACTTGAATGTTTTCTTTTACCTGCTCCAGTACTGTATGTACATCGGTTAAATGGCTGTAAAAGAGTTGTGTGCTATGCGGACTGACGATAATATTCGTTCCATCTTTGAATGTTCGTTCTATCTGATTTCCATTTTTGCTGACACGTTTGAAGGTATACTATAAGTATTTATATTATAAGAATCCCTTTAAAATAAAAGGCTGTTTTATTTGCGTCGGATTGTTTGTTTATAAAATAAATAAAAGCGAAAGTTTGTGAGTACAAATAATAAAATAGAAATAGTGTTCATTTATAAAACGCCAGTATTTTTATACCACCGAAAGAATAGATGCGTAGCGACATATTTAAAGGTGCCATATAAGAACTACATGCATGATAGCGTAAATAAGAGTTCTCTGCAGCCTAAAATTATCGGGCAGTTGCGGTAACGCGGAAAACGATTTTATACACATTTACATTATAATAAGAAGCACAGAATATTTTTTAAATTACGAAACTTTCGACGAAAATTCCCACCAATGGTAGACGATTATGCGTTGATGTCTGAAAAACGGTATGTTATATTCCGATTAAACGATCCCATACAATAATTTTTGACTATAACTAAAGTAAAACCGCCGATATAACAAGAATATGATCATATATCGCATAAGATAAAATTAGACGGTCGTCATTAGAAGGCTTAAAGTCAGCTAAAGAGAAATGGAAAGAGAGATATGTTCGGAGTTTCCTTGCGTGACTGCATCAGGAATAAAGATATCCGCAGAAGAACCATGGATACGGACATAGCCCGAACTTAATTGGCAGTGGGCAAGATGCATTGTTTGCAGAACAGATGGCCGTTGGGGCTAAAAGATTCTGGAGGGTTTATTTTTATAATGTGAAAATCATCTAATGACAGCCCCCGCTCTTGGACGGAGCAGGAGATAGTGTCAGACTCTTACTGACTAAAAACCCACCCCGTTCCTTCGTGCCTTCGTACCGGGGCTGAGTTACTCTTTCGCAACTAAACCTGGCCCCAGTAGGCTTCGACCAAGCTGGGCCCCTGCTGTTGCTGACAACTCCTTGAGGCGCGCGGGAACAGTGTGCGCCGTCGACGACATGGGCTTGGCTCGGACAGTTACCCAAGCCCGCGTCTACGGTGACCGAAAATTGGGATCGGAATACCGGCGCCGGCGAGAGCGCCATTGCCTGATGCGATCGGCCTCAAGTCCTGGAGGGGTGATCGCGTACCAGAAGATGCAGCGTTAGAAGGCTTTCCACAAGGTCTTCCGATGACCGGATGAGGGTTGCGGAAATCTGGTGGACATGAAACGCACAGGACCCTTCATAGTGGTCATACTTTGGGGAGGCCTATATCCAACAGTGAACATCTTTTCGCTGAAATAATGATAATAAATATCAGATTAAAATAAAAACTAGAAATACAATTATTATCGTTTCCAGAACGTTTCAATATCGTTTCCATATCATCGGTACCAATGTTCTCTCCTCTTTACTACTTACAGCGGGCATGAATTTTTACGATATCTGACAGGCTACCGTAAAATACGACTGGATTGTTCCACTGCACGCTATAGATGTCGTGGGCCCGTCACAAGTACCTACATGTAAAGGTTATTTTTTAAATATTTATGAATCAAAAAAAAAAAATAGTAGAAAAACCAAAATAGTCGATGTGGCTCAAAAGGCTGCCAAACTGAAGTGGGACTGGGCAGGACACGTCTGCCGCATGCCCGACAAACTGTGGGCCAAAGTAGCACAAAGTTGGTGCCCTGAAACAGCACGTCGGGGTCGCGGTAGACCACGAAGGAGATGGCGCGCCGAACTTGATAGATTCCACCAGAACTGGCAAGAAGAAGCCCGGGCGCACGAAAAATGGAAGGAGTGGAGGGAGGCCTTTGCCCAGGAGTGGGACAGAACAGGCTAACAAATAAATAACAAATAAAATAAATAAATTATGAATCGCGGTATTTAGTTTGCTGAGCGCTGGCTGTTTTGCGCGGATGTGACGCATATCTTACGTGTTACTTTTAGTTCGATATTGTTATTTTTTTTATGGTATGCGTCATGTTTGACGTGAATAAACACTTTTTCTTTCTTTCTAGTTTTTTTGAGATAAGTAAGTTTTTTTTTTCCTTAGCCTCCCGCTCTGCCTACATGTCGAACACATCATCGCTTACCATCAGGTGTAATGATGGTCAACGTGAGCCTATCTATACATTTATACATACATATAAATAAAATTGGAGTGTCTGTTTGTAATATTGAAATAAGTGTTTTTTACTACATGCATATGCATATATATACGATACATACACCAAAATAACATTTTTTTTTTTTTGTCGGTCTGTCTGTTTGTCCCGGCTTATCTCTGAAATGGCTGGACCGATTTTGACGGGATTTTTTTTGGCATGTAGTTGATGTAATAAGGAGTAACATAGGATACTTTTATAAAAAAAAAATTCAAAATCTTGCAGTCCACGCGAACGGAGTCGCGGGCACAGCTAGTCAATAATATAATATAAAGAAATTAAGCATAACAAAGTAATACAAAGATTTAATAGTAGATTCAAGTTTAACATAATGGATTAAATATTTTTTGATTGATTTAACACTCTCGCTTATGCTACACTTAAATAATAGGTATATAGTTAATTTATAGTAGGTAGGTAGTTAATTTTATGTTCGGTGGGTAAAAATCATCCAGGTAACATCCTCCACCCACTGCAAATAATCCAGATCTATGTAAATACATTCGTTGTTATTAAAATAATATTCTGTAAAAATATTGTAGTATTTTAATTGGGTCAAATAAATATTTATTTAAGTAAAATATCTACCAATCGAGTGATTTTTAATATCTACATAATTATAATGAATTGAATCAATCCAATCAAAAACTTAATTGTTTAATGTGAACTCAATAGCTTTGAACTTTAAATATTCAATTCATCATGTGCTGGTTTTAGAATAAAAAGTTCTGTTTTTAAGTGACAAAGTAATCGCTAACACTTATGAACTATCTAGAAATATTTATGTAATTATATAAGGTGAAATATTAATTAAAAAAGTATTTTATTTCAAGAGAATCAGAAATCACGTTTATTATAAAGCCTAAATCCTACTAACAGACAGTCATGATTACAGTAAGGAAATGCAATAGTTTAGAAAAAATAAAATGACACAGATACAGATAATTACATTTATAATATTTACAATATATATTATAATTTAATAAAAAATAATTCTATTAACAATACCTACAATACAATACAATTAAATCTTAACTAATCTCACGGGAATATGAAACGGAGAAAAATATTACATGGTAATGTAACGGGGGGAGACGCTAATAAAAAGGCTTTTAGTTTAGTTACGACTAATTATATTGAATGAGGCCTTTAAATTATGTATATAAAATTAAATTAATATTTTTCATTGTTGACAATCATCTATCATCATTCCAATCTATCTTTTTAAAAACCATAAACCTTAAAAGGTCCATTACAATGCAGTTTTTACTGCAACTAATATGTGACCTCTAAAGTCGTCACAGAAATGACTTAATTAAAACGAGGCTAAGAATAAAAAACAGAAATCTTAAGTAAGATTATAAGTTATGTTCAAAAAAACACGTTATGGCTTATCTGAAGATAACTAAGATCAATACCTAACGAGCAAGCGATTGATTGGATTCATTAATTTAATCTTAGATTCAATCAGCTGCAATCCCAAAAAGCTGTCTAATTAACAATTCTACGAAAAATAATGTAATATGGATTAAAAAACTAAGTACTATTTACTAAAAAAAGGCGTCGAAAATCGATCTCCGTGGAATAAAGTACATTGACTTTTTTCTAATTAATTCTGCGTAGGTACCCAAAAAACAAATAATGAATTGCTTTTTATTACTAGATCATGTAAAGGATCATGATATAATGTTGATTCAAAGGTAGGAGGGTGAATAAACGTCGCGCGGTCAACAAGTGGACCCCGCGCGGTCAACGAGTGAACGCCAAGTGGTCGACGAGTGGACGTCGCTTGGTCCACGAATTTGCGATCAGTTTTTAGTTATAAAGCAAAAACGATACGGCCGACTCGTTCGAAAGAAAGGCTGGGAATAAAGGGAGGGTGGGGAGTGGCGCATCGCTAGAGGGCCTAATACACTACGCGTTAATCAGACTCGTTTTGTCTATGGTTTGACGTATCGCGTAGTGTAATAGGGGTTTGTTAGACTGTCTTTCTATGAGTGAAAAATATTACGAGTCTGAATATCGCACGCGTTATTCAGCGCAGTGTAATAGGCCTTTAAGATACTTAAAGGCCTATTACACTGCGCGTAATATCGCGTCCTCGCGTGAAACATTCGTGGGGAGCGCGCGGTGCACTCGCTACCCGCGCAATGCGCAGTCAACGCAAGGCAAGCATGCGAGCAGCGTTTTGTCACCGAGTGGTCCACCCGCCGTCCGCGCGTGGAGGGCTTACGACCGAGGCAATCCGGTGACGCTACGGAGTTGATATAGTGAGAGTATACCCATACAAGTCCTTTTAAAGAATACTAGCTACAGGAGGCGAAGCGGTGCGGAGTGGGTGCCGGGTTGCTCTAATCAGCTGTGATCTTCATCTGGCACCTACCTTACAAAATGTTATTCAGGCACCTAATGACAATATAAGCGAAGTATTACTGAATAATCTAAGTCTACTGTCCACAGATGTAGTTTTATAGAAGTGAAGTGATAGAGTTTGGGGGAGGCCTATGTCTAACAGTGGACGTGTATCGGCTGAAATGATGATGATGATGATGATGAAGTAATAGACGGCAACGAAGTGGCAACAACGTGCAAAAATATTAAGCTAGAATTATATTAGTCCGACGCAAACGTATAAAACGCCCGATTCGTATGTAGAACAATGTCGCGTCACAAAATAGATAGGTACAGAAATCAATTTACATACAAAGCGCGCTCGAGCAACGCACACATAGACACCGCCGACCACCGATATCTCGTAGCGCCTCGGACCACTCGTCGAACAGTTCCGGTTCAAACGCTCATTAGTGTGCGTCCACCGAGCGTAGGTATAAAAAGTGGAGTAGATAGTCATACATACATTTTTTTTTTAGGTGGGAAAAGACATCCAATGACAGCCCCAGCTTTTGGGCGGAGCGGAAAATAGTGTCAGACTCTTACTGACTAAACACCCACCCCGTTCCTTCAAGTCTTCATATCGGGGCTCGAGTTCCCTTTCGAATAACCTTGGCCCCAGTAGGCTTCGACCCGGCTAGGCCCCTGCTGTTGCTGACAACTCCTTGAGGCGCGCGGGACCATTGCGCTCCGTCGAAGACTTGAGCTTGGTCCGGACACTTACCAGAAGGTCGGACAACGAGCTACCTATTGCTCAATGTCCGCAAGCCCGCGCCTACGGTGGCTGGAAATCGAGATCGGAATCCCAGCGGCGGCCGAGAGCGCCGTTGCTGTTGAATAGAATAGAATAGAATAGCATTTATTCGGTGCAAGCAACACAATATACAACAACATAAAAAAATAATAAAAAAAGAGTACAGACATACAATTGCGTTCTGCCACCTCCTTTGCGAGCATTAATGCTTCACAGAAGTCGGCGACTGCCTGCCTCCTCGCTCCGGACCATGAACTCAACCAAGGCCCGGCTCGAGAGGTCTCCGCCGCCGATCGCCCCTACGAGGGGAATGGAGTACATACATGAGATTGTCTTCTGTACCTATCTATTTTGTGTTCGCGTGGCCTGGGTCAAGTGTAGCTCTACAAGTCTAGTTTCCATATACAATATATAGAGACCGACGCGCCCAGATCGGCGAATGTTTCACACATAGGCACTGTATATTTCTAGCTTTAGTCAGACGAAAAAATCATATAATTATGTTGACAATGTTATAAATATGAATCTATAATAAATATATATTTTATTCTTCAAATCTATTATCTTTGTCGTTACCGAGGTGTAGGCTTCAGAAAGTCGCTGTTTTATGGCACTAAATGGGAGTAAGGGCTTTAACATATTTGCCGAGGTATGGAGGAGTTTCGATTTGTAATGGATTACTGTGATGGAATATTACAGTTAATTTCTTCTATTAGGAGGACTGTAGTACCTTAAGCTCGATAGCATGCATGTATGTTTTGCTAGTTTATGTATTGTTTATATGTAGATAGTATACCACAAACTACCTGCGTATCTTTTTCTCCTTCTCTGTCAAATCCATCTAAAGGTTGTCTGTAAAAAATCGCTTTATCGATAAGACCACTAATTGTGGCACCCTATTAATTTTAAGTTTCTTATGTAACTGCTTTATTTTTGGTGTACAATAAAGAATTTATCTATCTATATATCTATCATGGTTGGCGTAGTGGTTAATCGATTGGCTGCTAGGAACAAATATTTGTATGGCCTACAAATAATTGTTCCGAGTGTGTGTAACTTATGTATGTAAACTTATATGTTTGTAAACGCATCCACAATACAGGAATAATTCCTATTATGGGACAACGTTTTTTTTTCTTTATAAAAATCGCAGTCCTACAGTACGTCAGTCATTCGCCGACACAGTGCTTGCAAATATGAAGCATTTTAGTAATTTACTAAAAATGTACATATTTCATTATTAAAACTTGCTAGTAGAATAATTTAACAAATAATCAGAATTATTGCATGTATATTACTTCAGTGTTTAATCGATAAAAGAAATTTTTAGAGGCGTCTTAGTGTTTTTTTTTTCAATTGCACTAAACTAGCTGTATAGACATCCGAGGTTACACTAATTCACACCTAGCTTGAACAATCCTACCAATTTTCAGCTGGGTGCGAATTATCGTAACCTAACTCCTATTGTTTGGTCTAATTTGACTGGACTATGAATAAAACACTGACTGTTTCAAACCGATATATTCACTTGTTTCACAACCACTTATTGCACTGTTACCACTGTTCACTCACGTTTCCACTATTGGATCACTATTAATTCTCGTCGACAAAATTGTTTCCCAGACACCTAACTAAATTGCGGAGAATCTTATCAGCGACTTATAAGAAACTGACGTCATTGACCAACTCCATCTGTGGATTTTTAGTAAAACTAAGACTGTCCAACGCGTGACTGGTAAACATTTTTGGGAAATAGATGTCACTAAACAAAAACTAAAAAGTCCGGCTAAACAGACCCTACAATGTAATTTGGAACGAAACTGAAAGAAACAATCAAATAACAATTAGATGTCCGATGTAGTAATAGCTATTTTAGTCGTAAGCTAGCTACATTACAAGAGACATGCCGCTTGGTAGTCAAATGTCTTGATCACACGTACCGAGTGAACGAGCGAGGCAGTAAAATGGCTCTCGACCGAGACAGTGATGTAAGCGAGTAGCTGTTTACACATGTTAAGAAATTGTCACAATCAGTTCAGTTCTGTTGAAACTAAAATTCGGCAACTCCAAAACTTTTAAACAAAAATTATCTGGAGAAAAGGTGCGCGCGGCGACGTGACGGCAGGCATGTGCCGAGTGGAGTTCAGACCTGCCGAGGGAGCGAGCGAGACAGTGAGGGGAAGCGGGAGGATGTGCACTCGGCCTAGTAAGTAGAACGGGTGCCAAGCTACTGTCTCGCCGCTTTGCTCGGCCTACTACTCGGCGCTGTGTTTACACGTACCGAGCACTCGGCCGAGAGCACTGTCTCGCCCGTTTACTCGGTACGTGTGATCAAGGCAAAAGTAGGTTGATTTGTACGTTCACTACCTAGCGGCATCTCCCTTGTAATTTCAAAACGGGGCTTTTATTTTTTGTCAACTTTATCTATTTATCATTTATCCCGAAAAATTTCATATATTTTCTGATTCTATTTACAGCAGTGGATTATATACTTTTGCGCATTATAAAACTCGCGATTAGCTCCTATAATCCTTTAAAAATACACCGGATTTTAGTAGACCAGATTTACTCCACTTTTAGAATCTCTTAAAATAATTATTTGCGTCTGAAACACCTACGTAATCATGCCTACTAGATTATTAAAACGTTCATAAGCGAAAAATAAACACAACGCACAAATCATTTATATGAAGAGCGCTTAAACCAGTCATTTTGCGAGCTACACTTGAAACTTCCTACATTTTTAATGTACGCACCTTGAAAATATATGAATGGGTTAGAGCCTACTCGCTTTTAATTGCTGAATCACAAACTGGCAGTCAAATCCACTCGAATTTCTACCTTAAAAATACTAAAGTCAGGGTTGAAATCAGCTTTAGTCATTTATGCTCTTAAGTCCTTTTGAAGGTTGACAGTCCTCTGGAAGTTTGCCAGCAACTAAAATCTGTGACCAAGCTATGTTTTAATCTAAATTATTTTAGCCCAAAATAATTCTGGCCATAAAGTTTATGACGTGGGAACTCTTGGTGAATTTTAAGTGGACGATGTCCGAGAACTGTGTCTACAAACTATGCGTAAATGTGACCTTTTTGAATAGTTTCACTGCAAATATTCATAATTTTGAGGTAGTTGTCCTCATTTTCGTGGATTTTGGTTTCAATGACTTTATTGTTTTGTACCTCAGAAATCAGGATTCAGTATTTAATGAACTATTTTGAAACCCGTGGCTTTGTGCCGATGGCAGACAATGACAGCCCTCTCTCCTACATAATTTTATTTAATAATTTATATTCTGAACATGATATAAATATTTTAATAATCTCGCAGAGGTTAATCGAAATCAAATACGGTTCGATTAACCTTTCAGAGATTAAAATAACATGAAAATTTTCCAATCTTTTTTTAAGTCCAATGTAAGTTATTTTTGTACTAAATTAAATTTAAAAATCTGTCATTGCTTTACGTTCTAAAATAAATTGTGGAAAATTTTGTTGTGATCTTTTTCACCGGTATCTTTTTTAAGAATTTAGGGGTCTTTATGTGAAGTATGAATAGGTTACTTCTAGGCAAGCGTGCTCCATCGTCAACCACGTCATCGTCATTTAACGCAATGCGTTTAACGCCTTGTTCTGAACTGAAAGGAATGAAGATGGCCAGAGGGTGTATAACACCATCCCTCTTGCACTCTTGACATTTTAATACGTCATTGTAAGTCCTCAGTGGTCAAGCGCGATCCAATAATTTTGCTGAAAAAAAAAAAAAACAGAATGAATGGAACACCTATACCTACTAATATAATAATGAGGGAAAGTTTGTTTTTATGTTTTTTTTGTTTGTAGGAGGTAATCTCTGGAAGTGCGACCAGCACTAATTACTAAAAATTTTTACACCAGTAGAAAACTGCTTTATTCCTAAGTAGAGATGTACCTTTGCCGGCAATATTGCCGTGAAGTGGGAACATTGGTGGCAATATTGCCCGAAGCATGAATATTGGTGGTAATATTGCCAGTAATATTAAACAACGGCACATTTATTCCTAAGTGACATAGTCTATATTTTATGTACGCAGGAGAAGCTGCGGGTAAAAGCTAGTTCTTCATAAGGGTATAGCTGTAGCTCCCAACACATTCTAATCCAACCAATTATTAAGCCTACAAAAACGCTACCTGCTTTCCGCCAACTGTGTCAATTACAACAAAATAAATACCTAACGACTGGAAGGACCAAAAAAGGATACTTTTGTTTACCTCCTACTAAAAGCTTCGCCTACCTATTTACAGGATCTCGTGAAAGGAGTCTCGGACTACGTAGGCTGGTCCTTTTGACGTCATCATCCATCATACTGTGGGACAAATGGCTTGAGTATCGGATTCCAAGGTTTAGGAAGTTATTTTCATAAATTGGGAGGATGAAAAAGGATTATTGTTAGACTAGCTTTTGCCAGCGGCTTTGCTTGCATGATTGGCAAAAAATATTTCTAGAGAACATACTCCTGAGATAAAAAGTTTTTTTTTTTGTTCGTAGTAGGTAATTTCTGAAAGTACTGGTTCGATTGCTAAATTTTTTTCATCGATCGAAAGCTGCTCTATTCCTGAGAGACATAGATTTAATTTTAATGGCAAAAGCTAGTACAATATACGAAGGATTCAAATGGTTGCAGACAAACTTAGTTACGTTTATATGAATTCCGTTATCTTTGTAAGTGGAATGCACTTAGAAATATTGTAACATTGTAATCACCTTTATATGAGTCTTAAATGCACATTCTTTCAACTTTATAGTGTAAATTATCTGACAAAGGAAGCGTGACTAATGTATTAGGAAGTTTCTAAGAAGAAATTAATTGCTTTATAAATACAAAGTGAGGTAATGATACTGTTACTTTTGTTAAAGCTATTGCATAGCTTCTATCGCTGGCCTTGAGCGTGGAGACCGAATCCAGAAATTCCGTAACGAAAATAACCTAACACCCCCCACTCATTTGTTTTCTTATCGGTCACCACACTCAAAAAGTGTAACTTCAATTAATATCAAAGAAAAAAAACAAAGGAAAAAATACTGCATAAATAAAATAAATAAATAATTATAATTGCATAAGTTGATAAAAAACGCTATGCAATAGCTTTACCGCGGCAGTCCCCGAGTGCCACACGTCTTTTTTTCTGGTATGGACATTTCGAACAGTAAAATAAACACAACTTAGTTCTTTAAATACTAATATTGTAAAGTAGGAAAAATTGTATTGTGGTTAGCAATGAATAACCTCAAAAAAAAAAAAAAATACAGGATCGATTTTAAAAACTCTTTCAACTGTAAATATTTTTATTCAATAGTGATATGGCCAAAAATGGTCTTGGTTATAACTGCAAACTATGTAAATATAGCATGTGGGCGTCATGCCAGAATCACAGTGGTTAGTCCCTTCTTTGAGGAGTGGCTGGAGAGGCGCCATGGCGTCTTTACCTTCAATCAGACGAAAAAATGTGTTGCGTCGATCCCAAGTAATATGAGATAAGGTCAGGAAAAAGAAAAAGAAGAAGTATGAAGTCGACCTTCTGTAATAATCTTTGGATTTGTTTGTATGCACAGAATATGCAAATAATACGTACGTAGTTGTTCGTCAAATGCGTGCATTTTTCAGTAAATTTTAGTTTCATGCAAATTAAATAGACATGTATGCAAAAGAATTACGTATTCGTCATAATTTTGCATAGAGATGACTGATTTAAACTAAGTACTATTGTGGCTTTGTCTGTTGAATTTTATAGGATTGACATTGTTTTTCTATGCTGATTTGAAGGTGAATGTTTGGAAAGTAGGTATGTTTGGTGTTTTCTTTGGATAAATAGTCCAAGATCCCAGGGCCAGACGTCACGTATTTTCTGACGAAGGAAATATGGACGATTGAGTACTGTTAATTTGTACTAAGAACGCATGCCTATCTGCTAGCTTGCTTAGATGGCCGATTTTCAGGTATCGGGTAATCAAGGTAGGTACATAAAAACAGCACTTACTTCACATAAATTCTCCAAGCTGATTTTTACATATATTTTAGGCAATATCTTCAAAATCAAATCGTCAATACACCCAGACACATTCCGTGGGCCGTATTGCTTTACAGACGCTCTAAAGCTCTCAAAATAATGACATAACTTCATGTAAATTCTCATGCTTGATTTTTATAAAATGTTCACCATACAACTATTTTAAAACCTTTTACAAGAAGACAGACCGATCCACAACACCCTGTATTATTTTAGTCTTTACAATCCATCCTAAGGTTGTCTTGTAGATACCGCTGTCAGCGATAAGGCTGCCATTGTACCCATAGATTTAAGTTTATGTATAAGTTGTTACTTTCTTGGTGTACAAAAAGTTTATTCTATTCTATTCAATGTGAATAACAAAGGCTGTTTATTATTAAGCTATTGCATAGCTTCTATCGCGGGCCTTGAGCGTGGAGACCTAATCCTGAAATTCCGTAACGAAAAAAACCTAACAAACAAATGAGTGGGGGGTCATTTGTTTTTTGAGCGTGGTGACCGATAAGAAAACAAATGAGTGAACAATCAATCAAAATTCAATTCAATGTGTGAAAGTGTAACTGCAAAGAAAAAAAAACAAAGGAAAAAAATACTGCATAAATAAAATAAATAAATAATTATTAATAAGTTAATAAAAATGCTATGCAATAGCTTTACCGCGGCAGTCCCCGAGTGCCACACGTCTTTTTTTTTTAAACTACTCTCAAAACACAGTTTAAAAGTTATTAAAGTTTTTTAAAAACATTCTGGCGAATACCGGTATCTAATATACCAGGATAACAACCATAACCAAGTTTGGCATTTTAATGTACATGTATCTTCCGTTGCCATTCTCTCTGGCTAATTCTTTAAAAGCCTCATAATGAACGAAGCTTGACCACGGATCTACAGATCAGATGTAACTTTGCAAAGCCGCATTTTTTTAAGGAGTTTTTTTTTAATCTACATAATTGTAGATTCTTCTCACTGAACAGATTGCACTTTTTAGTACACATTATACACCGCTAAATTTTGATCGTTTGAATCTCGTGGAGGGTCGATCCGGTACATGAAACACTATAGATTTGTAAAAAATCATTTATAAATTAAGCAGCTTTCTATTGGTGAAAAAATATAGCAATCGGACCAGTACTTTCAGAGATTACCTCCAACAAACAAAAAACAAAAAAAAAAACAAAATTTACTTACCTCTTCATTATATTAGTGTAGATGTGCCCAAACTTAGTGAGAAGACTCTACAGACTTAGGACTTGTCGCAACTCTGTGCGACAAAAAAATCGCAAACAGAACAACCTTTACTCCAAGGTTTTGTGCTAACGATAAGCAGAAAGCTTTGAAGAGAAAATAATTAATTGTTCACGTTAAAAAGTCGACGTTAAATATTTTACAGAATCTATGTTTTAACACGGTTTTAGAGGAAGAAGACACCTTTGGTAATGAGGGCTATTATGAACTTTGTTGAGTATTTATTTAACTATTTATGTACACACATGGAAATAAAAGAAAAGAAGAAGGAAACAGAAAAATAGTACAAAGGTGATGCTTATGCCTAATTAAATCTCTTGCAGCATACCTGCGAAAGGAAAGTTGAAGAAAACAGAGAAGTAGACACCCTGTGTAAAAGTAAAAGGAAAATTAGTACACACAAAATACATAGTTAACAATGAAATAATATAAAAGGCAAAAAAAAAAATAGTAATTAAAAGTATACATACTGTTATAATTTTATTATAAACATACACATAATTAATAAAATAAATATCACACAGATACATACTAAATAATACCTAAAATAAAATAACATTAGTATATACAATTATGGCGAAATAGAAAGATAGTGCTCTTTAACTCTTCTTTTAAAAACTGCAAGAGTTTGGCAGCCCCTGATGTAAGGCGGAAGTGAATTCCATAACCGTACTGCGTGCGAAGTGAAGGAGTAACTAAGAATAGAAATCGGTGGAATGCGGAAGGGGTTTAAGGAGATTCTTTAGATGCGACCTGCAAGGTGCATTAGAAAGACGAATGTGGGAGAAACGTTCCCGCAGGTAAAAGGGAGTTTTGGGGTTGAAAAGGATGTTAAATAGCAGACATAATATCCGAGTGTTCCTGCGAAGTCGAATAGAGAGCCACTTGCGTACCTTGCGAAAGCCTGAGACATGATCATACTTTTTAAGGTTAAAAACAAAACAAATACAGATATTTTGCAAACGCTCAAGTTCATTTAATAGCTCCTCGGTGCCATCCAAATAACAGGCATCAGCGTAGTCAATGATGGACTGAATCAGTGTTTGGGCAAGGGAAATTTTGGTCTTCAGCGGCAAAAAGCTCTGAAGGCATTTTAAAGAGTGAAACGTATAGTGCACTTTGCGACTGACTGTAGCAACATGGACAGTCCACGATAAATTGAGTCTATAATCATTCCAAGATTTTTAGCTGTCTTCACGTAGTCTATCAGTATACAAAAAAAATAGGAAAAAACCGACGAATAATAACGCTTTATATAAATAGCGGTGCTTAGATACTGTTCCCGCACGCCTCAAGGAGTTGTCAGCAAACCGTAGGGGCCCAGCAGGGCCGAAGCATACTAGGGCCTTGGACATTTTCTAAATGGAACGATCGACCCCGGTATAAAGGGTTAAGAAGGAACAGGGTGGGTTTTTTAATCAGTAAAAGTCTGACACTATCTCCCGCTCCACTCAAGGACGGGGGATGTCATTGGATGATTTTAACTAAGCAAAAAAAAAGGCGTTCCTAAGTATTGTCTAGAATCAACTTAAGTAGAAGCCTTTTATCCTTATAAAGTAGGTACTAGATACAGCCACAAAATAGATAGGTACAGAAGTCAATCTACATACAAAGCGCGCTCGAGTAACGCACACATAGACACCGCTCACGGACACGTCATCTCGGAGCGTCTCGTCACAGTCGTCGAACAGTTTCGGCTCAAACGCTCATTAGTGTGCGTCCACCGAGCGTAGGCATAAAAAGTGAAGTACATACATGAGATTGTCTTCTGTACTTATCTATTTTGTGGGAAGGCTACCAACTCTATTAGGTTAAAAGTTAATCCTTTATCTCAAAAGAACTCGCCGAGCAACTGCCGTTTTTTTCCTCCGGACTTTTATTAAAGTTTCTTGAGTTTGTTTTAAAAATAACGTCACCTCTACCGTTTTTCCTTTATCTCCAAAAGTAATAAAGAATGAAATTATGTTTATTTTTGGCAGTGTTTTTTAAAACTAACTGTATTATTAAGTACTGTTATTAGTCAAGTATTACGTCATTAGGTATTTTTACATATTTTTCTACTATTTACATTAATATAATAAAGAGGTAAAGTTTTTTTTTTTTGTTTGCTGGAGGTAATGGCTCTGAAAGTACAGTGGCCTGATTCACGTAAAATCAAACAATTCAAATTTCGTTGAAGTTTTATAGTCGTTCGATCGAAGTCCTATCCAAAAGCGGTATTCACGATGTATCGACTTATTTCCAGTTATACTAATAAGTATTCTACCAGGAAAATTTAATACAGATTTTTTTTTTTATCGGCGAATTTTAAACGTCTTTAAAATCAGTGTCGTTCTAACGCGATTGATGGATGTGAATACGGAAATGGTCTAAACGACTAAATCGCTACGATATCGTTACGGTTTTCATTACGTGAATCGGGGTACTGATCCGATTGCTAAAATTTTTTCACCGGCAAAAAGACAGGCTATATTTTATGTACGCAGGCGAAGACGCGGGCAAAAGCTAGTCATATATATAATTTATGTATATACGTACATAATTATGTATATATACAATTTTATAGGCCAAAAATGTTCAGGTAGAAATATGAATTTATGCAATACATACTTATGCTTTCTCTAAATATTGCAATGTAGAAACAATATAAATCCTCATGCACGTAAGTGAGTTATTCAAACATTCCGCAAGAGATACCAGTAAAAAGCCACTGTGAAACCTTGCCAAAATTCTCCACCACAATTTACTAGACATACCTATACCATACACCAAAATATACAAAACAATAATGTTTCAATCCAGCGGGGCCACTCGAACTAGGCCGAAAAAAAACTATGAGCAATGATTTTGTTTGTTTAACGTACTTTATGAATTTACTGTCAAGTTCCAATGTACTTCAACTATTTTGATAGAAATTGCAATTAATCGCCTAGTCCATCCAGGGGTGACTTTGGTTCTACTACATTCAAAAGTCGAAATACATAAAAAATACCACCGACTTCAATGTAAAAAAACACAATAAAAGGTGTGTTTTTAAAGTCGATGTTTCTATAATAGTTTTGTCTATTCGTTCTCAACGCCGGCTTTCGAAATAAAGTTATTTTTTACTTTCTTAGTGTTTTTTTTTACACTGAAGTCGGTCAGTTTTTTTTTTTTGTAAATAGTTTTGGTTTTTTACATTTTTGGTTGTGGTACCACCACAAATAAAAAAATACCCTTCAGCCAAACTTAAATAGTGTACAAGTTCTATAATAAGGTTTACAGAATTTTATCATTAAAACATTGCATGGTATAGTCTGTCTAATAAGTCAACCGACTTGGGACTTTGTAAAACATTTAATCATTTAAAAAATACTTATATTTGATACTTTCATAGGGTTCTTCTATTAGTAAACAATGATCTCTATCTCTTAATTAACCTTAATTATTGAACCCGTGTTGACTATATCAGATTTCATTAAATCCTTATAATTACTGAAGTCGTTTAACTTATTAGACAGACTTTAAATTGTTTTATTATGTGTTTTTGCACTTACCTTCCATCATCAAATTAGCTCAACGATACCTTAAAACCAGAGTGCATCTCAAGACAATTCTAATAATCCCAAATTCGGTTACATTTCATTGATTTGTTACAGAGTTCCGGTGTCTACACACAAACAACAGATATAATAGTGTTGACAGTGTTAATAAGTGTAACAGGTAAACGCAGCGTTGCCAAAGTTACAATTTACTTATTTATGGTACTGTGAAATTATTTATACCTAAGCTATACTAAAACTGATTATTTCAGTTAAAAATATTAACACTTATTAACACATATAACAGGTTACAGTTTGATTCGGCAACATCATTGTATATGTTACATTTAAAAGTGTTTTTCTGTTAAAACTGTTTTAAAAAACAGTGTTAAAACACGTAATTACAGTTACAGTATGAGTCCCTGGCTGCTGGCAAAATCTAGTACAAAATAATCGTAATCATAGCTTAGGAAAAACTTATTGGCCTTTTCTATGTTGGTGTATTTTCTTTTGATTTAACAAGTGGCCCCGCTGGATGGAAACACACAAAACAAAATGTCGAAGCATGTTGGTTACAAAGTTGGGAAATTTGACTGGAACGCCTGTGGAATACTAAGTTATGGGGGAAAACCGCGTGGCCTCTTCATATGGACTACACTATGATGGCAATATGGTTTTGCTTGCTGTGTTTTACAAAACCAATCATCATCATTATCATATTATTTTTTTGGTGGGGCTAGTCATCCAGTGACAACCCCCGCTCTTGGGCGGAGCGGGAGATAGTGTCAGACTCTTACTGACTAAAAAACCCGACCCGTTCCTTCTTGCCTTTCATACATAGTCTGAGCTACCCTTCGGAACTAACCCTGGCCCCAGTAGGCTTCAACCTAGCTGAGACCCTGCTGTTGCTGACAACTCCTTGAGGCGCACGGGAATAGTGCGCGCCGTCGACGACTTGAGCTCGTTCCGGACAGTTACCGAACGGTCGGACACCGAGCTACCCATTGCTAGCCGTCCGCAAGCCCGTGGTCCGATTATTGAAATTCTTCACCGATAGAAAGCTACTTTATTCCTGAGTGACATATATAGACATACTTTATGTACACAAACGAAGCAGGGGGTAAAAGCTATAAAAAACGGCAACGGGCACGGCAAGACTCAGAATATATTTAAAAGAAAGAAAGAAAACAATTTATTTGTTATACACACTCGTTGAAATACACAAAAAAAACAATAAAAATTATAGGTAATTTGATTACTCGTAGTCACTACAATAATGTGTCAATAAATAATTAAGGCTCTAGAGTGGCCATGCGCACCGGAAAATGCAGCGTTGAAAGTCCTCCCACAAGATGGACAGATGACATGGTGAGAGTCGCCGGAATGCGGTGGATGCGAGACGCACACGATCGGTGGTTATGGCGACGCTTGGGGGAGGCCAGTGTCCAACAATGGACGTCTTTTGAGTAAAATGATGATAGTAACGCAGGCGAAGCAGCTGAAAGCAGCTAGTAGTTTATATTAGTTGTATGGAAAACCTTGTAATAACATAAACGCTGTACACACAGATGTCCTAACAAAAAATCTAGCTCCACTAACATCATCTACGTCACTCAATAGATGAAGAACGTGCTTATATCTGACGCTTTATTGCCTTCGTATTCAACTGACACAAGTTATTTCTAGTACATGTTAGTCGCAGAAATAAAATGGGTGAGAAACTGATGTTGGATTTCAGAACCAAATAACTTAGATAAATGATTGCCGTTTCTCCATCTCCTTCATTGGTGTAAAAATTGCAAGCAAATATTTATTTATTTATTTATCTTTGAATCAGGCAGATTAGATTACCCATAAAATCGTTAGTATTACTGAATCTATGTTAGTATAATCATGCTGTTAGTTTATGTTAGTATAATCAACAAATTTATCTAATTAGTTTCGCCATCTTCCGGAT
The DNA here is from genome assembly GCA_929112965.1 of Mythimna albipuncta. Taxonomy (NCBI): domain Eukaryota; kingdom Metazoa; phylum Arthropoda; class Insecta; order Lepidoptera; family Noctuidae; genus Mythimna; species Mythimna albipuncta. Next base: position 15,783,953 of record OV815982.1, on the reverse strand, counting down.
ACACCTGGCAACAGTAACTTGCACTGCATGCAGGTGCTCCATCAGGTGGCCCTCAGTTTTACTTTCAACAATGCTCAGAAGAATGTAGTCGCTGCCCCGCATGCGACGCAGTAGTGAAGCGGATCTTTTTCAAAACCATTTTCCGGCTACCGATTGAGCTGAAATTTTAAATGCATGTGTATATCAGATGACAATGCGAAATTAATATGATATGGAGCTGATTTGATGATGGAACCGGACGCTAGCCATAGGAACTCAGTGTTTAAGCTTTTTAAAATGGTCTTGATGAGTATTTAGGCCAGTCAAAATCGACGTCAAACATCGCAAACGCACATGTATCTACGATTTTATTAATATGTTGTTAGGTCCCTTGAGAATAGTTCTGAAAAGTTACATGCGCGTTTGCGATGTTTGTGCTTTTTTGTGTCGATATTGACTGGACTTTTTTAATTAATCACCATACGTAAGAGAACCGTCTTCTTGTTGCACAGAGTGCCGGGCAGCACTAACAGCATCCTGAAGGTAGTAGCTGACAAAGTCGACTCAGTAATAAAGCAAGCTTTCATGTAGGTTCTAGTTAGAAAGTATGTATTGTGTAAATGAGCCAGCATACAGCAACATAATTTATTTAATTTAATTGATGGTACTAACATAGTTTTTAAGCAATTTGTACTAATAACTAAATATGGACTTTGTCCGAAATAAGTGTTATTATTATAATCGAGCTATAAAAACTTGCTATGAAGAAATGATTTTCAATGAAAACTTGTTTTAGTTTTATCATCACTAATCAAAAGTCATCATACAAAGTTCTATTATCTAATTCAATTTGAACCCTTTTTCTGGGTCTTAAAATAATTTCTCTCGCTCTGAGTATGAGTGAGGGTCATACACTTACCGACTAATACCCACCTGAGTTCCTTCACTTACCGTTTGCACTCCAAAGCCACGCTGATTCGCTGAGCGAGAGACATCTAAGACTTTTACTGACTAAAACGCAAACGTACTTATTATTTAGTTGCCCCTTGCGTTCCAAGACTACAGTAAGTCTCCCAAACATTTTTGAAGACCTAGAAAATGTTTATTTAACCGAATACTTACTGGTTTACTTTTCTGTTTACCCTCAAAATATAATGCCATCACTACTTACCCAATAACGGACATCCTCGAGGTCAATTGCGAAGTATTAAGCTTTTATTACATTAATGAAATCTCACATTACTTCCAGAACTTTCTATCTACGATCTTAGATAAACAGCATTCGTGTGGAGTTCTCCAACTCATATTAAGATAAAATTGTCTTCCACTCGTACAATAGGGGCACAGAATAGATAGGGACAGAAGGCTAATGGATAGCTACGCGTGTGACTGTTATGTCAATTGATGGCAGCGGTCATGTGGCCGACGATAGAACACAATCGCTAAGAACCTAAGAACCTAACCTAACCTATCAACTCTTGACTTTATATGGAGATCTATATGTTATGGTTAAGTGGTATCCTATGTATAATTTATCTCTCTTTTGTCGGATCGTCGAGCCATCAGACTGAGAGCGTGGGCAGAGAGAGTTTGTCAATATTTTATGTACTAAGTATAATAACAGCCGCGTCAATGGATATTTTTCGCTATAATCTAAAAGGTAGAAGAACTGTAATATCAATGACCTGATTTTCAATGGTAAATAACAATTGTTGTCTAAAAAATCGCTTTTAGCGTTAAAACCGTCCATTGTTATCAAGTAACCTAATAATTTTAAGCTCCCACCTTATTTTTTATGGTTTTACAATTAAGACTATATCTATATGTCTATCTATCTTAATCTATTTATCTACTGTAGCTCAGCACAATGTGCACATACAGTAAATGCCGCAGTCCGCCACTTGAAACATATCTATGTGTGCGAGCTTTCTCCTTGTGCGGAGTTAACCTTCTGTACCTATCTATTCTGTGTCAGGTATGTAAGGAAATTTGTTTATATACGCTACTTTATGGAAGAACGTTGTATCTGCATGTTATTGTTGCACGTTGAACTCGTTTGTTGAAAAGGAAATGTATTTGGATGCAAGAATATTTTTCGTGAATATTCTCTTGGGACATTTGTCAGGGATTTTTGTCAAGGCTTTGGTATCCTGCTGTGCAATGTATTATAGGAAAATGCAATCCAAACTTATATACAATAAGTATTCAGATAATGCGGCGTGCAACCTACAGAAAATAAAGTTATAATCATAATTTCGAGCACTGTTTGAAAAATACTGGGCAAGTGCAAGTCGGACTCGCGCACTGAGGGTTCTCTACAAACTTACTTATGTTAATAGTTCAATCTCGAAGTTTTTTCCAAATCACAAAAAGTAGGTATATTTCAAGGTTCCTCAAATGCAAAATTTCATTTTAAATCACATGGTTTTCTGGGTTTTTTTTTTATGTAAGTACATACTTACATCAAATGTCCTGTTTTTTTTTTGTTTGTATTTTTTTCTTTTTTGTACAATAAAGAATAAGAATAAGTATTTTTTCTTTTGTGACGTAACAACTTTACTGTTATTATATTATATTTTTTAAGACAAATAGGAAACGTGTGCTATTAAAAACATACTTAACCATAATTAGAGTAAAATAAAAATAAAAAAATCATAAAACTCTAGCCTAATTACTTTAGTTTTCGGTTATTCCCATGCCTGTGCTATAAGACCTTGCTTTATGATGACAAATTCTTGAATACTGGTTCAGACCCTATGGATTTTGATTCCTTTGAAATTGTCGAAATGTACGTGTTTGGCGATATAAATAGCCATAAGTATCTTCTTTTTTCAAAGTCAAAGTCAAAGTCAAAAATATTTTTATTTCACATAGGCCTACATGGGCACTTATAAAACGTCAGAAGTTAGTGCACGGTTCAAAATTGGTCGTTTCCTATGGAGAAGAACCGGCAAGAAACTCCATGGTTACTCTTTTAAAAAAGTGGTTGTTTTACAATATTGATAAATGTTATGTAAGAACAGTGTAGACCAGTCAAATATTGTACACAAAAGCACAATCAAAATTTTCTCAGTAAAAAACAAAGTAAGTCGTAATAGGAAGTAGTCTAAGAGTTCGTGGAGTATACAGTGTTCTCACATTTACAATACAAAAAGAGGCTATATATATAAAAAAAAAAAAACAGGAATAATATAATAATTACAACTATCAATAAAATATTAACAAAATAAATTACTAACAAATTTATGACACTTGAAATAAAAATAAAAATATTGCAAAAGCAATGTGTCAGAGAAAAAAAAAATGTATATATAATTATTAAAACAAAGGTGGAGCAGTTAATAGACAAAATATTGATGATTTACCAGGGGGCCACATGTGCAGAGGTAGTCATTGCCAAACAAGCGTGTCCTCGACATAGTCTTTAACCTTGTAATATGCTTTTTCGGTTAGGACACGCTTGATATGACTTTTGAATTTTCCCTCACTAAGTTCTGTTACCGCCTTTGGCAGCTTATTATAAAAGCGAATGCTGTTAACTAAGAATGCTGCTGTAAACTTAGAAGTTTGATTTTTTCTCAGCTTCAAGGGACCGCAGACTTGATTATATAGTTTTAATGACAACTTGATATCTTCACGTGTTCCCGAAATAAATGGTCTTGACAAACGAACAACACAGTGATCCTATAAGGGTCCGTTTTTTCCTTTTAAGGTATGGAACCCTAAAAATATTGTCCAAATAAAAAAAAACCATTTCAGTTGTACATTAAGCTATGGGAGCGAAGTTGCGGAGAAAGACGCTAGTCTTTCTCCGCAACTCCAACTGCCAACACATAGTGACATCAAAATGGCGCTATTTGGTGCTTGGTTTTCCGATTTTGTGGTTGCCAATGTTCCTCGTTTGATTCTCATCACAAGCTTTGAAGTTTACTGTCATGTGATCACGGGGTTAGTAAATACAGACTACGTATTTTATATAAATAATTATAACTAATTTATTTGTTGTAACACATACACATAACATACCCTATATCTACACCCCCTATATCTTTCTCCTCTCTTTCAGTCCATCCAAAGGTTGTCTGTAAGAGATCGCCCTGTGCGATAAGACCGCCCATTGTACACTTATTTTGAATAATGTTTGTCCTGTATCTTTTTTGTCCATGTGGTGTACAATAAAGAATATAATAAATAATAAATAATACACTATAGTAAACACCAAGACCCCGATCCCGACGATAACGAGTACAATTGCCGAAACGGATCTTGAGCTCTCGGCGTCAGAGTGGGGATCGCGTTGCGCATTCCTTACATTGGCGAGCCAATCATCTTCGTTGTTAGATACATGCATCAACGCAGGCAACGCATCACGAGTGACGTCTATGACACGATGGCGCGGCGAGCCAATCACTGGCACTCCCCGCCCCCGCGTCTCACTTTGTACCATTAAAGAGCCCGAATATTTGACTCATGCGCAACTTGAAGCCAGCGCTCAAGATCCGTGACGGTAATTGTAATGGGTAGCTCGCCGTACGTCCATTCGGATTCAGCCTGAAATAATCACACGCTCCTCAAAGAGGCGTCAGCAACCGAAGGGGCATAGCAGGGCCGAAGCCTACGGAGGCCATGGATTCACTTCTGAAAGGAAAACCCGGGTTTCTGAAACGTAAAGCAAATAAGGAACATTAGCGGGAGATAGTGTCAGACTCTTTCTGACTAAAAACCCACCCCGTTTCTTCGAGCCTTCATACCGGGGCTGAGCTACTCTTTCGAAACTAACCCTGGCCTCAGTAGGCTTCGACCCAGCTGGGCCCCTGCCGTTGCTGACAACTCCTTGAAGCGTGCGGGAACAGCGAGCTACTCATTGCTCGCCGTCCGCAAGCCTGCGCTTACGGGACCTTAGCTTCTCAAGTGTTACAACAATAACCAGGTGTTTTACTTCCAATGGATCCTAACGACCCTCACCAGGTCATCTCTCCACTATGTGGGGAGCCTCCCAGCGCTGCGACTTTCGGTACGAGGTCGCCACCCTACCTCTAATAATCTGACAAGTAAAAGTAATTAATTTTCGAACAAAATTAAAACTCATTAATAGTTCAACTACCTTAACAGGAGGGTAAACTCAGTCTATAAGTACCATAGAGTTACGAGATTCCGCAGTGGCTGCTTGAGATCTCTCTCTCTCTTTCTTACGGCACATGCACCCCACAAGATGCTGCTCATAGCATTGCGCGCCTGCTTACCCATGTTGCCCTGATTGCGCCATTTCAGTATGTTCATCCTTTTTTATTGTTGATAGGCTCACACTTGACAAGTATCTCATCTGATAGAAAGCAAAGATGTGGCCAACGGTGGAGCACGCTTGCTTAGAAGTAACCTATTAAAACTTGACTTGTTCTGTAAGTCGGTTTTATTTTGAACGGATTTAAAATCGTTCTATTTGTAATCAATACTATTATAAAGAGGTAAAGTTTTGTTTGTAGGAGGTAATCTCTGAAAGTACTGGTCCGATTGCTAAAATTTTTTCATCGATAGAAAGGACTTCAGGCTGCTTTATACCTGAGCGACATAGGCTAATTTTATGTACGCAGGCAAAGCCGTGGGCAAAATCTAGTAATAGATAAAGTTACTGTTTGAGACAAAAATTAAATAAAAAGTGACATCCATTTAATTCTGTCTACCGATATCAACTAAAGTCTAGTATAAGACTAAACTTTAGTTGAGTGTTGAGCGAGGCAATAAACATTTTTTTGCAATTGCGTTTCCAGTCTTCAAACATTCCATGCTCTATGGACAACAGCTCTAGACGAATGGATTAATATTCCCGTTCCACGCTACGCATTCGAATAATCTTCTCGTTTATTATTCACGTCTTCGGTTGTCCTGACTCACACAGCAGGATATTCATACAAATTGGACTTTTGAATATGTTCGCTCTTTATTTTTGGAAGGTAAAATTTCTGGTCCTTGGAGTCTTGAGTTAATTTTCCGTGTGTGAATTTTTGGTCCTTCGAGCTTTCGCGTTTGTTTTTTCTTTTAAACGGAGCGGAATAAATGGCGTGACGGTTAGGTGCTTACCTACTTTGTATTGATGTTTGAATAAAATAAAAATCGTCCGTCTGATGTTGCTTTTCTTTGGTTTGCACGATCAAACTTTTTTTTTTATTGATAAAACTAGTGCTGGACTGCGACCTCATTTGATGGTAAGTAGTGATGCAATCATTGATAGTGAGACGCATTAATTTATTAAGAGCCTATTCACTCTTGACTTGAAGACACCTATATTATAATCGGATGGGAAGACCACAGCAGGCAAATTGTTCCAGTCCCTCGATGTACGCGATATAAACGAATCGATGTACGAGGTTCCAAAAACGTAAGGGTGGATACTCACCGTTCGTCGGTTTGTCCGATGGTAGAAATGAGTTAGTGGAAAAAATTAAAAATTGTTTGTAGATGCCAAATTCATTTTGTTTGGTATTTGGAAGTGCTAATTCGATTGCAAAAAATCATTCTCGAATACGAAGTTACAGTAATTTTTTTTTATTGAGTGGGATATCATCGAATATCTTTTCGCACCTTAGGTGAAGCGAGAGAGATGGTAAGATTTTTTTTTAATTTATTCTATTCTATGCTTTGCGTTCTCGGGCATGGTGACCTTTTTAAAGAATTTAGCAGATGTTTATTTATTTATTAAATGCTTTATGCACAGAGGCGGACTTAATGCCTTAGGCATTTTCTGCCAGTCAACCTTTGGGTGATGCAGAGAAAAAAATAGTGGCAGGTGCAATAAACGAGAGAGAGAGTAAACGAATACAAGAATAGACATAAGTACTAATAAACCATATCTAGGTATATATGATACAATTATACAATGAATACTCAAATCATAAACTACATACCTAACTAATAAGGACTTGGGGGAGGCCTTTGCCCAGCAGTGGGACAGTAATTGCTATTAAAAAAAAAAAAAACCTAACTAATAAAGCCAAACAATTGGTCAAAAACATTAACGTTGTGATGATACTACTACCAACTTCTTACGAATTAGCTCTTTAACTTTAGTTTTGAATGCTAATCGGCTTGTTACGCTATCTTTGAGCGTATTAACTTGGATTTAACAAATTGCATGGTATGAAAGTGGCGTAAGTGACTGAAAAGTGAAAGAGAAATTGTTTGTCTTGGTATGGTCATGTAAATAGGAGGGATGAAACGCGTGTTACTAAAAGAGTTATGTGTATGTGGATTGGTAGAGAGGGTGAGGGAGACGAAAGAAAAAATGGGTAGATTGTGTGAAGAGTAATATGAAAGAAAATGAAGTGGTGGTGATAGCATGAAAGAGTAATCATGAAGTTTATTACCGGTTCTTCTTCATAGGAAACGACCAATTTGAAACCATGCACTAGCTTCTGACGTTTTATTAGGTCTATGCGAAATATATTTTTTGAATTTTGAATTTTTTTTTTAAAGTGGCAGGTCTGAATGGAAGAAAAAAACGTGTTGCGTTGACCCCAAATTAAATGGGTCAAGAGCAGGAAGGTGATGATGAACAAATTGGACTGAGAAAAATGAGTAAATAAACCAACATTTCCCATCCAAAACCAAAACACATCTAAAGTTTCAAAACATTAGAGTCACCCTTCAATGTTACAAAATGTGGCTCGTCTCGCTAACTTATCAATTAATCTTATCTTGGAAGTGAAACATGACTTAAATAAATTTTGCGGATGGAACAGCCTTACCTGGTGCGCGTGAGTTGGTACGAGGAGCCTATTAATTTTTTTTAATGGTTTTTAAGGCTTACAGTCCCTTGTACATCTAACCGAAATTAAATGGACACAATACTCGTACCCACCTGGGTGAAAATACGATTATCTGTGCATTTAATTGCGGCTAGCTGCGCCCGGATAGAGCCCAGCTGACCTTTAAATCCAGGGCGCTTAGGCTTTAAGTTTTTTTTTTTTTTATAGGTGGGAAACCATCCAATTTTTTACTCTCAGAATAAAGGATAAATTCAATTCGAAGGGCCAGGGTTATCCAAAAGGGAACTTGAGCCCCGGTATGAAGGCTAAAAGGAACGGGGTGGGCTTGTAGTCAGTAAATCTCCCGCTCTGCCCAAGAGCGGGTGTTGTCATTGTATGATTTTTCCCCCTATAAAAAAAAGACGCAGTCGAAACTAATGGGTTTAGGAGCGTGAAATTATGCACAAGGTTTTCTTTTATGACGTAGATGAGGACTAAGGAAGGGTTTTCCAAAACCAAGGAAATGAGACGGGGATCCAAAGTATGTATTTTTTTTTATAATTGGTAGGTTCGCGTTTGATCACCATCTCACCTGATGGTAAGCGATGATGTGGCCAACGATGGAGCACGCTTGCTTGTTAGAAGTAACCTATTCACTTTTTACTTAATGATCCCTAAGTTGCAGCTAATATTGTTAAGCTCGACACACACATGGCCTGGCAAGCGAAACTGACTTTTATATTTTTGTATTATTGATTGTAATTATTTGTGCGTCTATTTAAGCGGAATAAACATATTTTCTTTCTTTCTTTCTTTCTATCAGGAAAGGTGGCATGTCTACCATATATCGGTCGCGCAACACCGTACGTCTAGTGGTCTGATGATGGAACGGACTTGGCAAAATTGGATTGTGCAACTCCACTGAAATTGCACACATACTCCCTGAAATGTAAATGATAGAAAACCGACAGGCTAGCAACTTGGCGTCGATGCCCAACCCTTTGAGCTTTGAGCTTCGACTTGAAAAGTGCATCATTGCCGATGATCCTTTAGGCTCACCTTTCAATCAACTCTAGTGCATCAAGCTGGTATTTGACAGACCCTTCCCAAAGATGAATATATGAATAAACTGACTTTCACGCAGGCGAAGCTGCCGGCAAAAGCTAGTATACAAATATATATATAAACTCACAAGCTTTTGCTTTCACAATATTAATGTAAAGATTTGAACACCAACATAAAAAGCAGCATTTTTGACACCATTCAAATTACCATCTCATAAATAAGTTACCAAAACATTTTTTGGTCCTTTAATTTTTTAAGTTTCTTCCTCGAAGCAAGTTTAAAACGCCTACACTCCTGTTTCCACCCAAGAGGCAAGTCTCACCCCTAACTAATAATTAAAAGTCAGCACGTACGGGGCGCCTGCTTGTGCATAAGTAATGTGTTGTTTATAATGTTAAGTGAGTGTACTACGTGAACTCGACAAATGGCTGTGCGATTAACGTTTTTGCGATAAAACTGTATTGCGACTCACCACAGTTCAAAAAACCGGCCAAGTGCGAGTCGGACTCGCCCATGGAGGGTTCCGTAGCAGCAAGTAACATAGTATAAAAGTTCTTGTAGTTCGTTGTAACTTTGGTCGATGTTTTAATAATAGTATTTTTTTTTAGATTTATGACGTATTAAAAAAAAACTACTTAGTAGATCTTGTTCAAACCAATTTTCGTTGGTAGTTTTTATAGTAATGTACATCATATATTTTTTTTAGTTTTATCATTCTCTTATTTTAGAAGTTACAGGGGGGGGGAACACATTTTACCACTTTGCAAGTGTCTCTTGCGCAAACTATTCAAGTTAGAAAAAAATGATATTAGAAACCTCGATATCATTTTTGAAGACCTATCCATAGATACCCCACACGTATGGGTTTGATGAAAAAAAAAAAATTGAGTTTCAGTTCTAAGTATGGGGGGACCCCCAAAATTTATTACTTTTTTTTCTATTTTTGTGTGAAAATCTTAAAGCGGTTCACAGAATACATCTACTTACTAAGTTTCAACAGTATAGCTCTTATAGTTTCGAAAAAAAGTGGCTGTGACATACGGAAGGACAGACAGACAGACAGACAGACAGACATGACGAATCTATAAGGGTTCTGTTTTTGCCATTTGGCTACGGAACCCTAAAAATGTTGAGTCAAAGTACAGTTACAGTACAGAACATAGTTTATGGCCCCGCTCCGCAGAGCTCCTACTTCTTGGTGGTTATAAAAAAAAGACGTGTGTCACTAGGGGACTGCCGCGGTAAAGCTATTGCATAGCATTTTTATCAACTTATGCAATTATAATTATTTATTTATTTTATTTATGCAGTATTTTTTTTTCTTTGTTTTTTTTTCTTTGATATTAGTTGAAGTTACACTTTCACACATTGAATTGAATTTTGATTGATTGTTCACTCATTTGTTTTCTTATCGGTCACCACGCTCAAAAAACAAATGAGTGGGGAGTGTTAGGTTATTTTCGTTACGGAATTTCTGGATTCGGTCTCCAGGCTCAAGGCCCGCGATAGAAGCTATGCAATAGCTTAAAAAAATAACCCCAAAAGCTAACACCCTCGTGACGGTGAGCCCTAAAATATATTATAAAAATCTTCATGTTGCATTATAATGTCTTCAGCTTCAGTGTTCGGCCAGACTAGAAGAACGGGTACGGAGCGGGCGCGGCGCGGCAATCCCAAAGTCAAAAAGCCAAAATATTTTATTTCACATAGGCCTACATAGGGACTTATAAAACATTAGAAGCTAGTGCACGGTTCCGTTTTGATCGTTTCCTATCGAGAAGAACCTAAGAAACATAAGAACTTCATTTGAATGTCCATAGTGGGCACGTGGGCGCGGGAAGCGGCATGGGTTGTTCAATGGAACGCGCGAGTACAACTCACGCCATAGGTTGTTCATACAAGAGGCTACAGTGAGCGGAAACCCTGTCCCTACACCCAGGTCGCTCCCAGCACCACACTGCCAGTGAGACCAAGCAAATCAGTTATCAGTTATCAGTTGTCTAGTACTCATAACACAAGCTCTGCTTAGCTTGGGACTAGACGGCGTTGTGTGATAGTTGTGGAAATATTATTATTATTATTTCCTTTATTTAAAATTTACACATATTATATTATATTTTTAAATATTCCTTAAAAAAATAATTAAAAAAAAACATTTAAAAATATAAAAAATATAATATTATATTATTATTATTATTATTAATCATGCGCGTTCCCGTCCTCACACCGCTCCCCGCATCGCGCTGCCAGTGCGGCCGAGGACTCAGTGTGTCGCACAAGCGTGTATTCGAAGTATGTTGAGTCGCAATACAGTTTTGTCACAAAAGCGTTAATCGCACAATCATTTGTCGAGCTCTCGTAGTAGGCACTTTGTTAAGGGGTAGATACGGGAAGGAGATCTGAGTAATTTCATCAATGTCAGAGTTCAAGACTTAAGACGTGAGTAATATGTGTGTAACTCAGTTATCAAAGGTGGGTTGGATTTGGCCTAGATAATTCTTCCTGTATTTAATAATGTTTTGCAAATGAATTGCCTTCGAAATGGTGAAGACTAACATCGTAAGGAAACTGGTGTGTTTTCTTCTTAGAGTTCCGTAACTCAAAAGGTAAAAACGGAAATCTTGTAGGATCACTTTGTTGTCAGTCTGTCTCTCTGTCTGTAAAGACCCTTTATCTCGAGAACTCGTAGAGATATTGACTTGAAATTAAAATTGTATAATCTGGTTTGCAATACCTTGCAACCGTGAAAAAAAATCAAACATCTAAGTTAAGGAAAAAAATAGACACGGCCGTTTATATCGCGACAACGTGTATTTCGACATTCTCAAGGGAATCAACGTTCATAGGGTACTTGCCGTTGACCTAGAATCCTGAAATATGTTATCAATCAAGGTCACAATACACAAACAATTGTTATGTTAAACAATGGTGTGTATTGGTAAACAATTGTTATGTTTTCTATGTTCGTGCTATTAGACCTTTGAAACATTCTTATAATTTTTTTTTTTTGAAATTCGCATAAATCTTCAAGACTTCATTCGGGAATTGAACGACATATGTACATAGGATGGTTTGCACGAAACCCTCAATACGCGAGGCCGACTCGCACAATCCCGTTTTTTTTTCCATTCTTGACGAGCTTTTGCCCACAGCTTCACCCGCTTACATAAAATATAGCCTATGTCACCCTGGAATAAAGCAGCTTTCTATCAATGAAAGAAATTTTGCAATCGGACTGGTACTTTCAAAGATTAACTCGTACAAAAAAAAAAAACATTACCTTTTTATTATATTAATAACAATAATAAAGTGTAGATAAGCTTGCACTGAGAATAGTGGTGGCCGAATAGTAACGGTCCTGGGGCCAGGGTTATAAGAAACTCGCGCCCCGGTATGAAGGCTAGAAGGAACGGGGTGGGTCTTTTAGTCAGTAAGAGTCTGACATTATCTCCCGCTCCACCCAAGAGCGGGGGATGTCATTGGATGATTTTTTCCCACCATAAAAAAAAAGTGGTAACGGTCCCGACTTACGAGTTGAAAGTCATGGGTTCAAACCCAGCCAGATGCATTATTTTGTGTAATTGATTTAATCACAACTGCTCTCAAAACGGTGAATTAAAACATCGTGAGGAAACCGGCATGTCCTAGAACCGAAAATTGGAAGACATGTGACATCCACAACCCGCACTGAGCCCGCGTGGAGGCCGAGGAGGCCTGAGTCCCAGCAGTGGGAACATTATAAGGCCGACTCTGCTATGCTATGGGCTTGATCACTATTTACTTCCCTGATAGAAAGCGACGATGGAGCCTAGAAGCTACCTAATCACTCTTGACTTAACTCTTTGAATGCCGTAATTAGAGACACAATAGAAAGACAATTGCTTATGTCGAACTGTGTAACGTATGACATTCAAAAGGTTAAAAGCCTTTCAAAGTTCAAATAATATGAGGAAGCCTACCTTATCCGCCCAGAAGTTGGGGACGTGATCTTGGTGATCTTCGAAATGTCAGAGGTTGAGACGTGCGTAATATATTTCTAACTTAGTTATCTTGAATATTGTGAGTGTATCTGGTTGGATATTTGGCGTCAAGGTCTATTATGGTGTATAATCAGGTATTGAAATGGATATTTTGTAAAGTGACTTCATGATGTAGGGGGACTGTACTAGTGACCAATATTTGCATCGATATATAATTATGTACTACGCACTAGATTAGGGGAGCCGAGCATACACTTCAGTCGACTCAGGTGTCATGTCGTCTGTACACCTTGGAAATTACGTTTGGTAATTCTTCGAGCTATATCGGTAACCTGCCACCTTCACCAGGTCATTGTTCCACCTAGTGGAAGGCCTTCAAACGCTGCGTATTCTGGAATATTTTTATTTATTGTTAACAGTTAATGACTGTGTTCCTAAAACGTTTTGTGCGTGTAGGTGGGATGTCCACCAAGTACCGGCGGCGCATAGCTGTACGTCTGATGGTCCGATGATGGAACAAGCTAGGCGGTAGTGTAGATACCATAGGGGAAACGTCGTCACTCCAGAACTTTTGAACCTGAAAGGGAGATCGCTAGGCACGATTCATACGAGCCTGGAACAAAGCTGGTGTCAAGATCTGAAACTTCATGTATCTTAATGCTGAACTGTACAAAGACTGACAAGTTTACTCGTAAACAGTTCACAACTGAAACCTGACGCAAGGACTATAACAATGAGAATCGCTTCAGTTTATATCCGAGGCAAGTTTGCGTAAAGGCTAGAGGTGTTTAAGTTTCTAGGAGATTACTAGCAGAATATAATCTTCTGAGTCGCGAAGTACGCTTGAATACGTAAAACTTATCATCTATATCTATACATATAAATAAAATTGGAGTGTCTGTTTGTAATATTGAAATAACTGCTTTTTACTACATGCATATGAATATATATCGGTACATACACCAAAATATTTTTTTTTATAATTTTTGTCTGTCTGTTTGTCCGGGCTAATCTCTGAAGTCGAAAGACGTCCATTGTTGGATATAGGCCTCCCCCGAGCGTCGCCGTGCCGCCAGAACGACCAATCTTGTGCGTCCTGTGAATAATAATAGTAATATTATAAGTATTTAATAGGTTTAATGTCCTGAGAAAATTTAAGTTCTCAATCGGTTAAAATACACATAGCCAAGTTACAACCGTTTCGTTTGCGTTGATCGTTTCGAGTTGGCCAAGCTCCTGATTCTTTTGTTCTGACCACGCGACTGAGCGTTGAGATGACGTAATTTCCGTACATTTGAAGCTTTTTACTAGTGTTAACTTTTGCAGATTAGTAACTTGGCTAGGGGTACTGGTCACTACTTCGGCGCGGCGAACAAGGCGCCATCATTAAGAGGGTGCGGAGCGCTAACAGTGGCCTGCGGCATCTCGTGTCGTATAAAGAAAAGTACTGAACCAATTGCTAAAAATTTTTGCACTAATAGAAAGCTAATTAAATTCCTGAGCAATATAGGTTATGTTTTATGTACGCGGGCGAATCCGAGAGCAAAAGCTAGTCTATTTCTTCCTGCCTTTGTCCCGTTTTATTTAGGGTCGGCGCAACACGTTTTTTTCATCCATTCTGTCCTGTCACTCGTCCCGCTATCACTAACTCCCTTTTCTTTCATATTACTTCTCACACAATCCATCCATCTTTTATTTGGCCTCCCTCTCCCTCTCCATCCATCCACATGTAAATTTATAACTCTTTTGGCAACGTGCTTTTCATCTCTCCTCTTTACATGACTATACCAAGACAAACGATTTCCTTATAACCTTTCAGTCACTGGCACCACTTTCAAACTTCCCCTAATATACTCATTTCTCACTTTATCCATTCTTGTCACACCACACATCAATCTTAGCATTGTCATCTCCGCTACATGCAATCATTTTTAAGAAAGCTAGTATCATATTTAAATTATACCCAAATACAGAAAAAATAATCGTACTCATCACACAAATATTTGTCTTGGGTGAGAAACGAACACACGACCTCCGGCATAGCAGTCAGGGTCATTGGCACTAAACCAATAGTCAATTTGTTCGCAAAAATGTTTTCATAAAAACTTTAACACTTCTTAAATCGTATTTTGATGATAGTTTGATGGTACTTTTTTTAAGAAACAGTCTTTTTATTATTTATTCATTTTGGTTAGAATTTGTGACAAGTTTCAAGTTTATTAACCCAAGAAATAAGAATCACATTAATTTTTTTTTTCTATTATCTAGCACTTAACGTATTAAAAAAAAGACGTGTGGCACTCGGGGACTGCCGTGGTAAAGCTATTGCATAGCATTTTTATCAACTTATGCAATTATAATTATTTCTTTATTTTATTTATGCAGTATTTTTTTCCTTTGTCTTTTTTTTTTTGATATTAATTGAAGTTACACTTTCACACATTGAATTGAATTTTGATTGATTGTTCACTCATTTGTTTTCTTATCGGTCACCACGCTCAAAAAAAAAAATGAGTGGGGGGTGTTAGGTTATTTTCGTTACGGAATTTCTGGATTCGGTCTCCACGCTCAAGGCCCGCGATAGAAGCTATGCAATAACTTAAAAAAAAACTTCAGTGTCATTATAAATACACTTGGTAAAAATAAAAGCCTTAAACAAAATTAGTTTTAGTAATACTTATGTGAAACCCGATGTTAGCAAAAATACATAGTTACCAAGCCATCCAGGTGACTGACATAATATTTTTAATTTTTTATGATTTAATGATTTTTAATTTTTGAGAATTGATAAAATAATTTTATAGTAGTTAAATATTCTATTTATTTGTTTTATGTATAATAATTATTGACAGTATTGGTATTTTATTAGGATTTTGTAGTATGTTGTTTGCTTTTTTTTCTTTTTCTCCTTCAAACTATCGGTGAAATTGTTTATTTTTTTAGTTTATTTTCAACACAATGTTCCATTGTTATGAAATAAATGACTTATGACTGAGGGGTTGTTTTGCACTTGCAACCAGCCATTTACTGGCACTTAATACTCACTATGACATGTTGTAATCTTTGTTGTATTTAATGTTAGTGGTGTCCAACTTGTGATCTTTATAAAAAATATTTTTGGAAAAAATATAACATGGTGTAAAAACTAGTGGAATCCATTCAGTTATTGATTTTGAACAAATTACATTCAGGCTACGTATGAAATAAAACAAAACAGAAAATCTAAAGTACGATGTCGAAAAACTCTTCCACATTGCTGTCAAATGGTAATGTAATCATAAGACTGGCGGCATTACAACGCGTTCCAAATGAGAACAGGATCGCCCGCCATGTTGTGACGTCACGATTTACTGACAAATCGAGGAAAGAAATTTTTAAACATTAATTAATTTACCAAAAATTTTATTTTTGTAAGAACTGTGAACGAAAAAAGTTTAATCAGAATCCAGTTCTTCAATTTTACTCATCTCAAAGTTCTTCAATTTTGCAAAAATTTCTTCGATTTGACAGTACGACGAGACGTCAAAACATAGGAATCGGTCCTATTCTCATTTGGAACGTGTAGTACTATACTGTATTTTTTTTTATTGACATCTCCTGCCCTTTGGCGAAGCGGGAGGCTGTGTCAGACTTTTACTGACTTAAAACCCACTCCTGTTCCTAGTATGCTTTCGTCTTAGGGTTTCACTTTTGCACTACTCATGGCATTGCCACGCTGTATGGCGATGCTTATCCTTTGTTCGAGGTAAAAGCTATAACATCAAATACTTGATATCGACATTTTTTTATTAGTGGATGGATATTAATCTACACTAATATAATAAAGAGATAAAGTTTGTTTTTTTGTTTGTAGGAGGTACTCTTTAGAAGTAGTGTTCCGAATGCTCAAATTTTTTCATCGTTAGAAAGCTGCTTTATTGCTATTTCCTGAGTGATATAGGCTATATTTTATGTACGCAGGCGAAGCCGCTGGCAAAAGCTAGTTTTAAATAAAACTATTCCATTCAAATCGAATTGGTTATAGCAATCCATATTATATTGATTAAGTTAAATATATTGGAATTGAGTTAAATTAATTTATTTTTAATTAATTTAAACTGGATTTGATTAAAACACTTAAAATTCAGTGTGTAGTTTCATTCCATCGGTTATAATTAAATTACGAGTATATTCGTGGAATAATTTAAAAAGGGTAACCATTGTTTATAGCAGTATTTTCTTTCTGCCCCTGTCCCATATTAGGTACTTACGTCCAGCACGTTTTTTTCTTCCATTCTGTCTTATCACCTGTCACACTCTCATTTCTTCCATCTTCATCTTCTTTTCCATCCATCTACATAAATACTCAGAAGCCCGATTCACGTAAACAAAACCGTAACGATATCGTAGCGATTTAGTCGTTTAGACCATTTCCGTATTCACATCCATCAATCGAGTTTGAACGACATCGATTTTAAAGTCGTTTGAAATTCGTCAATTTAAAAAAAGTCTGTATTACATTATCCTGGTAGAATACTTATTAATGTAACTGGAAATAAGTCGATAGATCGTGAATAGGACTTCGATCGAACGACTATTAAACTTAAACGATATTTAAATTGTTTGATTTTACGTGAATCAGGCTACTGAACTCTTTTAGTAACGCGTTTAACATCTCTCCTCTTCACATGACCATACCAAGAGAAACAATTTCTTTTCAACTTTTTAATCACTGGCGCCACTTCCAAAATTTGAATATGTGTAGCGACATCTATAGCATCACATAAAAACTAATCCTGCATCGTGTCAAGTTCTCTGTGCGATTTGAACATATAGAGCAGTCTGAAGATCTTTATCAGGCAGTTGACCACCAGAAATAACACACGTCTGGTCGGAGCATCCTCTCTTTTCAACGGAGGTATGTGGGACTTTACTCTCTGTTACTAATACCTCCAAATATCCATTCTTATCACACCACACATCCATCTCAACATTCTCATCTCCACTACATGCAATATTTTTCTTATAAAATAAATTCTTAAATACATAATGGGTATAATATCAGTTAAATTGTGTTTCCACTCGCTAGGTTCACAAATCTTAAGATATTTTAGTAAATCTCAAGACGTTGTGTTGTTACAAGATGACGATCCTTTTCATCTAATTAATGTGATACCCAGCTGTTTGAGTAACATTTAATATCTTTAAAAGCTTTAACAGCAGCTGATGAAACAATTAGATTTACCAAAATTTCTCACATATTAAAAGTAAGACAATTTTTATAATGGTGCTAACATAATTTTTAGTTCAATATTATTTTTTTTTTTTCTAATTTCCGCCAGTGGACACAATGTGTGGATTAAGGTGCCTCTCTGCCTAAGGCAGGCAATTACCAAATTGCATTTAAAACGTAATATTTCCATAGCATTATCAGCCTTTATATGTTCCCACTGCTGGGATTAAAGCCACCTCTGTAGGAGAGAGAATGGGACGTAATTCACCAGCTGTTACCATTGGGCCACCTCTCAACATCTATACATATAATAAAATCGTAGGAAAGTCAAAACTGTACATTGAATATTTTTTAAAAAGAATACTTGGGGCGTGATCTACAATCGATACCGAAGCCAAAAATATAGTTTTTAGAATTTTTGTCTGTTTGTCTGTATGTATGTCCGGGATAAACTCAAAAAGTACTGCATGGATTTACTTCAAATTTTGTATGAATATTACTAAGAGGTCGGGTAAACACATAGGCTACATATTATCACGCTATCACCTACGGGGGAGGAGCTGTGAATCTTTATTTTTCTTACGCATTCTGTGACTGCGTGTAATCTAACGACGCATATATAAATGTTGTTTTTGAGTAAGTCATGCTATTATCTAGCTTTACACTATAAAAACTACGCCATTAAAGTAACTTGGGCAGAGAAACATAGTTTAATGAATGTTAGTAGTATAAACACAATTTTAAAGCAGCGCCATCTATGAGATTTCATCAAAATCAAATCAAGTTTATGTTAACAGTTTTTGGAAATTAATCATTTAAATTTGATCATGTTGGCGAGGTTAGTAGTTAGTTATTCTTAAAATTCATAGATGGTAATGTGCATTTTCTTCATTATTATAGTTCGTTTTGACAAATTCAAGTTCCAACAAAACCCTCAAAATATTGAGCAGAATTGAGGAAGACAATTTAAAAAAAATGCGGTGTTAGGTATTACATGGTGGCATTTCTCAGACTCTGTGAAGTCGACCAGTTTGCGAAATCCCTTACGTATGATGAGGTGCCTTCATATTACACGTACGACAAGCAAAGGGGTGTATTCAACCGACATCGACGAGGAGGTGCTGTGGAAGGTATTCCGGGAATTTTCAAGGATACCGCATTGGGTAGGGTTTATACCGTGCACTCGAATAGTGGCGAATGCTATCTCCTGCGGTTGTTACATCACACTGTCCCAGGCTCAACGTCTTTCGCTTTTCTGAGGACATTTGATGCCGTGGAGTATCCCACTTACCACGCAGCCTTTTGCCTAATTGGGATGACACCCTCGTGGAGGCAAGCGTCAGTGACAGTCCCAGCCACATGCGTCATCTACTTGCCGTCATCTTTGTGTTTTGTGGAGTCTCGAACCCGGTAGCTTTGTGAGAGAACTAACGCCATCTTCTGTCTGAAGATTTTCTACGAGCTTTGAGGCGTGCTACTAAAGACGAAGTAACTGATGAACGCGTGCTGAACACCTGTCTCAGTTCACTTCAAGATGTGGTCATTACTATCGGCGGCAATCCACTGATCGAATATGGGTAACCAGCTCTCCAATCATCACCACAACAAGACCGTGTAAATCGGGAGTATAACGCTGAAACAAATTACGATCCGGGCAAAATAACCACCATACGAAATTACCATGTCGCTTTGTTTTCTTGAGAGCAAAAACAAATTTATGACACCGTCCTTGAAAGCGTTGGGCAAAACCAGGGTAAAATGTTTTTCTTGGATGCTCCTGGTGGAACAGGAAAAACATTTGTTACCACTGGCATACTTGCAGAGGTCAGGCGCCAAGGCAAAATTGATATTGCGGTAGCGTCGTCAGGAATCGCTGCCACACTGCTTCCGGAAGGCAAGACAGCACATGCCATGTTAAAAATTGCCATCGATTTAGAGAGCGCTGCCTGTTTGTGGTGTGTCACGTAACAGCGATAAGGGACACGTGCTCAAGGACTGCTCTCTGATGATGAGTGTACGATGGCCAATAGGAAGGCAATTGATGTCGTGGACGGAACCCTGCAGGACATCCGCAGGAACTAACATTTGATGGATGGTGTCACAGTTCTGTTCAGTGGCGATTTCCGGCAAACACCTCCCGAGGTGACGCGGGGATCGAGAGCTGACGAGATGAATGATTCGTCGAAACGATCTTCGTTGTGGTCACGAGTTCGTACACTGCGCGTGACCATTAATATGAGAGCTCAACTCGGCGGTAATGCACGTGCTCAAGAATTCTCCGATGTCCTTCTAAGTCTTGACGAAGGCACTCTACCAGAAGAGAGAGGTGGACAGGTGGTACTTCCAGAGTCTCTCGGTAGAGTGGTATCCAGCTTAGAAAAACTCATTCACTGTGTGTACGGGGACATCAGTCGTATACCGCACCAACAGAATTCTTGGGTGTGTGAGTGGGCCATTTTGACGCCCAAAAATGATCAGGCTGCAGCGATTAACGAATGCATTCTCTCGGAAATTGAGAAGAATGGAGTGGTCTACACCTCGATAAACACTGTTATCGAGCAAGATGATGCCACACGTTATTCCGTGGAATTTCTGAAATCCCTGTCAGCAAGAGGACTTCCGGTGCATACCATCAAGCTGAAGGTCGGTGTCCCGATTATGCTTCGAAGTTGTGACGGGACCTGCCTAAAAGTCATCTCGCTCCACACAGACACACCATTGAGGCGGAAATTCTTACGGGTTGTGGCGTCAGCGAGGCCGTATTTATACCACGCATTCCCCTCATACCCCATAACTTCCCGTTCCAGTTCAAGTGCGTACAGTTCCCCGTGTGTGTTTGCTTCGCGATGACCATCAATAAGTCGCAGGGGCAGACACTGTGGGCAGCGGGTGTCAACCTCAGGACGAGTTGCTTCTCACACGGGCAACTGTACGTCACTTGCTCCCGCGCCACCAGTCCCGACTCTCTTTACATTTTGGCTTCTGGTAGTATCCGTACCCACGTAGTTTATAGGGAAGTCTTGTAAGGTATGATACCTTTATACGTATTTTTACTCTTATGTGTCCTGGAATGTATTCCTGCATTATTTCCTCTATTTTCTTCAGTCACATCTTATGACTGAACTCAGCAGGATTCCCATATAACTCTCTTCACTAGCTTCGTTTGCGAAAAAAACTTATATTATAATGCTATTTTAAAAGTTGTTTATTTATAATGCTATAGCGACACTGGCACCTTAGGTATTTTTAGTGCTATAGAGGCTTCACGCAGACGACGTCGCGGGCAGCAGCTAGTATTACATAAATTCACATTACACCAATTAACATAAATTAACCTTTTATATTTAGCCTATTAATTTTATTTCCTACTTTTTTCTCTGGAAATATATTTAACTTGCTGTGTGACACAGCAGACCCTAAATACTGCTATATAAGCTGGGTTAAATACCATTTTTACCTCGCACACATTATGATTTTAGATTTTCTTTTTCTTAGTATTTTTAGTTGTTATACAACAACAAACAATATTTGTGTGTTGTTTTTAGTTGTTATACAACAATAAATAACATGTGTGTGTGTATTGTGTTTAGTTGTTATACAACAACAAACAACATGTGTGTATCTGTGTTGTGCGAGGCACCATTAAACTCTTTCTAGGATAAAATCACCTTGTTTAAAGACATTGACCGCAAATACCACTGCCGAGCGTGAAGGCCTGGCTTCGAATACTAGGCCCAGTAATTGCTGATGTCCCACCAAAAAAAAAAGTTTAACGGGGCTGTTACAGCCGCATCATATATTTACACTACCATATACCATTCAAACAAGCAATACAACATACTAAATAGCAAACTATACAGCCAAAGTTCATTCATCTTCAAATCCACAATTAAATATCCAACTTAGTGAAGATCAAGTCCTCAGAGATCTCCCCGACCAAAACAAGGACCGTCTTAAGCCTTTACTTCGCTGCATTGTGCCCAGCCCTTTATGTACGATTTACACAAGACGATGGGACGGGTCGTATCGGACCATATTTTGTAATTTTTGAAAGGAAATAAGTCTCGTATAGGACTTGTAGACTTTCTTGCGTGATTGCATCAGATTGAAAGACACCAAAAAAGAAGAAAAATTAAGAAAAGTAAAAAATGCAGAAAAAAGTATCCAGTTAAAAGATGTTCACTGTTAGGCCTAGGTTACCTTAAGCCCTGTGCGTCTCGGATCCATCGTTTGCCCGCGATCCTAATGAGGTGACCGGTCTACCTTGGCAAAGGCCTTCTAAAGCTGCATCTTTCGGTACGTGGTCAACACTTTAGAACCTATCGCCCCCATCGATCATCTGTTCTACGAGCAATGAGCCCTGCCCACTGCCACTCAAGTTTAGCGATTCTTTTGGCTCTGTCAGTAACCTTAGTTTTCCTCCGGATATCTTAATTTCTGTTGCGATCACGCAAATAAACTTTTTTTTTATAATAGTTAGGCTCGCGTTTGACCATTATCTCACCTAATGGTATGAGATGATGTAGCCGACGATGGAACACGCTTGCCTTAAAGCAATCTATTCACTCTTTACTTAAAGATCCCTAGGTTGTAGCAATCAGGAAACACAGACTCCAGCAGGGAATTCTACTCCTTAGCTGTACGTATATATAATAAATGTGTTCCCAAAACGCTTTGTACGTATGGGTGGGGTGTCCACCATGTACCGGTAGCGCAACACCGTACGTCTTGTGGTCCGATGATAGAACGGACTTGGCGGAATTAAATTGTTTAACTCTAGTGCACACTCACCGAAATGTAAACGATAGAAAACAGACAGGCTAGCAACTCGGCGTCGATGCTCAAGACTCCAACAAACTCCAAGCACTTTGCTTGGAGTTTGTTTTCATGTAATGATTGTGTGGTATGAATTGGGTGCGTACGTACTTTTGTAATAAAGGAGTGATCAGACTGTTGCAGATTAGCGTTTCAACCATGGTCACCTTAGTTTATGAGTTTGGTTTATGTTGCAGCTACATGGAAGTAAACCACGCGCCAATACGCTCAGTGGTTGGGAAAACGAGCCTCCCAATAAGGGCGTTGAAAGTCATGGATTACAACTGCTGTCTATACACCGCTGAATTTTAATCGTTTTAATCCCGTCGAGGGTCGATCCGTTATATGAAACACCATCGATTTGTAAGGATAAAATTAAAAAATACAGTACCTTTTTTTCAAAACTCGTATTAATTTACGCATGTACGCAATTAATTTCTTTAAGAAAACGTCAGCTGAGCGAGTCCATTGACCTGTAGTTAGTGTGTACGCAACGCCGACTACTACCTAAAGGTCATTGGACTCGCTCACCGACTCGACACCGTCATATTCGTCATCTGGCCACCCCTTAATCGGATTTTAGTTCGAACTCGGTCGCGTCCCGGCAGATCTAAATCTTTCTTGAAAGAGACTGTCGCCGACGATTGCAGTGAAAAGTATAATTTTGCAAGACATGTCGAGTCATGTCGTGTCGCAATAACTTTCAATAGGCGACAACTTGGAATTGTCCAATATTGCATTCTGCGACACGCTGCTGAGACATGAAAATTCTTAAAGAAAATTGTTGGAACTTCGCTTTCTTTTATTGCCGAGTGTTTGCTTAGTAGAAGATACAAAATATAATTTACTATACACTTTTAGGGTTCCGTAGCCAAATGGCAAAAAACGGAAACCTTATAGATTCGTCATCTCTGTCTGTGACATACGGACGCGTATGTCACAGCCACTTTTTTCCGAAACTATAAGAGCTATACTGTTGAAACTTTGTAAGTAGATAGAGATATTCTGTTAACCGCATTAAGATTTCCACACAAAAATAGAAAAAAAAGCAATAAATTTTGGGGGTCCCCATACTTGGAACTAAAACTTTAAAAAAAATTCATCAAATAAAGATACACGTATGGGACGTGTGGGGGATATCTATGGATAGGTCTTCAAAAATGATATTGAGGTTTCTAATATCTTTTTTTTTCTAAACGGAATAGTTTGCGCGAGATACACTTCCAAAGTGGTAAAATGTGCCCCCCCCCCTCTCTAACATCTAAAATAAGAGAATTATAAAAATAAAGAAAATCAATTATGTACATTACCATACGAACTGCCAACGAAAATTAGTTTGCATGAGATCTAGTAAGTACTTTTTTTTTTAATACGTCATAAGTCTAAAAAAATATACTATTATTAAAACATCGACCAAAGTAACAACGAACTACAAGAACTTTAATATTATGTTACTTGCTGCTACGGAACCCTTCATGGGCGAGTCCGACTCGCACTTGGCCGGTTTTTTTTATGACTGGTTTTGTAGTGGTGGCCATATTCTGGAAGCTGCGTCTTTTGGATCCCGTTGATAGGCCTGTTACAAGGTAGATATCGGTCCACCACGGGGTGACACGGGCATCGGCCCGACGCGGGAATCCGTTGCATGCGAGATGTACAGGACCAGTTGTTGTGGTGATATTTGGAGAGCGCCTATGTCCAACAGTGGACGTCTTTCGGCTAAAATAACGATGATCATGAGGGGTAGAATTGGTCATGGCGGACAGAGCTCCGGCGGGATCTCATGGTGAAATGGCGTCAACGACTATCGCAACCCAGCGCTGGGCACGCCACAATCATGGCGGTAAGTCCCCTCTTTGAGGCGTGGCTGGAAAGACCTCACGGCGTCCTTACCTTCCGCATGACGCAGGTACTCACCGGACATGGTTCGTTCGGGAGATTCCTGCACTCGATTCATGCGGAAGTGACGCCCGGGTGTCGCCACTGTGCGGAACGCCTGGAGGACACGGTGGAGCACACAGTCGAGGTGTGCCCTGCTTGGGCGGAGCATCGCCGTGCCCTCGTGGGGGCGATCGGCGGCGGAGACCTCTCGCGCCGGGCCTTGGTTGAGGCCATGGTCCGGAGCGAGGAGGAGTGGCAGGCGGTCGCCGACTTCTGCGAAGCAGTAATGCTCGCAAAGGAAGAGGCCGAACGCATCAGGCAACGGCGTTATCGCCGCCGCCGTCGCCGGGATTCTGATCCCGATTTCCGGCCAACGTAGACGCGGGCTTGCGGACAGTGAGCAATGGGTAGCTCGCTGTCCGGCCGTCCGGTAACTGTCCGGACCAAGCCCAAGTCGTCGACGGTGCGCACTGTTCCCGCGCGCCTCAAGGAGTTGTCAGCAACAGCAGGGACCCAGCCGAGTCGAAGCCTACTGGGGCCAGGGTTATCCGAAAGGGCGCTCGAGCCCTGGTATGAAGGCTAGAAGGAACGGGGTGGGTCTTTTAGTCAGTAAGAGTCTGACACTATCTCCCGCTCCGCCCAAGGGCGGGGGATGTCAATGCATGATTTTTCCCACCATAAAAAAAAGGGTAGAATTGGTAGAATAGAATAAACTTTTCAATATACTTGCTCATAAAATGACTCTTATTGCACTGCACTTAAGTGTATAGTGGCACTTGTTACTAAACTGTGACATTTTAATTACCATTACGCACTAGTGCTATAACGTAGTTAAAACCTTTTTCTTCCTTCAACCTCTCCCTTGCCATAATTTTATTACATTTATTAATTATAGTATCAGGATGGGCGCGCGTCGTTCCCCACGATGAAAAGAATAAAAATATGGGCGCGCATATGAAAACAGACTTTGACTGCCACAAAAGTTTACTAGTTTTACAGTTATTTTCTTCACAAGTGTATTGAAAAACGTCATATGATACACGTGAGTAATGAATGATTACCGTTCTCGGCTCTCTTTAGACCCTCGCCATGGCTCGGGTCTAAATACCGTCTCGAAGGTAATCACTAACATTACACACTTATATCATAATGTACTATTATACCGCAACTAAAAAGTGCATGATTTCGGAAGTCGGCGTTAAATAACGAAGAAATAAAACTAATAAAGAAATACCAACCAACTTTTATAGAACTAAGCCGCGGGCTTGATTAAGTTAATAAACATTATGACAAACAAAGCATTTCATATTGTTTCTAGGGTTCCGTACCTCAAAAGGGAGAAAACGGAACCCTTATAGGATTACTTTGTTGTCCGTCCGCCTGTGTGTCTGTCTCTCTGTCAAGTTCCTTTATCTCGAGAACGGGTGGAGGTATCGAGTTGAATTTAAAACCATGTACTCAGGTCTGCAGTCCTTTCAAGCTGTAAAAAATTGAGCTTCTAAGTTAACGAATAAAAAATATACGGCCGTTTATGTCGCAAAAAAAAAAACGTATATTTTGATACTTTCTAAGATCGAAATTCATTGGGTACTTGCCGTTGACCCAGAATCTTTAAATTTAGGACAAAGCAAGGTCTTATAGCACAGGTATAGGAATAAATCTGAGAACAGTAAATTTGTTGTGCAACTCAGAAAAAATCCTCGAGACTCAATCCGGGAATTGTAGTTTGCACAGAACACTCAGTATGCGAGTCCGACTCGCACTTGCCCAGTTTTTTTCACACAGTGTACCTGAGAAGTCTCACAATCTTTTTACCGTGTTCAATAAATATCACTTGCTATTACTTCCTGCGTAGTCAGCTCGTAGAACAGAAAACTAAGCAGTAATAAATATTCTGAATACTTTATAATAAGACCACAGAACGTGACCTGGACGGTGTCCAAGTCTGAAAACAGTTTATTCTTGTTTTGTGAAGCGCCGTGTAAGTCAAGAGTGGGCTTACAGTGTACGACAATAACTAACGAGTGTGTATGGCAAATTAATTGTTAGAAATTTTTACTGCATACATTTTTTTTTTATTATTGATAGGCTCGCGTTTGACCACCGTCTCACCTTTTTTTTCCGATGGAAAAAATCATCCTATGACAACACCCGCTCTTGGGCGGAGCGGGAGATAGTGTCAAACTCTTACTGAATAAAAAACCCATCCCGTTCTTTCAAGCCTTCATACCGGGGCACGAGCGCCCTTTCGGATAACCCTGGGCCCAGTAGGCTTCGACAACTCCTTGAGGCGCACGTGAACAGCACGCGCCGTCGATGACTTGGGCTTGGTCCGGACAGTTACCGGACGGCCGGACAGCCAGCTACCCATTGCTTACTGTCCGCAAGTCCGCACCTGCGGTGGCCGGAAATCGGGATCAGTGTCCCGGCGCCGGCGGCGGCAGCGATAACACCGTTGCCTGATGCGTTCGGCCTCCTCCTTTGCGAGCATTCCTGCTTCGCAGAAGTCGGTGACCACCTGCCACTTCTCCTCACTCCGGACCATGGCCTCAACCAACCACCGTCTCACCTGATAGTAAGCGATAATGTGGTCGACGATGAAGCATGCTTCCTTAGAAGTAACCTTTTCACTCTTGACTTAGAGACCCTTAAGTTGTAGCTATCAGGAAACACGGACTCCGGCAGGGAATTCCACTCCTTGGCTATACGCATAAAAAATGTAATGTAATTCATTTATATAAAGCTACGTGCAACATATATACACCATCAGTTTTAGTATAATATGTGAAACCCGATACACGTGTCTAGTATTTTCATTTAATGACGCTATACAAGGTGTAAGGGACAGCCCTCCACAAACTTTAAGGGCTTGCTTAGTAGATGAAACTGAACAACCTTCTACAAAAAATTTTTTCAGGAAACGAAAAAACAAATCCGCCTCACCATAGAAAATTATAAACTTGATTGGACCGTTTGTATGGAGGGGCCGAATTATTTTTTCGATTTCTTAAAAAAATTTTTGTGGAAAGTTGTTCAGTTTCGTCTATTAAGCAAGCCCTTGAAGTTTGTGGAGGGCTGTCCCTTACACCTTGTATACATGAATGCGATCGTCGATTCGTCAGTTCTTAAATCTATGGGTTCAGAGTATGTGCATCACATCATAATGGGCGTCTTGAACACAGATCTCCTTAGGCCTAATTCCCCTCGGTCCCGTAAGCTCCTTCATCTTATAGAGTCAGCGAGTTTACAAGTATTGCCGCTCCAACCTACTCACCATAACACTGAAGGCGATGACACCTAGCTCGACCTGATTCTCACCTCAAATCTTTCCCTCATCTTTTCCGTGGTCAACATGACGCTCATGGTTTCTCTCATCATGACATGATTTTCCTTTCCTAAACCTAAACCTCCTAAACCTAACACATAACATAACTTTATCATTAAAAATCCCAAATTGTAAGCTTGTTATGTCAGCAAAAATACTAAGCCGGTGGGCCATCCAGGCGACTGAGAGGTAGTTTTGCACCTGCATCCAGCTATTTGCTGGCCTAATGCCCGCTGTGGCCTGCCATAACCTGTATTGTATTTAGTGTCGGTGGTGTCCAACTTGTAACCTTCTTAAATATTTTTGGGAAAAAATACAACATAGTGTAAAAATTATTGGAATCCATTCAGTTACTGTTTCTGAACAAACTATATTCAAGTTTCGCATAAATTATAAATTATGTTGTATAGAGCCACAAAAATCCAGCTAGAAACGTGGATCTTACGGGAAATGGAGACTAGTTTATAACAGATAAAAAAAAAAGTGTATAGACGCCCTAGAGATGTGGTGCTGGAGGAGAATGCCTGGAGTTTCGTGGACTGAATTCCGTACCAACGATTCTATACTTCGAGAACTCGGCATCGAGCGTAGCCTAATTATTTCATTACAATTTTAAATTTTCGTTTGCATTTTAGTTTTTCTCGATCACTCAATGTATCAAAGGCACTCATTTGCGCCCAGGGGCTTGCCACACAAAACCAGGCCACGTGAATAAGATATTCTTTCAATTACAAAGAATCACCGTTTAATTGCAATTTTATCAACCGATTTAGTAGTTTTATTCAAGGTGACTTACGACCAATTAATCGAGCGCTTAGTATCACGAGACACGTGTCGATAATTTAGAGGAAATTAATATGTTCGGGGCACGTGTCGTACAGCCCGAGGCACGGAGCTTAAGAGGCGGCGAATAATGTTGTCAGTACGAGATAATCTTGTTAATATTTAGTTGGTTATTAAATTAGTGTAATAAAATGTTGACATAGACTTACGATGTGTGTTGTACTACGTTTTGAAACATTTGACGGTTCACCAACAGAATGAATGGGAACTTAGTACAATACTTGATAACCTTAGTACAGCCTTAACCTTTCGAATGTCTTATGTTACACAGTCCGACATAAGGTAATTGTTCTTCTATTGTGTCTCTAATTACGACATTCAAACAGTTAATAGAGGCGGCCTGCTTCTGGTGACGGGGACCATCACCGGACACTGCACACTGAATAAGCCCCTCCACACAATAGGCATCACAGACAGTCCCCTGTGCAGAGCATGCTTAGAGGGGGAGGAGACAATTGCGCATGTGCTCCTAGACTGCACAGGTGTCACTGAAATATGC
This sequence comes from Mythimna albipuncta, assembly GCA_929112965.1. Taxonomy (NCBI): domain Eukaryota; kingdom Metazoa; phylum Arthropoda; class Insecta; order Lepidoptera; family Noctuidae; genus Mythimna; species Mythimna albipuncta. The sequence goes on along the minus strand of OV815982.1, from coordinate 15,754,612 downwards.
ACACGAACCATAGGATCCCTGAATTCCCTTATAGATGCCCTGAAAAACCTGAGAGGCCTAATCTGCTTTTGGAGAGAGGTGGGCTGGTTGGAATAAGCCCACCCAAGGTTATGGCCGCTATGGCCCACGTACAATGGTCCGCATAGGACTAAGTGCGGAAACCATACTCAGACATAGACATAGACCTTAGTACGGCTTCCGAAAGAGTAAGTTTTAAAATGAACATTGACAAAACCAAAGTCATGGTAAATAACCATGTACCCACTCCAGTCAAGATCGAAGAATCTACACTCGAAGTTGTGGACGATTACGTTTCCCTGGGATAAACAATCCAGTTGGTTACGTCAAACTTTAAGAAAGAGGTCAATCTTCGAATCCGAGTCGGTTGGACAGCGTTGGGGAAACTGCGCGGTATCTTCTCGCCCAACATACCATAGTGACGCACTCACTGCTGAGCGAACTTAAATTGAATATATTCGATGTAGGTCTAATTCAAAACATTTTATCAAAACCGAAATCGGAGGCGGCCAGGAAACTATGTCCTATAATACCGGTCTCTATTCGTCATATTCATTATTTACGATGTGTGTAAGTGTATGAGTTAAAATATGTGAAGTAATTGTTATAAGGTACGATGGGGCTGACATAAAATGTCATTTTTGGACAACAGCCCCTAAATAAAATCTTGATAAAAAAAAAATTACCATAGTGTCTCAAGATGAAAGTCCAGTGCATGTTGCCAGTGATGACATATGGCACGGAAACATGGTCGCTAACATTGGGCGTCATTAGAAGGCTCACATGCCAAATTGTGTGTAAGTGTTATAATTTCTGCGATTTCGTGATTAATCAATGAGTGTTTTTATATATACAGGGTTATTTGTAAAACACTAACAACCATGCAGGACTGTATTACTAACATCATAAACAACAACTTTTGTTCTGTGACTTTTTAAAAAACATTATTCATTTACCAAAAAAAAACCTTCAAGATTTGTCGCCTGTTCTGTAAACCTACCTACGTCTGTATGACGCGAAGCAAATGCATAAAGCACCCTCGCCGCCCGATCCCCGCTCCCCTCCGCTATTGTACTATACCTTGATTCGTATAGACTTCGTAATGTTTAGACTGTTCAATTTCATCACACTGCCCTTTTATATTTTTTTATTTAGCCTATACATTCCCAATGCTGGGCAAAGGCCTCTAGGCATATAATTATTATTATGCCAGTTTCAGCTACTCACAGAATCATAGCCAACTCTTAACAAACTCCGGAATGTTAAGTTATGAAATAAAACTCCAAATTCCATTCAAGCGAAAATCGTTGTTCGTCCTTTAGACCACTTATTCAACTTATATCGAATATACGAGTAAAAATTGAGAACTTGATCGTTGGTAGTCAAACATGAACTTACACAAAGCGCGCTCTTTGACTGGTACATGATGCAGAGATACTCACACTGAGTATGAATTTAGACAAGCTACAGGATGATGTACTATTGTACCAGGGATGTTACGGAGCTTCGACTCGTTAAGTCGGAACTTCCGATATGATTACACCTTCGGTTCCGACTTCGGCTCCGATACTTTTAAATCGGAGGTTTTAATCGGAGGTCCGGAATGCCCCTGACTCCCACTACGTCACTTTACTGTCAATCATTTTTTCACTTGTTGTTAATTTGTTGACGCACAGGACATGTTCATCTTCTTTATAATAAAAAAACTAAAATAAAAAAAAAATATTGACTGAATAATGTTTTAATTGTCCATAAATAAAAAATCTCTCTCCTGCTAACACTTCTGACCATCTTCCGCCTCCGGTTCCGATTCCGGTTCCGACTCCGATAAATGAAATTTAAAAACTCCGACTCTGCCTTCGGTTCCGATATAATGACCTCCGTTACATCCCTGTATTGTACCATCAAACACACTTCGCCTGACCACCACTAATTTAATTTTTATTTGCACTCGAAGTAAAAACTTCAATGGGTTTGGTTTGGTGCCGCACCGCGGGTTTCAAGCGAAAATTTTTTAACTGATCAGGCAGAAATAACCGCGATGGTACCTACTATTATTCTATCTCAAGAAGACAGGTTGGTTTTCGTTGTGTGTGTACGTGCACATTGTTTTTTGTGTGTGTAAGCTATTAGCTATGACATTAAGCGTTTCTAGCTTACTGATCTCTGCAGCTTAATAGCTAGAGGCTGATTTTGTAGCCTCACCATACAAAATGTTAAACTAGATTGGACAATTTGTGTGGCGAGACCGATTTTTTTTTTCGTTTCCTGAAAAAAAATGTTGTGGAAGGTTGTTCAGTTTGGTATACTGAGCAAGCCCTTAAAGTTTGTGGAGGACTGTCCCTTACACCTTGTATATTTATAAATAAAAAAAGAAAACATGACAATGGAAGGAAGAAGTTTCAGTCTTTGCTTGTTTTAAAAGCTAAATTGGGATCATGCAGCTTATGTCAAAAGTTTCATGAATTGAGTTAAGTTTCATAATTAATGAAACTTTAAAACTGAAACTTTTTTTTTAGAAGTATTTTTTTTGGTTTATTCTTTACAAAATATTTTTTTGATATATATATATATATATATATATATTTTAATACAAGTGCAATCTGCTTATTATTAATGATATAGAATAAGTGAGCTATATCCTTTTTTTGAATAAGATATTTAAACAATCAAGTGATTTCACCTAATGTGGCCGGAGCGAGAAGGATTTACAGAATTTTTACCAATCGGTTGCCTTTACATTTCTTGTTATAATTGAGCAAAAAAAATTTTTTTTTTATTTAAAAATCAATCTATCTCTCACAAATGAAAGCTTGTCCAATTTATACTCCAAGTGTTACTATCAATAGCCCGTGCAGTAATTAAATTTGTTCATGAAAGATTATAAGAAAGTTTGACTGCGGGGGTACCAGCTTTTTGCCGGGATCACAGTATGTTAGAAACTTTGCACAGATTAAAGCAAGCAGGTTCTCCTCTTTAGAAGACTGCATGCTTTTATTCACGATCCCTTTACTCTGCGGCTTCGCAATAAAGAAATACGGTTGTAGAGAATCGCAAAGTATTTTTTTTTCTACTATTTTCTTTACCGTGAACCGTCTGTTTTGCGGTTTTACTACACTAAAGCTAATTGCAAGTTTTATATTGCGCAAAAGTATGTGATTCACTGCAGTAAATAGCATAGCATAGTCGGCCTTATAATGTACCCACTGTTGGGACTCAGGCCTCCTCTCTAGGAGATGGAATGAGCTGTAATCCACCACGCGGGCCCAGTGCGGATTGGTGGATGTCACATGTCTTGGAATTTTTGAATTATTTTTTGGTAGCCGAGTGGTAACGGCCCCGACTTACGAGTTGTAGATCGCGAGTTCAAAACCAGCCAGGGGCATTACTTTGTGTAATTTATTTCATCACAGGAAAACGTCGTGAGGAAACCGGCATGTTCTAGAACTGCTCAATGGCGGCTCAATGCTGGTCCAGCTCCACTACCACTTGGGTGTATTGATTAGTTTGGAAACCATTATTTTTATTATTATTTTAATAATTTGAAAACATAATTGAAGCTTGTGATCATTTATTACTTTTGTTTTTGGAAACCATAGCATTGTTTAATGTAGCAGCACTTTTTTTCCAATTTGTAAATGTGAAGTACCATGGAGCATTTTTATTAGGTTACATCTGTTTTTTTTTGACATTTGAGCATGGCAGTTGGGAGTTTGTCATGCTCACTCTAATGTCTCGCTGTTGGTGGCACGTGTTATTGGGTCATTCGGTTCCCTTAAAAATAGTTGAGCTGAGTGGGGCTGATACACGCGTCATGCTCGTGATCGGTTGCCGTCAGTTGAGACTGGTCATCTCTTAGCTGCCAGTGGCTTAATTCAGTTTGTATCTTTGAATTATTATTATTTTTTACTTTTATTTTATTATCTACTGTGCTTACACAATAGAAGCAAGATGAAAATTTGTAACCAAGCATTATATGTAACACATAATAATATGATTTAAAAGAGTGTCCATGGAGTTTCTTGCACGTTCTTCTCCATAGAGACCTGCTCTTTGGAACGTGCAATTTAGCTTCACTTTCTTGGACTGACCGACATTTGACTATTCAAAAGTGCCTGCAAATGGTCTATTTGAAATAAATGATTTTGATTTTGACCGTAGTAAATAGTATCGAAAAAATTAATGTTATTTATTCTTCGGAATAAATTCTACACTTTTTATGGGCCATTCAGTCTTCTATGTATTTTGAGAGTAACCATGCTTTAAACTCTGTAGTCCTCTTAAAGACCGGGCTTGGAAACGGCTAGTCATGTGTAGCTCGCCGTCCGACCGTCTGCTAACCGTCCGAGCCGCGTATTGTTCCACGCACGCCTCAAGAAGATTTAGTGGGTTTTAGTCAGTGAAAGTCTGACACGCCTTTCCTTTCGCTCCCCTCCTCCCTCGAGGGCGGAAGATGTCATTGGATGATTTTCCACCAAAAAAAGTACTCTTAAGGACAATTGTTATGTTGGCAATCATAAATACGATCCCACATTTTCGATTCCACAAAAAGGTGCGGGATTCTGAAATAGCGCTTGGATTCCTAGTCACGAACATATCACCTGAACCCGCTACGAATAACTTCATACGTAGAAGGTAATAATTAATTAATTATAATTAATCTTCGTCAGAGTGTATCTTTACATAATATCATTATATAATTACGTGATCATTATCCTAAACGTAGAAACCTTCCAATATTATCCTTGTTGAGATACAGGATATTCATACTTGTATGTTACATATCCAAAACGGATCTACGGAAACAGAAGTTGGTGGAGTTGGCCATGTTGAGCGGATAAATTCCAAAATTCGAATGTTTTTTTTTTCATACTAGCTTGGTTCGAAGCTCGCCGGATCACGGTGAACTTAGTACCGCTTAACATTTAATGAATGTAGTATATCTTTTTTTCGTTGCCTTTCGTACTAGGCCCAAATCTTCTCTTCAGAAGTAGATCTTTGTCCCCAGTAGGCGCAGACCCTGCTGGGCCCCTACAGTTTGCTGACATTTGTCAGTAACCTAAAGTTTTCCTCAAGGAGTTCCTTGAGATGCGCGTGGAACAATACGCGCCGTCGAAGACTTAGGCTTGGTTCGGACGGTTACCAGATGGTCAGACGGCTACCTATAGCTCGCCGTCTGCAAGCCCGCGCCTACGGTGGCCGGAAATCGGAATCGGAATCCCGGGGACAGCTGGGGCGTGAAGGCCGTTGCCTCACGCGTGCGGCCTCCTCTTTGGTCAGCATTACTGTTTTACAGATTGAGGCACTTGCCTGCCACTCCTCTTCGCTTCCGACCATAGCCTGTACCAAGACCCGGCGCGAGAAATCGTTGCAACCGATCGCCCCCACGTGGATACGACAGTACTTTGCCCAAGCGGGGCACACCTTTACCACACAATAGTGACAACCGGGCGTCACTTCCAAACGAATCCGGTGCATGAACCTCCTGAACTGACCATGACCGACCCTGCTAGCCAGAATCCATACTATCATTCTACAACAGTTCGTAAACCTCAATAATTGAGTTCTTAAAAATATCTAAATTCATTCATGAAACACTGAGCCTCCATACAGACCGTTTGCCAAAATATCAAGGAAACAATTGCGGTATAAGCCGCGCATTACTTTAATAGTTATTATGGCGGAGATGGTTGTAAGCCATCGTTTATACTAGGTTCAAATGTAAGCAGTGAAACGGCTTTATTACTCGGAGTATTACGGTGAGGACAGGGAGGAATGGTGATGTGGTTTTGTAATGCAAATCATGGTGGGAAATGGAGAGGCGTTATGACGTTTGTAATGGCTACAGATAGACATACTATTAGTATGTCTCACCAAGGTTCTTCTGTCTTTGAAGTTAAAATTCATCTGCATAGAACTGTGATCTTTTGTGAAAGATCAAGGAGCGATACTGTGAGGAATTCTATCCGGCTCGAAGGACCAGTAAATTATGTAGGGTGCAATCCTAACATAAATATAATGTCAATGAAATGACAATGTTAGAAATCCAGAAATATCACTGAGTACCTAACGGTAGAGTCTAAATAAGAATGCCAGTTGTCCAACTCAAACCACGTCTAATTGAACACTAAAGTAAAAATACTTGACATAAATTAAAGCAACCGTTGCTCGGTCTATGTCAATGCATCTCCAAGGTAGGTCGCGAACAAATACACTTGCGTGCAAAAAAATCGGCCGACCCCTAACGTTTTGATTTGAAACACGAAACTTTTCTTTAACCCCTCGAGCGCCGCGCCGATTGTACATACGTCTGTGCAACTTGAAGACCTTGAAAAACGCTTAATTTTCTTTTTGTACACACGTCTGTACGAAACTTATTTGGCCGAAAATTTTATTTTCTATATTATATTATTCCATATTTATTATATTATTGGTTTTTCCTAGAAAAAAATAAAATATATTTTTATTATTTATTTATTTATTTTATTGGTGATTTACGTAAACACGGCAATTTTCCGGATCATTAAACTCTGGCGCTCGAGGGGTTAATAAATAATAATAAAGCTTTTGACATCAATTTAAAGACAAAGAAGGAAAGTTTCACTGCACTTGGTGGCCTTACATTTTTTAAATTTATTTTACAGACTTATTTATAGCACAAGCAAATTGAAACCACGCTTGGCGATGCGCAGGAGATAATTTTGGATCATTGGTAGGCTTGTGTGGATGTAATCTCCCTTGTGCAAGTCTTCATCGTACAGTCCACTCACTTACTGAGATTACACGGGGTAGTTGTGGTATTTGCTGCACTTGAACTCCAGTGAGATGTCGATTTCGCAAAGACATTGATGCCATAAAGCGGTTATTTAAGTATTTATATATACTTAATTGCACATCAAGATTACAAATGAACAAAAAGGAAACCATATAAAAAAACACACACAATTGGCGGCCTTATCGCACTGGGCGGTTATCACGTTCTGATGACGCCCGATTTCTGCCTGAACCTGATCGTCTACTGAAACTTCCAGTCTCCAACTTACCTTATACTAAAGAGTCGATTTTAGTTACTAAAAGTCTGACAGGCCCTGGCGCTCCGCCTAAGACCGAGAGAAGTCATTGCATGAATTCCCACCTAAAACAAAAACTACCAATACCGCCATTTCTCACTTACAAACTTGCACAAGCATCATTTTAGAGTTTAGTACCCAAAGGATCTCGTTTTAGATCCTATTACTAAGACTGCTGTTCGTCTATCTGCCTATTTGTTACCAAGCTTTGTATTTCTGTTGCCGCTATAACAAAAAAAAACTAAACACTACTACACAGTACCAAATAAATTTTATATTTAAGTGTGTTGTCTCATAAAGCAAACGTAATTTTTTTGGAATTTTTTGCTACGAACGATACCTATGAAAACCTTCGTGCGACAGTTTGACTCGCACTTGCCCAGTTTTTATCCAAAATCAAAATCAAAAACATTTATTTCAAAAAGACCAACTGCAGACACTATTGAATAGTCAAATGTTGCCTCAGTCTAAAAAAATAGAAAGCTAAATTGCACGTTCCAAAGCGTTTATAGAGAAAAACGTTAAAAGAAACTCCATGGACAATTGGACACTCTTTTAAATCATATAATTTAAAAGCTAGAAGATGTTCATAACGTCTTCTTTTTTCAAAAAATATAAACGGCACAGGTCTATCTCTATTTAGTTAATTTGAAATAGCAACCTATTGAAGCTATTTTTATTATATTCTTCATTGTGCGGTCTTATTTCGGAATTGCTTCAGAATAAAATTGTTTGAGGATTGTAATAGTATCTTTTTTATGATGATGCTTAGTTATTGTTGGTTTTATTATATGTGTTGTGACCTTAGCTGTTCTATTTCTGGATATGAAGTTGTTGACTGAAAGGTTTAATGACCCGAATAACTATAGGTATGTACTAGCTGCTGCCCGCGACGTCGTCTGCGTGAAGGCACTGCAGTACCAAAAATACCTAAGATGTCAGTGTCGCTATAGTATTAAGTAAACAACTTTTAAAATTGCTGTAAAATTTTTTTTTTTTCAAGCGAAGCAATTGAAAAGAGTTATATGGGAATCCTGCTGAGTTCAGTCATAAGATGTGACTGAAGGAAATAGAGAAAATAATGCAGGAATACATTCCAGGGCACAAAAAAATAAAAATACGTACAAAGGTATCATACCTTACAACACTACCCTATAAACTACGTTGGTAGTTATACTGCCAGGAGCCAAAATGTAAAAAGAGTCAGGACTGGTGACGCGAGAGCATGCAACGTACAGTTGCCCGTGTGAGAAGCAACTCGTCCTGAGATCGACACCCGCTGCCCTCAGTGTCTGCCCCTGCGACTTATTGATGGTCATCGCAAAGCAAACACTCACGGGGAACTATACGCGCTTGGACTGGAACGGGAAGTTGTGAGCTATGAAGGGAATGTGTGGTATAAATACTGCCTCGCTTACGCCACAACCCGTAAGAATTTCCGCCTCAATGGTGTGTCTGTGGAGAGAGATGACTTTAAGGCGGGTCCCGTTACACAATTTCGGAGGAGAAAGGTTCTAAAGAAGTATAATCGGGACACCGACCTTCAGCTTGATGGTATGCGCTGGAAGTCTTCTTGCTGACAGGGAGTTCAGAATTTCACGGGATAATGTGTGGCGTCCTCTTGCTCGACAAAAGTGTTTATCGAGGTGTAGACCACTCCATTCCCCTCAATTTCCGAGAGAATGCATTCGTTATTTGCTGCAGCCTGATCATTTTTGGGCGTCGGCGTTGTCCCTCACACACCCAAGAAGCTGGTGCGGTATACGACTGATGTCCCCCTTCACACAGCAAATGAGTTCTTCTAAGCTGGATACCACTCTACCGAGAGACTCTGGAAGCACCACCTGTCAGAGTGCCTTCGCCAAGACTTAGAAGGACATCGGAGAATTCTTGCAATGCACGTGCATTGCCGCCGAGCCGAGCGTTCATATTAATGGTCAAGGGCAGCTTACGAACTCGTGACCACAACGAAGATCGTTTCAACGAAGTATTCACCTCGTCAGCCCTCGATACCCGCGTCACCACGGGAAATGTTGCCGGAAATCGCCACTGAACAGAAATGTGACCACCCATCAAATGTTCGTTCCTGCGGATGTCCACGGCCTCAACTGCCTTCCTATTGGCCATGGTACACTCATCCCATACGATCAAAGAGCAATCCTAGAGCACGTGTCCCTTATCGCTGTTACGTGACACACCACAAACAGGCGTTTCGGCGCTATCTAAATCGATGGGAATTTTAAACATGGCATGTGCTGTCTTGCCACCCGGAAGCAGTATGGCAGCGATTCTCGACGACGCTATATTAATAGCAATTTTGGCTTGCCTCCTGACAGTAATATGTCAGTAGTAACAAATGTTTTTCCTGTTCTACCAGGAGCATCCAAGAAAAACATGTTACCCTGGTTTTACGCAACGAGCGCCGATTGTACATACGTCTGTACAACTTGAAGACCTTGAAAAACGCTTAATTTTCATTTTGTACACACGTCTGTACGAAACTTATTTGGCCGAAAATTTTGGTTTCTATATTATATTATTCGATATTTATTATATTATTAGTTTTTCCAAGAAAAATCCAAAAAAAAATTTTATTTATTTATTTTTATATTTTATTGGTGATTTACGTAATCACGGCAATTTTCCGGGTCATTAAACCCTGGCGCTCGAGGGGATATATTTGTTTTTGCTCTGAAGAGAACAAAGTGACATGGTCATTTCGTATGGTGGTCATTTCGCCCGGATCGTAATTTATCCCAGCGTTATACTCCGGATTTCCACAGCCTTGATGCGGTGATGATTGGGGAGCTGGTAATCCATATTCGATCAGCGGTTTGCCGCCGATAAAAATGACCACATCTTGAAGTGAACTGAGACAGGTGCTCAGCACGCGTTCATCAGTTACTTCGTCTTCGTCTCCAGTAGCACGCCTCATAGCTCGTAGAAAATCTTCAGACAGATGATGGCGATACTTCTCCCACAAAGCTACCGGGTTCGCGACTCCACAAAACACCAACCGATCCCAATTTCTGTCACCGTCGAGAAGGTGACGTGCTACGCAGGCTGCGCGGTAAGTGGGATACTCCACGCCATCAAATATCCTCTGGAAGGCGAAAGACGTCGGGCCTCGAACAGTGGGAAGTAACAACCGCAGAAAATAGCATTTGCCATTATTCGGTTGCACGGTAGGTATCCAATGCGGTGTTCTTGAAAGTTCCCGAATAACCTTCTACAGCACCTCCTCGTCGACGTCAGTTAAATACACCCCTTTGCTTGTCGTACGTGTAATATGAAGGCACTTCGTCATACGTAAGGGATCTCGCAAACTGGTCGACTTCACAGAGCTGGAAAAATGTCACCATGTTAACACCGCATTTTTTTTTTAATTATCTTCCTCAACTCTGCTCAAGATTTTGAGGGTTTTGTTGGAACTTGAATTTGTCAAAACGAACTATACGATACAACTTTTATGAAGAAAATGCACAGCACATCACATCACCATCTATGAATTTTAAGAATAACTAACTACTAACCTCGCCAACATGATCAAATTTAAATTATTAATTTCCAAAAAGTGTTAACATATAACTTGATTTGATTTTTATGAAATCTCATAGATGGCGCTGTTTCAAAATTGTCTTTATACTACTAACATTCATTAAACTATTTTTCTCTGCCCAAGTTACTGAAATGGCTTAGTTTTTATAGTGTAAAGCTAGATAATAGCATGGCTTACTCAAAAACATTATTTAAATATGCATCGTTAGATTACACGCTGTCACAGAATGCGTGAGAAAAATAAAGATTTACAGCTCCTCCCCCGTAGGTGATAGCGTGATAATATGTAGCCTATATGTTGACCCGACCTCTTAGTAATATTCATGCAAAATTTGAAGTAAATCCATGCAGTACTTTTTGAGTTTAGCCCGGACATACATACAGACAAACGGAAAAAAATTCTAAAAACTATATTTTTGGCTTCGGTATCGATTGTAGATCACGCCCCAAGTATTCTTTTAAAAAAATATTTAGTGTACAGTTTTGACGATTTTATTATATGTACGATTTTATTATTGAAGAAATGCCTAACGATTTAACATGTTATTGTGGCTAATTTATAAAAGATAGATATATACTATTGAGGACTTTTTTGTAGATCTATTACAGACCATCATTTTTGTAATACATACTTTTGGTGTATGTTCAACGTATGCGAAGATAAGGAGTTCGAAAGCGCATTTTCAACCGACTTGCTTCAAATTTATCGTCTCTTCTCAGCTCCTATGTATCTTAGCGTTATGTTATATAGCCTATAACCTGCCCAGGAGTATGGACCACAATCGTACCAATTTTGGTTAAAATCCCTTCAGTAGTTTTTGACCCATGCGTACACATACAGACAGACAGACAGACAGACAGACAGACAGACAGACAAAAAATTTACTGATTGCATTTTTGGCATCAGTATCGATCACCAGTCATCCTCTAATATTAATTTTGAATATATATTCAATGTACAGAATTGACCTCTCTACAGTTTTATTATAAGTATAGAAGATATAGATATAGATATAGATAAAAATGAATAGCTGTTCGTTGGTCTCCCTAAAACTCGAGAATGGTGGGACCGATTAGGTTCATTTTGGTCATGAAATATTCGTGATAGTCTATGGAAGGTTTAAACGGTGAGAAAGTATGGAATAATTCACAAAAAAAAATCAGAATACAATGCCATCTTTAATTAAAATGTTATTTTAAAATGAATGGTTTTAGTAATGTCAGTAGATGGCTTTATCCTTTGACAGCTTAGGCGATTATCACATTGCCACGCTCAATGCACCGTAGCGCGTGAGTGCGTGTTTAAACGTTGCTTGTAAGTATCTCTGTTTGTATATAGAAAACACGCACAGTCCAACACACCGAAAATACATCTACGCGCGTTCATGCAGATCACGCGTCTACAAGTGGAGAAATATGCATACACACGCGTGGGTGCGGGGCGACACGCAAAGTATGACTCACTGAGCCTCGTACTGCCGTGCGTGATTTTGTATTAAAAGGGTCCGTACCTGCATGAATTTACAAAATGCACCTACGCGCGTGAGTGCGTAAAAAACCCGCACGATGATGCAAATCTGCACTCGACACGCAACATACAGCGTGATCCGTGACAGTGTGATAATTGCCTTAGCAAGAAGGTATCAACATTCATTGATAATTAAGCGAAATGAAGTTTGCCGGATCAGCTAGCCAACAAATAATTTTAAGCTCCTACTGTAATTTTATGTTTTTATAGTGCACAATAAAGAGTATACATGTATTTATCTATCTATCCATTATCAATAACCATAAGAATACAATCCTTCCTCAGAATAGGATTCAATAGCAGGTCAATTTAGTGAATTTCAACAATCCAAACTTGACACCTATATTCCCCGAAGAGATCAACAGCTCATTCTGTCAAGTTTGAATCCAGTGATGGAATATCACGCCCTATAGATGTTTCAAATGTTTTGCTCAAATAGTACAACAGTTTTTTTTTTTAATGATACAAACTAACGGTTGACTACTATCCTACTCGATAATAAGCAGTGATATAATCTTTGATTTTTTTTATTATTAATAGGCTCACGTTTGAACACCATCTTACCGTAAGTGATGTTGCGGTCGACGATGGAACACGCTTGCTTCGAAATAATCTATTCACTTTCGACTTAAAGACTCCTAAGTTGTAGCTATCAGGAAACACGGACTCCAGCAGGAAATCCCACTCCTTGGCTGTACGCACAATAAATGTGTTCCCAAAACGCAACTATGAATAGTTCATAGTTTAGTTGATGGTGAATTGCACTAGTTTATTAAGAGCCTATTAACTCTAGCCCTGAAGACGCCTAAATCACAATCGGCCAGCATGACAGCTGCAGGTAAATTTTTCTAATCTAATAAAGAAATGTTGCATATACACGGAGTACAAACAAGTTTAACAAGACACGTCAGTTTCGGGAAACAATATATCGGTAGCCTGAAAACGAAACGAAAACGAAAAAGAATCCCAAAAAAAACGAGAACGGCGACCGATTAAATAGTTTCCACCTATAACACCGAAATAAAGCAAAAAATATTTTTGTACACAGAGGTTTTATGAAAAATTTTTTCAACGGATACCAATAGTATCACGTTTTTTGTAAGCTTTACTAAAGCTATCTACTCGATAAAAAAAACAACTGGAAGAAATTTCTATTTGAAATAAGCAGTACCTTTGTACAAAGTTTTCTAATAATGTTATCCTCCTCAGTATATTTGTGTGTACATAAATTGTAAAATAAATAAATAAAAATAGGTAGATACAAAAAGTAGTGATCGTATCAGAAATGAATATATCCACAGGAGAACTTCTTCTTCCTGCCCTTATCCCATATTACTTGGGGTCGGCGCAACACATTTTCTTCTTCTTTCTGTCTTGTCACTCGTCAAACTATCACTAACTCCCTTTTCTTTCATATAGTCATCATATCTTATAAAATTTATATATATTTTAAAACTTATTTCGTATAACGTTATTGGATGAAAAGTTTATTTCATCGAAAATCATTATGTAACGTTTACTAGTGACTATCAAAGCTTGAAGGCGAGTGAGCGCCAAATCCCCTTTAGATTCAGTTGTTATATCTTGTTAGTATTACAGATTTTATAATTATACCATATATTGACTGGCCAGTTGGTCTAGTGGTTAGTGGCTCTTACTGCTACGCCACAGTTTGTGGGTTCGATTCCCACCCAGAACAAATGTTTATATTATGCTGAGCATGATCATTTTTGTTCTGTGTCTGGGTGTAATTTATTTATAATATGTATGTATTTCTAAATATATAAGTATGTTTATCAGTTGTCTAGTACTCATAACACAAGCTCTGCTTAGCTTAGGACTAGACGGCTTTGTGTGATAGTTGTGGAATACATACATAAATATATTTACTATACTATACTTGACCATTGGATGGAGTTGACCTTCTGTAACCATATATTTCTCGTCAAAAATAGTGGAAAACAAATACATGAATTATGTAAAAGGAGGTGGGCTGTTATATAAGTTGAAGAGTTTAAGTTGTATAAAGTTATGACTAGCGAGGTGAATGGTGCTTCCGAGGAAGCTGGGTCGTGTCATGATATTGTTGGAGAGAAAAAGTATAATATTATCTTTGCTAGGGATGGCAGTGAAGAAGAATATCCAGTACAGAATTTTTACATCAGTATCGCGTAGTAATTGGGTTATGGAGGCAGATACTCGATATGATTTATTGATATTTAGCCCCATCTAGTTAGGATGGAAGCCTATTAACGTAAAAAAAAATGCTAAATATTGTTTGAAATGTGACAAAGAAATGATTCAAAATAACTTTTAACAAAAAAATTAACATTCTTCAATGTTAAAAAACACCGATAAGTACAAAATAACTTTAATTTGGGAATTCGGTGTTTCTATAATAATTTTGTCTCTTCTTTATTTAACACCGACTTCCAAAATTAAAGTTATTTTCTACTTTTCAGTGTTTTTTTAACATTTAAGTCGGTTATATTTTTTTTTTTTTTGTAAAAAGTTTTTATTTTACACGTTTTAGTTACGGTAACCACTAAAAAGTACCACTCAGCCAAACTTAAATACCATATAAAGAGCATTTCATAACGGTTCTAAAAATCCCAAACACGGTTAGATTACATTAATTGACCTTCTGGCTTCATCATCAGATTAGTCCAATCCCCTCCCCTTTTCCTTCAGTCAGTCATCGACTTCATGTATTAACAAAGCAATTTTACTTGTTACGACAGTTCTGCTGTGATCCTGTGAGGAGTTCTGTGCCATATCTTCGAAGTTCATGATCAGATCATAACAATATTTCAATAGGACCAACTTGAAAACATAACAAAATCAAAAAAAAATTCACAATGGGTCCACAATTGACCGATATAATGGTAAACATACATAAAAAAATACATCTTATACATTCAGCCGAACATAGATCCTCCTCCTTTTCGAAGTCGGTTAAAAACGGAACTCTTATAGGATCACTTTCTTAATTGCTGTCTTGTTTATCTGTGAAGACCCTTTATCTCAAGAACGCTTGGAGGTATTTAGCTGATATTAAAACCATATTCTTAAGCTTGCGGTCCTTTGATCTGTGAAAAAATCAAACTTGTAAATTAAAGAATGAAAAAGATACGGCCGTTTATGTCGCAAAAAATATATATTTCGATACTCTCAAAGCAATCAAAATGTATGGCGTGCTTCCCGTTGACCCAAAAACCTGAAATTTGGCATGAAACAAGGTCTTATAGCACAAATAAAGGAATAAATCTGAAAATTGTAAATTTGTTACCTAAGTCACAGAAAAAAAAAATTGCAATTCGGAAAAAATCTTCTAGTCTCTATTCGGGAATTGTACTAGGTAATTTTGTACGGAACCCTCAGTGCGGGAGTCTGACTCGCACTTGCCCAGTTTTTTCTTTTACATAATATCCACGTAGATTTCTCTTATCCACACTATGATATAGTCATCATTATTTACTGTAATGGATACTATTTTGTATACTAAAATAAGATTGCTTAAAGAATGCAAAAAAATACACGCAAATCAGAAATATTTCTTCAACCTTGATGCCACATTGGCATTTGAATATTTTTATAATTACTCGGAAGCTACCTGAGCAACAAGTACCTAGTTTTTGCATTTGACAATACAGAGAGGGAATCGTCGGCTTCAATCTAAATGTAAATTTTAATGGTGAGACTAAAAACCTTCATCCCATGCTTGCAATTGTGTAATTTTTACTTCATTCACTATATGCAGTGTGACGCTATTATCTGTTTTTTCCTCTTTGCTACTTTAACCAGTGTATTTTCAATTTTGCTAGTTTTGTATGTCGCAGATTTAAACCTAGCCAGGCGCATAACTTTGTGTAATTTATTGCATCACCACTGCTCTCAAAACGGTGAAGAAAAACATTGTGAGGAAACCGGCATGTCCTAGAACCAAAAATTCGAAAACATGTGACATTTACCAACCTGCACTGGACCCGCGTGGTGGATTACGGCCCATCTCCTCTACTAAACAGGAGGCCTGAGTTCTAACAGTGGTAACATTCAAAGTTTGATTATGCTTTATACTTATCCTAAGGTCTATGTCCAGAAGAGCATGTTTTTGGTTGAAATGATAAAAAATGATGATAACTCTCTATCAGGTTTCCACAATCCAGTTCATAGATTATACGATAGTCTAAAAGACTGGTAGCCAGACTATTCTTAAATATCTAAATTATAATGGATACATATGTTTATATCTTCTTCGTTAAAAGCCAATAAATAGCCAATAATATTCTCCTTTCGCGGGTATGCTGGAAGAGATTTCGTTAGAAATAAGCATCACCTATGTACCTATTTTTCTGTTTCTGTCTTTTTTTCTTATATAAGTTAAGTGTGTACATGAATTGTTAAATAAATAAATAGTACATATTTTTAAAAATCCACAACCATATGTCTGAAGCTAACAAACTGTAAAATAATAATTGCATAAACAAAGCAAAAAGCAGCCCCAACATCAACAAGAAATACCAGTTTATTTACAAACTAATTAAAGACCCCGGTAAATTGCTTCAACTCGCCAAGGAACGTTGCAAGTTGAATCTTATATTTTTTCTTCTCAAGCAGAGTAATCGAGGTAAACTTATAGCGTGGCCGTGCGTCAATTTGTAATATCTTATCTTTTAGAACAATGGTGAGGAAGTTACTGATGAAATTATATATATCACTATGATTTACACCAGCAAAATAATTTACTAAGTTTTAACAAATCAATTTAATAGCCAAAATTAACCTAATGGCCAGTCTAAGTATGGAAAAGAAAACGTCATAATCAGAAACTAAATTAACTAGATTTTTTATGATAGTAAATAATCATGGTTTTGTCTTTTTATGACTTTTGGCTAAACTGAACTTTCAATATTGCCACTAATATAAATCTTGGCCAAGTAACTTATATCATACTTATTTTTATTGATAAACTCGTAAACTAGTACTTGACTGCGATTCTACTTTACTTCATTGATTGCATTACTTAAGAAATATATTTTTGCACAAATGTGTTAACTACAAACTTTTGAAGAAATTGATGTTGTAAAATATGAATCAAAAGTTAATGATCTAGACGTACATTTTAAAGTGGTAAACGATGGAAAGTTAAAACTAATAATTGCTATGAAAAGGCAAAATGATTTGCAAAATGACAAAACTTTTTGGGTTTACTTCGTTGAAACATTGAATCAAGACTAGAATAATGAATGTAGACATGGGTGTCTAGACTACGTTTTAGGTTTTATTAGCTTTTCCAAGAGTATAAACGACGAAATATTTCACGACGAAATTGAAACGTTCCCTAAAAATAAAGGCAAAGAAATAGCAGAGGATTTATATATTAAAATTTCGTCCAAAACAATATGTTAGTAATAGCAAAGTTAATCAAAAACCACACTGAACACGATTAAAATTTGTTTATCTTTTATCCGCAACTAACATTAGAACTTTTTGTTTTTCTTTTATAATCAACTTATGTCTATTAAGTTAGAACCACACAAGGCTTACAAAATGAAATATGCAAGCGTCTAGCTTTTTTTTATATTACAGATAAGTTGACGCCATTGTACTCATATATGTTTCTGTTTAATTGTTACTATTTTGGTGTACAATAAAGTTTATTCTATTCTATAAGCTGACGCTTGTCCACTGTCTCACGTAGAGGTAAGCAGTAAGACGTTGACAATGAAGAACTCACGTGAACTCTTGCATAGAAGTTAACTTGTTTACGTTTGGCTTAAAGACCCCCAGGTTGTTGCTTCCTTGCCAATATGACATACTTATTGCATGTTCACCAATCAAAATTGCTTATTCAACTATTTACATACTTTTTTGCCAAAGTGGCATATTGCTCCCAGAACAGATAACCAATGGGGTCGAAAAGTTTTGTAGTGGCAGCAGCGTATCGAAAACAGAGTTCGAAGGCATCCCACTAGGTGAATTGATGCTCTGGTGAGGGTCATAGGAATCCGATAACCACCGACGTGTACCGATTTCTGCCACCACCTCGTACACGAAAAAAATTGGAGAAGAATGGTCTTCGATCCCGTGGCTTCAGACAGACACACTCACTTCCCAGCCGCTGCGACCCCAAATCCAACTACCAGACCGAGCCCAAGTCATTGACAGCGCATAGTGTTCCACGCGCTCCTCTGCTAGGGCCAACTGAAGAACACAGTAAAGTAACACAGTTTGGGTTTTAGTCCGCAAAAGTCTGACACGCCCTTCTAGTCTACCCAAAGAGGGAAAACGAAGGTTTCTCATTTTTGTTTTTTAAAGTATTCAATTTACAACGAGCCGTGAAACAGTTTCTAGACCTGTATTGTCTGCATGACTGCTGTCAGAGAAAAGAGGACCATATCTATGCGGTTGTAATTTTTATTTGACTGCCCCACGTGAAATAAATAAAATAAAACTAAATCTTCATTATTCTATTAGGTGGTATGACGTCATACACTGCTGTCATTTCCAATGAGATGTACGGGAGCCTGACAATTCAGGCTCCCGTACTATTTACTTTTTTTTTTTTTTTTTCGATGGGAAAAATCATCTTATGACAACCCCCGCTCTTGGGCGGAACGGGAGATAGTGTCAGACTCTTACTGACTAAAAAACCCATCCCGTTCCTTCTAGCCTTCGTACCGGGGCTCGAGCGCCCTTTCGGATAACCCTGGCCCCAGTAGGCTTCGACCCGGCTGGGCCCCTGCTGTTGCTGACAACTCCTTGAGGCGCGCGGGAACAGCGCGCGCCGTCGACGACTTAAGCTTGGTCCGGACGGTTACCGGACGGCCGGACAGCGAGCTACCCAATGCTCACTGTCCGCAAGCCCGCGCCTACGGTGGCTGGAAATCAGGATCGGAATCCCGGCGGCGGCGGCGAGAACGCCGTTGTCTGATGCGGTCAGCCTCCTCCTTAGCGAGCATTACTGCTTCGCAGAAGTCGGCGACCGCCTGCCACTCCTCCTCGCTCCGGACCATGGCCTCGACCAGGGCCCGGCGCGAGAGGTCTCCGCCGCCGATCACCCCCACGAGGGCACGGCGATGCTCCGCCCAAGCAGGGCACACCGCGATTGTGTGCTCCACCGTGTCCTCCGGGCGTTCCGCACAGTGGCGACACCCGGGCGTCACTTCCGCTTTAATTCGGAACAGGAACCTCCCGAACTTGCCATTTCCGGTGAGGACCTGTGTCATGCGGAACGTAAGGACGCCGTGAGGTCTTTCCAGCCACGCCTCAAAGAGGGGACTTATCGCCATAATTGTGGCGTGCCCATGACGTGGTTGCGATAGTCGCTGACGCCATTCCACCATGAGATCCCGCCGGAGCTCTGTCCGCCATGCCGCGACCTGTCGCGGCAGAGGACTTTCACCCCGGCGTTGCATCTCCACACGCATGTCGTGCATGTGTGCAAGGACTGTTGCCTCCAGATCCCACGGTGGTAGGCCAGCCAGAAGGCTCGCCGCTTCGCGGGAAATCGTGCGGTATCCCCGCACCATCCGAATTGCCATGAACCTCTGGCAGGCGTTCAGTATGGCCGCCGGTTGCTTTTTCAGCGAAGGCGTCCACACCGGCGCCCCGTAGAGGGCCATGGACCGAACGATCCCCGCGTAGAGCCTCCGGCAGGAGGCGTCTGGACCCCCAAGGTTGGGCAGGAGCCGCTTGAGCGCAGCCCCAGTCCGGTTGAGTTTGGGAGCCAGACGTCGGAAATGCTCCACGAAATTCCACCGGCTGTCGAGGACGAGTCCCAGGTACAGGTCGTCGACCCGACACCGATGTGAACTCCTCCTACCGTGAGTTGGGAACTCATTGGCGGCGCGTTCCGGGACCGGCGACCGTGGAAACACATGGCCTCGGATTTGTGAAGCGCCACCTCGAGTCCCAACTCCTGGATCCTAACAACGACTATCGCAACCCCGCGTACTATTGACTTCAATGACATAAAGGAAAAGAAAAGAAAATAATGAAAACATGTTTATTTGTCACACAATGAACAAAACTAGCTCTCCTAGAGCTCCTAGAGATAGCTTGAGTCCCAACAGTGGAAACAATAAAAAGGCTGGTGATTATGATAATGATGAACAAAACAAGTATTGAAAAATTAATTAATTGCTTAAAGTTAATATTTAAAAAACTTAGAAAAAAAAATAAACAAACTGCAAAGCAATATTATGTGTATTCCTGTCTTTATACCAACTCAGACAGTTCTAAATGAAATCATCCTTGTAAAACAAACAAGGTCGTAATCTGAAGCGGGCTTACAAAAACAAAAAGAGTACTTAGTAAGACTCAGAACACGGACTAACCATGCTGGCTGCGTCTGGAGACAGCGGTAACTTTAACACGTTTAGTATAATATCAAAAAACCTCTTGCGTACCTTTTATATTTATTTTAAGGTGGAAAATCAGCCAGTGACTTCTCTCGCTTTAGTCCATCCTACCAAGAGCGTGCGTTGGACTTTTTTTGACCCACCACCCACCCACTACCACCTAAAACCCACTGCTATGTTCCTTCGTTTTTGAGGCTTGGAATACTTCGCTTCTCTGACTTCAGATCGGTAGGTTATCGAACGACGAACGACGATAACGGGCTACCCATTGCTCGTAGTCTGCAAGCCCACGCATACGGTGGCTGCAAATTGTCTTGCGGTGCCCGACGTCCGGATGTCTCCAGCTGTGTCGGTGGTTTCATTCTATAGTGGCCACTTTAATAGTCATCATCAGCTTTTTTAATGTTCCTACTGCTGGGACTCAGGCCTCCTCTCTAGGAGAGGGAGTGGGCCGTAATCCACCACACGAGCCTAGTGCAGGTTGTTGAATGTCACATGTCTTCGAATTTTTGGTTCTAGGACATGCCGGTTTCCTCACGATGGTTTCCTTCACAGTTTTGAGAGCAGTGGTAAATAAATTACACAAAGTAATGCGTTTTGGTTGGGTTCGAACCTGCGACCAATAACTCGTAAGTCGGGGCCACTCAGCCACCACTGCTCTCAAATATGGAAATACGGTCATCACACTGCTATAACTTTTCAACTATCTATTGTATTTCGGTATGGTGTCATCATCATCATTTCAGCTGACGTACGTCCACTGCTAGACATAGAAAAGAGAATAGGTATCTATACGCCCCCCTATTTTTTAATAGGTACAAAAAAATTGATCATATTTTTGTAGTTAAAAATAAAAGAACAAAAAATTGACCACCGAAAATTTGTCATATTTATGATTCATAATAATTGCATAAAGAAAATATTACGCGCAGTGTTTTTTTTTTTTTTCATTTTGATCGTCATTTGTTTATTCAAATTAAATTAGATTGTACAATATTTTTTATAATTTGAGTGACATTTTGGGATATAAACAAACGTTAATAATTTTGCAGTATATGAATATATATTTTTTTAATTCACTTAAATAATAACAGGACCTTTTCTTATAAGCCTTTAAAGTATTTTTAATAATTAAAAATTACAGGTGTATATATCTAATTACATGGTTTCTATTGCTTGTTTCCAATAGTTTTTGAAGAACCAGCAGAATACTTGACGTAGTTTTGACAATTCCTGGTGTAGCAGAGCCTAATTCGGCTCTATGCTCTATGGCAATCGATAGATAATATAATAAAGAATAGTAACATCTGTCATGTTTAGCAGATAACTTTGTATCGGTGATACGTTAAAATAAACAGATGAGGCTCATATTATATTATCGGGTTTATAGGCTTGGGTTTACGTGTTTAGTTTTTAGAAACTTATTGACAGTTTCTTGTTTTAGAAATTTTGGCTAGTTTTTGATAATGGTTTCAGGGAACCATGTGTCAATTTGCAAACTCGTAAGTTTGTAAAATATTGCGAGAAATTATATTATAAACATTTGTTTTTTTTTTCTAAAA
Source organism: Mythimna albipuncta (assembly GCA_929112965.1). NCBI lineage: Eukaryota > Metazoa > Arthropoda > Insecta > Lepidoptera > Noctuidae > Mythimna > Mythimna albipuncta. The sequence continues at coordinate 15,732,513 of OV815982.1, read as the reverse complement.
AGATAGATATGGGTATGTTGGAAACTAATTTTGGATGTAAAAAATCGAGAAACTATAGTCTCATAAATATTTATTATAATCATTCGGAGTGTCTAATCATGTGGAATTTAAAAATTTTATTTGACATATAAAATTTATATTGAGCCTTTTCAAGTAAAACATCGTAAGCCACAGTTTCATTTTTCCAGAAAGGGATTTTGCTTTCTTAATTAAATAAATTAATTACAATAGAATAGAATGGAATAAACTTTAATAGATACAAAAGAAGTAACACAATAGCAGCTGACCCGACAAACAACGTTCTGCTATATATATTATCAAAAAAAAAAATCCTCATCCAAGCGCCAGCTCCATCGCCAGCCTCGCATCCATCCATCCAACCCTGGGTAGGTCATCGATCTACCTTGTGGCAGGCCAACAAACGCTGCATCTGCCGGTACGTGGTCACCACTCTAGAATCTTTCATCCCCATCGGCCATCTATACTGCGAGCAATGTGTCCTGCCTACTGTTACACAATTTAACGAAAATCAAAACACCTTTTTTTTTCGAAATTTTGCTACAAAATTGGAAACAGAAACTAAACAGAACATCTTAAACTACAACATCCTACTATTGCTACAACTACTTTAACGAGTTAATGTGAAATTTAAAGTAACACATAACATGTAACAACAATCAGCCAACCAACAATGGACAACCAAGAACAACTGTCAATCAACAAAAACTCCAACAGTCCTGTCTGAGGTCTACTGGAAGAATCGGCGGCGGAGACCTCTCGCGCCGGGCCTTGGTCGAGGCCATGGTCCAGAGCGAGGAGGAGTGGCAGGCGGTCGCCGACTTCTGCAAAGCAGTAATGCTCGCTAAGGAGGAGGCCGACCGCATCAGGCAACGGCGCTCTCGCCGCCGCCGCCGGGATTCTGATCCCGATTTCCAGCCACCGTAGGCGCGGGCTTGCGGACAGTGAGCAATGGGTAGCTCGCTGTCCGGCCGTCCGGTAACAGTCCGGACCAAGCCCAAGTCGTCGACGGCGCGCGCTGTTCCCACGCGCCTCAAGGAGCTGTCAGCAACAGCAGGGGCCCAGCCGGGTCGAAGCCTACTGGGGCCAGGGTTATCCGAAAGGGCGCTCGAGCCCCGGTATGAAGGCTTGAAGGAACGGGATGGGTTTTTTAGTCAGTAAGAGTCTGACACTATCTCCCGCTCCGCCCAAGAGCGGGGGTTGTCATAAGATGATTTTTCCCATCGAAAAAAAAAAGGTCTACTGGAAGAAATTTCATTTGAAACAAACAACACTGTTGTGCTCCGCTATCTGCAAGCAACGTTATTTAATATCCGGTAAAGTTGTAAACATAGCTCAGGACAATCAACTAATATCCATGTAAATTATTCTTCCCCTCAAAACTCGTTATTCAACCTGAAGCTATTAACATAATTTCTTCCCCCAAGTTTTCTAAACAACCAACAAATTGCAATACTTCACTCTCACCGCTAAAAATAATAACAGTTGCCTTAACATCAGAATAAAATCTTTCTACCTTTCGTCGAACACAAAGTGAATGGGTACAGAAGGCCTATTCTAAGCAACTAGAGAAAACACACTCTCATAGACTCATTTTACGAGCGCTTGCACTCACTACACTTACTCACTGTAGTGAGTGCAAATGCTCGTCACTTATGTGTTATCTCTGCACGTAGTAGGTACGCGTAGAGAAAGTATACAGGCTGGTCTGAGACGGGCCAGAAAAAGCAGATTACAACCTTACAGATAAATTTTCCTAGAATACTATTCATAGCTTTTTTTTTCAGATATTTATATTCTGAACTGCAATCACAGATTTTAGTAAAAAAAAAAAATACAAAAAAAAAAACAACAAAAAAAATTATCTCCATCAAAAAGACAAAAATCTAAAAATATCTAAATATCAGGAATGGTAAAAAAACACTCATTTTTTTAAGACACCTGCCCTTACGCGGCGTACTACGCGGTTGTGGTTGCGAAGCGATTCGATGCGGTTTACACAAATTCAACGCGACGCAGTGAATCTGACCCACGTGCACGCAGTCACTGCTTTAGCCACCATTTATATACTACTTCAAGTTCAAGAGTTCACGCACAAATACCAAACCAACTGATAGCGATCGCTTCGCTTTGCTCAACGCAGTACCTCACCCGTGTGGTTGGTCACGTAGGCACCGCGATCGTGATATCGTTGAATCGTTTAAATAGGACACCGCGTTACTGAAACCCTAGCATGAACTGTTAAAGGTATGGAGATATACAACATTATCTATACATACATACATACATTTAAATAAAATTGGATTGTCTGTTTGTAATATTGAAATAACTGCTTTCTACTACATGCATATGGATATATATACGGTACATACACCAAAATATTTTTTTTACAATTTTTGTCTGTCTGTCTGTCTGTTTGTCCGGGTTAATCTCTGGAACGGCTGGACCGATTTTGACGGACTTTTTTTGGCTAGGTAGCTGATGTAATAAAGAGTAACGTAGGCTACTTTTATTTTAGAAAAAAAAAATTGAAAATCCTGTAGTCCACGTGAAGGAAGTAGCGGGCAGAGCTAGCTTTTGGTATATGAAATGTGAATATAGTTTGTTCTGAATCGGTAACTGAATCGATTTCAATAATTTTTACACAAAGTTAATTTTTTACCAAAAATATTTAAAAAAAGTCGTAAATTGGACATCACCAACACACAGGTCACGGTAGGCCATAGGGGGTATAATTAGAAGCCAGCGCATTGCTGGATACGGGATCAAAATAATACCGAGGCTCGAGTTCCCTTTCGGATAACCCTGGCCCCAGTAGGCTTCGTCCGGGCTGGACCCCTGCTATTGCTGACAACTCCTTGAGGCGCGCGGAAACAGTGCGCGCCGTCATCATTCGCACGCCTGAAATTTTACTAAAATCTAAAATCATTCACGATACAAGCAGCTCGTTTGTGGAATGCATTACCCATAGAAGTGAGGCGAGCCCAAACGCTACCGACGTTCAAAAAAATAATGAAGGAGCATTATCTATCACTTTAGTTCTTCTTATCCTTTCTAATTGTAAGTATATTTTATATTTATTAGTTTATTAATTGGCTTTTAATTTATGTATTATATTTTTATTTGTTATATATTTTTACATTGTTTCTAGAAAGAAAGAAAGAAAGAAAACAAGTTTATTCCGCCTAAATACACGCACAAAACAACGCAATATTAAAAAAAAATATAACAGCCAGTATCAGGCCATGTGTGTAACGGGCATAACACTATTGCCCGTTTTTATTATTCTATAAGTTGTTGTACACTTTCAGCCCGAAATCCTGTTCCTTTCGTTTCAGTCCATCCAAAGGTTGTCTGGCAGAAATTGCCCTGTGCAATAAGACCGCCTATTGTACACTTATTTTTGTTAAATATTATTCTTTAGTAAGTTAAGGTGTGCAATAAAGATGTATAATAAATAGAATAATAATAATTTTAAGACGTCATGGTAGAGCCCCTGATCGTCCACCTTATATGTCTGGGTGTACCTGTTTCCATTCCTTGTACAGAACCAACCTTTGGTTTTATTATTCTGTGCAGTGACTCCGTGAGCTTCCGACCCAACCTGTCATAACTTTCGACCCTCATATTTTAAGTTTTCTCTGGCAGCTGTAACTTTTTCATTTGTTTTGTCTACTATAACAAAAATAGAAAATTACCACGAAATTGTAAGGTTCAATCCACGAGGTTTTAGTGTGATTACTGTTGAAGATGAGAGAGATGAAATTAGAATTTAAGATTTTGTTGAAGAAGTCTTTTGGCAGTTCGCTTTTCGTGTTGATTACAAAAGTCTAAAACTTGCTTTAGTTTGGTTTTATCTTAAGATCAATTTTCCGTTTAACATTTTTAATGATAAAGCTTAAACGATGTGCCCATAATTAATTTATCTTACTATAAACATTTGGGATATATATCTTAGTAAACATTATAAGCTATTTAAATTACTTTTGTAGTAATAATTATGATGTTTTACTAACAATCTATTTCATAACAGTACTACTAGAACGTTCACTGCTTAAATTTTGTAGGTTATTTGGCATATGAACAAACGGATATAAACGATTCCAATAAAAATACTCTATTTTACAAAATTGAGTAAAAAGGAAATTTAATTTCAATTCCATGCAACCTCCTCGTTTTTAGCATGATCAAATATTGTGTTTTTCGTGATATCCAAAATTTAATAAACATCACATCAGATCTACTAACAAAATCATAGCTTTAATAAACTCATGCTGATTTAGAAGCCGAGTGCATTTGTAACGTCATGCTAATGATTGCTAACGAGAAACTGAGTTACAATTAGCGCCAGGTACTATTTGGAGCCATGTTTGCATGAACGTGGGTTGGAAGTTGGTTTAATTGAACTGTAGATTACTTGTTTTATGGTACCTATTATAGGGTTTTATAAAATTGTCTCTCCACTGATCGCAGATTAATTCAATTTTGCGTTTGTGAGCGACAGTCTTAAGTGTGTCTCAATTTAAGTTTTACCTTTTTGTTTACAAAATTTCAAAACTTGTATCACGGTCTTCATCTTAGTATATATTGCAATATTTAATATATATATATTGCAGCGCTGGTATTCTGCTACATACACTCACAAAACGTTAAATAGAAAAAACTAGATTAAAGAAAACAAAATAGAATTAAAAATACGAGAACATATGATTTAAAACAAAAATGTCATTTCTATATCATGCTACACGTTTGAATATTTAATCTGTCACTGGGTATGAGTTTCAGTATAAAATTGAAACCATACCACAAAAATACTGCGGAAACAAGAAGGCTTAATATGAAACTTACAGCTAATATTATAAAGACAAAAGGTTTATATTTTTGGATTTTCGTTTGTGAACAAACTCAAAAAAATATGTTCTCAGTAACATACACACATACATAAATAAATAATAAGTAAGTATACTTCACCAATAAAATTCTACATTACTGAATGAAATAGGTTACATACTATTTTTTATTTTCATGCAGGCAAAGTCTCAGGCAGAAGCTAACTAGTCGTATTTAAAAAAATATTTATTTAAAATATCATAATATAATAACTCACTCAAACCACACACCGAAAAGTTTCCCCACCGAACCTAGCCTTGATAACAAATCACTTCACTAATTGGTAAATTAGAGGACTTAGTCAGCAACTATCATGTCATCAAGGTAAACCTACTTTCATACTTCCACCGTACAACTTCTGTGATTGATGTGTTTGGCAAAGTTTATCTCGTACAGGTAAACCTGGTCGTAGATGCTCCAATTAAAGTTCCAATTGCTTTTAAACTGCGAGAAGATCCACAAGAAGTTTGAGCATCAAGACCTGGTATAAGTTTGTGTCCAAGTCTAGATGGATTAGGAAATTGATACTATATTTAGAAAAATAGATGTTACAGACTTGTAGTTATGAGAAGATTTTAGTTTTAAATGGATATGAAATTGCTTTTGCTAGGCTAGGAATATATAAAAAAAAAAAAGGCTAGGAATATTTAGTTCACTTATTTCTCAAGTGGGCATTATTTTTAAAGAGTTAGATCTACTGTGTTACACATAGCTTCATATACGCATACTAATCATAATTAATACGCTTGATGTACGGCAGCTCACAGCTTATATACAAAACTTTGAAACCAATTTGAACCGATTATAATTTGAGTGTCTTCAAGGCAAGACCGAATAGGCTTATACTAGCGCCTCGCCATCAGAGATTGCATCTCCGCTTACCTTAGGTGGGATCGCAGTCAAGCACTAGTTTACATCAATTAAAAAAAAAACGCTACACGTCTGCTGTCAGTGAGCCTTATCTACAAAGCATAATTATTATCTGAGTAGCAAATTTGATATCATGTAAACATCAAAGTAATATTTTGTCATCCACCTAACCGGCCATATTGAATTAAGTGGCTTACTCGATACAGAATGGCAAAGCTAAATGAATTAAATCCAATAATTTCTACGTGGTCTGTATTTTATTTGGGTGAACAAGTACTGATCATTAATTAGAAATAATTCACTAGGTTCATTATCTCAATCGCCTTTGATCTGAAAATGTAAATAATTATGTAAAGTAATACACATAAAGTTTTTGTTTATTTTCTTTATTGGAATGACCTTGTACAATATCACTGTGATTATTATATATATTGAGAGCAGTGGTGGCTGAGTGGTAACGGCCCCGACTTACAAGTTTATAGGTCACAGGTTCAAACCCAGCTAGGCGCTTTACTTTGTGAAATTCATTTTATCACAACTGCTGTTAAAAATGGTGAAGAAAAACGTCGTGAGCTGTATTACTTTTTGGTGTACAATAAAGTCTATTCTATTCTATTCTATCGGCATGTCCTAGAACCAAAAATTTAAAGACATGTCACATCTACCGACCCGCATCAAAGATAGAAAGAAAAAACTTTTTTTCGTACCTCACACATACAGTAGACTTGGATTAACAATAATAAAAAAAAGAAAACTTTAAAATCTGTGCAAGGCCAAAAGGGCGCCTAACTCAGCATATGCTGCGATATTTAAAAAGATAAATAACGCAGCGCTGGTATTCTGTTAGGGCCCGCGGTGATGCCACGGTCACACCAGGCCCTCGCGGTGAATTATGGCCCATTCCCTCTCCTAGAGAGGAGGCCTCAGTCCCAACAGTGGGAACATTATAAGGCCGACTAAGCTATGCTAAAGGATTATATACAAATACTGCTCGTAGACGCAAATGCGATGCATAGTTCTTTAGTTCAATTCAATTCTCATGTTGACTAAAAAGAGTGGTTGAATTTTTTTGTTAGGAATAGTTCTGTAGTTACTCGGAGTTTGGAAATTCGTAGTGTTGTATCTGTGTACCTGGAAAATTGCGTAAAATAGTTAGTCCTGTGCTTGATCTCTCCCCACATGTATAAGATTCCTTCATCAGTCTATGAAATTGCACCTGTGTCTGCATATACTCTCGAGTATTAAAAATGTCTCCTGCGTATATGGCTATATCTCCATTTAGGTTAACCACCATAATCGAAATTGGACGGAAGGATTGTTATCATTAATCCGAATAACTTGATGTTGCAAAATTTCAACACCTTGATAAACAAATTACTTACGCTAACAGTAGTTAATATTCAAGTTATATTCAAAGTTATGACCACCAAATAGCTATTCAAAGCTACAAACATGCCTACATTCAAACTGAAATTACTCCTTCCCCGAAGAACTACAAAAGCAAGCACTCAGTTTGAAGTTGAATTTCTATTATTTAAACAATGATCGGTAATGTGTATTTTGGTTTATTATAGGAATAGAGTTACCGATATTTCTTGGGTTTTGCGTATTTGTACCTTAAAATTTCTTTTTTTGAGGTAAAATGTCATCAAATCACTGCTTTCGCTTTGAGTAGAGCGAGAAAGAGTGTCAGATTTTTACTGCCTAAAACCTATCTGTAATAATATTCCACAACTTTCATAATAACGCCATGTAGTCCCAAACTCGGCGAAGCTTATGCTATGGGTACTAGACTACTGTTAGACATACTTAAATATTTCTAAATCTACACTTATATAATAAAGATTTAAAGTTTGTTTTTATGTATTTTTGTTTGTAGGATCTCTGGAAGTACTGACCCAATTAATAAATATATTCTGTTCAATTATTCAATTTTTTTCACCGGTAGAAAGCTGCTTTTTTTTTTGAGTACATACATACATATTACAGATTATAATACTCGTAAATAACATTCAGACACATAACAAATGATCGTGCCTCATCAAGCAAACATTTGTCGGAATCGAACCCACGGCATAGCAGACGGGGAACACTAAACTGTCTTTTTAGTGTGTTTTTGCTTTGACTTTTTTTTTTCTACAAATTTTAAGCTATTGCATAGCTTCTATCGTGGGCATTGAGCGTGGAGACCGAATCCAGAAAGAAATTAATTGAAGTTACACTTTTTGAGCGTGGTGACCGATAAGAAAACAAATGAGTGGGGGGGTGTTAGGTTATTTTCGTTACGGAATTTCTGGATTCGGTCTCCACGCTCAAGGCCCGCGATAGAAGCTATGAAATAGCTTAAAAAAGACGTGTGGCACTCGGGGACTGTCGCGGTAAAGCTATTGTCTAGCATTTTTATCAACTTATACAATTATAATTAGTTATTTATTTTATTTATGCAGTATTTTTTATCCTTTGTTTTTTTTCTTTTCTTTGATATTAATTGAAGTTACACTTTTTGAGCGTGGTGACCGATAAGAAAACAAATGAGTAGGGGGTATTAGGTTATATTCGTTACGGAATTTCTGGATTCGGTCTCCACGCTCAAGGCCCGCGATAGAAGGTATGCAATAGCTTAAAAACAAAGGAAAAAAAATACTGCATAAATAAAATAAATAAATAATTATAATTGCATAAGTTGATAAAAATGCTATGCAATAGCTTTACCACGGCAGTACCCGAGTGCCACACGACTTTTTTAATATACAATCTGAGTACACCCTAGTTCTCTAACCAAATATTTTAAATATCTTTTTCAAATATTTATGTAACGAAATCTCAATAAGTATTTTCTCAATGATGACTCAATCAGTATAATCCCATACGATTTTGGAATTCCGCTGTCAAGGTAATCAAAGAACTTGACACCTTATCTTTTTTATCAGCATGATTCATAACATATTGATTGGCGAGGTCTAAGATCTTCCTAAATAATGCTTCGATCGGAACTAGTAGATTTCGGATAATAAATTTGCGTGATCGAATAAAAAATGAAGATATCCGCAGGAAAACGAAGGTTGCCGACATAGCACGAAGAATTGCCAAACTTAAGTGGCAATGGGCGAGGCATATTGATGAGAATGAGATGGCCGTTGGGACCGAAAGGTTCTGGAGTGGCGACTGTGTACCGGAAGCAAGCAGCGTTGGAAGGCCTCCTACGAGGTGGTCTGATTACCTGGTGAAGGTAGCGGGAAACCGATGGATGCGGGACTCACAGGAACGTTCGATGTGGCGACGCTTGGGGGAGGCCTATGTCCAACAGTGGATGTGTATCGGGTGAAATGATGATGATGATGATGATGGAAAATGAGTAAAATAAAACAAAATAAAAATTAGCTAATTACTGAACTCAACCAGAGATCGCCTCAAATAAAGGGGTTTAACCTTTCGTATGCCGTAATTAGAGACACAATTAAAAAGCTATTGTGTCCCGCGTGGATCCACGTTCCGGACATACAACAGATTAAAAAGAAAAAGGGTAGGTTGCAAGTTGAGCAAAGCTCAACTTTGGGACGCAAAATAGACTAAAAAAAAATTGCGTAACAAAATTTAATACAATTACACGATCCTTTTGAACAAATTCTTTTGAAAAATAACTGGTATGAAAACGACCCGGTATTTTACGATATTTCTATATAACATTATTAAGTACTAGCTGTGCCCGCGACTCCGTTCGCGTAGATGTCGGAACTTAACAATGTATTTTTTAGTGCGAAGCACCGTTGGAGGATACTTACCGATACAAATATAATTTATTTATTCTAGTGCTTCTTTATAATACTATTTAACTGTGGAACCATCTGGAGCGTACACAAAAAGATTATTGGGGTTGTTTACGCGTGAAAGAACTACGTATAGTTGACCATGAGAAAAACATTTAATACTTAGGTCCACCCCCGCAACGTGTAATGTCTGGCCTTAAGCAATACGCCATGGCATAACAGAGACTGACTAGGAATTGCACTCGTTTGAAAGAGAAAGAAAAGTTGTTAGGAATTATAGGTATTCTTGGAATAAAAATAACATCATTGGCACCTCTACCAGTTAATATTTTAGCTTCGATTATGTTTTGCTGCAAATTATTAAGTATATCGAGTAAGTATCTACATAACAATAACGCAGATCGGAAAAGAAAGGAATCAATAGTAAGCAGCTCCTAAATTTATTAATACTTAGCAATAGTCAACAAATATATAACAAATTTAACCCAACTGTAGTTAGCTTTAGTTTCGCTAACGGATTAACATATAGGATTTATTGCAGAAGTTTTGTTTGCTAAACTGAATCCTACATAAGCAAATTCATGATAGTTGTTTATATTATTTAGTACGATATATATATTAAAGGGATATTACCCCTATGGGTGAGTCTCCCATGATACTACTAAGACCCTACCATGAGCTCTTAATGCAATTCGTTTACAACCTAAACTTAACTGTTAAAGAGATGAAGATAAAGAGCTTAATAGAAAAGATTTAGTTATTATTTAAGTAAAGTCTTAATGAATAACATTCATAAACATTAAAGTTATTAGCGTTTATTTATGCTTGGCTCTCAATTTATGGAAATATTATACAAGCTACTGATTACGAATGAATACATGTCAATCAAAATGAAAAAAAAAAACTGTGCGTAATATTTTCTAGTGGCAATTTGTTGTTATGAACGATTATTTTTATTATGAATTTACCAATTATAATAATTTTCTGTGGGCAATTTTGGGATTTCGATTTTTTCGACTTCAAAAATATGATCAGTAACGGGTACGGATCGACTGGCCTGTTGGTCTAGTGGTTAGTGACCCTGACTGCTATGCCGGAGGTCGTGGGTTCGATTCCCACCCAGGACAAATGTTTGTGTGATGAGCATAATCATTTGTTCTGTGTCTGGGTGTAATTGATCTATAATATGTATGTATTTAGAAATATATAAGTATGTTTATCAGTTGTCTGGTACCCATAACACAAGCTCTGCTTAGCTTGGGACTAGACGGCGTTGTGTGATAGTTGTGGAAAAAAAATATTATATTATATTATATTACGGATAGAGCTTATTTTTTTTCTATTTTCGTACTAATTAACAAAAAGATGTCTACAGTTAAATATCTATATCGATATCAATTCCTCTTTCTTGCTCGCACACTTGTTATTTTAATAAGTCATGGTAAAGCTTCTGATCTGTTGAAGAAACTATATTTTTATTTACAAGAAAATCTTTAAAAATTAGTTGAATAAGTAAGCAAAAGTATTTTTAATTAGTATGTAAATAATGATAAAGGTTATCATGAGGAACTGGACACAACAAGCATGTTGATAAACTCTCATGTCCAATACTCAATACTCAATACTTTATTACATTCCATATTGTATACAATGTATACATAGGTGGTAAACCATCTTTATTGAGATGAAACATTTGATCTGTTATCGGTTGTTGCCAAAAATAATTTTACAGCAAACGATTAAACGAAAGTTTGGTTAAAAATATAGTAGAATAGAAATACTTTTTTTCAGATCAGACAGCGTAACGGTTATAAACACAAAGTAAAAAAGAATAAATGTTAAAATAATATGAATAGTAATGGCTGGGCTTACTATATTTTTAGCCTACATTCCAAGCCTTTATCAGCTTAAAACTTTGTTAAAAATATAGCAATATTTATTGCTATATTTTTAGCCAAAGTTTTAAGCCTCTTTTCCAAAAATATTAAAAAAAGTGAGATGGGTTTAAATAAAAAGAAGGGACCAATGAACCCGCCGCCGGGATTCCGATCCCGATTTCTGGCCACCGTAGGCGAGGGCTTGATGACAGTGAGCAATGGGTAGCTCGCTGTCCTGCCATTCGATAACTGTCCGGACCAAGCCCAAGTCGTCGACGGCGCGCACTGTTCCCGCGCGCCTCAAGGAGTTGTCAGGGTTACCCGAAAGGGAACTCGAGCCCCGGTATGAAGGCTAGAAGGAACGGAGTGGGCTTTTAGTCAGTAAGAGTCTGACACTATCTCTCGCTCCGCTGATGAGCTAGGGTTGTCATTGGATGATTTTTCCCACTATAAAAAAAGACCGATCAGCCAATCTTATTAATATGTTCCACAAAAAGACTTAAAAGTGTTTATAATTTTCCACGAGCAACAAAATTTATTCAATAGAAAATAGCAGCTGATAAAGTTTAAAAAACGACTGAAGGTAAAAAAAGCTGTTTAAATAAATATTGATAAGCCCTCACCAGACGACACACTCGAACTACTATACCTAACAAAACAACCCATCTGCTTGTAGCAAATGCTGAATGAATGAAAAACAGAACAACAGTTTAGTAAATGCAAGTCAAATTGTACTTTTCAAATACAAAAATATTGAGCAAAAATCTTGAATCTATTTTCACACAGTTTTATTTTTTTCTGACATCGCAGTACCTCATTTCCGAAATTTATCATTTCGATCTCTTCTTACCCAGTAAGGGAAAATTGTAATTGATTCAGCCTGCCAGAGCCTACCCAGAAACCACACAGAATCCAATTTGGAGAGTGGCTACTACGGTCACTATTACCGAATGAAATTTTGATTGGGAAAAAACATCAGTATAGATTGCTTTATGTAGCTCCCGGGTTTGTCCATAGATGGGCAGTCATTGTAATTTGTTTTTAGAGCGAATATTTTGTCATACGGACCAAATAACACAATGGAAAAATAAAATAAATTGTTTGTGGCGATAGCAAAAATTCGATGACATGTGACATCTACCACACCCGCACTGGGCCAGTGTGGTAAATTACAGCCCATTTTCTCTCTTAGAGAGAAGATCTGAGTTCTAGCTATGGGAACATTTTAAGACTGATTATGCTCATGTTATTTCTTGTGCTTGTTGCATCCATCGAATTTTCACGACTCTAAAAAAGAATCAATAAATTTTGTAAAATTAAAGTTCAAAATTATAAATATCAACTTTATAAGAAAAAAGACTTGTAACATTATTCAACCCATACTTAACCCCAGTGTTTCTTTCTTGACCACTAAGCATATAGCAAATTATTAAGGCTAATAAAACATTAGAAAAAATGTAACTCAAAATAAAATCAATCAAACAAGCAAAATTCATCATCATCGTCATTACCTATCGTTTCAGAGTCCTCCTCCAAGTGTCATCACACCGACAGATCCTGTGCGTGTCACATTCTTCGGCTTCTACTATTACTACCATAATTATAAAAGGCTTTCCAGCGATGTGCCTTAAGGTCCGCGATTGCCACTCCAGAAACTTTTGATCTGATTAATATCTGATCTACGAGTAATGTGCTCAACCCACTGCCGCTTTAGTTAGTCAATTCTTCAGGCTAAGTCAATACCCTTGTTTCTCCTTTGGATATCTTATTCTTGATTCAAACACGCAAATAAACTCCGCGTTTAAACCTTTCCGTTACTATCTCAAATAAAAAATATTACTGAGATATAAACAGATCAACAAATCCAAAATACAGATCAGAGTAGATAGAGAATGAATGTTTTCAGTAAATTAATTCATAGATATGATAAAATTTAATTTGATCTAACGTCTTATTTGGGTCAGCGAAATATTTCTCCTGATGTTTCATTTCAATTTGTAGTTATGAAAACACCGGAGGATGTTGTTCGAACATCTGTAAATGAAAGATTAGCAAATTTTGACTGTCAATCAAAAGACGTAAATTGAAAATTGATAACAGAGATGATTGACATTGCAGGCTTTTAAGAAAGAAACGATAATTATTTAACTATAGAGAATAATTTTGTTATTCAAGCTGTCGTTTTGATGTTTGACTGACTATATAGGTTATCGTCGCTTTTTATAATTGTAAAAGTGACTTAATACTGAGAAAGGTCTGGACTGATTACAATTTATAATCATAATTAATTTATTAATACTTATAACTATGTACTAAATAGGTATTAATTACTGTCGCTATTATATCAAAATAACTTTAATTTTGGAAGTCGGTGTATCTGTAATAGTTTTGCCTCTTCGTTATTTAACACTGACTTCCGAAATTAAAGTTATTTTGATAGTTTTAGTATTTTTTTTTTTAGTAAGTAGGTTAAGTTTTTTATTTCACACTTTTTAGTTGCAATACCATTACAGCCAGAGTACCTTTTTCTCATGACAATTCCAATTAACTCAAACCCTGCTAGGATACATTGTTTTATTATGAAGTTCCCGTGTCTACCTTCCGGCTCCATCATCATCATCAGATCAGTTCGATATGCATCTCATGACAATTCTAATAAGCCCAAAAACGGCTAGGATACATTGATTAATTACGGAGTTCCGGTGCCTATCTTCCGGCTCCATCATCATCATCAGGTCACATCGATGATACCATTTTCAACATACCTATTCAGAACTATTCATTTATTTGTAATTATGTTCATTGGGAGATCTGTGTGTGTATGAACTTCCGTTGGCCATTTCTGATCTTCTTCACCAGTTCCACTTCATCAAATTTCATGTTTTGACTATAAATGCTTAAGTCTTTGATGAAAATACCAAAAGAACTATATGGTTGCCTATAATATTTGAGGAGTTCCCTCGATTTCGCCAAGATTCCATTATCAGATCCTGACTTGGTGTCTATGGGACCATTTAGAAAGTATACCCTTTCCAACAAAAGAAGAATTTTTCAAATCGGTTGGCAAGTGACGAAATTATGCGCGAATATACGTAAAAAAAAAATACAAAAATCAGAATTGAGAAACTCCTCCTTTTTTAGAAGTCGGTTAAAAAATCAATTCCAGTCTAGCTCACGGTGTCTACCCTCTTAAAGATAATGTAGAGCATGAAAATCACGAAAAGAAAATCGATGTCTAGAACAATTTATCATACAATACAAATAAAGCATACATAAATGGGGTAGTGGTTTTATTTTTTGTGCACACAACCATTGTGCGTATAGCTTTGGAGTTGAGTTCTCTGCCAAAGTCTTCGTTTCCTGTTAGCTACAATTTAGGGGTTTTTAGGTCAAAAGTCAATAGATTACTTCTAGGCATGAAAGTTTCACTATCGACCACATCATCGTTTACCATCAGATGAGATAGTGGTCAAGTGCGAGTCTATCTATAATATTTTTATTTTGTGGTTTCCCATTGGTCCCGTTGGTCGGGATTTTCATTTACTGATTTATTATCGTTTCCACATTGTATTGCTTCAAACCAATCTGGCGACATTACAAGTCAAACCAACTAATGAACACCCAAATACTACGACGCTACTTAAATTTAAAAGGCTTTTTAACGTCTATAGTAAGGTTGAAGTGGAATTCCTTGCCGGAGTCTGTGTTTCCTGATAGCTACAACCCGGGAATCTTTAAGTCGAGAGTGAATAGGTTTCTTTTAGGTAAGAGCGTTCCATCGTCGACCGCATCGTCGCTTTCCATCAGGTGAGATAGCGGTCAAGTGCGAACCTAAGAACAATAAAAAAAAAAAAGGTAGTTTTTAGGGTC
Source organism: Mythimna albipuncta (assembly GCA_929112965.1). NCBI lineage: Eukaryota > Metazoa > Arthropoda > Insecta > Lepidoptera > Noctuidae > Mythimna > Mythimna albipuncta. The sequence continues at coordinate 15,717,221 of OV815982.1, read as the reverse complement.
AAAATAATTACATTTTATTTAGTCCCTATTTTTTCGAATATACAGAAAATAACAAAGATATAGACCATTAAAGTTATATGTGATGTCACCGCGTGCGAAAAAATGCAACACGGCGGCGCGGCGTGACGTTACACGTATGAACTACATATTTGTCATTTTTGGTTTCATTTACAAATAAAAAAATACGTATCCCTTATTTTTGAATATTCTAAAAGACGGACTATTTACATACCACATTGAATAGTTGATTATTGATAAAATATTTAATAAGTTCATAGAGGCTTTTGTGCAGTTTTACGCAAAAGATGTCTTGTACAAAGTTACTACATATCCTAAGCAAATTATTTTTTTAGTTTACGTCCGTCGATCTCCAGACAGCCAATTGGAAAAATAGAATCGGAAACAAGTCGTTTTATCTCTTATATTTTGACTGCACGCACGACTGCTTCTAAGTAGAACACAATAGTTTTAACCGTCTTTGGTGACCAGCCAAACTCTAGGAAAAACTATCCAACTAGAAATATCTGTTATAAAAAAAAAAACTAGACAAAATGGCTTTTGTACCATCGCGAGATTTTATACAAAATAGATACATTTATTTACTAAATTTAATTTTGTATTTTATCTACAAACAAATATACACATTTATTACATTCCAGTAATTACAAAAATAAACCGCAACTGGATAACCAACAAATTATTATTCTGGCAGCTATTATTTTTTGTATAATGCTACCAGCAGCACGCGCGAGGCAAATAGCCCTCGCGCCCCAACCGCCGGGATTTCGATCCCAATATCCGGCCACAGCTTGCGAACAGCAAGCAATGGTAGCTCGTGCGGACCGAGCCCAAGTCGTCGCCGGCGTGTAGTGTTCCAAGCGTGCCTCTGTCAGCAACCGTAGGGGCCCAGCAGGGTCACAGCCTACTGGGGCCATGTGTGATGCGAAAGAGACCCCTGGTTTCCTTTGTACAATGCTTTGGACATCCTCTGTAATATCATACAAGTGCTTGTATATCCTAACTAATATTATAAATGTGAAAGTGTGGATATTTGGATGTTTGTTACTTAATCACGCAAAAACGGCTGAAAGGATTTTACATGGAAAAGAACATAGGCTACCATTTTATCCCGATTCCTTAAGTACCTTTTTTTTATGGTGGGAAAAATCATGCATTGACATCCCCCGCCCTTGGGCGGAGCGGGAGATAGTGTCAGACTCTTACTGACTAAAAGACCCACCCCGTTCCTTCTAGCCTTCATACCGGGGCTCGAGCGCCCTTTCGGATAACCCTGGCTCCAGTAGGCTTCGACCCGGCTGGGTCCCTGCTGTTGCTGACAACTCCTTGAGGCGCGCGGGAACAGTGCGCGCCGTCAACGACTTGGGCTTGGTCCGGACAGTTACCGGACGGCCGGACAGCGAGCTGCCCATTGCTCACTGTCCGCAAGCCCGCGTCTACGTTGGCCGGAAATCGGGATCAGAATCCCGGCGACGGCGGCGGCGATAACGCCGTTGCCTGATGCGTTCGGCCTCCTCCTTTGCAAGCATTACTGCTTCGCAGAAGTCGGCGACCGCCTGCCACTCCTCCTCGCTCCGGACCATGGCCTCAACCAAGGCCCGGCGCGAGAGGTCTCCGCCGCCGATCGCCCCCACGAGGGCACGGCGATGCTCCGCCCAAGCAGGGCACACCTCGACTGTGTGCTCCACCGTGTCCTCCGGGCGTTCCGCACAGTGGCGACACCCGGGCGTCACTTCCGCATGAATCCGGTGCAGGAAACTCCCGAACGAACCATGTCCGGTGAGGACCTGCGTCATGCGGAAGGTAAGGACGCCGTGAGGCCTTTCCAGCCACGCCTCAAAGAGGGTTCCTTAAGTACCTAATGCCACGCGGGCGAAGCCATGGGCAAAAGTTAGTAAATAAATCTCTTACCAAACTCACCTGTCGCAGATATGCTGAAAGAAAATTCATTTAAAATAAACAGCACTTTAGTGCTCTACTATATGTATTTTCTCTTCGTGGGTTTTGTGTCCATAAATTAGTACATAAATGTTACAAAAATCTATGTCTAGCATTTAGGTTTTGGTCCCAGACAGGCCCATTTACCATTGTAATTCCGTTCCTGTCTAAATGGGAATCCTAGTTTCAGTAATGGCTGTTTTCCGCCTCATGTAATCGGGTAATCTGCTCTCCGTGATATGACGGTATATTTTGTTTAAACTGTTTGGACCATACACTAATATTTTTTTAATTTGTACTAATACTAAAAGACCTAATTAAAAAAAGTCTTGTTATCATTTGAGTAAAGTTTCAATAAATAATATTCATAAACAGCAAAGGTATTAGCGTTTGTTTATATCCCAAAATGTCACTCAATTTATGGAAATATTGTACAGGCTATTGATTATGAATGAATGGATGTTGGATCAAAATGTTAAAAATACTGTTCGTAGAATATTCTAGTAGAAATTGTTACGAATTATTGATTCAATTATAAATTTACCAATTATGACAAATATTCGTGGACAATTTTGAAATTTCGTTTCTGACTTTTGACTACACAGACATAATCAGTAACAGGTAGGCTTTGATTATATTATAATAAGCAGGTAGGCATAGAATCCTATTTTTTTGCACTAATTAAAAAAGTAGTGCTGTATTAGCATTTTGTATGTTTGGAAAATAAAGCAAAATGTTCCTGCATGGAAAGAAATGTTCTTTATTTTGAACGTTTATCAGTGCTTTTGGATATTGGATTCAATAAGTAAATAAATAAGAAAATCTGATCACAGTACTTTGGAGCGTATCAACTATATACGTAGTGTCTATGTACTTTGACTATATTTTAAGCTCAGTAAATATCGATCCACCTCATATTCAATCTGTAAACAAATTCTCATCACATTTTCACTCAATTTGAACTATCTTGCAACAGAAACCTCAAGAATAGATAGAGCATCTGCAAGCTGCAGAAGTTCGGAATCAAATTCAAGTGATGCGCAAATAAATTGATTTATTAGTGAGAAACCTCAAGGATACAAAGTCGTGGTGTTATTTAGCAGCGCATTAAAATGCAACTGGCGAAGTTGTGGCAACTACGGCTGGGGTGGCAGGAGCTAAAGATACTGGAAGTGTAACTAAATTTTCCATATGCATAAGCAGCCTTTTAATGTTCCCACTGCTAGAACTCAGACCTAGGAGAGGGAATGGGCTGTAATCCACCACGCGGGCCCAGTGCGTGTTGGTGAATATCACATGTGTTCGAATTTTTTGTTCTAGGACATGCCAGTTTCCTCAAAATGTTCTTTCTTCACCGCTTTGAGAGTAGTGGTGATGAAATAAATTACACAAAGTAATGCTCCTAGCTGGGTTTGAAGCCATGACCTACTACTCACAAGTCAGGGCCGTTACCAATTGGCCATAACAAAAAAAAAATGTTTTTTTTTTCATATTTTTGATATTTGCTCATAAATATTTTAAATGCAGATATCCGCAGGAGAACCAAGGTTACAGACGTAGCCTAAAAATCGCCAGAAGTAGCAGCGGGCAGGGCACATTGCTCGCAGAACAAACGATCGATGACCTGGTAAAGGTTGCGGGAATCCGAAGGATACGGGATGCACAGGATCGTTCATTGTGGCGACACTTGGGGGAGACCTGTGTCCAACAGTGGACGTATATCAGCTGTAATGATGATGATGATGAGGATACTTTTTATTCTGGAAGTATGTTCTCTTGAAATATTTTTTTTACTCGATTGAAGTCATTGGCAGAAGTTAGTTTGCAAATAAAGTACTCACTTTTGCTTTTTTTGGTTTGCTTAAGTAATTTTAGTTTTTTTTTTCTATCTTCAAATGGTAAGTATATGTATATCAGTATTTATGAAGTAACTAATTTCGTTACTAAAACATTATTTTCATTATTCAAACTGTTTTAAAGTTCTCTTTTTATAAGAGAAATCTGAAGACAAACTTACATATTTTTAAACTAATTTTCTCATTTTTGCATCTCAGTCGCTGTCTAAAACAGCTATGGCAGCTCTAACTTCTTTACACTTTGACAGGTTTCCAACATTGATGGTCGCCGAAATGATATTGCTGTTTTTTAAGTACCTACGAGAAATTGCTTTAAATGTAAAGTTCATGTCGCCGCCGTCGCCGCCGCCGCCGGGATTCTCATCTCGATTTCCGGCCACCGTAGGCGCGGGCTTGCGGACAGTGAGCAATGGGTAGCTCACTGTCCGGCTGTCCGGTAACTGTCCGGACCAAGCCCAAGTCGTCGACGGCGCGCACTGTTCCCGCGCGCCTCAAGGAGTTGTCAGCAACAGCAGGGACCCAGCCGGGTCAAAGCCTACTGGGGCCAGAGTTATCCGAAAGGGCGCTCGAGCCCCGGTATGAAGGCTAGAAGGAACGGGGTGGGTCTTTTAATCAGTAAGAGTCTGACACTATCTCCCGCTCTGCCCAAGAGCGAGGGTTGTCATTGGGTGATTTTTTCCCAACATAAAAAAAAAATGTCGACACTAAAAAATGTTTGACCACGTGATGAACCGCGTTCGCGCACCTATTGTCTTTCTATTGTGTCTGTAATTTCCACGATTGAAAGGTTAAGGTGATATAAGTGTTTAACTTATAGAGTCTGTCTACAAAGTCAAACAACTTGGATTATAATATTAAGTAAAATAAAATCTGATGTACCAGCACTGGTTCAATAATCTAGGTTGACTCTTTGAATGCCGTAATTAGAGACACAATAGAAAGACAATTGCTTAAAACTGCTGCATTCAAAAGGTTAAGAGATCTTGATCATTATTCACAAATAGACGAACCTTATAAAAACCGGCCAAGTGCGAGTCGGACTCGCCCATGAAGGATTCCGTAGCAGCAAATAACATAATATAAAAGTTCTCGTAATGTGTTGTAACTTTGATCGATGTTTTAATAATAGTGTATTTTTTTCGATTTATGACGCATTAATTCATTAAACCCCAAGCGAACGCCGGCGTTCGCGCACCTATTGTCTTTCAATTGTGTCTGTAATTATCACAATTGAAAGGTTAAAAAAAAACTACTTACTAGATTTCGTTCAAACCAATTTTCGTTGGTAGTTTTTATAGTAATGTACATCATATATTTTTTTTAGTTTTATCATTCTCTTATTTTAGAAGTTAGAGGGGGGGGGGGGGAACACATTTTACCACTTTGGAAGTGTCTCTCCCGCAAACTGTTCAGTTTAGAAAAAAATGATGTTAGAAACCTCAGTATCACTTTTGAAGACCTATCCATAGATACCCCACACGAATGGGTTCGATGAAAAAAAAAATTTTGAGTTTCTGTCCTAAGTATGGGAACCCCCAAAATCTATCGCTTTTTTTCTATTTTTGTGTGAAAATCTTAATGCGGTTTACAGAATACATCTACTTACAAAGTTTCAACTGTATAGCTCTTATAGTTTCGGAAAAAAGTGGCTGTGACATACGGACGGACAGACAGACAGACAGACAGACAGACATGACGAATCTATAAGGGTTCCATTTTTTGCCATTTGGCTACGGAACCCTAAAAAGTATCGAATATAAGTATTTTTTAAATGATTAAATATTATATAATATTTTAGTTTAATATTATATTTTAGTTTTTTAGGATTAAATATTATACAAAATTCCCAAGTCGTTTGACTTTTTAGACAGACAATACATTTACAATACATTGTGATATCGAATGAGATCGCAGGATAATGATATTTTTAATATACTTTTTTAAATTGTACATCATCAAATGACTGTTGTCGCTTTGGGTGAAATGAGACGAAGCGTCAGACCTTTACTGACTAAAACGCATCGATGTTCTGTCACTTGTCCTTTGCTTTCCGCCGTAAATCTTTCAAAGAATCCCACAGCACAAGGCAAATGAACTAATGTTTAATTTTAAAACATTCAGAAAATCTCTAGTTTTTTAAAGGGGGTTAAAAAAGAGAATTTTGTAACGCAATATCTCATTTCGTTTGCCATTTTAGCTACTTAAAACTTAGCAAAAATAATAACCCAAGTAAATCATTATTATTATTAGATATTATTTGGTTTTCAAGCGCCAACCCCAAGTAATATGGGATAAGGGCAGGAAGAATATTATTTGTTTTTCAAAACTACTTCCAGTACAAAAATTTAGAAGGTTTTAAGGCATTTTTATGGTTCCGTGCCTCAAAAAGAAAAAACGGTACCCTTATAAGGGTTCAGTTTTTTCAGACGGACGCGTCTGTCTGTCTATCTGTCTGTTTGTCAAGACCCTTTATCTCAAGAACGCGTGATCGTATCGAGTTGAAATTAAAATCATTTATTCAGGTCTACGGTTCCTTCAATCTGTAAATAAATCAAACTTCTCAATTAACGAATAAAACAGATACGACCGTTTATGTCGTAAAAAAACGTATATTTTGATACTCTCAAAGATCAAAATTCATAGGGTACTTTCTGTTGACCCAGAATCCTGAAATTTAGCACGAACCAAAGTCCTATAGCACAGGTATATGAAAAACTTAAAACAGTAAATTTGTTGTTACCTAGTTCACAAAAAAAAAAAAAAATTACAATTCGGAAAAATCTTCGAGACTTCATTCGGGAACTGTAGTTTGCTCGGTACCCTCAGTGCGCGAGTCCGACTCGCGCTTGCCCAGTTTTTTTAATATTGTGAATATCTTACCTACCTCAAATATCCTTTTCATACAAGTATTAACGGGAATACGCACGCTTGACGCGTGGTGGGATGGGACAAGCCCGCATGCATGATGAAATCCGCATGTGTATAAAATTAAAACACCCTTAATAATTATATGGATGATGTTTAATAAACATGAAACGGCAGTTTACCCAAAAAGAATGATAAAGACTGTTATTATGAGTTTTTCAGAATTTCTTTTAAATTAAGGGTTTTTAAATCTTTAAGAATTAGTACGTTTTGATACAAGTGGAGACAGTTTGTCATTGAGATTGAAGTAGCCCGAGACGTAGGCAAGGGTGTTATGAAGCTGGGGACTGCAGTGACAAATTTCCACATGTATCGAAATACGTTTTTCAATTTACTTATGAAGACAAAAGAAATAAACGGAGGTAGACGCGTGACTCGTGGGTGCGCTTAGCGCACAGCCTCATACGATAAATGTAATAAAATTTTGGTGCGATTCCCGCCCTTGGGCAGAGCGGGAGATAGTGTTAGACTTTTACTGACTAAAAAACCCACCCCGTTTCTTCGTTGCCCCTACCTACCGATCCTTGAAGGGTGCGGAAACAGTACGCGCCGTCGACGATTTGGACTCGGTCCGGACGGTTACCAGATTGTCGGACCGGGGGTAAGGTGCGCATTTTTCGACACTAGTGTGAAAAAGCTAATTGCGTGCTTGATAGTGGGTTTTCCTGTCATTAGTATTCAGAAAAGACTCTTACGGACGAATTCAAGAGCAAAGTGCTAATATTAAATAAATGCTTTATCTTTTCACTACCACTTCTAGTTAAACTTTATGTCCTCAACAACGTACTTCGAAGACCTAGGTTTCAAGTTCGTGAATTCGAAACTACGGAGCCGCGGTTTGCACTTCGGCGTGCATCGCGATATATTGTAGCTATTAACACAGACATACATATTTGTTTGGCGATATTATCATGGAGAATGGGTTACTGATATCGAGTTGGTCGTTTTTGGATATTTAAATATTTGTAGTTGGATTGATAGCTCCTTCTTTGACAGGTTTTATGATGATTAAAAGTAATATTAGCTAACTGGTCATTTCTCAAAAATTCAAAACATTTTATTTCACATAGGCCTACATGGGCACTTATAAAACGTCAGAAGCTAGTGCACGGTTCCAAATTGGTCGTTTCCTATGGAGAAGAACCGGGAAAACACTCCATGGATACTCTATTAAGAAACGTGGTTGATGTTACAATATTAATAAATACATAACATACATAAATAAAATACAAAAACACAAAGTGCACTCAGGCGAAGTACTCCTCCACATCGCTGTCATCCGGGAATGTGCGCACTAGCGGCATTACCACGTTGAATGGCAATGCTAATTCTTTGAGCGAAGAACGAGCCAGCCCTCTGGTCACGCAAGGTATCAAATTAATAGGTATTATGTAAGAGTAGTGTAGACCAGTCAATACTGTACACCAAAGCACAATGAAAGTAAATCATATTTAAGAAAAAGTAATTCTTAATAGGAAGTAATCTGAGAGTTCGTGGGTACTTATACAGTGTTCTCACATTCACATTACAAAAAAGAAGCTATATTTAAAGAAAATCAAGAACATTATAAAAATAAATAGTAGAATCGCCACATCTTATTACAAAAAAACATATGAACGCAACGCCGTTTGGGACAAACAACTGTCAATAAAATCATATCATTTATCTAATTAATTAATTACGTTTTAATGACTGGATGTAATGAAACCGGCGTGTCTTAGAACCATAAATTTTAAGATATGTGACATTCAGGAGGAGGCCGACCGCATCAGGCAACGGCGCTCTCGCCGCCGCCGCCGGGATTCCGATCCCGATTTCCAGCCACCGTAGGCGCGGGCTTGCAGACAGTGAGCAATGGGTAGCTCGCTGTCCGGCCGTCCGGTAACAGTCCGGACCAAGCCCGAGTCGTCGACGGCGCGCGCTGTTCCCGCGCGCCTCAAGGAGTTGTCAGCAACAGCAGGGGCCCAGCTGGGTCGAAGCCTACTGGAGCCAGGGTTATCCGAAAGGGCGCTCGAGCCCCGTATGAAGGCTTGAAGGAACGGGATGGGTTTTTTAGTTAGTAAGACTCTGACACTATCTCCCGCTCCGCCAAAGAGCGGGGGTTGTCATAAGATGATTTTTCCCATCGTAAAAAAAAAGATATGTGACATTCACTAACGCAAACAACCATCACAATTTACTTGAAATTTTTTTTTTTAGTTTTCATTTTATAAACTTTTTAGTTTCATTTTTATTTTTATAAAACTGTAAATTTGAGTTTTTTATTTTTATTTTTATTTATTATATTTCTGCTTATAACTTGTATGTGTAGTATACCGTAAATATTAGTAATCTTAACCGATTATATAAAAAAATATCTTCCTGATTTCAAAACAAAACACCATCACGTTCGTCAAAACAAATTATAATTACCCCTAATCCATTTTCTCACAAATTAACATCACATTAGACAAACTCCATTAAGATTTCGTGAAGCTACAATAATCCCTTATTACATTAAGCACATTCATCTTAAAGCTGTCTGAAATTTCTGCAAAGACCCGCTGAGTGTCATCAAACTTTTGAACAATTATTTTTAAAGAAATGTCTTTTTATTTGATTTGTACGGGTTCCGTAATATTTTTACTGTCTATTATTTTATTGAAAAAAAAAAAAATCGTGAAATATATTTTTATGGAGCGCAGAGTTCTGGGTGTGAAAAAAACATCATAATCAGCCTTGTTCTGTTCCCACTGCTGGAACTCAGACCTCTTCTCTAAGAGAGGGATTGGGCCGTAAACTACCGCTCGGGCCCAGTGCGGGTTGGTGAATGCCACACGTCTTCGAATTTTTGGTTGTAGTACATGCCGGTTTTCTCACTATGTTATCCTTCACCGTTCTGAGAGTAGTGATGATGAATTAAATTACAAAAATAATGCACCTGGCTGGGCCTGAACCCGCGACCTACAACTCGTAAGTCGGGGCCGTTACCGCTCGGCCACCATTGCTCTCAAAAAGAATAGACCGGTACGAAATAAGATATCTTCATCATCAACATTTCAGCCGAAAGATTATTAGATATAGGCCTCACCCAAGCGTCGCCACAATGACCGATCCTGAGCGTCTCGCATCCACCATATTCCCTCGACTCTCACCAGTAGCCTGATTCACGTAAAACCAAACAAGGCAAATATCGTTGAAGTTTTATAGTCGTTCGATCAAAGTCCTATCTAAAAACGGTATTCACGATCTATCGACTTGTTTTCAGTTACGTTAATAAGTATTCTATTAGTTGTAATTAGCGTAGGGTTTTATTATTATTATTTTTTTAATTTGCTGTAATTATAGTTTTTAGTTGTGTATGTAGTTAAAGTTAATAAAGTTGCGTTATTTAGTATTCTACCAGGATAGTTAAATACAGTTTTTTTTTAGTCGACGAATTTCAAACGACTTTAGAATCGGTGTCGTTCAAACTCGATTGATGGATGTGAATACGGAAATGGTCTAAACGACTAAATCGCTACGATATCGTTACGGTTTTGATTACGTGAATCGGGCTACAGGACGCGTACTACGGAGATTTTTTACAAAATTAAGGACAATACTGCAACTGCCAAAAAATTAAAAAACAAAAAATTCTTCCTGAAAAGAAAAGAAAATCTCTCTATCGTACGACTAAAACAGAACCCTGGAAAAATTCCATATCGTAACGAGTTCTCGACGGAAGCCCTCCGCTTGCCGGCACCGACCACTCCGGGCGTCCGGGAGGCATTGTAGTTGGAACAAACTTTGGTGTCTGTATCTTTAGACTTGTTACACTTAAGTATGGACAAAGTTTTTATAGTAATAGTGTGGATTTTTCTGTATTATTCATTTTTTTTTGCAGTTTGGTAGTGGTACGTCGGCGGGAGCAGTGGTGGCCGAGTGGTAACGGCCCCGACTTACGAGTTGCAGGTCACGGGTTCAAACCCAGCCAGGCGCATTACCTTGTGTAATTTATTTCATCACCACTGCTCTCAAAACGGTGAAGGAAAACATCGTGAGGAAACCGGCATGGCCTAGAACCAAAAATTCGAAGACATGTGACATTCACCAATACGCACTGGGCCCGCGTGGTGGATTACGGCCCATTCCCTTACATAAAGAGGAGGCTTGAGACCCAACAGTGGGAACATTAAAAAGGCTGGTGATGACGTAGGCGGGAATCAAAATTCATAATGTTCAAGTCAACATTCTTCTGAGCATTTTTGCTAGTAAGACTGTAGGCCACCTAATGGGGCACCTGCATGCAGTAATAATAATAAATCTGAAAACAGTTAATTTGTAGTAACATCACATAAAAAATCTTTTTTGCGAATCGAAAAAATCTTCGACTTTTGAATCAAAATATTATTTATTTAGGTCAGTTTTTATGTAGACTTACTAATATGCTGTGGACATAATTATCATAGTAATTTGACGGCACGTTCGGCGCAGTGGTTGAGCAGTTGACTGGTGTACAGTGTGTCGCGATATCGATTCTTGAACGGAGCAAATATGTGCATGGCCTACAGATAGTTGTTTCATGTCTCAAACTCAATTAGACTGATAATTGATTGGATGATTTTTCCGAGCATAAAAAAAGATACACGAAATACTCCGACTTGTGTATTAGAGTTAACATATTTATGAACGCACCTTTGATACGGGAATACTTCTAAAGAAGGTGCCAGTTAACCGTGGAATAAAGTACATTGACCTTTTCCTAATATCTCTGCGTGCGTACCCCAAAAATAAGCAATGAATTGCTTTTCAATACTAGATCATTAGACCAGTGTCGATAATTTTTAAAACAAAAAAAAACGAATAGTAGGATGAAACCCATCACAAAAGGAGGAGAATATTATAAAAATGAAAGGAAAAATAATTTACGGGCGATCTGAGGTCGGGAAGGGGGTGGGGGTGACTTTTTAAGGGGAAAAAACGGTTTTTCTCGATTTCCGGCAAAACTAACAGTCCTATGGAAAAAAGTCAAATGGCAAAGTTGTAGGTAATAAAAAGATCTAAAACTTTTGTATTAACACTTTTTTCACATAACCTCAAAATTTATGTGAAAAATTCAAAAAACCATGTTTTTGGTTTTTTATTTTTATCTCTTTCAAAAAACAATATTTTATCACGAAATTTGGTGAAAACTTACCTTTTTATGTCCCAAATACGCTGTAATTTATTTGATTAGAAATATTTATTTTTTCACCTTATTTTGAATAAATATCGAAAAATCACCCTAATTTTCAATCGAAAAATCACCCGTCAAAATATCTTTTTTTTTCAAAAAGTTTATATGATGTCTGTTCGTTGAAATCTCTACTTTCCGATGGTGAAAAAAAATATATATCTTACCATAGTAAATCTTCTCAGCAAATGCAAAAAACCGAAAAAAACTCGAATTCGAATTTTTTTTTCAATTATTATATTGAATGTAGAGCTATTTATTAAAATTTACACTTTAATTACTCGAAAAACGTAAAATTACATGTTACATAGATAACAAAAAAAATTGCAAATCAAAATATAGTACTATAATTAACAAACAAATAAGTTGATAAAATTAATACTTAATAAGACGTCTACAATATTTGGAGAAAGGAGTCGAATCTTCTTTAAGTTATATGCGTAGATGCCTATTTATAACTATTTTTAGATAACTTATATTTATCTGAGTGACCTACGAAAAATTTTAGCCCATCAAAAGGTATTTCATAGAGGAGTGGGGAAGGGGCTAGGCGGGTCCGGGTCTTACTACATACATACCTAATATATTATTTCGTAGCAGCTGTAACAACCGTTAGCCTAGCCAGTATTCGAAATACAGTATAGTATACAACATCGTTTAAAAAAATACACGTGCACGTTGAGTTTCTTGAAGATAATTGTGACAAGTTTACAAAAAAACTACGAAGATTAAAAAAATAATAATCTCCTTTATTTTGTCTTATTAAGTATTAATTTTATCAACTTATTTGTTTGTTAATTATAGTACTATATTTTGATTTGCAATTTTTTTTGTTATCTATGTAACATGTAATTTTACGTTTTTCGAGTAATTAAAGTGTAAATTTTAATAAATAGCTCTACATTCAATATAATAATTGAAAAAAATTTCGAATTCGAGTTTTTTTCGGTTTTTTGCATTTGCTGAGAAGATTTACTATGGTAAGATATATATTTTTTTTCACCATCGGAAAGTAGAGATTTCAACGAACAGACATCATATAAACTTTTTGAAAAAAAAAGATATTTTGACGGGTGATTTTTCGATTGAAAATTAGGGTGATTTTTCGATATTTATTCAAAATAAGGTGAAAAAATAAATATTTCTAATCAAATAAATTACAGCGTATTTGGGACATAAAAAGGTAAGTTTTCACCAAATTTCGTGATAAAATATTGTTTTTTGAAAGAGATAAAAATAAAAAACCAAAAACATGGTTTTTTGAATTTTTCACATAAATTTTGAGGTTATGTGAAAAAAGTGTTAATACAAAAGTTTTAGATCTTTTTATTACCTACAACTTTGCCATTTGACTTTTTTCCATAGGACTGTTAGTTTTGCCGGAAATCGAGAAAAACCGTTTTTTCCCCTTAAAAAGTCACCCCCACCCCCTTCCCGACCTCAGATCGCCCGTAAATTATTTTTCCTTTCATTTTTATAATATTCTCCTCCTTTTGTGATGGGTTTCATCCTACTATTATTATTTTTCACTTTTTATTATTTTTGAAGGCATCTACCCTGGTCTACATGTAAAGGATCACGATATATATTTTTTTTTTTTTATTTTTTTACAATGGATACGCTCGCGTTTGACCACTATCTTATCTGATGGTAAGCGATGATATGGCCGAAGATAAAACATGCTTGCCTAGAAGCAATCTATTCACTCTTGACTTAAAGACCCCTAGGTTATAGCTATCAGGAAACATGCAGGACTTCGGCAGGTAATTCCACTCCTTAGCTGTACTGTGCTGTATATCCTTAGCTGTGTGTGTGCTATGTGCTGTGTGCTTACATGTCAATTTAAGACGGCTTTATGTCTTTATTTCCATTTTTGAAATTAAGAATGTCAACAAATGTAGGAGTGTCACCGTTATTCCACTTATATCTGGCATCTACCTTAATATAGACCAAGTTAAAAAAAAACTGTTAAAAACCTCTGTTCAACAATTTATCGTCATTCGGCTCAGATTGTATAGACGTAATACTAGTAAGCACACCCATTCATTCCAAGACATGACTTAAGAAAAATCTTTCCCTACTGAAATAATTTTCAAAATTCAGAATTCCTTCCCCCAATCACACGCATCACTTCCCATACATACCACAGAATTGTGCATCTACCCACACATTTAGTCCACATCGCCACACAGTGGGTAGCAGATACGCTTCAGGAACTGTTGGTAGGTACATCTTGAACTGTTAATTTGTCTTTGTCATCGCTGTAATTTCAACGTACATTTGGGTAGGGTGCGAGTGTTAGCGGGGCGGAATTGGGTGACCATGCTTCCCCTAGGTACTGACTGACTTACTGGGTATTGAATAAAACTCACAGTGTTCTTTCAGTTCACCATTTTGCTAGGGCTATGGTAAACTCTTCAAACAATCTGAAGCCTTAGCATAAGCCCTAACTGGCTCTATCAATTTTACTCCAACTTAGTCTTTACCGAACAGCAGGACAGCGAAATTTCTATTGCTTGCCGTTAGTAAACCCGCACCTATAGTAACCAGACGCCTCAATGACTTCTCTAGCGGCGTAATATACATTCTACTTTTTGTTCAATCGATTTTTTTTACTACCAAACGAGACAGACTATCTTCTATCAGTCATTCAGTCCGCATTTGTACAATCAATCCTGAATTTACAAAGACGTAAACATATACGAGACACTCAGATCAGATAATGGTCCCGTACAGTAATGGCACCCGTGACATTACAATAGCTCAACCCTAGTTATGCAGCAAAGGAATTAAAAGTAAGCAATAACTTTATACAAGTCACTTCTTTCAAAGTTATTGACTCAAGAAAGTTAAGATAGCCCAGTCAATATTTATAACAGGTCAGCAAGAATCTTTTAAGAATAATTTGATAGAAGAAAATGAAATTGCCTAACAGTTTACTTTATTACGCAACGTGTAAGTTTTCGCAAACTACTTTAGGTAACACTTGAACTGTTAATTTGTCATTGTCATCACTTTAATTTCAACGGGAATTGGGGTTTGGTCTGACTGTTAGCGATCGATGGTATTCTTTTCTTTGTAAAACTAATATAATTTGACCAGTTTTCTATGTCACTTTTTAGTCATCCGTGAAGGCGGGTTTGTCATTTTTTTTAGAAAAAAGGAAAAACTTTTCATATAGAATTAGTTAATACCCAAATACAAAAAGACACTGTAATTTTTCTCTAAAGTGCCTCGTAGCTGCTAAACCGATTTAAATAAAATGTAACGTAGTTATATAGAACTTGTAGAAAGACTTAGATATTTTTTATTAACATTACAAGCTGGTAAAGTGGTGGGCGGAGAGAAGAAAAATGTGAAGCTTTATAAGTACATATCGAACCATTACAGAAAAAAAATTGTAAGCGACAATTAGTATTTTTGCAGGAATACGATTTCTCTTCCATAAAGTATTTAGGAGGGTCTTTTTCCACTCGCCTATCATGAACATCGAGCATGGCTTCAAAAGCTTGTTGCTTCATCTAACGCAATCCAATGCGATAATTTAATCGCGCTCTCGCTTCCTAAGAAGAGTTGATATGTCATTTTGAAAACAGAAATATTTTTTCTACAAAATCATTATTTTCTCAAAACACAGTTTTATAGAGTAACCGCTATTGAGCTTTCGAGATGAGTCATAAGATATATTTAGTGTATATTCTATCCATATGATCCTCGCGGGTTTGTGGACAGCGAGCAATGGGTAGCTCGCCGTCCGAACTTCCGGTAACCGTGCAGACCGAGCCAAAATCGTCAAAGGCGTGTAGTATTCCACATGCGCCTCAAGAAGTTTTCAGGGTCGAACCCTATTGGGGCCAAGGGACTGGTTCTGGAAGGAAGGTTAGGCCCCGATATGAAACGCAACTTAGGAATGGAGTGAGTTTTTAAGTCAGTACATTTCTGACACTATCTTTTGCTCCACCCAAGGGCGGGGGATGTAATCTGGAAGATTTTTACACACCAAAAATAAAATTATTAAATCAAAATTAATTTTTCTATAAAATCCCAATTTTATAGAAATTCATTTTCATTGAATAACCGCTATTGAGCTTCCGAGACCAATACACTCATGATTCATGAGATATATTTAGTGTATATACTAAATGGGTGATCCTAAATAAAGAAATAAATCGCGAACACTGAAGCCATTCCTTATGGCGGCGACATTAATAGCTTTTGCGGTTACTTGTGAGTCACGCTCCATTTAAATATGTACATGAATAAAAGTTGCGTAGAACGTGGGAGCTTACCTTACTTTAGAGTATTACATCTTTTACATTTGATTTATTCCGAAGAATAAGATGTTCGATATCTGTATTATTTTTAGATTCAATAAACTTGTGAAGAATTGTCTGTTATTTTTTTTTGCTTTGCTGTTCTATATTTTTTATTATTATTATTGATAGGCTCGCGTTTGACCACCATCCCACCTGATGATAAGCGAGGATGTGGTCGACGATGGAGCACGCTTACCTAGCAGTAACTTCACTCTTGACTTAAAGACCCCTAAGGATATGATAGCCACAAATCAGGAAACACAGACTCAGCAGGGAATTCCACTCCTTGGCTATACGCACAATAAATGTGTTCTATATTTCGAGGCTACATTGGGTAATCAGAGAAAAGAGAGCTTATTTGTAGGGATTATCTACCGAACATGACTGCCGCATGCCAGATGAGCTGTGTGCTAGAAGAGTCACTTATTGGATCCCATTAAACGCAAGGCGACATCGCGGCAGACCAAGGCAAAGGTGAAGATGCAAGCATGACAACAACCTGAAAAACTGACTTACAATGATTGGGGACAGACGTGTGTGGAAAAGAGAGAGGGAGTCCTTTGCCCAGCAGTGGGATATAATAGGCTAAAAACAAGAAGCGATAACACATATTTTCTCCTCCAATTTCACATCCGTCTTTCTTAAAACTGCTACCAAAAACTATATAAATCTGTAGTTCAAAAGCGCATTCCATTCCGAATAGCTTTCAATAAATCTTTTAAAAAGGTGGAGTGGTGATTTCAGTAAAAGATGTCGCTGTTCACGACAGGGCCATTGATGGCTTCCAGTGACAAATTACGCTTTTCTGCCGAACACAGGTGAATGAGGCATTAGATGGAGATTTCTTTGAATAACTTATTATGTGTACTAAGGTTTTTATTGGCGGTAATGTTGATGCTTATAGGCAAATTAGTGTTCTGTCTGCTGTGAAGAGTTCTTACATTCTAAAATATACCTTGATTCTTGGGGATAAAATTAAATGATAATGATATTATATTTTGCTAATAGGTTTAAATGCACTTTTAAACGTCAATTTTTTTACGGGAGTTTATACTAGATGAGGCCAGTGTTTCTTAGTTGACTACCACGAGAAGAAACACCGAAACAAACTCAAGGGTCAAAGTCTCTTTTACCTTTCAATCGTGCAAATTAGAGACACAATAGAAAGACAATGGTTGCGCGAACGCCGGCGTTCGCTTGAGGATTCATGATTTAAAGGTCATACAGTAAATATGTAATGGTAAGTAAGTATGTATAAGTTTTGTAATAATCCTTTAAACTGAATTTCAGTCAAGGTGGCCAAACTGAGCAGAGATTAATCGAGTAGGTACGCTGTAGTTTCTTATGGTGCACTAGTATGGTTAAAGACACAAAATATTATTATACTCTAATTTCGATGACCCATCATGAGAACTGGATTTTGATAAAAATAGGACAAATGTAAAAGAGGGTACGTCATCTATACATAAAATAAGTCTGTAGAAGTTTTTAGTAGTTCACGCATCATGTACAAAATCTATGTAAATCTTTATACATCAAAATTGTGTGTAATTTAATATATTACTTGGATTTGTTTCATCGACCGACATTGACCAACATTCTGACAATTCCAAAGTGCCTGTAATTGATCTCTCTATTTGAAACGTTTCCGATTTCTGATTTCCAATCACAATTGGTTGAATATGTCAAAAGATATTATAGTATATTGACTCTTAGGCGGTACGAAGTGCGGGCGGTCAGCTAGTTTTAACTTCGTGTGGAAGTGACGCTAAGGGCACCATAAAAAAAAATAAAAAAAAGTAAGCCACGTTAGCTTTATAATCTAAACACATTTCCACTTCTAAGCCCCACACAGTACCTACCAACAAGAAATACCCTCTATAAAATTTTCCACACCACCACTTCGACCTCATAAACTAGAATCATGAACTATCAAAGAATTATAAAGCTGAAGAGTTTTGAGTTACGATCGGAAGGAGACATATTGCTTGTTCCTCGTTCGACGTACTTTAGATTTGATCCTGGAGACTTTACTACTGATTTATATTGGATTTTTGAGAAGAAGGAAACATCTGTTTGATTAGGCTTACTTGTGTTTTGGGCTTTTTGTAACCAGGAAATATTTATACTTTAAAAGTTAGGAGGGTTTTTTTTAGGTAGAAAATCATCTCCCACCCCTGTGTTAGACTTTTACTGACTAAAACCCACTCCTGTTCCTTCTTTGCCTTCGTTCCAGGAGTTCTCTTTTGTACAACCCTTAACCCAAGTAGACTTGGACCCTGCAGGGCCCCTACATTTTTGCTGACATCTCTTGGAGGCGCGCGTGGAAAACTACGCGCCGTCGACGACTTGGGTTACCGGATGGTCAGACGGCGTGCTACTCATTTCTCATCGTCTATAAGCTCGCGCTTATGGTGGTCAGGGATCGATCTATGACACCCGACGCTAGGATTTCTCCTATTGCGGTAGCTAAAACGTGAAGACTAACGCAGCGGCTGGGATATGAGGATGTTCCCGTACTGTAGCAGCCGTCTATTTGGCTGGTCAGTCTCTAAAGGCAATCTGTCAAGTTTTCCACCAGACAATCAACAGGTCATCGATCTACCTTATGTGAGGCCTTCCAAGTTGCGTCCACCGGTACGTGGTCACCACTCTAGATCTTTTCGCCCCCATCGACCATCTGTTCTGCGAGCAATGGATGGATGGATACAAGACGCTTAAGAACGGTAATTATGGTGATACTTAGGGAAAGCCTTTATCCAACAGTGGACGTGTTTTGGCTGATAATGATGATGATTGCATTTATGGAGGTTCTAAATTAGTGAATAACAAAGGTAAGTCTTCCTAAGCAGAGTTCAAAAACATCTTGCACTTATTTTCACGAACGCTTCGCACCTCCATTCATTTTGATCCCCAGACTTACGGGCTCTTCAAAGATATATTGGCATTTGAACATATGGGACCAACATTTCCTGTTTAACGTTATTTAGGTGGAATTTAGAATCTTGTTGTGTGAATGAAAACCCTGTTAGTAGCTTATTCGCTCCGAATTATTATAAAAAATTTGAATACACCTCTAATCCTGTCATACTGGATGGATTAGAATGAAAGCTGTTAAAAAAAATTTCAAAAATATTGCATGTAGTGAACATGACAATGTTGAGATGGATGTGTGGTGAGACGAGAATGGATAAAGTGAAAAATGTGTATATTGGAGGGAAGAAAATGGCGCCAGTGACTGAAAAGCTGAAAGGAAATCGTTTGTTTTGGTAAACTCATGTGAAGAAGAGAGATGAAACGCATGTCACTAATAAAGTTATGAGTATACATGTAGATGGAGAGCAAAACATGGATGGATTGTGTGAGAAGAGATATGAAAAATAAAACTTTAAGTAGGTCTAAGCGTACATTCATGTTTAACAAAACTGGTCTCGAGCCACCGCTATCAATACAGCGCACGTTACATAACTGATAGCGTGACGGTTGACAAGACGGAATGAAATAAAAACACGTGTTAAGCCGAAACCAAATATAATGTGACAAGAGCAGGAAGATGATGATGATGTTACTGTACCTCTGATAGAGAACAGTGGTAGCCAAGTGATAACGGCTCTGACTTGCAATTTGTAAGTCGAGGATGCAAACCCAACCACACGTTTTAGTTCGTATATTTTTTTGTTATGACCACTACTTTTGAAATGGTGAAGAAAACCAGTATGTCCAAGAACCAAAACTTTAAATCCACACTGGGTTCACATGGTGAATTACTGCCCATTCCCTCTCCAAAAGAGGAGGTCTGGTACTTATAGAAATACAAAGTAGTTTTAATGTTGAGATTTTGTAAAAGAGCTATTTTACTCTTAGAATTTATCATTTGTGAATATTTCAACATTTTCTAAACTAACCTTGCCTTGAACCTGAAGATTAAATTCACGCAAGTGAATGTGCGGGGAAACTGTTTTTTTTTTTTAATTGTTCACTTTAGTAAGCATAAAAAGTTCTATTAGATTTTCTCAACATTTTTTTTTTAAATATGTAAAGTAAATTAGTTATTCTGTAACAGGTCATGAAGAACCTCAAAAAATTTTGAAAAAAAAATCTGATATAGCCTTGGACCTTAAAAAATCTTTAATTAAATTCACGCAAGTGAATGTGTCAGAAACATTTTTTTAATGACATTTGAGAGCTTGGAAACTCCTAATAGATCATATTCTCAACAAAACTTTTATTTGTAAAGGAGAGTTATTCTATAATAGGTCACAAACGGTCTTATAAGACCCAAAGTCGCACCGTCTTCCTCTAAAAAGTCAAGCCCAAAATAACACCTTTTTTGTAAGTTGATAATTCGATTGCCATATATCAGGGTAAAGAAGTAAGACCATATGTCACGACAAAAAGGGAAATAAACTAAGGGGTTCAAGATTTATGCCTTCCGAAGTAATAATAATGTAGAAGAGATAGGCTGAGCTGAATTTGTGTTTTTATGTAATTGGTTAGTAAACAAGGTTGTGAATCATTTTTTTTGGGAGGAAGAGGGTAGGAAATCGTAAAACAACTCCTCCCGCTCTAAGTGCAATAAGAGGTTTTTTTTTATCTGAGGGCAAAATTCATCCAAATGATATCCCCCACCCGTTGGAGGAGTGGGAGATAATAGAATACACTTCAAACACCTTCAGTTTAGTTGGCCATATTATGAAGTGTTCAATTCTTAGATCTGGCCACGGAATCAACATTGTTCCGAACGCCCGGAAGATACGTTGGAGGTGTGCCCCACTTGGGTGGAGCCCTTGTTTTTGAATTAGAATTATAATGATTTAAAGGTGACGAAGGAGAGAGTCCTTTCATTAAAACTGATTGTCTATTGAAAATTGTTACTCCAACAAATATTTATCAATAAAATAATTTTTGCAATGCATTATTATAATTATTTTGCACATGCATGTAAATTCACTGTAGGTACCTACATTTTATTATATACCTTAAGGGTAGGACATAGCTATTCGAAAATATTTAATTAACACCATCTGTATTATTTACAATTGCCTACAACCCACAATAAAGATGATTTGATTTGATTTTTTTTTAATTGGATAGGCTCGCGTTTGATCACAATCTCAGCTGATGGTAAGCGATGATGTGGCCGACGATGGAACACGCTTGCCTAGAAGCAATCAATTCACTCTTGACTGAAAGACCCCTAGATTTAACATAGTAGGGCCCTAGATTTACATTAAACTAACGCTTTTTTGAAATCCTGAAGATCGAACATAGTTCACAAACGAACTCGATGAAAACACCTCTTCCGTATTTACGAGTGAAATACTGAATACACGTACTTCGTCTATTTTACATACAAAATTCTCAACAACCACACAAACATGTTACCGAGACGAAACAGGAACAAAATAAACAGTGCGACACGAACTCGTGATGAAGTGGGAAAAACGTAAAAAGTTTGAATTTAGAGGTAGATCGAGTTAGGGAAATGATATTATTGTGGATGGAGTATCGACAAATAAGTGTAATCAGCTTTATAATTCGATTGCGACGATGCATTTTGGAGAGTGTGTGCAGGAATTGCATGACTTGATTCTGCCATCTAAATTATTTTTTAGGGTTCCGTAGCCAAATGGCAAAAAACGGAACCCTTATAGATTCGTCATATCTGTCTGTCTGTCTGTCCGTCCGTATGTCACAGCCACTTTTTTCCGAAACTATAAGAGCTATACTGTTGAAACTTAGTGACTAGATGTATTCTATGAACCGCTTTAAGATTTTCATACAAAAATAGAAGAAAAGCAATAAATTTTGGGGGTCCCCATACTTAGAACTGAAACTCAATTTTTTTTTTTTCATCCAACCCATACGTGTGGGATATCTACGGATAGGTCTTCAAAAATGATATTTAGGTTTGTAACATCATTTTTTTCTAAATTGAATAGTTTACGCGAGAGACACTTCCAAAGTGGTAAAATGTGTGTCCTCCCCCTCTAACTTCTAAAATTAGAGAATGATAAAACTAAAAAAAATATATGATATACATTACTATGTAAACTACCAACGAAAATTTGTTTGAACGAGATCTAACAAGCAGTTTTTTTTTTAATACGTCATAAATCTATAAAAAAAATACACTATTATTAAAACATCGATAAAAGTTTCAACGAACTACAAGAACTTTTATATTACGTTACTTGCTGCTACGGAACCCTCCATGGGCGAGTCCGATTCGCACTTGGCCGGTTTTTTTTATTATTGATAGGCTTGCGTTTGACCACCATCTCACCTGATGGTAAGTGATGATGTGGTCGAAGATGGAGCACGATTGCCTAGAAGTAACCTATTCACGCTTGACTTAAACACCCTTAAGTTGTAGCCATCAGGAAACACCGACTCCGGCAGGGAATTCCACTCCTTGGCTGTACGCATAATAAATGTGTTCCTAAAACGCTTTGTGCTTAAGGGTGGGATGTCTACCATGTACCGGTGGCGCAACGCTGTACGTCGTGTGGTGCAATGATGGAACGGACTTGGCGGAATTAGATTGTGCAATTCCAGTGCACACTCCCCGAAATGTAAACGACAGAAAACCGACAAACTAGCAATTCGGCGGCGATGCTCAAGGCTTTGGAGTTTCGACTCCACAAGTGCATCATTGTCGATGATTCTACCATCGGACAACAACGTACGGCGAATATCCACCCCTACGTTGTTAAAACCTATACGGTCCGGACTAAGCATTTCGCCTCGTCGTTTATACCGCGTACGTCGTAGGACTGGAACAGTTTGCCTGCTGCGGTCTTCCCGTTCGATTATAATTTGGGTGTCTTCAAGGCTAGAGTGAATAGGCTCTTAATAGACTAGTGTGCCTCACCATCACAGATTACATCACTGCTTACCATTAGGTTTTTTTCATGGTGGGAAAATCATCAATGACAACTCCCGCTCTTGGGTGGAGCGGGAGATAGTGTCAGACTCTTACTGACTAAAAACCGCACCGGGGCTCGATCTATCTTTCGAAATTAACCCTGGCCCCGGTAACTAACCCTGGCTCCAGTATGCTTACCATCAGGTGGGATCGCAGTCAAGCACTAGTTTATATCAATTAAAAAAAAAACTAAAATGAAAGCTGCGTATCCAACTCGCACTTAACAGGTTTTATACCAAATTAAGTAGTCGCCACAAAAGATAAAATGTATGCATATCTTTTTAAGTACATCGTCATAAAAAGTGATTAATCTTCCATAATGTCTTTCAAGTTTATCTTTAGGAAAGTAATTAAACATTTCAAAGTCATATGTAGCAAAAAACTTTGAAATTACATCGTTGAAAACTCATTTGTTAGTCGAAAATGACTTGGCTATGGGATAATAAATGTGTGTCTACAAAAAAACTGGTCAAGTTTGAGTCGGACTCACGCACTGAGGGTTCTGTACAAACTTACGTATGTAAATAGTTTCCGGCGGGATTTCATTATAAAATGGTGACAGTAACTGTCACCCAGTACTGGGCATGTTATAATTTATGTCCGTAAGTCGCTTTGAAGAGTCATAAAAGTTCAAAAAATTCAAAAGTTTTTTATGTCACATAGGCCTTCATGGCCACTTATAAAACGTCAGAAGCTAGTGTATGGTTCCGAAAACGTCCAAATTGTGGTGTAAGACCCATATTAGTCTCTTTGAGGAGTGGCTGGAAAGACGTCAGGTCGCCCTCACTCTCCGTATGATGCAGGGCCTCACCATACATGGTTAGTTCGGGAGGTTTTTGCAGCAGATTCGTGTGGGAATAAAGCCCGACATCGATTTCAACATTACAGCACCGTGACGTAAACATTCACGTCATTATGCTGTGCCGTAGCACGTTACATTGTTAACACGTTTGTGTTTGAGCCTGTAACTTCAGGATTCTAGGTCAACGGAAAGTACCCTATTAGTTTTGATATCCAGCTAGTATCAAAATATGCGCCTAAACAAAGCATAGACGGTTTCATTTTAAGATCGCATTGACTTAGAAGTCTGATGAACTGACAGACAGACGGACAGATGGATAGACGGACAAACGGATAAACGGACAGGCAACAAAATTATCCTATAAGGGTTCCGTTTTTGACGACTGAGGTTACGGAACACTAAAAATAAGTACTTGATGGTGATTTTTCGTTTAAAAGTTATGGTTGGGTATATTACTCAAAGTGACTGAATAATTAAGTATTCTTTTTGTAGGATCACATCGTCATTATTCTCATCTAAGATCTTCCTGGCCCTTTGGATTGGGAAATCTATACATCTAAACATATTAATAAAATTGAAGTGTTTGTTTGTAATATTGAAATAACTGCTTTTTGCAACATGCATTTGAATATATATATGGTACATACACCAAAATATTTTTTTTTTTACAATTTTTGTCTGTCTGTTTGTCCGGGCTAATCTCTGAAATGGCAGAACCGATTTTGACGGGACTTTTTTGGTAGGTAGTTGATGTAGTATAGAGTAACATGGGCTACTTTTATTTTAGAAAAAATGAATTCAAAATCCTGTAGTCCACAGGAACGAAGTCGCGGGCACAGCTGACTAGCTGTGCTGTGTAGTAAGGCTGTGTACTATAACTTCTCCCCACCTTAAAAAAGTCCGTCTCGACATTCTTGTCACCACTATTATATTATTATTGTTGTTTTTGATTCTTTTACTTTTGATACGTGTTTTTTTTTGTTTATTATTGTGTTTGGGCCTTGTGCTGTACCAAATAAATTATTTTCTTTCTTTCTTTCACTACATATTATATTCAGTAGGCAAGAAATCGAAATTGCTTATTTATTTATTTATTTAAATTTGGCTTCGTTGAAAACTATTTTATGTTAACTAACTAAAAAATAGTACAATTATTATGTAACAATAATTTGTTTGTTGATTGTACCTAGTTAATTAAGACCTACGTAATTAATGCCTGTAACAGTGTTTTAATTGGGGATTTATAATTATTATTTATTGTTTGAATAAATGAAATACATACTGAAATTATAGACAGACGATGGCACACTTACTAGAGTGCCCAAAATATACTTATATCTGTACTTTGTATGACCTAAGAACCGCCGCTGACGCCGCTATAAACATGACCTAATGGGCCTAAATACTTTAAAGCTCCTTGAACATCCAACCGAAATTAAAAGGACACAACACTCCTACCTACCTAGGCGGCAGTACGAGTATCTGTGCATTTAGTTGTGGCCTTTCAATCCATTTTCTTTGCGAAATATTGATTGGTTTACATAATGCAATATTCTTCAAAGTGAACATAACATATATTATTATATTTATAAGCACCAATTTTTATGTTTAAAAATTTTTCTGATGATCCAAGCCGTTTCGAAGGAGTAGGGAAAAGTTGCGAAATGGCTAAACATTTTTTTTAGACAAATGTATTAATCGCACGAAAAAATAAATAGTTGATAATTTTGTTTATGAATCTATAGTAAACATATTATATATATTTCAAGGCTCCCAAGCCGCCAATTTGAAGTCTCCCAAACCGCCAAACACAGAGCTGCATGGCGTCGTATCGCGAGACAAGCGGTAGTGCGGGACTCGACCGAGACATGACCACGACCACTCTATCAAGAGTGTACGACTAAGAAGAAGAATATATTTTCAAACTTATTTACCTGGCCGTAACTGAGGAGTAGGCTTCAAAAGGTCACTTTTATGGCACTTCTCAGGCGTTTGGGACTGAAGTGAAAACCATGATGTCTAAAAATTCTTAACTATGAATGTGAGAAAGGGATAGTGCTATACAGCATCTTTAGCTATATCTCTCTCTTGATGATTTCGAGCCGTCAGTTAACTTAGCCAGTTTTACAAATAAGCTGAGTTTTACTTTTCAATGTTTTATTGACTCTCAATGACTTTGGAAAAGAGCTTTATTACCAAAACGTTGTTCAACTTCGAAGTTATGTGCTTACTGTAATTGCAAACGTGACTTAGTTTAACTTTGTTGAAGATAAAAAGTTATTTTGCTAACGTTACAACCAAGTGTATTAATCGAGTTACTGTCATAAACTTAACTGTAGTAAAAATAAAATAGATTACATCGTTTGTTTGTTCTATAAATTACTAAAAAAAAAATATCATGTCGTGTATCTTTAGGGTTATATTTCACCGGGACGATGGTCACCCCGTTAGCGCCACAGTACTGATGGGGCGACCAATTGCGCCGCCATGGTATCCCGGTGAAACATAGCCTTAACCTACCAAACTATGTCTATTTTCCACTTAGTAGTTGACTCTGGTGTCCATACAGACACCAGAGACGCCACACGTCCGGGCTGGTTGCACCACCAAATTTTTTGTGCAACCAGACGGACACCAGGAGAGTTACTATCTATAGAGCTGTATACATTTTGTTGGTAGAGGCGTCTGGTCGCACCGATAGTGGATTTTTTGATGAAATATAAACCCCTCATGTTAACCTTTGCGAGTAATAATTCAGTAACAAAATCAGTCACTTCAAAAAGAGAGTTACACGATCGCGATCGCTATCACGATTTAAGTATAACATAAGCATAGTATAATCAACCTTTAATGTTCCCACTGCTGGGACTGGGCCTCCTCTTTAGAAGAGGGATCATGATTTTACATAAGAGTAATTGATAAGTTTAAAAGAATATTCTTCTTCTTCCTGCTCTTATCCCATATTACTTGGGGTCGGCGCAACATGTTTTTTTCTTCCATTCTGCCCTGTCACCCGTCAAACTATCACTAACTCCCTTTTCTTTCATATCACTCCTCACACAATCCATTCATCTTTTCTTCGGCCTTCCTCTCTCTCTCCATCCATCTACAACACAGTCAAAGAATACATCTATAAAATAATTATCTGTTCATTCAAGATTTTTATGCAAAAAAAATGACGTAATTTTACAGCAGCAATCAGCCGAAATACGTCTACTATTCTTCTTCCATTTCACGGTCGCTTTTTCAAAACCTTTCGAGCCCATCGACCATCTGTTCCGCGAGCAATGTGCCTTTCTCGGCGATTCTTCGGGCTACCTAACCTTATAACCTTCAGTAAACTCTTTACCACTTTAAAACTCCTCAAAACTCGTTCAGTATAATAACGACTCACTATTTCTTTTAACCCTAATTAAAAGAAAGGGAACGGACCATAGAGCTCAGAACCACCTCGGCGGCATTCCGTTTTAAAAATCTGTCCAGCCTTTTTTTAGGCAATATAAACCACTGCTTGACTGCGATCCCACCTGATGGTAAGCAGTGATGCAATTACTTGTTTCACAACAGACCTTTGCCCAGTGTGGCCAATTTTTTTCCAATCCTTCGATGTACACGATATAAAGGACGAGGCGAAACGTTTAGTCCAGACCGTAGAGGTAACACCAATGTACTTAAGGGTGGCACCCTTACCGGGCCACTCCGAAAGTTAGCGAAAAAAAATTTGTGTAAGTCGAGTTGTCCAATGGTAGAAAGGCATCCGCCACCGTCTACCATCGGACCAGTATTTCCCGAACAAGTCATGCATCTTGTAGAATGCCGATGGATAGAGAGATAGTACATAGTCAAGTTTAACCGCACGTGGCCGGCTGCACCTAGTTAGCCGGCTAAAACTGGGTGCAGCCACACTGACTATTACCTAGCCGCAACATATATAATATAAAATTTATAATCCTTCATCAAGGTTTTAGAGTTCTCCGCGCGATTATAAGATAGACAACAGTTTGAAATAGATTATCGACCAGTTGCCCGAACTAGACGCCATACCCGTTTAGTCGAAGAATCCTTATTTTACATTCAGTTCTGCATATACAAGGTGTCGTTTTGAAGCTGCAAAATATTTCAGGAGGTAATTATGTTAGTGATTCTCGACCCGAATCAATAATAAAATGAGTAGGTAATTTTTTTTTTTTTTTCTTATTTATGGAAATCGGTATGTGTGAACTACGTTTCTTAAAAAGCAGCCAGTCTGATACCTGCCTTATAACCGCGCTTTCTTTCACACACACAAACACGGAACAATAAAGGGCATTTTCACACACACTAACTCGCAACGATATTTTCATAAATAATGTATCATCCAATCATTATCCCGCACGCCACACCCTAGCCACGCCCCCGCGGCCATCGATCAATCGATTTAGTTTAGTGTAATTAAAAAATAAAATAACAAGTATTACTGATTATTGACCAGGTATCGTTTTTTTACATGATTATTTATCAGTTTTATTACAACCTCCTGTAATATTGTGCAGTTTTAAAACTGCACCTTGTATAAATATATAGTTGATCCAATATCCCAAGTGTCATATAAAGACCGGTCCAGTGAGTCTGGCATCAGTCGAATTCCCGCGACCCTCATCAGGTCATCGGTCCACCTTGTGGGAGACCTTCCAACGCTGCGTCTTCCGGTACGTAGTCACCATTCCAGAACCTTTCGTCCCCATCGACCATCTGTTCTGCGAGCAATGTGCCCTACTCACTGCCACTTTTTTAGCTATTCTTTGGGCCTAGTCAGAAACCTTGGTTCTCTTGCAAATATTTTCATTTCAGATGCGATCACACAAGGAAACTCCAAGCATAGCCCTTTCAATTGCCCTTTGAGTGACTTTAAGCCTTCTGAAGAGCTCCATTGTAAGCGACCACGTTTCGAAGCCATATGTCATCAATGGCAACATGCACTGTTCATAGACTTTAGCTACACATTGGTTAGCCACTACTAATGCCTGCTCTATACTTCCTTGCTCTATGAAAACGACTTAATTACTGAGAGTAGCTTGCATTTGTAAAGAACACAGTGCTTCAGCGACCTTCAGAATGTACAAAGGGAAAGTTTAAATTAGCTCAACTTTTTTTTGTAAAGAAAAATCTTGTCAAGAACGAACTTCTTTTAAAATGTTGAACTTAAGATTGTTAAGGAGGTTTGTCGAGTAGTTTTTTTTTTAAGAGTTTTAATGGTATAGTACGAGTATTATCAAAGTACTGAGTGGCCTTATTAGACGCACCATAATAAGCGAAATAAGGTGGGTAATCCAACAATATTCAGTTTGAAGTTTTTTGGTTTAATTCTCTTTGTTTTT
Organism: Mythimna albipuncta; assembly: GCA_929112965.1. Classification (NCBI taxonomy): domain Eukaryota; kingdom Metazoa; phylum Arthropoda; class Insecta; order Lepidoptera; family Noctuidae; genus Mythimna; species Mythimna albipuncta. Next base: position 15,687,887 of record OV815982.1, on the reverse strand, counting down.
TTCTTTTGTACTGTATTCATATAGGTAAGTTGTTATTATTATTTGTTTTATTTTTTTAAGATATGCGCCATGTTTGACGCAAATAAACTCATTTTCTTTCTATGTATTTAATACGTTTGTTTTTAGTCTTCATGATTTTAAAATATATTTATGAAAGTGTTTTGTGTTTATAGGTAACTTACAATTTTAAAGTAAATTAATGAATAAAAAAAAAATATTTGGCGCTGTGGTGAAGCACATTATCTTGAGTTACCGTGGACCTAGAACGCAAAGGGCTACTGGAGGATACAGGAGAGTTTGAACCCTTAAAAAAGTGAACGCTTCTAAAAGAAAGATAAAAACATGTTTATTTAAAACACTTGTTTGTAACAAATATGAAATAAGTACAAAGTTAGTAGATCTGGTCCTTAAGGGCCTTTCATCATCGCTCACCATCTAGGTATACACAACAAATAAAAAAAAAAGTTAAAAACTAATACCCGACTATGACAAAAAAAAAACACGCTGAAAAAGTATGAAACAAGATTTTCAGGATGCTGAAATAAACAAAATAAACAAGGTAACTGTAAACACAAGAACAGAACACAAAGACAAGGCGTAGTAACGGAAACCCTTTAATAAAGTACCTCATATGTAGAGTTCCGATTATTAGATTAGGAGCTATGAGGTAACAGATGAAGGTACTCATATTCCTACATACATACATAATCATAACCCAGCTTTGACTTGCCGTAGTCGTTTCAAAAACAGCATATTTATACTACAATAAACGTTTAAACGATAAAATTATGCATGCCATTAAAGTAACTCTTTTCTAACAATTTTATTTATTCTTGCTTTGTGAATTTTCATACATATTCGAGCTTTTACTTTTTGAAGATACAATTTGCAGTCATTATGCCTATTATACTATGAGCGTGCAATATACGCTGCAATTTAAACCTTAAGACAACAACTGAGAGCACTTTATCACTTGTTCATAATGTGGCAAAAGAATTCTTATACATTTTCATCTTTTATCATATTTAAAATATACGTGCATGTGATACAGAAAGGAAGGGATTTGCTTCGGTAATCTTCGTATATATCTGAATTAGCCCATAGATAGAACGATTAAGTATCCAACATCTTTTTGAGATCAAAATTTGAAGACATGTGACATTCACCAATCCGCACTGGGCCGGCGTGGTGAATAACGGTCCATTCCCTCTCTTAGAGAGGAGGTCTAAGTCCCAGCAATAGGAACATTAAAAAGGCTGATGATGATGATGATTTGAGATCCGGAGCGATCTCTGGTCCCCGTAAGCGCGGGTTCACAGACGACGAGCAATGAGTAGCTCGTCGTTCACTCGTCCTTTAAGGACCAAGCCCAAGTCTTCAACGAGGCGTAGTGTTACACACGTCCCTCAAAGAGATATCAGCAAAACCACAGAGAAGAAGCCTATTGGGGCCATGGGTTCGCTTCAGAAAAGAAAACCCGACCCTGGAATGCAAGGCAACGAAGGAATTAGGAGTGGATTTTATCGACCCAGCAGGGTCGATGCCTGCGAGGGCAATGGGAAGGCAAAATAAAGGATACGAGTGAGTCGAATTCAACGATTAACCACTTTATCAAAGTATAAATGACTTATTATGCCTGCAGATAATAAATAGTGGTGGTACCATAACTAAAAAGTATAAAATAAAAAACATTTTACAAAAAAAAAATACTATAACCGACTTCAATGTTAAAAAAACTCTGAAAAGTACAAAATAACTTTAATTTCGGAAGTCGGTGTTTCTATAATAGTTTGGTCTCTTCGTTATTTAACACCGATTTCCAAAATTAAAGTTATTTTGTACTTTTCAGTTTTTAATTTTTTAACATTAAAGTCGGTTATATTTTTTTTTTGTAAAAAGTTTTTTATTTTACACTTTTTAGTTATGGTACCACCACTAAAGAGTACCCCTCAGCCAAACTTAAATACCTTATAGCCAGAGTGCATCTCATAACGATTCTAATAATCCCAAACACGGTTAGATTACATCAATGTACCTTCCGTCTCCATCATCAGATCACTTAAATACATCCCTTCCCTCTTTTCTTTCAGTCAGTTATCGACTACACATATAAACAAATTAATTTTACTTGTTACGACGATTCTGCTGTGATCTTATGAGGAGTTCTGTTCCATATCTTCAAAGTTCATGATCAGATCAATATTTCTATGGGACCACCTTGGAAGCATAAACTTTCAATAAAAAAAAAATCGGTCCTCAATTGACCGAGATATTGGTGAATATACAAAACATACAAAAAAAAAACCGACATTCAGCCGAACAAAGAACCTCCTCCTTTTCGAAGTCGGTTAATTACTATAATCGGTAAATATTTAGAGGTTGTACAACGCCGATAAGCGAGTTGAAAATTTAAAAAAACATGAAACACCCTAAGGTATATATGTATAGATAATTGAAGTATGTTATTGAAGTAGGTAATATACGGATGACGAGCGTACGGAACGATAGATACCTCGTATCTCTGAACCGATTTTCCAATTTTGGGACCGATGTCCGGACGGCAGAGGTGCAAAAAGATCTGATGTCAGGTGCCAGTTCCAATGGTAACGCGTTAGAGTATGAATTAGATGAAGTTTACTCTAGATCTTTAATTCATTAAACCCAAGCGAACGTCAGTGTTCTCATTGTCTTTCTATTGTGTCTCTAATTACGGTATTCAAAAGGTTATACTATTCAAAAGTGCCTGTAAGTGGTCTATTTGAAATAAATGCTTTGATTTGATTTGATTTGATTTGATTGATATGTTTTCTTAAATGAAAGAAAGAAAACACGTTTATTTGGCACACCATACTTCATGAACAAACTAGTAGTATAAGAATAGTAAAAGTAAAAAAAAATGAAAATAATTCCAAAATATATTTAAGCTTTCTAAAACCACTATTACTGATAAAAAAGTAACAAAAGTTGAGTGTTTGTAATTTTATAACAGTTACAAAAATTTCCTATAATGTTAAATAGTAAAAACATATATTTTATAAGATTTATTTTCTATTTTCCAAAAAAAAAAAATTAATGTTACTGTCAGCTTGGCACTCCTACAAATAATTAACAAGCTATTCCCTAGCTACCCTATTCTAGGACATAGTTTACTAATGTAAGTCAAAAATTCAACTCAATTGGTGTAAAAGAGTAGCAAACGTATCTCACACAACCATATGAACTTTTAGGTTAATAATATAATAAAATTGTGCTTATATCACGTATTTTACCAACATATTTTTCACTATAGAAACAATAATGTATGGTAAGTTTAAATTTTGTCAAAAATTGGCTGGTGGTGCTGTTGACTGATTATTTGCTAAATAGTTAGCACAGTAATACCCCTAAAAGACGAACATCGAAGGACTGGAACAGTATGCCTGCTGCGGTCTTCCCGTCCGATTATAATTTGGGTGTCTTCAAGGCTAGAGTGAATAGACTACCATCAAAGATTGCATCGCTACTTACCATTAGGTTGGATAGCAGTCAAGCACTAGTTTATCACAATTAAAAAAAAAACATATTGTAAGATTTTTCGAATTAAATAAGTAGGTATCTTGGCTGTATGTTTTTAGATAAGTAACGGAAGTAGAGTTGTGTATTGAGTAAGTGCATATTGAAATGATGTTTAAGTAAGATCTATTTAATTCAACTAAATAAGCGCTCTATAACTCTCCATACCCGAGAGCCAGTAAGACCGTTATTTGATTTTCAGATTTTATGCTCCGCGTATTTTTTTTGCGAAGAAACGCAGCATTTGGCACCGAAATGTGACGAAAGTCCTGGGATCGTTACCGAAGTTTCACGGTTTTAAATCTGATGAAACTGCTGAAAACTGATCCATTTTCTTCTTATTTTTTTATTTTTTATTCGGAGAACTCACTAAACTTTGTGAACTATTCGGCTAGGATTTTTTTATGCCAGACGAGGCAACATTTTTAACGTGCACTCCTTTCCGTATCGTTTTCATGATACGTATAACTTTTTTATTAAGATGATACCAGAATTTTGTATCTATTCTATTGATTTAAAAGTGTGTCTGTGGAGTTTTGTGTTCGTTCTTCGATCGGTGCCTGATGAATTGAATTAAAATGATTAAATTGCTCGAAAGATTGAAGATATCCGCAGGAGAACCAAGGTTGCCGACGTAGCACGAAGAATTGCCAAACTTAAGTGGCGATGGCATATTGCTCGTAGAACAGGTGGCCGTTGGGGCCGAAAGGTTCTGGAGTGGCGACCGCGTACTGGAAAACGCAGCATTGGACCGATGACCTGGTGAAGGTTGCGGGAATCCGATGAATGCGGGACGCACAGAATCGTGCATTGTGGCGACTCTTGGGGGAGGCCTATGTCCAACAGTGGATGTCTTTCGGCTGAAATGATGATGATGATGTTCGGAAGATTTACTGTGATCCTGGAACGCGTAAAGCCACTGGAGGAACACGGATCTCTGTCACAATCTCATGTTTGTACTTCACTTTTTATACCTACGCTCGGTGGACGCACACTAATGAGCGTTTGAGCCGGAATTGTTCGACGAGTGTTCTGATACGCGACCGAGACATAGTCTCTGTGAGCGGTGTTTTTGTGTGTGTTGCTCAAGCGCGCTTTGTATGTAGATTGACTTCTGTAATTTTTGTGTCTATGTGTTCTCGAGATGCCTTTTAATCTGTACAAGTCAGTTTGATTTACTTTAATAATTTGAGAATATTAATGATTTATTTGGATTTTTTTTCCAGGTATAATTCTCTCAACCACTACTAACAGCATCAACCGAAGATTGACTGTAAGAAAATACCTAAAGATCTTGTGCACCTCTGTACTTACTTTTATGGTGTATACAGTATTAAAGAATAAATAACCATAAAAATTTGACGAAGCCTTTAAGAATCAAAGTTTCACCTTGGTGTTTGCTAGAAAGCTAAAGAACGGAGTATTCTAGGTATAAAAAGGACAGACTGAATACGGAATTACACTCTACGCTCCATAATGGGCATAGGCATAATAGACGGTGACAACAAAGCACCTAGGCTTAAATGCTTGTTTCTCTACTCCGTGCTCAAATGGGATTGAGTGGGTCACGTCTAAATTACGGTGGGCAAGCGTCGCCACGCATTGGGTAGACTTGGGGGAGGCTTTTTCTCAAGAAAATAACACTTTAACGGGAAGTAAGGGAAGTACCCTAGAATTTTGGTTTCTTTCAGTGTCGAAATACACGTTTTTTCGTTAACTTAGAAGTTTGATTTTTTGATAGCTTTAAAGGACCGCACACTTGATTATATGGTTTTAATTTCAACTCAATACCCCCACGCGTTTTTAAGATAAAGGGCCTTGACAGACAGACAGACAGACAGACAGACAGACGGACAGACTGACAACAAAGTGATCCTATAAGGGTCCCGTTTTTTACTTTTGAGGTACGGAACCCCGGTAAGTCCCCTCTTTGAAGCGTGGCTGGAAAGACCTCACGGCGTCCTTACCTTCCGCATGACGCAGGTACTCACCGGACATGGTTCGTTCGGGAGTTTCCTGCACTCGATTCATGCGGAAGTGACGCCCGGGTGTCGCCACTGTGCGAAACGCCCGGAGGACGCGGTGGAGCACACAGTGGAGGTGTGCTTGGGCGGAGCATCGCCGTGCCCTCGTGGGGGCGATCGGCGGTGGAGACCTCTCGCGCCGGGCCTTGGTTGAGGCTATGGTCTTGAGCGAGGAAGAGATGCAGGCGGTCGCCGACTTCTGCGAAGCAGTAATGCTCGCAAAGGAAGAGGCCGAACGCATCAGGCAACGGCGTTATCGCCGCCGCCGCCGCCTGTATTCTGATCCCGATTTCCGACCAACGTAGGCGCGGGCTTGCGGACGGTGAGCAATGGGCAGCTCACTGTCCGGCCGTCCGGTAACTGTCCGGACCAAGCCCAAGTCGTCGACGGTGCGCACTGTTCCCGCGCGCCTCAAGGAGTTGTCAGCAACAGCAGGGACCCAGCCGGGTCGAAGCCTACTGGGGCCAGGGTTATCCGAAAGGGTGCTCGAGCCCCGGTATGAAGGCTTGAAGGAACGGGGTGAGTCTTTTAGTAAGTTTAGTGGTTCAGTTGAAAACCAGCGTCAGACAACTACCCGTAGTAGTCTGGCATTTTGCTGAACTGGACCTTTTTTGGCGCAAACGTACAACACACAATGTCACTTTTTATTTATTTTATTTTTTTGTTTAGTGTTTGTCTTAAGTTTTTGTTGTATATGTCTATTTTTTTTGCGCCAAAATAAATACTTTCTTTTTTTTCTTTTTCTTTCTTTAAGTAAGAGTCTGACACTATCTCCCGCTCCGCCCAAGGGCGGGGGATGTCAATGCATGATTTTTCCCACCGGAAAAAAAAGGAACAGAACCCTAAAAATAGACGTGCAGCTGTTATGATTTAGCCACAAGTATAGAAAAATATACCTACAAAGAAAAGAAATGCACAATCATCATTTACAAAACTCTTTTCCTTAAAATTTGTCAACATAATCACACGCCACGCATTACCGAATTATTTAATTCAAACACCCGTTCCGCAATTGAGCTGTAAATCCAACCCACAATAAAAACTGAAAATTTGTTTGTTTAAAACGCCGTTAATATCAACGGTATTATGTAAATACACACCCGTGATTTGAATATGGGATTTTTTTTTATTTTTCTCCTTTTAGGGTTCACTAATAAAATGGCCTAATGCTAAATACGGTGGCATTGCATGAAAGAAACTGTGACAGCTTAAAAATGATACAATTTCAGACTATCGGCCTAAAAATAAGTCATACTTGCTTTTGCCCGCGGCTTCGCCCGCGCACGTAAAATATAGCCTATGTCACTCTAGAATAAAGTCGTTTTCTATTGATGAAAATATTTTAGAAATTAGAGCAGTACTTTCAGAGATTACCTCCTAAAATCAAAAAAAAAAACAATAATACAAACTTTACCTCTTTATAATATTAGTGCAGATTTGAATTATTTAAATGTAAAAAAAAAACTTTTTTTAAATTTCTGTTACGGAATCCCTAATACATAGAAGCGATTTACACTTGGTCAGTTTTTATTTTTTCCTTCGTCATATCTGTTGCGTACAAATGTTTTTTTTTTTTTGTAATTTGAAATTAGAATGAAGCTGTCATGTTGGTAATTTAGGCTGAATATTTCAGACAATGACAATTTTTTTTTTTTTAGACAGTCAACATGACGGAAAGAAATGGCTTTAATGTTTGTCTTGTAAAAATGTAATTGAGAAGTGGTTTCTGTCATATTTCGTTCCTAATTAGGGTAGTTTTTAGCAATTTTGGGAAATTATCACATCTCTATATTTTGCTTATTTGGCTGGTGCCTGGTGCGATACCCCTTCCCCTGGCATCAGGATCACCATATTGTCCGCATAGTGGATAATGGTGACGCCTCGATGGAAGTCAGCATGCAGCACCGATGTTAAACAGAAGTGGCCCCAGAACCGATCCCAGCGGGATACCCCACAGCGTCCTTCGCCGATTCTACTCTCCCCAGTGACCAATGTAGATCACGATTCTGTTCATCACATAGACTTCAACCACGTAACAGAGGTAGATTAGCGTGACACCGAAATGCCTCCCCAATGCAACTCCAGGACAGGGTATTAAGCATTGGTAATATTATAAGACCAAAACCCAGGGTAACGCATTCGCCGTCGCGCGGATAGGACACTCACGGACATGTCACCAGTCAACAAAATAGTCACCCAACGAGGTGATCTACGATTACTCTTTCATCCAGTTTATTTATTTAAACTTCATGTACAGTAGTGGTACATAGGCGGACTTAATGCCACAAGGCATTCTCTAGCAGTCAACCTTTGGGTTAAAAAGACAACACTGTGGTTTGTTTTCACTATAAACAAATAACAGATACTTAAAATGGAAAAAAATATGAAATAAGTTACACACCTCATCAAGCAGCAAGGTGGGCCAGATCGCGGACAGAGTGTCTGCGGAATTCCCAGCTTCTACGGGATCATTTGAAAAAGCGTTGAAGTAGCCCTGAAATAGAAAGGGTAACTGAAAAAGCTCCGGTGAGTGAGCTCCAGAGTTTGTTTTAGCACAAAGAGTAACTGAAGAAGCTCAAGTGAGTTTTAATTAATTTAGACAAAGTGGGTTCCTTGGCACTGCGTAGCAGAATACGCTGCCGTAGAGATTAGAGCTCCAGCAAACACCAGTACACCTGACACCGGTTGCGTCCTAACCGTACCTGGGGCATCAGCATGTTATATACTTCGGGCAAGACCTGTCTGCTGATGACACCAAGGCCTGCATGCATGATTGAGGCTTCCAGAAGAAGCACTCTGTCCAGCACCCCTAGCCAAGTTTCTAGTCTGCAATAGTTAATGCTTGTAGAAAGCTTCAAATGTATGGGAATGACGTCGTCTCAACGCTCAGTCACGTGGTCAGAATAAAAGAATTGGCGGCAAGGTCAACTCGAAGCGTTCGACGCTAGCAAAACGGTTGTAACTTAGCTAGGGGGCCAGTTGCTGTCGTGCAGAAATCTAACATAGTAAAAAACGCATAGGTTTTTTACTATGTAAGGTTTCTGCAAAATTTCTTTCAAAATCTCCAACCAAAGAATTTTAGGCATCTTACAAATCAAAATTTCTTGCAATTTACTCGAATAAATTAAAAAATAAAGTCCATTTATTCTCCGAAAGTGTTTTTAAAAGAACAACAATTCCCAGCTCCACTTACCAATACAATATCATAACGAAAGGCAATAAAATCGAAACGGTAATTCGATATACCAAAACTATTAACCAGTATAACTTGCTTGAAATCTGTTTGCGGAGCTGAAAGCCTACAGAACCACTAAACAAGTTAGGTGAAGAAGACTCATCCGTATTGAATTCTGTGCAGTTTTTACAACCATTACAAACTTCTCCATAGCAGAAATAATTTTACGATTCCACATCGTTTAAAATTCCAGTATTAATATTGCAATCCATTCCATATCGTGAAACTGCTCTTTCTAAATCTTCGTCCATCTTCGTGATTATTTTCGTGTTCCTCTTTCTTCTCCTCTTCTTCGTCCAACCCCTAGAACATCTGCCACTCGAACAGAAATATGCCATTATAAAACATCACCTGGCAAAATGGGGGATTAAAGACAAACTTCGACACCCATTGCAAGTGTGGTGCTTCTGATCAGACGATGGCCCACTTACTAGAGGGAATGGGCTGTAATTCACCACACGGGCCCAGTGAGGGTTGGTATATGTCACATATCTTCAAATTTCTGATTCAAGGATATGTCGGTTTTCTCACGAAGTTTTACTTCACCAAGATAAATAATATTGTATTCGATTCTCTTTGAGTTTGGTGGTGCATATTTTCTTTTTAGAATGTTTATAATTTGTAAGCTAGTCTTAAGACTGTGTCATTTGAAAGGTTTTTCTTTCTTTCTCTTTTAGGGTTCCAAAAGATCCCAATAGGTTCACTTTGATGTCTGTCTGCCTGTCTGTCTGTCGGTCAAGACCCTTCATCTCGGGAACTCGTGGGGGTATCAAGTTGAGTAACCAAGGAGTTTCTTATCGGTTGTTCTTCATAGGACATACAAAAAGACTTTTTTGCAATTCGAAAAAAAATTCGTAATCCATATTCAGGAATTGAACTGTTTTCATGGGTAAGTTTGTACGGAATACTCATTGTCAGTGCCGAACTGGACCAGTTTTTTTTTCTCTGCTTTCTTTAATTTTATTTTAAGTGATCCTTCTGTACCTATTCTATCCAATGGCTCTGAACTAAACCTGACCATTCTACGCAACAATCTTGAAGAGTAGACCTTCATTCAAACTTTGGCAATTTGGCTTGCGATGATTTGAACCAACTCAGACGAGACGGTATTATTTTCTTTACTTAGAGTACCTATTACGACGATATTTTTTTGAGAGAGATAATACGAAAAAAATGTGTTCATTTATTCTACACTACCTGTTGCCCTCGACTTCTTCCGGGAAAAGTTCGTAAAATTGCACCAACAGAACCGATAATTCTTTTTTCGTTATAATAAGTTTTATTGTAATTTTAGGTGCAATATTGACTGGTTTACACTATCTTGTCTTGTGTCTTACCTACCAAAATTGTAATATGGAAAAATTGTAAAATCAATTATTTTTTAAAAGAGTAACCGTAGGTTCTAGTTACCGACGTAGCTCGAAGAATCACCAAACTTACGGACGGCGACGAATTATTGCGTGGCGGCCGCCGGTGTCAACTATATGCGGTGAATCCATTGTAAAATGTATGAGAACTATAGTATGTGCTGGTTGCGGCGTTTTGTGGTTATGTCCAGAGGCCCGTGTGTACACACATGTGTACTTATATACAAAACCAGTTTTCAGTTTTGATGAAAACAAATGACTATCAGTATCAAAATATCTTTGCCAGAGCTACGAGATTCTCCGAAATAGTCACCGTGGCTCTGAAACGCAAAGGAACACGGGTAGGTTTTAGTCTGTAAAACTCTGACATTCCTTCTCGCTCCATCCAGAGTGAGAGGGTTTTTTCATGATCTACAGTTAAAAAGATTCAAGATTTGTTAATACTTTTATTTACGACTAGCTTTTGCCCGCGCGTTTTCGCTCCCGATCTTCCCTACTCCACCGTACTATACCCTACTCTACGCTATTATACCCTACTATACTCTACTCTACTCTACACTACTGTACCCTACTCTACCCCACTCTACCCTACTCTACCCTACACTACCTTACTCTACTCTACCCTAATTTTATTTTATTTTTTCCATAAGAACCTTCTTCTTACAATGACAAACACGACAAAAAAAAAATAGTGAAATCGGTCCAGCCGTGCACACGTGATACCAATGCCGTGACCAAGGAAATAGGAATTAATTTTTATATGTATAGATTAACAAGCCTTGTGAATAAAATAGGGGTGTCTGTTTATATTCTATTTTTTTTCCTTTATGTATAAAAATAATATATTCGGTACTTAATAACAAAAAAGGTTTTTTTGTGTGTCTGTCTGTTTATTTTTTCTAGCTAAACTCTTTAATGGCTCGTATAACAAGGAGTACTTTTATTTTAGAAAAAAATTAAAGATCCACACAAAAAAAAATCTTCTTGAAATTGTTATCAAATGACATTGTGGTGCGTAACAGGACTTGCCCAACAGTGTCTTGGTTGAAATGATGGTAATAATGAAGACATAGGCCTATATTTTCTATTTTTACGCGGGCAAAGCCACTAGCACAAGCTAGTATTTTACAAAAAGTTTCTTTTCATTTTCAAAGAGAACGGTGTGAGTCGGCCTCGGTACTAAAACTCAAGAATTATGGTTTTGACGGAACAAGGTGAAAAATATGGCGAGATTTAACTGCCACTGTCGAACTTCTGAATTACTTCTACTTAATTAACTTCAGAGCTTAAAATTTTTTGTGGATATGATTTTTTTTTCTACACCGCTAAATTTTAATCATTTTAATCCCGTCGAGGGTCGATCCGGTACATGAAACACTATCGATTTGTAAAGTATAGTAGTTTGTACGCAACGCCGACTATTAACTTCAGGTCATTGAACTCACTCAGCTGACGTTTTCTTAAAGAAATTAATTTCGTACATGCGTAAATAAATAAGAGTTTTGAAAAAAAGTTACTTTATTTTTAATTTTATCTTTACAAATCGATAGTGTTTCATGTACCGGATTGACCCTCCACGGGATTAAAACGATTAAAATTTAACGGTGTATACATTTACAGAATAAGAGGCTTAAGGGTTACCATTTGAATAATAGCTAGTTGCTGCTAGCGGCTTTGCCCGCGTGACAGTAGAAAATTATCGGAACATACTTTTCGTACAAGTAAAAGTATCAAATGAGCTATTCCAGGATATGATCTACTCATACACTAAATTTCACCGATATTTCAAACTTACAAACTTTTGCCTTTTTAGTATGAAGTAGTGTATTTTTTCTGACACGTCGTTAAACGCTAAATAGTTAAAATTTAACCCTTTGAAAGGCACCTTTTTTAGGGTCGAAAGTCGTACCACGAACGACGTGACGTTGATTTCGTGGCGCATCTCATGCCGGCCATACACGGTCAAACCCATAGATTATACACTTATACTGGTCAAACCTGTGGGAGTGGACTGGTATGACCAACATATTGTCGACATGTTGTCACTCCCACACACAGTCAAATCTGTTTGATCAAACATGTAGCTTCATACCGACGCGATTGGACGACAGGTTTGACTGTGTATGGCTGGCATAACACATTGCGACAAATTCTTTAAGAGGGCCTTTTTCTAATCGCCTATCGTTAACGTCGCAAGGTTGAAAAGCTGGTTACTTTTTGTTTGATGAAGAGGCAATGCGAAAAAAGAGAAATAACTTCTGAAAACTGTTGGCATTCGGTAATTTCGTGATTTACTCGAATATTTCACAAAACTTGTTCCAGGAAATAACGTTTTTTTTTTTAATCCCTTTTAAGTTTTTGAGAAAAATTGTCATCATTTAAAATCTCGATTAACTATGCAAGGTTTTTAAAGATATATTTTTGATATATTTTTAATATGAGTAGATTATGGAGGGTCAAAGTTCACGTAAAATAGCAACTTTTCGAAGGTCTTTACTGGATTAATTTTACAAAAATATTTATTTTGATTTCTGTAAGCCTAGATAATATCCACAAGATATCTGTGTATACAAAATATCTGGATAAAGATGTATAATAACATCATAATCACGTAATAGTGGTTGTATTAAACGTACCTCGAGTAGACCCCTCTTTATTGCGTGTAGCATTGTATATTACGTTACAAAAATAAATAACAAAAAATCTCATACAACTTCACACAACAAGTCACATTTCACTGAATTTACTAACCGAACAAATATTTCTTTTGTTGTCGTTTCAACTATTTTTCTGCTGATTGTAAAACATTTTATTGAAGTTACTTCGTACAATTGGAAATTGATTACATAAAGTAAACATTTTATTCGAACAGTGCTCGATTTGAAATGATATAGACTTATTGAAGTGGAAAAAGGCAAAGAGTATCGCATGTGCCTGTAGTTTTTTTTTTTATTTCATCCCAAAATTGGGTAGCCATTTATAAATGCCAGATACCCTTAAGCAGGTCAAATGTTGATTTAACTCAAGACCTTCTTAGACATATAATTCTTTAAGGCAATTCAGTTAATATTTGTTTTTGTTATTTAGTATATATATATATATTGAGAGCAGTGGTAGCCGAGTGATAATGGCCACGACTTACGAGTAGGTAGCGGGTTCAAACCCAACCAGGTTGTGTAATTTACTTCATCACAACTGCTCTCAAAACGGTAAAGAAACCAAAACCAAAAATGCGAAGATATGTGACATAAATCCACCCGCACTGGGCCCGCATGATGGATTACAGCCCTTTCCCTTTCCTGAAGAGGAGGCCTGAGTCCCAACCGTGGGAACAACGACTATGCTATGCTATAGATAATTGCCTCGTCGTTAATACCGTGGACATTGAAAGACTGGATCAATTTGCCTGCTGTGGTGTTCCCATCCGATTATAATTTAGGTGTCTTCAAGACTAGAGTGAAAAGGCTTATAAACTAGTACGCCTTACCATCAGAGATTGCATCACTGCTTACCATCAGATGGGATAGCAGTCAAGCACTAGTTTATATCAATTTAAAAAAAAAGAAGATAACGAACCCAGTCCCTCTATTGAAGTGAGTAAACTTTGTTCAATTACTGAACTGAATGTGAACTCTTCAAGTTGTGCAGGTTAGTAGCTCGGGGCTAGCAAACAATGTTTCAGCAATTCTGAACCAATTTTCGTGAAAGCAAGCTGGGGTCCGCAACTTTATTAAGTTTTCAAATCATTTAAAAATGCCACTACAACATTAGTTTTTGATATGCAGAACCCGAAATACATGTCACGAAAGAATCTGTTTACAAAATTCCATAACTGTACGATGAAAAATCATAAAGAACGCTGCCTAGCTGAGTCAGATTCGATGATTAATACTTTTTTCGAAGTAAAACCTACCAAAATGAATTAGTTGTTTAAGAATGCTGAAAACTAACCAAATTGTAATGAAAAAAGTTGCTCGTAGTATATAAATAAAACGTAGTATACATATATCGTAATTAGAGACACAACAGAAAGACAATATAATGAATTAAATTGCCTGATAAAATAAGGAATAAGATGTCCGCAAAAGTAACAAAGTTATCGACACATCCCGAAAAATCACCAAAAAGGCAGTGGGTAGGGTACTTTGGTCGCAGAACAGACACTTGGTCATGGCCGGTTTCCAGCAATGAGAAAAACGCCCGATTAAAATAATGGTGTTGATGATGAAATGTAGATGAATGAACTTTTTGTATAATAAGTATCTTTATAATGGGACTCTAGAACACTACAAAAGAAAAACATGAACGCATTAAGCTAGGACTACATTAAACCGACACTTACGTGTAACACGCCTGATTTGTATGTAGAACGACGTCAAGACAAGACAAAACAAGACAAGATAAGATAAGACAAGACAAGACAAGACAAGACAACACAACACAACACAACACAACACAACACAACAAAACAACACAAGACAATACAAGACAAGTCTAGTTGCCATATAAAATGTATAGAGACCGACGCGCCCAGATCGGCGTGTGTGGCACACGTGTGAGCAGTGTAGTGCTACCTTTACCCTTGTTTGCATCGCGTAGTCGTGTAAAAAAAAAACATAAAAAAATTGACGAAAAAAAAGTATACCTACACTGGTTTTATTAGCGAAGTTACTATGTACAACTTTTTTATTTTGATTTAATTGAATCAATGACATTGCGAAGAAACAAGATTCTGTTTATTTTTATTATTGTTTTGTTTATTGACATAGAAGGGGTCTGCTCACAACGAGAGACTTTTTATGGTAATCTATAATATAAAAATGAATCGCTAAATGTGTTGCTAAGCTCAAATCACGAGAACAGCTGATCCGATTTCGCTAATTCTTTTTTTGTTGTGTTTGTTATGAAAACATGTTTATTTGGCACAAAATGAACAAAACACGTAAACAAAATGAAAAATAGGTTAGAATAGGGTAGATTAGGGTAGATTAGGGTAGAATAGAGTAAAATAGGGTAGAGTAGAGTAGAATAGGGTAGAGTAAGGTATAGTAGGGTGGAGTAGGGTAGAGCGGGAGCGAAGCCACGAGCAAAAGCTAGTACAATATAGAAATGTATTTTCTAATACAAAAGTGCACATTTCAATGTGACAACTCGAATATATCATAATTCGAATCCACTTCATCAATTGGACAAGAATTCATATTTCTTTGAAGATTTTTGCATTTTTTATGACATGTTAAAATGGAAAGCATGCGAGCAAGACACAATATTGCAGAAAAATACTTAAATAGTTTAAAAAAATATTATGCATTAATTTGCTTACTGCATAGACTTGACAATTGGATAACACATTAGAAAAAGAAACCGGTTCATAAACCACAAAATTTTCCTTATAACGTACGTATATTTATAAAGCTTCTAGTCTCAGACACCATTATCAGTTTGATTTGGACGCCTTGATACGAGCCTGCTTTAGTGGTACAGTGCAAAGTTAAAATAAAAAATGATTTTTTTACCGGTGGCTGTTGTTATCTGCTCTGGACTTGTGTTTGGACGTAAGATTACTTTTCTTTTTATTATCTGTCATCATCATTATTGCAGCGAAAAGATGTTTACTGCTAGACATAGTTAAGTCTCTCCTAAGGACTATATTTTACCAGGACACCATGGTGGCACGACAAGTCTCTCAAGCTCTAAAGAGAGTGTCTCACCTGGTGTCCATTTGGTTGTACCAATACTAATTACTATAGAGCGGTACGGTATTTCACTCACTCGGCCGCCAGTCCGACCACCAGTGATACCCCCCATTTTGATATTGTCTCAGTGTGGTGTGGTGACTCTGATGTCTTAGATATGGGGTCTAGTTTGGTAGCTTACGAACAGCATGGCCATGGCTGCCATGATAAATATTATATTTTTTAATCTGATATAAACTTGTGCTTGACTGCGATCCTGCGATGTTAAGCAGTGATGCAATCGTTGATGGTGAGGCGCACTAGTTTACTAAGAGCTTATTCACTATAGCCTTGAAAACACCCAAATTATAGTAGGATGGCAAGACTGTAGCAGACAAATTGTTTCAGTCCTTCGATGTACGCGGTATAAATGGAGAGAGATCGTACACAACCCGTAAACCACGTATGGGTGGATACTCCTCATTCATCGGGTTGTCCGATGGTAGAATTGAGATGGCGGAATCAAGTCATGCAATTCCTGCGCATATTCTCCATAATGCACCCTGTAAAACACCGAAAGGCTGGCTATTCTACGTCTGTGCGCTAGGCTATTAATTATTATGATAACTTGAATGTGTTTTGCTACTTTTACGAATTTGAATTAATTAATTTTTGTAGCAACTGGGTTTAGTGGCCGCATTGACCTCAAGATGAATAATGTGATTGAATATTAAAAACATTTTATTATTCAATCACATTATAATTTTATTCATAAATAATAAGGAAAATAATAAGCTAGCAACTTGTTTTCTTCTGACTTTAGTTTTTGTTTGAGTTTCTATTATTTTTATATAATTTTTAGTTGTATAATGACCAGTTGCGTGTCACGTCGTCCTAACCAAGTGACGCGTGTGTAAGTTACAGTAGCTCCCTAATAGTCCTGATTTGAGCTATATGAGTCAATATTCGTATAGTTCAACTACACACGGTTCAGTTATACAGCGTCTAAGGACTACAATGCAACAAATTATGCCACTAAATGTTCTACCTTTATTCAGTAGTTTTGAGTTATTAACATTTTTAGATTTTTTTATGCAAAATCCCAGATTTAATCATTTGAAGTCAAGCCAATGCAGGAATTGCATGACTTGATTTCGCCATTTCATTTCTACTATCGGACAAACCGACCTAAGGACTAAGCATTTCGCCTCGTCATTTATACCGCGTACATCGAAGGAACAATTTGCCTGCTGCGGTCTTCCCGTCCGATTATAATTTAGGTGTCTTCAAGGCTTTAACTAGTGCGCTTCACCATCAACGTTTGCATCACTGCTTACCATCAGGTGGGATTGCAGTCAAGCACTAGTTCATATAAGATTTAAAAAAAAAAAAATCTTCTTTCGGCGTGTATTTCATTAAATCCTAATAATTACCCAAGTCGTTTAACTTATTAGACAGACTCTAACAATAGTGTTGTGAATTGTGACACATACGTAACAATCATAATTGATACTGTAGCAGATCTTTTTTAGTGATTAAAGTCTTAAAATGACTAAAACTTTGGCAAATATCACTAATCAAACATTTAATTTTTTGTAATTTTATGTGGAGTGAATTTTTTGTAATTACTCCACATAAAACGTTGACTAGTGCAAAAAAGTACTACGCCATCCATAAATTGCTAGAAAAATATTTTTGTCTTATCAGCTATTTAGAACGGTGATTGTCAATAATTTTGCCCGTGTGACAGGGAAAAGAAGAGTATTATGAGAAGTAAATTATAATTTTGAGACGGGCCTCAAGGAGATATCAGCAAACCGTAGGGGCTCAGCAGGGTCAAAGCCTACTTGGGCCATGGGTTGTGCGAAAGTGAACCCCTGACCCCTGGAACGAAGGCAAAGTAGGAACAGGAGTGAGTAGCAGGAGATTACGTCGGGGTTACCGCTTTAAAGGTTTGCGGAACAGAGAGTAAAGACCCACAAACCTACTTAACCTACTGACCTTACCTGTCTTTTTCAGATGCAACGACGGACAGTTGTCAGGCCAAAATGACGGCATTTCCTCTCGACCCTGGTTCTAAATGCTGTATCCAAGCGGCTGGGAATAAGTTAAAAGCAGGTCTGTACATATTTTTTTTTAACTGGTCACAAGGTTTCCGAAGGCTGAGGTCTTTTGCTAACAAATGGTACAATAAGAGAAAGGCGCTAGAATTGCAGTAAGGTCTTCTTGGACAGGATTAGATAGGTAGTAGGTAGCAATTCTAACTAGCGGTAGGAATGTTAGGATTAGGAATAGCTTTTTGTTTGAACAGCAAGCCATTAAGGGCTGCTCGTGCGCGAAGTCACACACAGCAGACCCCAGAAAGGGGAGAAGTGAAATTTGTGGAGAGGGACAGGAAAAAGAATTTATGGAGCTTAAAAAGCACGCCCCAGTAGAGCATGCTGTAAAGATATACACAGTCACGCAATTGCCGGGAGTGTCTCCAGTGGTCCGTATGCCGCAAGATGGGTAGGATCTACAGCGGTGGGAGGTGGGATTAGGTTACAAGGTTTTTTGAACACTTTGCTTCTGCCAGTGGATTCACTTGCGTGATAGTAAAAAAAATATCCTAAGAGTACATACTCCCGCAATAAAAAATTACCCTATGTACTAATTCCAGTAGGTTCATAACTCGAGACCATGGATGAGGCCCGGACAGACCTGCTAATTACAGGACATGGTCTATCCGTGTACCAAGTTTATCGAATCCGATCAGTCATTGATTCAAATCAAATCAAAAATGTATATTTGTAAGGATATGTATGACATAATATAAATACGCTCCCCTATTTTTAAAAAACAATCAAAATGAGGCTGTTACTGTTCATATTTGTGTAGTCAAAAGTAATCCGTAAAAGTAACGTAATCCCAAAAATGTCCACCAAAATTTGTCATAATTGGTAAATTCATAATTGAATTCATCATGAACCTATAACAATAAAATGAATTCGAAGACATGTGACATCCACTAACCCGCACTGTGCCCCCACCACGCGGGCATTTTACGGCCCATGCCCTCTTCTAGAGAGGAGGCCTTATTCCCAACAATGGGAACATTATAAGGCTGACTATGCTATGCGACTGGCCTGTTGGTCTAGTGGTTAGTGGCCCTGACTGCTATGCCGGAGGTCGTGGGTTCACCGTAGGCGCGGGCTTGCGGACAGTGAGCAATGGGTAGCTCGCTGTCCGGCCGTCCGGTAACCATCCGGACCAAGCTCAAGTCGTCGACGGCGCGCGCTGATCCCGCGCGCCTCAAGGAGTTGTCAGCAACAGCAGGGGCCCAGCCGGGTCGAAGCCTACTGGGGCCAGGGTTATCTGAAAGGGCGCTCGACCCCGGTATGAAGGCTTGAAGGAACGGGATGGGTTTTTTAGTCAGTAAGAGTCTGACACTATCTCCCGCTCCGGCCAAGAGCGGGGGTTGTCATAAGATGATTTTTCCCATCGAAAAAAAAAAAGGTCGTGGATTCGATTTCCACCCACGACAAATGTTTGTGTGATCATTTGTTCTGTGTCTGGGTGTAATTTATCTAAAATATGTATGTATTTAGAAATATACAGGGTGACTGGTAATTAGTGACCGATAATTATACACGTAATTCTACTCATGATTACAGACAACTTTCCCAAAGAAACTTTTTTTACTCATTAGTTTTATCACAATAACAAAACAGTTGTTCGCGCAAATTCGCGCGCGCGCGCCTGCGACCTCTCAACTGTTAGCCACATAACGCCGTAGTCTCATGTACCTTACCTACAATAGTGAAAGAGCACCCACGCCGCCTGCAAATCCATCGATAAATGTAGGTTTGTACATGTTCCGGTTATTTAAATATAAGTTAAATAATGAGTATAAAAAAATATTTCTTTGGTAATTATGAGTACAATCATGTATATAATTATCGGTCACTAATTATCAGTTACTCTATATAAGTATGTTTATCAGTTGTCTAGTACTCATAACACAAGCTTTGCTTAGCTTGAGACTAGACGGCGTTGTGTGATAGTTGTGGAATACTAATATTCTATGCTATGCATAACAATTGCTACTAGAAAATACTACGCGCAGTGATTTTGCAACACAACTAAAAAATATGCGATTTTTTTTTAAATTCAATAATCAATATCCTGTATTATGTTTCTTTAAATTGAGTGACTTTACTTAAATAATAACAAAACCTTTTCTGATAAGTCTTTTAATAATTAATGGTGTAGTATTGGTTTCAGCATGTCCTGCCATAACATTACGAAGAAATATTTCTAAAAAGAAAACTGGACCTTTTAAATATTTACCTATTAATGATTTTATTATATATCGGTAACTTTTCTATTCAAATCAGTCTTTCTTTACAACTCATTACATATTTTAATTAAAATTTAGAGCATCTAACAAGAAAAATAAAAACACATAACTAATTAAAACTATATATTAATAAAAACTCTTAGCTAAAATATAATTCATTAGAATTGCACCATTTAACTATAACGATAACAAAGCCGTTACCAGTACCCCTAGCCAAGTTGCTAATCTGCAATAGTTAACGCTTGTAGAAAGCTTCAATGTACGGGAATGAAGTCGTCTTAACGCTCAGTCACGTGGTCAGAACAAAATAATTGGTGGCAAGGTCAACTCGAAGCGTTCGGCGCAAGCGAAACGGTTGTAACTTGGCTAGGGGGGGCAGTTGTCAAATCGTCGAATTGACCAATAACGGCCTCACGTTTCACGGCTGGTTATGGTTTGGTTATCGTAATAGTTAAATGGTGCAACTCACCCTTAGTAAATTAAATACAATTTAATTAAAATTGTATTATAGTTATGATAAAAAGTCAAAGGTCAATTTAGCTTCACTTATATTGTTTTTGTCTGACTGACATTCTGACATTTCAATAGTGCCTGTAAAAGTTTTTGATTTTTGATTTCTGACGAGCAAGGTCATCATTATTCACAATGATGACAACGAACTCGATGATGAGCTTGAGGTGCTCGTATTGATTAAGAAGAAGAAATTATACGCCTCCTAATATTATGTTTCCCTTACCATTCCAGGTCCCGTAGCACAAATCGACCAGCATCCATGGGCAGCTCTTATAGATTACGATCTAAAGAAAGGGGGCAGAAAGCAGTTGTGCTCAGGAACTCTAATCAGTGCCAGATATGTCCTGACAGGAGCTCATTGTATTGTCGGACAAGTAACGGATATAGGAACACCGTAAGATTAAAAGCTTCTTTATTTTTAAGGTTACGTACCTCAAAAGCAGAAAATGGAACCCTGATAAGTTCACTTTGTTGTCCGTATGTCTGTCTGTCACGACCCTTTAACTCGGAAATGCGTGGAGGTACTGAATTGAAATTACGAGTAAAACCATGAAGTCAGGTCTGTGCTGATGGTAAGCTGTAATGCAATTTTTGATTATCAATTGAAGGGTTTAGTGGACAAAGATGTTATCTGACAAAATAAAAAAAATGCGACTTTTTTTCATGAACATAGGTTTTACCTGATGGTAAATCGATTCATGGATTTTAAACATCCCAATTCGAATTCGTTATATAGATACATAGTTACAGATGCTAGTAAAGATCTGTAACTATGTAACAGTTTAACTGTCAATCAAGTATATTTTTCAGATTTGGAATGTGCTAACAACAGAAATTTTAACTGAGTAATAATAGTTAACAATTTATTTTATTTATTTATTATAATTATTTTATTATATTTGGAAACGCCTTAAATATTTTTAAAAATCAATTTTAAAGTGACTTGTTTCAAACTTTGCACGGTACAACATTCGTTTTAGTATATTCGAAACCCAAAACACGTGTCTAGTATTTTAAATCATGGAAAATCACTAATTTATAAACTTGTTATATTACCTGGTTGTTCGCACAAATACATGACCATCCGTGCGACTGAGAGGTTAGTGACCTGTGTTCTATAGTATCGGTGGTGTCCAACTTGTGACCTTTTTAGGGTTCCGTAGTCAACTAGGAACCCTTACAGTCTTGCCATGTCTGTCTGTCTGTCTGTCTGTCCGTCCTCGCTTAATCTCTGGGACCGTTAGCACTAGAAAGCTGAAATTTGGTACCAATATGTATATCAATCACGCCGACAAAGTGGTCAAATAAAAATAGGAAAAAAAATGTTTTATTAGGGTAGCCCCCCTATATGTAAAGTAGGAAGTGATTTTTTTTTTTAATTTCAACCCTAATGTGTGATATATTGTTGGATAGGTATTTAAAAATGAATAGGGGTTTTCTAAAATCATTTTTTGATAATGTCAATAATTTCGGAAATAATCGCAAAAAAAAACAATGTGTCCCCCCCTCTAACTTTTGAACCAAGAGTTTAGAAAATATGAAAAAGTTCTGAAAAGTAGAACTTTATAAGGACTTTCTAGAAAAATTATTTTGAACTTGATGGAAAGAATAGTTTTTGTACAAAAAAGACAAAAGGGTTCTACAAAATAATTTCTGGACTAAGTTTGTAGTATAATCGTATATACAGGCATTTTTCTAACCTCATAAGTGGGTACACTTATTGTGAATTTGTGACGGACGGGAAACTACGGAACCCTACACTGAGCGTGGCCCGACATGCTCTTGGCCGGTTTTTAATATTATTGAAAGAAAGAAAGAAAGAAAGAAAAGTATTTATTTTGGCGCAAAAAAACATTGTAGACAACAAAAACTTAAGACAAACACAAAACAAAAAAAATAATAATAATAAAGTAACATTGTCTGTCACACGTTTGCGCCAAAAAGGCAAAGACTATAACACGGTGTAAAAGTTATTGGATTTGATTCAGTTACTGATTCTGAATAATCTGTATTCAGGTTTCGCATATGCTAAAAATGACTTTGTATATTTATACTTTATATCTTAAAATTTGAAACTTATTCTCAGGACTCAAGTCCGCCTTGGAGAATACGATTACAATCATGAAGGTCCGGATTGCGTAGCAACAGGCAGTGGTGAGGACTGCACTGATGGAGCCGTTAGCATCGAAATTGAGACGACCATACCTCATCCGAAGTTCGCCTATCCTAATCATCCTTCTAGATGGAACGATATTGGCTTGATCAGGCTCAAGAAGGCAGCTTCATATACAGGTGTGGAGTTTGTTTGTATAATTAAACTGCTTATTTACGGTTCAGTACCTCAGTTGGTAAAAAACCAATAGGATTATTTTGTTGTCCATCTGCCAAAACCACAGAAAAGATAATAGAGGTTAGAATGGCCTTGTGGGCGGGGCAGGCATGCCTCAAAGTATGATCATGCTCATAATTGACACAACCAATACCGAACTTGCGATCTAAGTGTGCGTGGTCTGTTAGTTGCGTAATGCGCGTTCGTATTGGTTTATTGCCTGTAGTGGAGTTAAAGGGTGGAAGACAAGCGGCAAGACTCGTTGTAGTACAAATCGGAAAGTATTTCCTTTCTAATCTCTTTCATCTTTTCTGTGGTAAAGACCCTTTTTCTCTGATACTTGTGTGGTTCATCATTAGATGTCTTATTGAAGCGTTGTGAAGTACATACATTTTATCCATTCTAGATTTTATACGCCCCATCTGCTTGCCGACTACAAACCTGGAGACCAATCCTCCGGACCATTCACTGTATGTTGTTAGTTGGGACAAAAAAACTGGAAATGGCATCAAAGCACTTTATGAAGTACCTTTCGTCAGCCAAGAGGTAAGTAATGACTAAAATTCTGTTTTAAAGAGCAAAACCTAAAATATAAGGAAATATGACGCGGATTCTTCAAAGCCTTTCGGCCCTATCGACCATCTGTTCTGCAAGCAATGTGCCCTGACCACTGTTACTTAAAGAACAAAAGCGAGGAAATTGTTGTTGAAATTAGTAAGTGTTTGCTTATATAAATACTTCCTTGTATAAGTTACCATGATATATACCAACGAAATAATTGACTTTGTTTTACCTAATCAAGATTGTGGCTGATTAAACACAGCAAAAAAATTCGTCATAATTTGAAACTAAATTGACTAGTTTTTGATTAATTCCATGGAGTTTCTTGCAAATTTATGTAGTCTTCATGCAAAATAAAGTACAAATTCTTATTCATAGAGATCTATGTTTTGGAACGTGCAATTTAGCTTCACTTTTTTTGACTGACCGATATTATCACAGTTAAAAGTTGCCTAGAAATGGTCCATTTGAAACAAATGATTTTTATTACGAACAATCATTGATTCTTTCATTTGTTTACATTCACAGAAATGCAAATCTTTCTATAGCAAACGCAAGGTTGTTCTGGCAGAAGGACAACTTTGTGCTGGTGGCTTAGAAGGTATGGACGCTTGCAAAGGAGATGGTGGCGGACCTTTGGTATACGAAAATAATCAAGGACTGGCAGAATTAACTGGCATCGTCAGCTTTGGACCGAGTCCATGTGGTCAAAAAGACTTCCCTTCAGTCTATACCAACGTATACGTGTATCTTGATTGGATTAAGACTGTTATTGTTGAATAAGCTGTTTTATAAAGTAGAATATAAGGTTGAAATTACTTTGAGCTTGAAGCGGATTCCGTGCGGTAGTCACAAGGAATCGAATATTTTTCCCCATCTCGCTTTGGTAATAACAGCCTTTACTTAACAGCTAATAAATGAAAATCAATATTTCTAAAAAATAAAATTTTATATGCAAAATGGTCTTTTATTTTGTATTGTATTGGAACAATTTGCCTGCTACGGTATTCCCATCCAAATGTAATTTGGTGTCTTCAAGACTAGAGTGAATAGGCTCTTAATAAACTAGTGCGCCGCACCATCAACGATTGCGTCTCAGCTTACTATGAAGTGGAACCGCAGTCAAGCACTGGTTTATATCAATTAAAAAATATATAGGGTTACTAGTAACTCGACCAATTACAAGACGTCATAGTAAGAATAAAATGTAACAAATTAAATCATCCAATGTTCTATCAAAATTCAGTACTTTTATGAGTATTGTACGTACACAACGACATAACATAACATATGGAGATACAGACAGTTCACAAAGGCGAGCTTAACTCAGCAATGAGCCAGATTTTTAGATTTTTTGTGCAAAATCCTAGATTAAATGATTTGAAGCCAATTTAAAAACTATTTACGACGCGACCGTACTGAAATTTAAGTTATTATCATAATTTATGTCAATTCAGATCTTTGTTAAAAAATATCCTTGTCTTATGAGCCATTCAGAAAGGTATGTTATAATATAAAGTAGAGTAAATCCAAACGTTTGTAACACCCGTGCAAAACTGGGGCGTGTTGCTCTTAGCTCGCTGTCCGACCGTCCGGTAATTGTCCGGACCAAGCTCAAGTTGTCGATAGCGTGCACTGTTCCTGCGTGCCTCAAGGAGTTGTCAGCAACAGCAGGGGCCCTGCCGGGTCGAAGCCCACAGGGGCTAGGGTTATCCGAAAGGGAACTCGAACTTCGGTATGAAGGCTTGAAGGAACGGGGTGGGTTTTTTATTTAGTAAGAGTCTAAGACTATCTCCCGCTCCACCTAAGAGTGGGGGTTGTCATTGGATGATTTTTCACACTAAAAAAAAAGTGCGTATTGCCATTAACAAATAAAACATACTCTAAAGACGATACAGTACTTTGAAGGAACAGCCAAGTTTTTAATGAAGCCATTAAATGTACAAGTAAGTTCGGAGTGCCGATACAAACTATTTACAAAACTATGAGTTTTAATCTCACAATTTCGTTGGTTTTGGTTTGTTGTGTGTGTATGGTCTAAAACAAACGACTAAGCGATTTTATTTGCTTGTATTGCCATTTTGTATTTAGTTCAAATCATACAGTACCTAGCTTCTTATTATCATTCATTTCCTCCAATGGTTTGATTTTTCTAACTTCATGAGACCTATGGGCGAGGCCACAACGCTTCGTTATGACATCGCATAGACAAAACGACGTCGCACCATGAACCAACGCAACGCAAAACATTGCACTAAATTAGCGATGCCTTGTACGATGTCGCAGATTTTTACGACGCGACTTCGCAACTCAGTATTGTGGCTTCGCCCTTTGATCATCTACACTAATATTATTAAAAGGTAATGCTTGTGTTTTGCTTTTATTTTTTTGTTTGTAGGAGGTCATCTCTGAAAGTACTGGTTCGATTGCGAAATTTTTTTCACTAATAGAAAGCTACTTTATTCCTAAGTGACATAGGCTATATATTACGTAAACAGGCAGAGCTGCGGGCAAAAGCGGGTTTGCTAATATTTTTAGCAATAACCTCCAAAAACCGTGCGCCTCAAGGAGTTGTCAGCAACAGCAGGGACCCAGCCGGGTCGAAGCCTACTGGGGCCAGGGTTATCCGAAAGGGTGGTCGAGCCCCGATATGAAGGCTTGAAGAAACGGGATGGGTTTTTTAGTCAGTAAGAGTCTGACACTATCTCCCGCTCCGCCCAAGAGCGGGGGTTGTCATAAGATGATTTTTTTCACCGAAAAAAAAAACCTCCATAAACCTGAACTCAATTACTGTCATCTCGCTTCCCCCATATACTTAACCCATCACCCAATGCGAGCGCCGGGTAGGGTGGGGTCCCCACATAACAATCGCAGCTATTTGACATTAACGAGCGAACTTCAACCATTAAATGAGATTACTCCGCCAGTTAAAATACTTACAGCGCTGGTAAAGGATTTTAGAGGTCTGAAAAATGCGAGAGTATAAATTCAGGGGTGCAATTCTGTTGGTGGATCATTGTACTGGAAATGGACTTTTTGTCCGTTGAGTTTGTGAATCTTACTGAATACGTTTTTTCATGAGGAAAAATCAACTAATGACGTCCCCCGCTCTTAGGCGGAGTGGGACATAATGTCAGACTTTAAGTAACTAAAAACCCCTCCCGGTTCTTTTGCATCACCCATGGCTCCAGTAGGCTTCGACCCTGGTGGGCCCCTACGGTTGCTGACAACTCCTTGAGAACACTACGCGCCGTCGACGACCTGATCTCAGTCCGGTCGGATACCAGACGGTCGGACGGTGAGCTATCCATTGCTCGTTGTCCACAAGCTCGCGCCTATGATGGCCGGAAATTGGGATCGGAATTCCGGCGACTGGGACGCCAGGGCCATTGCCTCGCGCGTGTGGCCGCCTCCTTTACCAGCATTACTGATTCGCAGAAGGACCGTCTGCCACTCCTCCTCGCTGCGGACCATGGCCTGTACCAAGGCCCGACGCTATAGAACGATACCGCCAAATGCCCCACGAGGACACGGTGGTGCTCTCCCCCAGGCGGGGCTAATGAAAACGTTAATGGAATCACTTGTATTATTCTGATCTTGACCTGCAAAGTCAAGATCGTAAAATTTAAGATTCTTTAAAAAGGGTTAAGGCTTTTTGAAGTTTTCTTTGTTGAAGTTTATGAAGTCCTTATTACTAATGATTTGATCTTTAAGAGATGAAACCTGTGAGTTCAGAGACTCTATTTTAATTAATTAAACCCCAATTAAACGCCCGCGTTTGCTCTCTCATTGTTTTCCTATTGTGTCTCAGTTACGGTACTCGAAAGGCTTAAAGATATTTTTGCTTCCTAATACCTTTTTTATAGTTATTGATAAGCTCACACTTGATCGCTATTCCGCCTGATGGTGAGCGATGATGTATTCGAAGGTGGAACACGCTTGCTTAAAAGTAAACTATTCACTCTTGACTTAAAGACCCCCACATTATAACTATAAGAAAACAGATTAATCAGGGAATTCTATTCATGGCGCTTATAAATTTTTTGCGAAAATTCATGTGTTGTCAAGTCTACATAACAGCCTTTTTTTTAGGTGGGAGAATCATCCAATGACATCTCCTGCTCTTGAGCGGAGCGCGAGGGCGTGTCAAAATCTACTCCTGTTCCTTCTTTGCCTTCGTCCTAAGGCTTCAATTTCTTTGCCTCCGACCCAGGGCCCAAGTTTCACCATCTTGGCCGTCGTCTCAGGACCCCGAGTTTCACCTTCTTTGCCTTCGTCCCAGGACCCCGAGTTTCACCTTCTTTGCCTTTGTCCCAGGACCCCGAGTTTCACCTTCTTAGCCTTCATTTCAGAACCCCGAGTTCCACCTTCTTTGCCTTCGTCCCAGGACCCCGAGTTGCACCTTCTTAGCCTTCACCTCAGGGCCCCGAGTTTCACCTTCTTTGCCTTTGTCCCAGGAACCCGAGTTTCACCTTTTTAGCAGGGCCCCGAGTTTCACCTTCTTTGCCTTCGTCTCAGGGCCCCGAGTTTCATCTTCTTAGCCTTCATCTCAGGGCCCCGAGTTTCACCTTCTTTGCCTTCGTCCTAAGACCCCGAGTTTCACCTAACTAGCTTTCATCTCAGGGCCCCGAGTTTCACCTTCTTTGCCTTCATCCCAGGACCCCGAGTTTCACCTACTTAGCCTTCATCTCAGGGCCCCAAGTTTCACCTTCTTAGCCTTCATCTCAGGGCCCCGAGTTTCACCTTCTTTGCCTTTGTCCCAGGACCCCGAGTTACACCTTCTTAGCCTTCATCTCAAGGCCCCAAGTTTCACCTTCTTTGCCTTCGTCCCAGGACCTCGAGTTTCACCTTCTTTGCCTTCGTCTCAGGGCCCCGTTTTATACATACCCATAGCCTTGAAAACTCATATTTTTTACACATTGTCTATTTTGAATAAAGACTAAAATAATAATGCAAACAGCATGTACCACAAAAACAAAATATCACTCTCTTACTCTCATAACTCTAATGACACCATCATTACAATCATAATCATGTCCATTCGCGTAACAATAAATCACACGGTAAAAACAAAAGATTATCCTAATTATTATAATCCCCTATTACACCCTTACAAATGTCGTTGGACCAACGATTAGCAAAATGGCTGCAAAACCACAGAGTAGAATAGTATAGAAGGTCGGCTTTGCACACAGCAAATGCAAGCGTACTTGTTTGATATCACCGTTCGCGTCTAAGCATGACCGCACAAAGGCTACACGCAACAGCCACAAATGCCGATAAATGAAACTACAAGCGGCTGCAAAGCTAACCGACGTGCGCGACAGACTTTTGGACGGTGTCCGCTTTTTAAATTTATTCTTGACGGTTGAATTTCTGATATTTAAAGAACA
The DNA here is from genome assembly GCA_929112965.1 of Mythimna albipuncta. Classification (NCBI taxonomy): domain Eukaryota; kingdom Metazoa; phylum Arthropoda; class Insecta; order Lepidoptera; family Noctuidae; genus Mythimna; species Mythimna albipuncta. The sequence continues at coordinate 15,658,899 of OV815982.1, read as the reverse complement.
ACGATGTGAAATTGTACTACATATATCACCGGTACCAGCAAAATAATTTACTAAGTTTTATCAAATTATGTTAATGGCTACTCTAAGTTTTGCAAAAAATCGTCATAATGGGAAACTAAATTGACAATTTTATTTTTAAGGTAGTAACTAATTTGACTCACTTTTTTTTTGGCTAAATTCAACTTTTAATGTTAGACATAAAAATTAAAATAACTATTCGTGCATAAATATTGTAGTTATAATTACACATTGCAGTGCAATTTGAGTATAGCCTCATCGCCAAAAAATTGTATGGTATAATGACGTTTCAACTGTCATCAAACATTATGACATGATATCTTGTCGTCTGTTAAAAATGTGAATTGCATGCGTATTTGTATTCGCTCATTGTATAAAACCCGGCTTCTGCACCTACATATTTAATCTATGACCGAACAATCTGAAATGCTCGTCACACAGACATTATGAGCAATTATTTGGATCTCAGGCATTAATCTTAGGATTTGTCTAATACTACAAAAGATTAAGGGCCTGTTTAGTTGTTTGAGGGATCAAGTGGATTTAGGATAATTGTTTATTGCATGAAATGAAGTGAGGGTCCTAAGATAATCTCAGTCTAGTTTGTGTTTGGCTTTGGTTTCTGAATAAGACATTAACAATATACATAATATGTATATTGTTAACGTCTAATATGTATAAAGTTAAAGTAAGCACATGTTATGTGCTTACTTTAACTTTTAAGGATCTTAGTTTTATATTTCAGGCATCGTATTTTTTTTTTCTCTATATAAAAATATTATATTTCGTCTTAATGCCCAGTGGTTAAGACCGGCAAACTCTGGGGCCAGGGTTAACCAAAAGGGCGCTCGAGCCCCGGTATGAAGGCTAGAAGGAACGGGGTGGGTCTTTTAGTCAGTAAGAGTCTGACACTATCTCCCGCTCCGCCCAAGAGCGGGGTGACATCCCCCGATCTGATGCATGATTTTTTCCTACCATAAAAACAAGACCGGAAAACTGAGGTACATTTTGATACAACCGCTCTTACGTGATAATGATGTTATGTTACACAGGTATCTTGTGGATATACTGATATTGAAAAAATATAAAAGTACATTTTTAAAAGCCTTGCACATTTAATCGAGATTCTGAATGACGACCATTTTTCTCTAAAAGTTTTAAAGGTTAAGGTATAATCATCCAAATAACATCCACCGCCATTAGGTGGAGCGGGAGATAGTATCAGACTCTTGTCAAACCCGCACGCTCCAAAGTGGCGACACCCGGGAGTCACTTTCGCACGAATCTGGTGCAAGAACCTCCTAAACTTACCACGTCCGGTAAAAACCTGCGTCATGGGGAAGGTCAGGGTTTAAGGGTTTAAAAAAAACATCCAGGGAGTATCGATTTATGGTTTAATTTACAAATAAAAAATTACGTGAATTTTTGAATTTAATCTAAAAGACGGATTCAAATGAATTTACCAATTATGACAAATTTTTTGTGGACAATTTTGGGATTTAGTTTTTTTTTTAATTTTGACTACACAAATATGATCCGTAACAGGAACGGGTGGAATCCATTTTTTTTTCCTTATAAAAACTAGGCGTGTTTGTATGTAAGTATTAATTCGGCTTTCTTGGAGGAATAGATCCTCAGAAACAACAAAGTAACTTACAAGAAAACTAACTAAAGAAATTAAGCAAAACATTGTATTGGCTGCTACTTGGCAAAGTTATAATAGAACCTAATTGATAACTTCCCGACTGTAAGCCAAGTTTTACTTCATCATTGATCAGCTAGGACTAAGAGGTAATTATTTCGGAAAAGATATTAAAGTCATATCTTTCATAATAATATATACAAGGTGTAAGGGACAGCCCTCCACAAACTTTAAGGGCTTCCTCAGTAGACGAAACTGAACAACCTTACACAAAATTTTTTTTCAGGTTCGAAAAAAAAATCGGCCTCTCCATACAAACTGTCCAATCAAGTTTATAATTTTGTATGGTGAGGCGGATTTTTTATTTTCGTTCCTTAAAAAAAATTTCTTTTTCATAGGTGGGGCGGGAGGGCGTGACAGACTTAGTGACTAAAACCCACTCCTAGTTCCTTCGTTGCCTTTATTTATTTATTAAAACATCATGCAAGACAAAGGTACAAACGCGGATTTAATGCTTTTCATACCAGGGCTATGCCCCCAGGCCTATGGCCCCAGAAGGCTTCGACCCTGCTGGGCCCCTTCTATTTGATGACATCTCCTTGAAGCGAGCGTGGAACAATACGCGCCATCAACGTATGTCTTTAAATAACATGCAGCAGATCAAAGTTAGTTTAGTCTTATTCAGCGACGGGGCTGAGACTTGGAGATGTGGTGCTGAAGAACAATGCTTCGAATTCACCGGGGCTGCTTTCCTTAACCAAACTTGTTTATCTTATGTGAACAGAACATCAAGACCAGACTGTCGACTACCTGCAAGCGCAGAGTACTGGAGTTCTTTGGCCACATTGCCGAGAAAAATGACCACAACCTTGAACAGCTCATCGCAACTGGCATGGTTGAGGATGGCCAAAAAGATGGTAGATCAGATCCGCTCCACACTGGAGACCCAGTTGCACGTCGCACTTCATGACGTTTAGAACCATCACAGATGCCAACATACCATCAATAGAATAGAAATAGAATAGAATTAACTTTATTGTACACCAAAAAGTAATACAGCTTATATAAAAACTTAAATTAATGGGTACAATGGCGGTCTTATCACTGAGAGCGATCTCTTCCAGACAACCTTAGGATGGATAAGAACTTAAAATAATACAGGAGTAGTCTGTTGATCAAACTCTATTTAAAACACAATACATAATTATAAATATACTCGTAGATATTATAGATACGTATATATTACATGTTTTTTTTTTGTTTGTTTTGTTTTATGTTAGCACTATTTAAAATAAGGAAACTGCAATATCGCATTGGGTCCTTTTAGCTTTTTAGTATTGTATATTGTACATTTTTAGAAAAAAATAAATAAATGTTAAAAGAAGCTAATCCAGCGGAAACTTTATAGCCCTCAGTAATGAGGAATACGACCCAGAGAAGGAGGAGGATCAAAGTTAACAGCTAGGTATTTATTAATTGCCATTACACGTGATTACACACACACAAAATTATTACGCAAACGGAACGCCCCGACACAATATTTACGCGCTTATAACAAGGAGAATCGAGGCAGCACCAATTTACACTCAATTAAGTTATCCAAACACTCAAATTAATTAATTCAAAACAATAATATTGTGCAGGTTTGGAAAAGGGGGAAAGAGAGGTGGTATCTTCCGTTTCTCTTTAGAAGATCACGGGGCGGGGAACCAAAATCATTATTCAATTCACCCTTTTTACAAGCTTCTTTATTTTCACGTGTCTCGATGTTTGTAATAATTATGTCTGTAATCAAATCTTGCAAATTAAATTTGATCCACTTTCCGGTTACCGAGCTGAAATTTTGCATGCATATGTAAATCAGATGACAATACAAAATTATTATAACATTTTTTTTTTTTTTTTTTTTTTATGGTGGGAAAAATCATGCATTGACATCCCCCGCCCTTGGGCGGAGCGGGAGATAGTGTCAGACTCTTACTGACTAAAAGACCCACCCCGTTCCTTCTAGCCTTCATACCGGGGCTCGAGCGCCCTTTCGGATAACCCTGGCCCCAGTAGGCTTCGACCCGGCTGGGTCCCTGCTGTTGCTGACAACTCCTTGAGGCGCGCGGGAACAGTGCGCGCCGTCGACGACATGGGCTTGGTCCGGACAGTTACCGGACGGCCGGACAGCGAGCTACCCATTGCTCACTGTCCGCAAGCCCGCGTCTACGTTGGCCGGAAATCGGGATCAGAATCCCGGCGACGGCGGCGGCGATAACGCCGTTGCCTGATGCGTTCGGCCTCCTCCTTTGCAAGCATTACTGCTTCACAGAAGTCGGCGACCGCCTGCCACTCCTCCTCGCTCCGGACCATGGCCTCAACCAAGGCCCGGCGCGAGAGGTCTCCGCCGCCGATCGCCCCCACGAGGGCACGGCGATGAAATTATTATAACATGGAGCTGATCTAATGATGGAACAGGAAGGTAGCTGTAGGAACTCGGTAGGTAGTTAAACGACACCACCCCATCCAGTTTGGGCTCGTATGATTCGAATTAACGAGTATTAATTATAACTGCGCTAAAATAGCTTGTTATGAAAAGGTGATTTTCATTAAAAACTTATGATTTTAAATTTTAATTTAAAATAAGGCTTTTTTTGATAGATAAATGTGTATTGAAATCAGCGCGAAGAAAACGTACGAGCGATATATCCGGCCTATAGTATAGTATAGTATGGTATAGTATGGTATAGTATAGTATAGTATAGTATGGTATAGTATGGTATAGTATGGTATAGTATGGTATAGTATGGTATAGTATGGTATAGTATGGTATAGTATGGTATGGTATGGTATAGTATGGTATAGTATGGTATAGTATGGTATGGTATGGTATAGTATGGTATAGTATGGTATAGTATAGTATAGTATAGTATGGTATAGTATGGTATAGTATAGTATAGTATAGTATAGTATAGTATAGTATAGTATAGTATAGTATAGTATAGTATAGTATAGCATATTATAGTTTTTGGGACATCATTATCAGCGTTACAGTGTTCTTACTGATGGGAATCAGGCCCCCTCTCTAGGAACGCGAATAGAGGGAGTATTCTAGTACACATTTTAATACATATTACGTACAGACTGTTACGCATAGGTTTTTCATCATCCTCATCATCATTTCACCCGAAAGACATCCACTGTGTATATAGGCCTCCCCTAAGTTTCGCCAAAACGACCAGTAATGTGCGTCTCATATCCTTCGAATTCTCGCAACGCTCACCAGGTCATCGGTCCACATTGTAAGAGGCCTTCCAACGCTGCTTCTTTCGGTACGTGATCGCCACTCTAGAACTTTTCAGCTTCATCGATCATTAACCATAACCTTGATTGATCTCCTGCGGATATCTCCATTTCTGATGCGGTCACGTAAGAAAATTCCAAGCATAGCCCTTTCCTTTCCCCTTTTGGGTTTCAGTCATCAATGTTTTACATCATCATCTTCCTGCCCTGGTCCCATTTTATTTGGGGTCGGCGCAACACGTTTTTTTCTTCCATTCTGTCCTGTCACTCGTCACGCTATCACTAACTCCCTTTTCTTTCATATCGCTTCTCACACAATCCATCCATCTTTTTTTTTGGCCTCCCTCGTCCCCTCCATCCATCCACATGTAAACTCATAACTTTTTTAGCAACATGCGTTTCATCCCTCCTTTTCACATGACCATACCAAGACAAACGATTCCCTTTCAACTTTTCAGTCACTGGCGCCACTTTCAAACTACATAATCTATATATATAAAAGAAAGTCGTGTTAGTTACACCACTTATAACTCAAGAACGGCTGAACCGATTTGGCTGAAAATTGGTGGGGAGGTAGCTTAAAACCAGGAGACGGACATAGGATACTTTTTTTAAATTTTTTTTTTTTTAGGGTAGAGTAGAGTAGAGTAGGGTAGGGTAGAGTAGGGTACAGTAGGGTAGAGTAGGGTAGGGTAGAGTAGAGTAGAGTAGGGTAGGGTAGAGTAGGGTAGAGTAGGGTAGAGTAGGTAGAGTAGGGTAGAGTAGAGTAGAGTGTGGTTGGGTAGAGTAGGGTAGAGTAGGGTAGAGTAGGGTAGAGTAGGGTAGAGTAGGGTAGAGTAGGGTAGAGTAGGGTAGAGTAGGATAGAGTAGGGTAGAGTAGAGTAGGGTAGGGTAGAGTAGGGTAGAGTAGGATAGGGTAGAGTAGGGTATAGTAGGGTAGAGTAGGGTAGAGTAGGATAGGGTAGAGTAGGGTATAGTAGGGTAGAGTAGGGTATAGTAAGCTGAAGTAGGGAAGAGCGGGAGCGAAGCCGCGGGCAAAAGCTAGTTATACATAAAAATACATAATTCCAAAAATAAATATAATTATAGCAATACTGGCATTTGCCTGTGGCTTCGCCTGCGTACATAAAATATAGCCTATGTTACTCAGGAATAAAGCTTGCTATCGGAAAATTAAAAAAAATGCAATTGGACCAGCCCCCCTAACCAAGTTACAACCGTTTCGCTTGCGTTGGCCGCGTCGTCGAATCTTTTGTTCTGACCACGTGACCATTCCCGTACATTTGAAGCTTTCTACTAGCGTTAACTATTGTTGATTAGTGACTTGGCTAGGGGTGCAGTACTTTCAGAGATTATCTCCGACAAACAAAAAAACAAACTTTACCTTTTTATTATATTAGTGTACAATTGTAGATTACAGAAAAAAAAAAACAAAACCCAAAGAAACAAATTAATATCAAGAATTATAAAACGGGAATAATGTGCTTTGAATATCAAAATTATTTGAACTTATAATTTCAAGTCAACCTAAAGATATAACATTTCAAATTGTAGACTTTCACAAAACGACGAGCGAACGAATTTCATAACCAAAGACCCAATATCACAAAGTTGTTTCAGTTACAAAGAGACTATTTCAACAAATATTGAGTTCAAAATAAAAAAATTGAAGCTTTCAGCTTTCAGTAAATAAAAATGATTGATTATTTCTTCTTCAAATATAGAGACAATTTAAAAAATAACGGTGCCAACACCAATATTTAGTTTTTATATTGATTTCATGTTTTGTTTGACCATCGTCATGTGTGATTGTACTTCTGTGTCATTTTAACTTCCCTATAGTTTTGATTATACTTATACATCATTATTTTTAATTCAAACAAAACCTGAATACAGTTAGTCCAGAAGGCAGAACAAAGCAGTAACTTAATGGATTTTAATAGTTTTTACACCATGTTATATTTTTTCCCAAAAATACTCGTATTTAAATAGGTCACAAGCTTTACACAGCCGACATTAAGTACAATACAGGTTTTTGTTTTTTTTTGTTAGTGGCCAATTTGAATTTCGAGTCTACTTGTTTGATGCACGTACATTTTAATTCTTTTTGATGTTCCAAATTCAAATCTCATTATTCCCTAGGGATCGGCCATACTGCATTATCTCCCTAGGGATAGAATGACTTGCTTTAAGTGAGATTTGTATGACATTTAAAACGACATTATCGAGCAGGTGGTGTCAAAAACATTTTTTTTCTCGAAATTAAAGATAAGTTTGCAAATATATCGCGGTGAAACTATTGATACATCTATTTAGGTTCTTCATTATTTTTATGTATAAAACAGTGCGATGTAATTTTAGAAATTTTGAAGACTGTAAGAGGCTTAAGTAATATAACGTAATCAGGTTAATAGGCTGGCGGATAAGGGTAGCTATCATTAACGTTTAAAAGGATTCGGGAGAGGTTTATAAAAGCGCTATGGGCGTTTAGGAGCTCAAAGATCGCGTCTTTTGAAGTTATGCAGGAAATATTGAAATGAGGAAATGGAAGATTGGCTTTGGATAACTTTAGAATAATGATCAGATAGTCATAAGTCCCCGATGAATCGCCAAACTTAAGTAACAGTGGGCAGGGCACATTGCATACCACAGTGTCTCAAGATGATGATGATGATGATTGCCAGTGATGATATTATATGGCACTGAAATGTGGACGCTTACAATGGACCTTATCAGAAAGCTTACAGTCACCCAACAGGCAATCGAAAAGGCTATGCTCAGAGTATCCTTGCGCAATCGCATCAGGAATAAAAATATCTGCAAGAGAACCAAGGTTGCCGACATTGCCCGAAGAATCACCAAATTTGGGCGGCATATTGCTCACTGAACAGATGGTCGATGCGGCCGAATTTAGAAATGTTATGGCGACACTAAGCAGAGGCCTATGTTCAACATGTGTTTCAGCTAAAATGGTGATGATCACTATGAGTCATAAGTCAGTTTTCGCGTCATGATCTGGAGCGAGAGAAGATGGGATGCGATCACCTTCTTCTGTGAAACAGTATTCCTAGCGAAGGATAGCTGCAACCGTGTGGGAACGGACATCCTTAGGCCCGCGCCCCAACCGCAGCAAACTCTAGCCACCATAGGTAAATGATGAGCGATAAGTAGCCTGCCAAGAGACCAAGCCCGAGTCGTTGACGGCACTAAAACGCACGCACTACTCAAAAAAGTGTCTGATAAACTGAAAAGGAACAATAAGACCAATGCCTACTAAGGCCACAGGAACTTTTTAAAGGAATACAATGATTCTGGAATGCAAAGGACAGTTGAAGGACACAAGTAGGCTTTTGTTAGTAAAAGTCTGACACGCCTTCTTGCTCCATTTAAGAGCGGGAAACGCGATTGGATAATTCTCCAACACAAAAAAGACATAACCCAGAAAACCAGACACTGATCATGACACAAACATTAGTCTTAAGAAGAAATCTAACCCAAGACCTCCGGAATAGCAGTCAGAGCCACTATAATAATATAATATAATATTCCACAACTACCACACAACACCGTCTAGTCCCAAGCTAAGCAGAGCTTGTGTTACGGGTACTAGACAACTGATAAACGTACTTATATATTTCTAAATACATACATATTATAGATAAATTACACCCAGACACAGAACAAAATATGATCATGCTCATCACATAAACATTTGTTCTGGGTGGGAATCGAACCCACAACCTGTGGCATAGCAGTCAGGGCCACTAACCACTAGACCAACAGGCCAGTCAAAAGCCACTAACGTAGCTATGTTAAAATATGCGTGTCTAAAATGTTTGTTCGATGCGGGAATCGATCCTGTAAAATGCAACACAGCCTCCAATAACTCAACTAATGCACTGGGTACCAAGGTAATCCTTTATTGACTTCCAGATTACTACCCGTAATACTGTAAATCTCAATAAAGAAACCCCGAACGGTCACTTGATTAATAAATTCTTGACCAATTGATTTTCATTGTTATAATCCAATAATTTAATATTTATTTAGGCCCTCCATAATTTATTACACAAACCCTAAGTAAATATTACTTAATTGGGTCAATAGAACAAGTTTAATAAAGGGCACAGTCGGTAACGGAAATGTGTATGATTTTGCAAAACAATATTTGCGCAGGTATATTGAGAGAGTATATTAATAGTCAGCGTAGCGTACAAACTACCTACAGGTCATTGAACTCACTGACGTTTTCTTAAAGAAATTAATTTCGTAATGGTAGTTTTTTAAAAATGTACTTTATTTTTTCATTATATCTTTACAAATCGATAGTGTTTCATGTACCGGATCGACCCTCCACGGGATTAAAACCATTAAAATTTAGCGGTGTATAATATTAGTTTTAGTATTTTTATATATAGCAAAACACGAAACACATGTCTAGTATTTTTATGTAATGAATCTATATATAAAATTTCATAATTGTATCATGAAAAATCACAAAAAATATAGTCGGATGATGCTAACTTAGCGAGGGAATGTAGAGCGTTGGCCGTCAGGTGTACAATGCGTTCCAAATGAGAATAGGATCGCCCGCCATGTTGTGACGTCACGATTTACTGTCAAATCGAGGAATTTTTTTTTTAAATATTAATTAATTTACGAAAAATTTAATTTATTTATGAACTGTGAACGAAAAAAGTTTATGATTATGATTATTATAAGCTTGTTATGTCAGCAAAAATACATAGTAATTAAGCCATTTAGACTGAGGGGTTGTTTTGCACTTGCACCTAGCTGGCGCTTAATACCTGCTATAACCAGCTGCCTTGATCTGGGTTGTACTTGGTGTCAGTAGTATCCTACATGTGAACTTTTCAAATAATACATTTGGGAAAAAATATATCACGGTGTAAAAACTATCGGAATGTATTGAGTTACTGATTCTGAACGAACTATATTCAGGTTTCGTATATACTAAAAATAAATATTGTATCATTATCACCATCATCAGCCTTTTTTAAAGTTTCCACTGCTAGGACTCAAGCCTCCCCTCTAGGAGAGGGAATAGGAAGTAATCCACCATGCGGGCCCAGTGCGGGTTAGTGAATGTCACATGTCTTCCGAATTTCTGGTTCTAGGACATGCCGGTTTCCTCACGATGTTTTTCTTCACCGTTTTGAGAGCAGTGGTGATGAAATAAATTACACAAAGTAATGCGCCTTGCAAGGTTTGAACCTGCGACCTATAACTCGTAAGTCGGAGCCATTACCACTCGGCCACCACTGCTCTCATGTTATCAATGTTGTATATTTTGAATTATTTAAGTTGTTCAATCAATATTCAACAAATTTAAACTCCACTTAAGGCTTATAGTCCCTTGAACCATCTGGCCAAAATTATGTGAACGCACCTCTCGCACCCGCCTAGGCGACGGTACGCAAACCTGTGCATTTATTTGCGGCCAACAGCGCCCGGAAAGCGCGTGGCTGACCTTTAAATCCATTTTCTTTGCGAATTATTGATAGATTTACATGTGCAATGTTCACTTTGATGAATATTTAATCACCAATTTTTATGTGTAAAAATATTTCTAAAGATCCACGCCGTTTCGAAGGAGTAGGGAATAGTTGCGAAAAGTTGCGAAATTGCTAAATATTTTTTTTTTTAGTCAAAATTTATTAATAGCGCGAAAAAATCAAATGTTCCATAATAAACATATATTTTTTTCAAACCTATTAACCTGGCCATAACCGAGGAGTAGGCTTCAGAAAGTCACTGTTTTATGGCACTTTTCGGGCGCTTGGGCCTTAACAAGTATATGCATTATTCTTTATCCTCTATTTTATTCAAAACCACATTTTACAAAATAATTAAAGAATATTGTCAAAGTGTGATCACGAGAACGTTTTTTTTTTTTTTTTTTTTGCTGGCAACACTGCCCCAGTGACATGTCAAATTTGTACTCCGTATTTTAAAAATTAATTTAAATAGTATTTAAGTGTAATTAATGTGTAATTGTTTGTATAACCGTAATATAATTGCATAAATCGTCAGGTTTATCGTTTTCGTGGTAAAATATCTTGTAAAACACGAGTTTTTGGTGCCAACCGGTTGTCACCGGTAACGAACAGCTGACGTTTGAACTACGGAATTTCACGGGGAGTATTATTTACTTATATTTTTATTTATAATAACACACTCGTTAATTTAAGTTATAACACGATCGTACAAGTTTTATCTTTTCAATTTACTTCACTTAACACTAGCGTGTTGTGTCTAAATAGTTTTGTTTACATTGTAGAAAACAAATCATCGACATTTTATTTCATAATTTGATTCATTTAACTTATCCCGATAATATTATACTGCTCAACAACGCTTCTTGTCTTTATTTTGAATTGTTATATTGGTCATTATTTGATAAAAATTCTGTTAAACCAGGCTTTCACATTCTAATCAACTTACCCACATTAAGTAAAAGTAATATCATAAGGCAATGAAAAGCTAGAAAACTCAATAATTATTAGCTTTTCAAGCCAAGTCAGCAGTCCACCTCATTTCCCTATTGAACTGCACTTTCTTGTTTTAATTTTTTCCCCATTCTTTTCCAACTTTTCTTTATTTTGTCATCTTCTTGATTCTCACTGTTTCTTTTCTTTTTCTATTTACAGTAACTTATTCTGAAATCATGCCTACGATGACCCGTAAGGCAACAGCCCAGGATATGCAGCTTAAATTGGAAAATGCCCTCCAGGAGCTCAAAGAATCCAAACTCCAGTGCCAGCAAATTTTGCAGGAGAATGAGGAGAGTGAGAGGGAAATAAAGAAGATAATCTTTAAAAATACAAGCCTTAAGCAAGAGTTGGTAGGCCTTAGTCAGCAATACCAGGATGTTGTTGATGAACGCGACCAACTGCGAGCGGTCACGGATGGTTTCAAAAACTGTAGCGACTTATATGAGGAGGCTTTGTGTAAGGTTAGGGATCTTGAGGATGAATTAGTTCATGCTAATGGTCTTATTCTTAAATTGCAGAAGGAAAAGGAATGTACTCAGACTGAGAAGACAAACCGTTTATATGATGAATTAATAAATTCAAAATATAACCCTCATGCCTTAGTAACAATTGATCTTACAGAAGATTCCATACTAAAAGACAGTAATACTTACAAACTTAGTCAAAATAAAATTAAAAAATATGCTAAACTCAATAAAATAATTAAAAAATGTAAAAACCACAAGAAGCAACAAAAACACTGTTCCAAAAATATTCAACTGCGGAAAGAACGTGTTAACTTAATTAATCAATTAAATAATTATCAGATTAAGTTGGAAGACAGTATAAATATTTATCAAATTGACACTCAGCGCTTGCAGTCTGAAATACAGACGCTTGATAACTCCCTAAAGTCATTATATAACAAATATGTATGCTCAAAGAACCAAATAAAGGAACATATTCTGGCTACAAATGAGCTGGTGGACAAAGTAGACTCTCTTACTCTAAGAAACCATAAATGCACTTGCCAGACAGAATCTAAACCAGCTGGCCTCAAACTTGTGGTAACAGAGAACTCATCCCAGCCCATCAGTGCTCAGGACTGTATTCCCGACCAGGTACCCCACATTCAACATGAATTAACTCAAGGGGTAGATTCAGAAAATTGTAATTTTTCCTCTCATAGCAGTAGGGATTATCAATCAATTATATTTTCAGATAGCATAGGAAGAGGATTAGGGCAATTAATTAGTAAAAAACTCCCTTTTCCTTCTCAAAATTATTGCACACCTCAAGCTTCCTACCATCACATAATGTCATTAGTAAATGAGCAAGTATATGATCCCAACGCTATTCTAACTGTATTTGTGGGTAATAGCTTAAATGTGAAGAAAGATGATATCACCAATAATATCACTGAACTGTTGAAGATAAATTGTAAAAAGATTATTTTGTGTGCTTTTCCTTACTTTGAGCACTTATCAAACAAACAAAATAAGTACATACATATGCTAAATATGCATATGCATTTTTTAGTTACGCACCATAGTAATAAGTTTTTATATTTTGACATCAACAATGTTGTTGATAAACTTTTTTCGACCAGGTATACTGTATACCTACCTATTGTTTTAAGACGTCAAATAGCGAAGCTATTAGAATTTAATATTTACTCAGACATAAATAGTATGTCGACGTACCCGGTAGTTAGTCCAACCATTAGTAGTAGTACTAATGATTTAAACTAGTTGATAAGACAACAGTTGGTACTGTTAGCAGTTTATGTCAACTTAATACAGTATCGTCTAGCATTCAAGCTACAGGGGGTAAGCAAAAATCCTTTAATTTGTTTCTTCAAAACATTCAGGGTTTTTCTTCGAAACAATTAGAAATCGAATTATTTTTGGAAAAAACTAAGTTTGACATCATTTGTTTTACTGAGCATTGGTTAAAGGATTTTGAAATGCTAATTAATTATGATAATTATAATGTGGGCAGTTGTTTTAACCGCAAGTCAATGTTACGTGGGGGTTCACTAATCCTTATTAAAAATAGTATTAAATTTAAAACTCGTAAAGATATAGTTGCACTGTCCGTTGAACATAGCATTGAAGTGTCGTGTGTTGAGCTGGATAGGCATATCATAGTGTGCGTTTACAGGCCCCCTAATTATCAAAATTACTTTATTTTTGAGTCAGTCATGGAAGATGTTATGGCTAAACTTTCAACTGGTAATAAACCAGTAATTATCTGCGGAGACTTTAATGTTAATATTTTAGAAAATAATTCAGATAGCAGTAGATTATTAAATCTTTTCAAATCATTTAATTTATCAAATGTGTTTATTGAACCAACTCGAACAACGACAACTACTGCTACATGTATCGATAATGTTTTTTGTTGCTGCAAGTATTTAGAAAAAGCCATTGTAAATTATCTGCCTTCTGATCATAGCGGCCTAATGGTAACATTTGAATCCAACTTACCAATACAACAAGTGCAGATACAATTCAGACCAATAACATCTGGTAAATTAAATAAATTTAATAGCACTATAACTAGCAGGTTGGGTGATTGGAACCTTGCAGAAAACAATGGTAATATTTTGTATAAAAATTTTTTTTCAGTAGTTCAAAAGGAGTTTAATCAGACGTTTGAGAAAAAAACTAAAACTATCTGCCCTAAGTTTAGATTTAGTGACTGGGCAACTAAAGGAATCAGAATAAGTAGGGAAAGACTTTTCGAGTTGTATGGCCTTAAGCCTATTATTAACACTGAAACTTTTAATAAATATGTTGCTACTTATTCTAAAATGTTTAAAAATACTTGTAAGGCAGCTAAGGCCTTATACATTAGCAACAAAGTTAAAACAGCAGATAATAAAATAAAAACAGTTTGGAATATTATAAATAATGAAACCAACAGAAACAAAATAAATAATAATGATTACACATTGGAGACTCATCATGGTCTTATTAGCGATAACAAACTAGTTGCAGAAGAATTTGTAAATTTCTTTACCAGTATACCAATTAAAACTACTGAAGCCCTAAATTCGTCGCCATCGCATGCTTTTGATTTATTACAGGCGAACGTTGCAGCCTGTTCAACTGAATTTAACTTTAAACATATAAACCCCATAACAGTAATAAAAGCTTTTAAAGAAATCAAGATTAAATTGACAGAAGATCTGTGGGGTATGTCTATCAAAGTTTGTACCTCAATTATTGAGACTATAGCGCCGTACTTGGCTTTAATATTTAATTTGTGTATAGATCAAGGAGTCTTTCCAGATCTAATGAAATATAGTAAAGTAATACCGCTCTTTAAATCCGGGAATAGTAAGGACACTAATAATTATAGGCCGGTGTCCGTTTTGCCGGTTCTTAGCAAGATATTTGAAAAGGTAATGTTAAATCAAATGCTTAGTCATTTTAACTCCAATAACATCCTACATGATAAACAGTATGGTTTCACCAAAGGACGTTGTACAACTGACGCGGGTGTTTCCTTACTAAAACACATTTTTAATGCGTGGGAAGAGGCACAAGATGCTATAGGCATCTTCTGCGACCTATCTAAGGCGTTTGATTGTGTAGTTCATGAAACATTGCTTCGGAAACTCAAGCATTACGGACTAGGCAATGCAGCGTTAAGCTTATTAAAATCTTATTTGAATAATAGACAGCAATTAGTGCAAATAAACGGTGTCAATTCGTCGGGATTGAATGTTGAAATGGGGGTGCCCCAAGGTTCAATTTTAGGTCCTTTTTTGTTTTTAGTTTATATTAATGATTTACCCAATTTGTTGCAAAATAAACTTAATATGGTGTTGTTTGCTGACGACACTTCTTTGATTTTTAAGATAAATAGAAAAACTAACAATCTTGACAACGAAAATAGCGCCCTATTGCAGGTTCAAAACTGGTTCACTGCTAATAATCTGGTTCTAAATGGGAAAAAAACTAAATGCATAAGATTTTCCTTACCGAATGTCAAAAGTAGTGATTGTGACATTGTATTGAATAATGAAAAACTAGAATTTGTTGATAAAACGATTTTCCTGGGGATTACGCTTGATTCAAGGCTACAATGGGGTCCTCACTTAACTTCTCTTGCAGGGCGGCTTAGCTCAGCTGCATATGCTGTTAGAAAAATCCGCCAATTTACGGATGTTGATATCGCTAGACTAGTCTATTTTAGTTATTTTCATAGTGTCATGTCGTACGGTATCTTACTATGGGGACGGGCTGCTGACATCGAGTCAATCTTTATATTACAGAAAAGAGCCATCAGAGCGATTTACAATCTCCGCCGGTGCGATTCTTTAAGGGAACTGTTTAAAGATATTAACATAATGACAGTACCTTGTCAATTTATCTATGAAAACATAATGTATGTTAGAAAAAATCTTCATCTTTTTAGCAAAAGAGGCGATAGACATAATTATGTTACAAGAAATAGGGATCAATTAGTTCAACCAGGTTTCAGACTGGCTAAAGTGGCCTCTTCTTTCATGGGGTACTGTTTGAAATGTTATAATAAAATACCTCCCCAAATATTAGAACTCAATGAAACGAAATTTAAATCTTGTATTAAACGCACACTATGCAGGCAAGCATATTATAAGTTGGAGGATTATATTCAAGATAAAAATGCTTGGCTCAATGCTGGTCCAGCTCCACTACTACTAGGGCGTACTAATTAGTTCATTAGTTGGAAACTAATATTATTTTTTTTTAATTTGAAAGACACAATTGCATTGTATAATGTAGAAGCACTTTTTCCAAGTTTGTGAATGTGAAGCACCATGGAGCATTTTTATTAGGTTACAACTTTTTATTTTTTTTATTTTTGACATTACTACCATGCTGGCAGTTGAGAGTTTGTCATGCTCACTCAAATGTCTCGCTGTTGGTGGCACGTGTTATTGGGTCGTTCAGTTCCCTTCAAAATGGTTGAGCTGAGTGGGGCTGATGCACGCGTCATGCTCGTGAACGGGTGCCGTCAGATGGGACTGGTCATCTCTTAGCTGCCAGTGGCTTAATTCAGTTTCTATCTTTTAATTATTTTACATTTTTATTTCACTATCGACATTGTGGTCACATGATAGAAGCAACAAATAATATGTAACCAAGCATTATATGTAACACATATATGATTTAAAAGAGTGTCCATGGAGTTTCTTGCACGTTCTTCTCCATAGAGACCTACTCTTTGGAACGTGCAATTTAGCTTCACTTTTCTTGGACTGACCGACATTTGACTATTCAAAAGTGCCTGTAAATGGTCTATTTGAAATAAATGCTTTGATTTGATTTGATTTGATTAATGCAATATAATGATATTGAAAAATTCTCTAAAGAAATGTGTTCTCGTTTCAGATATCATTGCATTGGCGTATGTCGAATATATTGGACAGTCGCCTGTGTCACACGGCTTTGCTTGGAATTATTTGAGTTTAGGATTGGATTGTATTTTGTACTATATTGTTTTTTTTTTGTCTATAAACTAAACAGTAAATCAAGTGGATGTTCAATTTGTTTTGCTAATTTTAAAATACCATTTTAAGGTGTTCGTTGAATCCTTATCGATAGCGAGTCGTCTTGGCGGTGTCTTTAAAAATCTCCAACGCTTTACTCCCTGCCCTGAGAGAGGAGGTTAGGAGGTAGCTCTGGTATCACCGGGTGCCCGACTCGTGTGATCGAAGCCTACCTATCGGACAGGTACATCATCTACCCCAGGGTAGACGGTCGCCTCTACCTATCAATTCGATGAGGACATGCGGTGATTCGTCAAAGCAACGTAGACCTCCATAGGGCCTCTTTAACTACTCTAGTAAACCATACGCACTGCAGTTAAGCGTGCAACTGGCTTTAAATATTAAAATGGGAAACTGAAATACAAGACACAATTAAGGTGTAATATTATTATTATTATTTTTTAATTGCAGGCTAACTTCTAAATAATGCGCAATTAGAATTAAATATAGTCATAAGTACAAGTATAATATTTTTCCTAATGCTTTTTGGTTTTGTGGTAGAAAACTAGGTGTTGAGCTAATAGATTGCCTTAGAAACAACATGCTGTGCTCCATAACTCAAGTAGTAGATATCGAGGAAAAACAACCAAACTGAAGGGGGTGTAGGCTGGATACGTTGCGTCGCATGAATGCACAGGAAAAATAGGCGAGGATTATCACTCACTACACGTCTGATTGAGGTCGACACGAACGGTCGACGAAGCTGGTGTTAAGATCTGATTATATTTGCGGGGCAAACTGGGCCAGATATCACCCTGTATAGAGAGCAGAAACCAATCAGGCTGAAGTGGGTGTGGACTGGCCACGTCACACAAATGCAACCGGACAGGTGGGCAAAGATTATCACTCACTGGACGCCTAAAGGAAGTCGATGCCGTCGAGGTCGGCCGCGGTGAAGGTGGTGTGACGATCTGATCATGTTTGCGTGGCAAATTTGGACAGAGATCACCGAAGACAGAAAGGTTTGGAAGGCTAAAAGGGAAGCCTTTGCCAATCATCATTTCAGTCGAAATATGTCTGCTGTTGGCCTCCTCTAAGTGTCGCCACAATGAACGGTCCTGTGTGTCGCGCATCCATCGGATCCCCGCAACCCTTACCGGGTCATCGGTCTACCTTGCCGATCAGTGCGCACGGTTAGCAATGGGTAGCTCGCTGTCTGACGTCCGGTAACTGTCCGGACCGAGCCCAAGTCGTCGACCACGCGCACTGTTCCCACGCGCCTCAAGGAGTCGTCGACAACCGTAGGGCCCCAACAAGGTCGAAGTCTGCTAAGGGCTAAGGGTCTGCTTCTGAAAGGAAGGCTCGGCCCCGGTATGAAAGGCAACGAAAAAACGGGGCGGGTTTTTTAGTCAGTAAAAGTCTGACACAATCTTCCGCTCCACTCAAGGGTAGAGGATGTCACCTAGATTGTTTTTACCCACCACTGCACTGACAAACACACATCCTGCTTTGAATATACAGATTCCATATTAAATTCAGCGAAAAGTTTCGGTCGATAAAAGATGCTGAATTTCAGGAATCTGTGAGCAATAATATTCTGTCCCTGTCTGCCATTTGCATGAACCAGTAAGTATATGAATGTTCCTGTTAGAAAAATTGAATTCCTTCAAAGTCAGTTTATGCTTTTCCTGTCGAATAAACCAATTTTTGTTGAACGCATTTTGCGATGGAGGTTGCTGAAATAAATGTGCCAAAATGCCTATTTTAGATGACGTGACGTGTTTTCATCAGGCGGTAATAACATTAATTTGTAAACTCATTACACTAAACCAAAATAGTTTTTATATTCGAGCTGAAAATTATCATACACTTCGAAATAATTTTAAAAAATCTGTCTAAATAATGTACAAAAATTAGAATTATTACAAAAATGAGAATCGATTTTTTTTAATGGATGAACAGTAATCTCGTAATGTTTTCATATGAAAATCAATGATTTCGTATATCAAATCTCATAATTCTTTGTGGAAACGCTTTGAAAAATTTAACTGTCGACAAGGTTAGCGAAATCGATTAAAACTTTATTTGAATTACTAAAATCTTAAAACTTTGACTGAATCACAAACTAGTTGTTGAGTGTTTTAATCGAATAAATCAATATCACATTAACACCACTACTTTGGATCCTTAAAACATGAAGGAAAAAATACTTGGGTTACAATTTCTGCTAACATGTTTTAAACAAAAAAAAAAACACTATTAACACAAAAACACTATTAAACAACAAACACTAAACAAAAACACTATTTTCTTTAGACACTATTTTTCCTAGAGAAGAGGCCTGAGTCCCAGTAGTGGGAACATTATAAGACCGACTATGCTATGCTATGTTCTTGAGTTAGCCATTTGTTATTCATCCTAGCCGAAATAGAAATTCAAAACCAAAGGAATCCCAAAAATTATTCAACAATATTGTCTGGGTAACAAAACTGAATACATTCCTAGACTCAGAAAATGCTGGAGAACTAAAATATATCTTATATGAGGTAAACATGCCTGTTACTGGTCTTTCAAACAAATATTTTTACACTCAAAGAATAAGGTTGAATTTAAATCGTTGTAACAAGAATTGGTTTTGATAATACCTGAATTTCAAGTCTTTGGTCAGAAAAGAAAATTTTCAATGCTATGTGTGAAATTGTTTTCACAATCGACGCCAAACTGTAACGTAGTATTTGTAATGTGAAATAAAATGAAATTGAAAGCATTGACTTAACTTTTAAGATTTCTATTCTTCTTTTCGTGTAGATGCTTTCAATTTATATTTTTTCTGACCAATATTTGGCAATCTGTACAGCTCTATTGTTGGCCTCGTATAGATCCTGAAAACTGCAAGTGTTTATGCAGTCTGACACTATTTCCCGCTGTCTGACTCTATCTCCCGCTCCGCCCAAGGGCAAGGGATATCATTTGGATGGTTTTTTCCAACCATACAAAGGTAGTTATGCAGGATGGGCAGCATAGCAAGTGTCGCATGTCCTGAGAAGATGCTCCACACTGGCACTGCGTTAGAGATAGATCGAGGTAGCGTCATTTGGCCAGATTGTTTTTACAGCGGCCAACGTGGGCTCGCAGTCGGTTTAGAGATTTCCAAATTGGCAACTGTAGTTCGCGTGTGTAGTTGTGTACATTTCTTGATTTCCTTTGTTTCTGCACTCAAAAAGCTATTTTCTTTTTTTTCTTTTTGAAGTGGGTAATCATCCAATGACTTCTGGCACTCTAAGATAAAGTGAAAGGTGTTTGATTTTGACTAACTAGAACCTATCTGTGTCCTTCAATTACCCTTTGCATTCTAGGGTCATGGTGACTCCTTCAGACTCTGTCAAAAAAAATCCTAACATCTCTTTTAGACGTGCATGGAATGGAACACTACGCAACGTTGATTCTGGCTCGCTCTGTACAAGACGGCTGGACGGCGAACTACTCATAGCTTGTTGTCCAAAAGCCTCGACTCTCGATGCCCGAGGCATCTGACGGCGGCTGGAGCGTGAGAATGTCCGTTCCCTGAGTCAGGATTCCAGAAACTGGGTCAGAAGTGAAATGTCGCCACGAATGATTGCAAGGACGCGATGGTGCTTCACAAAAAACGGGCTGACTTGTATATTACCGTATACTCCAGCGTGACATAATTCGAAGAAGACATGTGTTATTCAGCAACACGCACTGAGACTTGATCCGAGGGCGATATACATATATATAGGGCACTAGTGTACATCAAATAAATAAAAAAAAAAACAAATCTTTCAAACGTTCCCACAGCCCTGCAATGACATAACACTGGTGAAGAGGGTCTTTCCTGACCCGTCTATCGTCGACCTGAGCATGGTTGAAAAGCTTATTGGTTCACCCAACGCAATCTACACTAATATAATAAAGAGGTAAAGTTTGTTATACCTATATACCATATCCATTGGGCTTTTCGTCACTATAGATCTATCTATCAGAAACACGATTACTTAGTGAAAAGGTACAGGATCGATATAAGTAGCAAAGTCCGACAGATATAGCCACATAAAAGATGAAAGATGAGAGAGGAAAGAGGGAAAGGAAATACTTTCCGATTTGTACTACAACGATTTTCGCCGCTTATCTCACATCCTGCAACTCCACTACAGGCAATAAACCAATACGAACAGGCATTACGAAGCTACCAGACCACTCACACTTAGATCGCAAATTTGCTATTGGCAGTTGAACTATGAGCATTGCCCTATTTTGTGGCACGCCTGCCCCGCTCTCAAGGCCATTCTAACCTCTTTCATTTGTTCTGTGGATCCGCCCGCAAGCAAGCCAGAGGGTAAGTCCGTCACTTAATTCTTCACTTTACACTAAAGCGAAGGCCATACGGATGGAATAAATTGCCCCAACAAAAGTGACCTTATCAGGCCGTATAGAGTGTAGACAGCAGATGTAAAAAAAAAATTGATATGACCTTCAAAGTCCTTTGATGTAACACATAATATGATTTAAAAGAGTGACCATGGAGTTTCTTGCACGTTCTTCTCCATAGACACCTACTCTTAGGAACGTGCAATTTAGCTACACTTTTCTTGGACTGACCGATATTTGGCTATTCAAAAGTGCCTGCAAATGGTCTATTTGAAATAAATGATTTTGATTTTGATTTTTGATGGCGGGTGCGTTCTTCCAACCGCAGTTTCGACCAGTGACTGATGCGCAGACTGAGTGACTGATGAGATCCGTTTAGCCAGAACACAATTTTTATTTCGATGGGTAAAAATCATCCAGATGATATCCCTTGCCCTTGAGCGGAGCGAGAGTTAGTGTCAGACTTTTACTGACTAAAAAACCCACCCCGTTCTTTCGTTGCCTTTCATACCAGGGCCGAGCCTTCCTTTTAGAAGCCGACCCTTGGACCCAGTGGATTCTACCCTGCTGGGTATGCTGCCTGCTGGGCGGTTACGGTTACTTACAACTCCTTTAGGCACGCAGAAACAGTGCGCGCCGTCGACAACTTAAAGAAGAAAGAAAGAAAGACAGAAAGAAAACATGTTTACTCTATAGGTGCACAATTCGTTACAAAAATATATAAAGAAAAAGAAACCAACAATAGTTTCTCCACCAGCCAGAGCATGCGTGTATAGGGCTTAACTCTATTGCACCAAACACCATAGACAACACAGTTGTCTAGCTTATCTGTTACAAGTGCTCTTTGATATTTGTGACCAAAGAGTAGATTTGTGACATTTTGTCGATGGCTGACGCTGGGTTCAACACAGACAAACATAAACAAAATAAACAAGTGAAAAAAACTTGGGCTCGGTCCGGACAGGACAGTCGGACAGCGAACTACCCATTGCTCACCGTCCGCAAGCCTACGCCTACCGTGGCCGGAAATCGGAGCACACCCCTTGGAGACAAAACAAGCTTCCACCAAGGTGATCTCTATTAGAACACTGAATCACACCCGTGTGGCCCAAGCTTAACCTACTACTAATAAGTCTAAACTTTTTGTAGAACAATTTGATTAAAAACTCACTTTATTCTCAAAGGGTGCGTTGTAAATGCAATTAAAATATATTTAATTAGTCGGCCCAAATGTTTCAGGGAAAATACTTGTTCAGTTTAATTGAACCGAATCCCATTGATTAAGTCTTTGCTTGTTCCAATTCGATTACAGGATCAATTATTTATTTAATCTTTGACTGTAATTGATATCTTTGAAATGTTTTACTGTGCCTACTAATTTGGTGTTATTTGTTTTATTTTTTTCTTTTGAAGTCAAATAAGTATACGCATATAATGGGTTCATTAATGGGGTAAACGTATTATATTTATTTTTCCTCTTTGGTCGATTTGTTTCTTGTTTATTATATTTTATGCTTCACATGATTTTTTTTTACTTTTGTAATGTTGAATGTACAAAAAACCAGACAAGTGTGAGTCGGAATTGCGCACAAAGAGTTCCGTACCGATCTTAGGAAAAAACGGAAAAATCATTTGTTGTTGGCGATCCCCACTTAAATATTTAATTTATGCTGTTTTTAGTAGACGGACGGACGGGCAGCGGACTAGAGGTAATAGGGTCCCGTTTAACCCAAACAGTCTTAGTACTCTTTGGATATGGAACCCTAAAAAGCATTGAGAAAATATTTTTAACCGACTTCTAAAAAAGGAGGAGGTTCTCAATTCGGATGTTTGTATTTTTTTATATATATATATGTTCGCACATATCTTCGTCGCTTGCACCAATTTGAAAAAATATTTTTTTGTTAGAAAGGGTATACTTTCCAAATGGTCCCATATTTGGGATCTGATGATGGAATCTTGGCGAAATCGAGGGAACTCGTCAAATATTGTAGGCAACCATATAGTCATTGTGATATTTTCATCAAGGATTTAATGATGTATTCTAGCAGAGTTTGAGTTAATTGGAATTGTCATGAGAAAAATGAACTCTGGCTGTAAGTGTATTGCAACTAAAAAGTGTGAAATAAAAATCTTTTTATAAAAAAAATAACCAACTTCACTAAAAAAACATTAAAACGTTTAAAATAATTTTAACTTCGGAAGTCGGTGTTAAATAAGGAACAAACAATAACGAAAAACACCGACTTCCAAAATTTAAATTATTTTGTGTGTGTGTTTTTTTAGTAAAGTCGGTTATTTTTTTATATAAAAAGTTTTTTATGGATTAAAGTGAAGTGGGGTGGAGTGGTGGTCTCACTCTGTCGATTTTTTGACACACAAAATGCAGCGCTCCATTGCTTATTGGCAAAACCCTAGGCGAAACTTTTTGATTATAACCTGTTTAATTTATATACTAAAAAAAAGTCTTGTGTTGAGCTACACGCATTCTGACAAATGCTTGCACTGACTGGACAAGTACACTTAGAACTGTGTGGTTCTTTCTTCAAAAGACCACCTCAGGCTCAATTTGCATGGTTTTCATATGATTTGACCATTACATGTTTGCTGTATGGACTTTAAAAGAGACTGACCCCTGAGTTTGTTTCGGTGTTTCTTCTCAGGGTAGTCAGCTAGGAAACACCGGCCTCATCTGGTTTAAATTGAAGAAAAAATTGACGTGTAAAAATAATATAAAGATCATTTATCTTCCTATTTTTTGACTGTCCGACATTCTGACAATAATTCAAAAGTTAAGTTATTTGTTTATTTAAAATAAGCGTTTCTGATTTCGCCAATACCCTCATAAAACAGAAGCTACAAGTAGCAAAAAGTGCATTTAAAAAAATAACACATCTAGAAAATTCTTTCCACTCCTATCTACCGACAACCGTCGCCCTCCCCCCATTGTACAGGAAATCCTACGTAACGTGCAGACACCATCTTGATCCAGACCGGAAGTAAAGAGTTTTATCTAGATGTTTTAGTATTCAACAGCGATATTCTGGAATAGCTTTAGTTTTAAAATGGAAGTTTAGTCTGTGTATTCGGATTTCTATACCCCGCTAAATTTGATCGTTTTAATCCCGTGGAGGGTCGATCAGTACATAAAACACTATCGATTTGTACAGAAAAAAATATAAAATAAAGTACCTTTTTTTGAAACTCGTATTAATTTACGCATGTACGAAATTAATTTCTTTAAGAAACGTCAGCTATTATATCAGGGAGTTTCTTGGACAACCATTTTGACGGTGTTATTGACTTCAACTCATTATTTTGGTCAGTACGCATTTTGTAGAGAACAACTGTTACGAAGGAAACTTAAATATTAAAATATAAAATATGAATGTATACTAAATCCAGCTATCTACATAACGATACAGAAACACAAAATACACTTTGTGTAATGGTCGTACCTTTTTCTATATATGACTCCATTCATTACATGGGTTTCTGACAAATGACTTCATTCATTACATGGGTTAAGCCTAGTAGGTGGCCAAGCCAATCGCAGTATCAATCGCTTTTTTTAAGTCTTTGGAAGTGTCAGGTTTATCAAGACTTTGGATACTTCAACAGATGGCATATGACGAAATAAAAAAGCTTTATTTCCAATTTTGACTACTTACCAAAAGTAAGGACTATACCCTAGCATGAAACTCCTAAGTTTCCTTAAGTGATCGAATCAGAAATGAAAATATCCGCAGAAGAATCAAGTTTGTCGACATCCACAAAGAATCGCCAAACTTAAATAGCAATGGGCAGGACACATTGCTTGCAGAACAGATGGCCGTTTGAGACCGAAAGGTTCTGAAGTAGCGACCGCGTACTAAAAGACAAAACATTGGAAGGCCTCCTACAAGGTTGACGGATGACCTGGTGAAGGTTGCGGAAATCCGATAAATGTGGGACGCATAGGACCGTTAATTCTAGCGACACTTGAGGGAAGCCCATGTCCAACAGTGGACGTATATCGGCTGAAATGATGATGGTGACCAAAAGTATCTCGTATCAAATTTTATCCAAGCTAAATCTACCATAAAGGTGCAGAGATATTGCGAAAATATAATGGTTCTATACGCAATAACAGGACCTTAAAAACCTAGTCTATATACTCGTACATACATACCTACATAATAGAGAAAATTATAAACTCAGCAAAAAAGAAAACACACGCGTCATCATTGTCAAACAAGATAAATAGACTACAAGTCTGGTATCGTTTTCAACAAGCAACATATCAACGTGTAGGGCTCCAGTGATGGCAGGAAACGGAAGCTGGCTTATCTCTTGTCTCGTTTCAGCTATGGTGTAAAGTGCAGGTGAAAGCGGGATGAAAGATTGAGGATAATTAGCCGATACAGAAATATGTAACGAGATTCCCCGATGTGGCCCGAAGTTTTGGTTCATGTTTCGTGTTGTTTTGATGGAAATATAGCTTCCATTTACTTCAAACCGCAACCATGCGGCTGTCAGTCAAGAAAATGTATAAATCTGAAACCTGGTCGATTATAATGGGTCTCATCAGAAGGCTTAAAGTTACCCAAAGAGTTATTACTCTTTCTATTGAAAGAACTACGTTTGGAGTTTCCTTGCGTGATCAAATTAGGAGTGAAGATATCAAAGGAAGTTATAAACATAGCCTGAAGAATAACATAAATAAAAAAACATTTGAGATCATCTAAAAATATTATTATTACGAATAGAATATTTTACGTCGACTGATGGATACTATGCGTGACCAGAGGACTGGCTCGTTCTTCACCCAAAGAATTAGCATTGCCATTCAACGTGGCTTTGCTGCCAGTCTTCTGGGCACATTTCCGGATGCCAAACTTAAGTGGCAGCGGACTGGGCACCTTGTTTGCAAAACAGATGGTCGATCCCTGGATAAGCTCTGGAGTAGCGGCCGTGCACTAGAAGATGCAGAATCGGTAGGTCTTCCACAAGATGGACCAATGACCTGGTAAGGATCACAGGCATCTGATGGATGCAAAACGCACAGAACCGATCGTTGTAACGACAGATGGCGTACGACTATGTGCAACAGTGTAGACGTCCACAAAAGGCGTTTTGGCTAAATGATGAGCCTGTCCGAAGAAATTTTAAATTAGGACATAATTTAGTCTCTCCACAGATGCGCCTTATCAAGCATTGTGTACAGGGATTTCCGGAGTAATCTTTTCAGAATTTATGAGACGAAGGGGTCTCAAAGCCCCGCTGGGTCGAAGCCTACTGGGGCCAGGGTTAATTCGAAAGACAGCTCACGCCCCGGTACGAAAGGCAACGAAGGAAAAGAAGTGGTTTTATAGTCAGTAAAAGTCTGATACTATCTCCCGCTCCGCCCAAGAGCGGGAGAAATTATTTATATGTTATTAGATGATTTTCCCACCACACTTCCAAAAACGCTGACGGCTGACGGAACCACCGGAGTGGTTTTATTTAGCTTAAAATTGCATACTCCTTGGTCATTTCTCCATAAGCCGCGCCGCTTCCCACTGATTTATAAAAAAAGTTAGTGTCATTGTTACACCACTTTAGGGTTTTCTCTTTTTTTTAAGTCAGTTATGCTCTAATAATACGTATTGTTTTCTTTTTAGATCTTCTGACTTAGACCATCCTCATCACAAGACATGTTCGTTTCTACTGTGCTAACGACTTTGCGACATAATTATTAACTTGCTTTGGATGGAGCGCTTAAAAGTTTAAAGTCTCTTTTAAAAGGTCTTATTATTTTGAGGACGTTTTAGGATGATGGATTTAAATGTTTGCCTGAGACTAATTTATAATATTTTAAGATGTCATTTTTTTTCTGTTGTATTTTTAGGAGTGCATATTATCCCCACAAATTGCAGTTACCTGCTGTTAATTGCAGTTAATTGTAGTTGCCTACATGGAGGAGGACGAAACAGCAACTCATCTGCTTCTAACCTGCCCTGTGGTTGCTGGATACAGGGCAAAGTACTTCGGAAACTCAGGTAACCAACGTGAAATGATCACTAACCCCAAGGCTCTGTCTGCTTTCCTTGAGGAACTTGGGTGAAGCGAATCCCGATGTGGGAACCTATTCGCAAAATATACGCTTTAGTCATGGAGTTTCGGATAACTGCCCGATATACAATACAATACAATCGTTTTACAAACGGCTACAATAATTATGTTCTACTAGCTTCTGCCAGCGGCTTTGTCTACCTAAAAGTAGGCTTTACCATACAAACTTTAGACCCCCATTCAGCCCTTTTTAGGGATGTTTCTAATTTTGGAAAATTTCACTTTTCTAGCCCCAGTAAAAACAACATTCGTTTTAGTACATGCGAAACCGAAAACACGTGTCTATGCCTTTTTTTATACGGTTTTATGTTAAAAATCTATGTACAAAATTTCATAACTAGACCGCCGCTGTGCACATAGGATTAAGTTTCTGTGAAATTGTTACTATTTTGGTGTACAATAAAGTTTATTCCATTCTATTCTAGCTTGTTGTGTCAGCAAAAATATTTAGTCACCGGGCCATCCAGGTGACTGAGGGATTGATTTGCACTTGCTCTCAACTGTTTGCTGTTTTCTAATGCCCACTATGACCTACTGTGACGTGTCGAAGGTGTCCAACTTGAGACCTTTTTAAATATCGGCGGAGGCCTCTCGCGCCGGGCCTTGGTCGAGGCCATGGTCCGAAGCGAGGAGGAGTGGCAGGCGGTCGCAGACTTCTGCGAAGCAGTAATGCTCGCAAAGGAGGAGGCCGACCACATCAGGCAACGGCGCTCTCACCGCCGCCGCCGGGATTCCGATTCCGATTTCCAGCCACTGTAGGCGCGGGCTTGCGGACAGTGAGCGATGGGTAGCTCGCTGTCCGGCCGTCCGGTAACAGTCCGGACCAAGCCCAAGTCGTCGACGGCGCGCGCTGTTCCAGCGCGCGTCAAGGAGTTATCAGCAACAGCAGGGGCCCAGCCGGGTCGAAGCCTACTGGGGCCAGGGTTATCCGGAAGGGCGCTCGAGCCCCGGTATGAAGGCTTGAAGGAACGGGATGGGTTTTTTAGTCAGTAAGAGTCTGACACTATCTCCCGCTCCGCCCAAGAGCGGGGGTTGTTATAAGATGATTTATCCCATCGAAAAAAAAAAACAGACCTTTTTAAATATTATTCGGGAAAAAATATAACATGGTGTAAAAACTATTGGATTATCTATTCAGTTACTGATTCTGAACAAACTATATTTATTTATTATGTATTTAATCTTCATGCAATACAAAGTACATAGGCGGACTTAATGCCTCATATATTCATGTTTCGCATATACTAACAATAATGATGTATATTAGAAAATAATTGTGTACCTGTACAATTATGAGAATTATTCTTTAATAAATTGTTTCATATTTTATTAAAAAAAAAAAATCCTTCGAGTGCAGTCATTTAAAAAAAACACAAAGTAGATATTATTACTTAATTAAAGTATCCTTCCAACAAGCTCTATCGTCCTAAGTAGCTCTAGTATTTTAAGCTTAATTCCTCATAGAAAAACACGATGGAATCCTTACAAAACAAATTCTTGACTCGAGGGAAATCCATCAAGATTCCCTTTCGGAATTAATTATTTACAGGAAACAATTCCCTAAGGTTTTCGTAATAAAGGCGAGAATCCTTTATGAGAAAGATGAGTAAAACGAGTACAAAGTTGGAGAAAATGTCTTTATTGTATACAAAGTTTTTTCGTTTCTCGATATCGGGAATTGGTTAATTTACCCGTTCAACCGAATAATACGTTGGAAAAGGAAAAAAACGTCAATTATAGGGACTCCTCCGACAATTTTTCTTTTATTTTTTCTTTGAATTAAAATGGTATACTTCTGTTTTTGTTTTCTGGCTTTTGCGCTGCCAAAATTGATGCGAGATATATTATAGTCTGTCTAAAAAGTCTTGGGAATTTTGTATAATATTTAATCATTTGAAAAATTATATTTGATATATTTTACAAGATTCTTCTATTAGTAAACAATGATCAAGATCTTTTAATTAACCTTGATTATTGAACCAGTCTACATCAGATATCATGTTGCCCTAATAATTGCCGAAGTCGCTTGACTTTTTAGACAGACTCTACGAAACCAAGGTATCTAATGATCACGTACAAATTTATTATTTCTCCTCGGAGAGGATATTGGTTTCTGTAAGCCATGTTGATTACCTGGCATAGCATGTAAATATTGATTATAATTATTAGTTATACTTCTTCTTCTTCTTCCTGCCCTTGTCCCATTTTATTTGGGGTCGGCGCAACACGTTTTTTTCTTCCATTCTGTCCTGTCACTCGTCACGCTATCACTAACTCCCTTTTCTTTCATATCACTTCTCACACAATCCATCCATCTTTTCTTTGGCCTCCCTCTCCCTCTCCATCCATCCACATGTAAATTCATAACTCTTTTAGCAACATGCTTTTCATCTCTCCTCTTTACATGACCATACCAAGACAAACGATTTCCTTTCAACCTTTCAGTCACTGGCGCCACTTTCAAACTTCCCCTAATATACTCATTTCTCACTTTATCTTTTCTCGTCACACCACACATCCATCTTAACATTCTCATCTCCGCTACATGCAATCTTTTTTCATCCGTCTTTTTCACAGCCCAACATTCTGATCCATACAGTATGACAGGCCTTATCACGGACTTGTAGATTTTACCCTTCAACTTGAGGGGCATCCGTGGGTCACAAGTTGTTCCCGTGACCTGTCGCCATTTCATCCATCCTGCGTTGATCCGATGTGTTACGTCCCGGTCCACCTCACCATCCCCTTGGACGAGGGACCCGAGGTACCGAAAGTCGGAACAGATCGGTATGGGCGTTCCGGCGAGAGCTAAGGGCACTGGATTGGAGAGACCGCCGAAATCGCAGAACAAGTACTCCGTTTTGGTTCTACTCAATTTCAGGCCAACACTCTCCAATCTGTGCCACCACACCTCCAATCTGTTCTGGACCTCTAAGCCACTCTCGGCAACCAGCACAATGTCATCGGCAAACAACATATTTAAACAGTATTAGTTATACTTACATAACATAATTCACCTTATACTCGTAATAACCTCACTGCTGGGACTCAGGCCTCCTTTCTAGGAGAAGCAAAGGGTTGTAATCAACACACCAAACAAAAAAGAAATCAAAGACTACATGATGCCGGGCCTTGGTCGAGGGCCGGGCCTTGGTCGAGGCCATGGTCCAGAGCGAAGAGGAGTGGCAGGCGGTCGCCGACTTCTGCGCTAAGGAGGAGGCCGACCGCATCAGGCAACGGCGCTCTCGCCGCCGCCGCCGGGATTCCGATCCCGATTTCCAGCCACCGTAGGCGCGGGCTTGCGGACAGTGAGCAATGGGTAGCTCGCTGTCCGGCCGTCCGGTAACAGTCCGGACCAAGCCCAAGTCGTCGACGGCGCGCGCTGTTCCCGCGCGCCTCAAGGAGTTGTCAGCAACAGCAGGGGCCCAGCCGGGTCGAAGCCTACTGGGGCCAGGGTTATCCGAAAGGGCGCTCGAGCCCCGGTATGAAGGCGTGAAGGAACGGGATAGGTTTTTTAGTCAGTAAGAGTCTGACACTATCTCCCGCTCCACCCAAGAGCGGGGATTGTCATAAGATGATTTTTCCAATCGAAAAAAAAAAGACTACATGATTATAATCTTTCAAGCGTAATACGATGTTTACAAAACTTTTCCAGAGAAAAGACAATTTTTGGTACAAAACAAAAAAAAAAAAACATCTTGGATATTTTAGTTCGTTTTGCACAAGGCGTCATGATACAAAATCATTTGTTTGAAAGAAAGCGCCTGCACAATTTTTAACTCTTCTATTCGCAGATCATCGACACACTCATAACTGCACTCCCACAGTCTCCCTGTAATTGGCTTTTCGCAAATGTGTAGGAGTCAGTTTGCAACTGAATGCACCTGGATACCAGTATTTTCCATGGAGAGACTGCCTGCCAATATCAAACCTCCACAACCTAGCAATTGGAAAAAACGTTGTCTTGGCAAGACCGGTGACAGATTCTCTGGCTTCTGATCTTCCATAACGACTGTCTGAGATCTTCAAATAACACCCCCGGGGCCAACAGCTTAAGGTGTTTGTGTAGTGTATTTGTGTATTTCCGAGGCACGAAAGAGTTTTCCGCCCAGATAACACGGCGGAGCACATGGTGTAGGTGTGCCCCGCTTGGCCAGAGCACCGCCATGTCCTCGTGGGGGTGATCGGTGGCGGCCACCTCTCGCACCCAGTCCTGGTACAGGCCATAGCGAAACAAAGGGAAATAGTTGACGGTCTTCTCCTTCTGCGAAGCTGTAATGCGAGCGAAGGATATGACCGCATCTGAGAAGGAACAGACATTCACACGCCTCAATCAGCGCCGAAGGAGACACTTTGAGCGTTGAGATTTGCAAGGTGATTTCCGGTCAGCATAGGCGCGGGCTTGCAAGCTTGTGTAATGGATAGCTTGACGGTCACCTGAAAGGCGCCAATATTCCGCGCGTGCCATATATATATGTCAGCAAAAATAAAGAGGCTTAGTATGGCCGCTGTTTGCGCTAAAACACAAAAAACACAAGTGAGATTTAGTCAGTAAAAGTCTAACACGCTATCTTATTCAACTCTAACCCTAGTGGTTGTAAAAATCATCGGATCATTTCTCACCTCAAAAAAATAACCTTCCAAATAAAATTATGAAAATCATCCTCTTACATTTACCTGTCTTCCCAAAAACACACTATAACCCTGAGAAAGTAGCTGGCAAGAATAAATTAGCATATAAATCGAAAAGCCCTGGACTGTCGAAAGTTTTATTAGAGTGTCGATAAAAAAAAAAGTTATACAAAGTCCGGACGAAATGAGAATGAGTTGAAAATCCTTTGAAGATGGTTTTACGAAAGTTTTCAATACTTTGTGCGCCTGATTAGGATCTAGAAATTTTCTGCTGGGTGACTTTTATATTTTCGCTAGCTAGTCGAGTTAGCGATGCAATCGAAGATCGGTACGGGTAATCTTGGAGATATGGATTTGGGATTGCAGTTTTCAGAGTAGGTGGGGGTTAAAAATAGTGTTTGAATAAACTGCAAGCTTGCTTTGAATGTAAAATATACATTTTTACATAAATTTTTAATCTTTATTTTTTAATAATAATGATAATGGAATATATATTTTTACTAGCTGCTGCCCGCGACGTCGTCTGCATGAAGCCTCTACAGCACTAAAAATACCTAAGGTGCCAGTGTCGCTATAGCATTATAAGTAAACAACTTTTAAAATAGCATTATAATATAAGTTTTTTTCGCAAACGAAGCTAGTGAAGAGAGTTATATGAGAATCCTGCTGAGTTCAGTCATAAGATGTGACTGAAGGAAATTGAGAAAATAATGCAGGAATACATTCCAGGACACAAAAGAGTAAAAATACGTACAAAGGTATCATACCTTCCAAGACTTCCCTATAAACTACGTACGTACGTAACTACGTAGTTATACTGCCACGAGCCAAAATGTAAAGAGAGTCAGGATTGGTGGCGCGGAAGCAAGCGACGTACAGTTGCCCGTGTGAGAAGTAACTCGTCCTGAGGTCGACACCCGCTGCCCTAAGTGTCTGCCTCTGCGACTTATTGATGGTCATCGCGAAGCAAATACACACGGGGAACTGTACGCGCTTGAACTGGAACGGGAAGTTATGGGGTATGAGGGGAATGCGTGGTATAAATACTCGCTTACTGACGCCACAACCCGTAAGAATTTCCGCCTCAATGGTGTGTCTGTGTGGAGCGAGATGACTTTAAGGTGGGTCCAGTCACAACTTCGAAGCATAATCGGGACACCGACCTTCAGCTTGATGGTGTGCGCCGGAAGTCCACTTGCTGACAGGGAGTTCAGAAATTCCACGGAATAACGTGTGGCATAATCTTGCTCGACAACAGTGTTTATCGAGCTGTAGACCGCTTCATTCTTCTCAATTTCCGAGAGAATGCATTCGTTAATTGCTGCAGCCTGATCATTTTTGGGCGTCAAAATTACCCGCTCACACACCTAAGAAATCTGCTGGTGCGGTATACGACTGATGTCCCCGTACACACAGTGAATGAGTTTTTCTAAGCTGGATATCACTCTACCGAGAGACTCTGGAAGCACCACCTGTCCACCTCTCTCTTCTGGTAGAGTGCCTTCGCCAAGACTTAGAAGGACATCGGAGAATTCTTAAGCACGTGCATTGCCGCCGAGCCGAGCTCTCATATTGATGGTCAAGCGCAGTGTACGAACTCATGACCACAACGAAGATCGTTTCGACGAAGCATTCACCTCGTCAACCCTCGATCCCCGCGTCACCTCGGGAAGTGTTTGCCGGAAATCACCACTGAACAGAACTGTGACACCATCCATCAAATGTTAGTTCCTGCGGATGTCCTGCAGGGTTCTGTCCACGACCTCAAGGGCCTTCCTATTGGCCATCGTACACTCATCATCAGAGAGCAATCTTTAAGCACGTGTCCCTAATCGCTGTTACGTGACACACCACAAACAGGCGTTTTGGCGCTCTCTAAATCGATGGGAATTTTTACATGGCATGTGCTATCTTGCCTTCCGGAAGCAGTGTGGCAGCGATTCCCGACGAAGCTACAGCAATAGCAATTTTGCCTTGGCTCCTGATCTCTGCAAGTATGCCAGTGGTAACAAATGTTTTTCCTGTTCTACCAGGAGCATCCTAGAAAGACATTTTACCCTGGTTTTGCCCAACGCTTTCAAGGACGGTGTCATAAATTTGTTTTTGCTCTCAAGAGAACAAAGTGACATGGTAATTTCGTATGGTTTACAGCGTTATACTCCCGATTTGCACGGTCTTGATGTGGTGATGATTGGAGAGCTGGTAATCCATATTCGATCAGTGGATTGCCGCCGATAGAAATGTCCACATCTTGAAGTGAACTGAGACAGGTGTTCAGCACGCGTTCATCAGTTACTCCGACTTCGTCTCTAGTAGCACGCCTCAAAGCTCGTAGAAAATCTTCAGACAGATGATGGCAATACTTCTCCCACAAAGCTACCGGGTTTGCAACTCCACAAAACACCAAGATGACGGCAAGCAGATGACGCATGTGGCTGGGACTGTCACTGACGCTTGCCTCCGCGAGGGTGTCATCCCAATTAGGCAAAAGGCTGCGCGGTAAGTGAGATACTCCACGCCGTCAAATGTCCTCAGAAAGGCGAAAGACGTTGGGCCTGGGACAGTGTGATGTAACAACTGCAGAAAATAGCATTCGCCACTAGTCGGGTGCACGGTATAAACCCTACCCAATGCGGTGTCCTTGAAAATTCTCGGAAAACCTTTCACAGCACCTCCTCGTCGACGTCGGTTGAATACACCCCTTTGCTTGTCGTACGTGTAATATGAAGGCACCTCGTCATACGTAAGGGATTTCGCAAACTGGTCGACTTCACAGAGTCTGAGAAATGCCACCATGTAATACCTAACACCACATTTTTTTTTAATTGTTTTCCTCAACTCTGCTCAAGATTTTTAGGGTTTTGTTGGAACTTGAATTTGTCAAATCAAAACGAACTATAAAATGAAGAAAATGCACATTACCATCTATGAATTTTAAGAATAACTAACTACTAACCTCGCCAACATGATCAAATTTAAATTATTAATTTCTAAAAACTATCAACATATAACTTGATTTGATTTTTATGTAATCTCATAGATGGCGCTGCTTTAAAATTGTCTTTATACGACTAAAATTTATTAAACTATGTTTCTCTGCCCAAGTTACTTTAATGGCGTAGTTTTTACAGTGTAAAGCTAGATAATAGCATGACTTACTCAAAAACAACATTTAAATATGCGTCGTTAGATCACACGCTGTCACAGAATGCGTAAGAAAAATAAAGATTCACAGCTCCTCCCCCGTAGGTGATAGCGTGATAATATGTAGCCTATATGTTGACCCGACCTCTTAGTAATATTCGTGCAAAATTTGAAGTAAATCCATGCAGTACTTTTTGAGTTTATCCCGGACATACATACAGACAAACAGACAAACAGACAAAAATTCTAAAAACTATATTTTTGGCTTCGGTATCGATTGTAGATCACGCCACAAGTATTATTTTAAAAAAATATTCAATGTACAGTTTTGACTTTCCTACGATTTTATTATATGTATATAGATTAGGGTATGGTTAAAGTTGTTATACAAGAAAGATATACCCTTAATTATATTTGTATGCCTTCTGGCTTCTGGCCTTTTTTCTTGATCTCAGACAGTCGTTATGAATGGTCAGAAGCTAGAGAATCTGTCACCGGTCTTGCAAAGACAACGTGTTTCCAATTGCTAGATTGTGATATCCAGCTGCATCTGGTTTAACTGGAAGCACACTCCTACACAGTCGGAAAAAACTGTATAAATATCCAGATGCATCCAGTTGGACTGAAAACCAACCCCTACAAATTTGGGTGAAGGCTATTATAGGAAAGCTGTGGGAGTGCGAGTATGAGTGTGTTGATGATCTGCGAATAGAAGAGTTGAAAATTTAGCAGGCGTTTTCTTTTTAATGAGTGGTTTTGTATCATAAAAGCATGACGCTTTGTGCAAAAACTAAGATATCTGAGATGTTTTTGTTTTGTACCAACAAGTGTCTTTTTAACCAACTTCTAAAAAAGAAGGAGGTTCTCAATTCGTATGTTTGTATTTTTTTTTATGTATGGTCGGACATAACTTCGTCGGTTGCCAACCGATTTGAAAAATTCTTTTTTTTGTTGGAAAGGGTATACTTTCCAAATGGTCCCATAGTCACCAAATCGGGATCTGATGGTGGAATCTTGGCTAAATCGAGGGAACTCCTCAAATATTATAGGCAACTATAGTCATTTTGATATTTTCATCAAGGAATTAAGCATTTACAGTCAAAAAGTGACATTTGATGAGGTGAAACTGGTTAAGAAGACCAGAAATGGCCAACGGAACTTCATACTCAAACAAATATCACAATGAACATAGTTAAGCGAGACTTCCGAAATTAAAATTATTTTGATCGTTTTAGTGTTTTTTTTAGTGAAGTCGGTTATATTTTTTTATAAAAAGTTTTTTATCCCTAGAAAAGTTTAATAAATATCGTACGCTTGAAAGTATATATCATGTAGTCTTCGATTTCTTTTTTGTATGGTGTGTTGATTACAACCCTTTGCTTTTCCAAGAAAGGAGGCCTGAGTCCCAGCAGTGAGGTTATTATAAAGTTAATATTATGTTATGTAAACACAACTAATAATTATAATCTATATTTACATGTTATGCTAGGTAATCAACCTGGGTTACAGAAACCAATATCCAGAAGGCATACAAATATAGTTCATATTAATGATGCGAATTTGTTATACCTATTTATAAATTACAAAATCATAATTATAAAAACATAACCATTAAAATAAATTAAGGTGGGAAATAATCTAATACCTTCAGTAGGGCGAAGCGTGAGGGTGTCTCAGACTCACTAGTTTTTCACAATTAAAAAAAATGCATAAATAAGCAGCACTTTTGTTGAATAGACTTCGGGGAAGTGTCTATGAAATTCTGAAGATGGAGAGACCAGAATCCGCAGTGCTGGGCAACGCCCTAAGCAGACCTGACGACGAACAGTCAATCGCACTGACGAAAAACATAGGGAAGACCTAACGGGATAGTGGCGCACAGTGGACGCCCTTTGCCTTATCTAGGGGGACACCAGCTACATGTGAGGTGAAGCATTGTTTATGTTTCTGTTTGTGTTGTGTTCTTATTTTAATTTGAGAGATGGTTATTACTATTATTGAATATAATGTGAAGAAATGGGGTTCCCTACCAGAGTCTTGGTTTCCTGATTGCTATAACTTGGGGGTCTTTAAGAGTGAATAGGTTACTTCCAAGTAAGCTTGCCGTGTCATTGACCACATCATCACTTACCGTTAAGAACGATAGTAGTCAGACGCAAGCAGTAATAATAAAAAAAAGAGTATCAAACAAAAAACAAAGAGAAAATTATTACGCTCTACATTAAAGCCTGGATCTCTTTTTTGCAGAATAAAATCTAAATATTAAAACAGCATAATAAGCGCCTGATTTATTCCGAGTGGTTATAATGTTAGTGAGAGGCGAATAAGTGCGAGTAGGCGCAAACCAAGCGACCGCTAAATTCTGAAGATGTCTAGACAATAACCTTCAGTATTGTAATAATTCCCATTTTATTTGCTTACAATTAGGATAACGAATTCCTTAAAAAAACAATACGTGAGTTAAACAGTGGTGGCCCAGTGGTAACGGTTCCGACTTACAAGTCTCGGGTTTAACCCAGCCAGGTGCATTACTTTGTGTAATATCGTGTGAAACCGATATGTTCTAGACCTAAAACTTCGAAGACATGTGACATCCACCAACCTGCATTGGGCCCGCGTAGTGGATTAC
This sequence comes from Mythimna albipuncta, assembly GCA_929112965.1. Taxonomy (NCBI): domain Eukaryota; kingdom Metazoa; phylum Arthropoda; class Insecta; order Lepidoptera; family Noctuidae; genus Mythimna; species Mythimna albipuncta. Next base: position 15,621,085 of record OV815982.1, on the reverse strand, counting down.
GTGTCCCATTCCCTCTTCTAGAGAGGAGGCCTGAATCCCAGCAGAGGGAACATTACAAAGCTGATTATTCTATGCTATAAGATCATGCTATGAATGGCTATGACTATAAATGGCTCAACTTTGGGCAAATAATTGAACAACAGAATAACACTATTCGTCCGGTAACTGTCCGGACCAAGCTCAAGTCGTCGACGGCGCGCACTGTTCCCGCGCGCCTCAAGGAGTTGTCAGCAACAGCAGGGACCCAGCCGGGTCGAAGCCTACTGGGGCCGGAAGAAACGGGGTGGGTCTTTTAGTCAGTAAGAGTCTGACACTATCTCCCGCTCCGCCCAAGGGCGGGGGATGTCAATGCATGATTTTACCCACCATAAAAAAAAGAGCTTAAAATTATATTTTAAACTAGACCATTGCAGGCACTTGTGAATAGTTAAATGTCGGTCAGTCCAAGAAAAGTGAAGCTAAATTCCACGTTCCAAAGCGTAGATCTCTATGAAAAAGAACGTGCAAGAAACTCCATGGACACCCTTTTAAATTATATTATGTGTTTCATAATATATAATGCTTGGTTACATATTTTTTGTTGCTTTTATGTGAGCACAATGTAGATAATAAAATAAAAATAAAAATTAATTAAAAAATAGAAACTGAATTAAGCCACTGGCAGCTAAGAGATGACCAGTCTCAACTGACGGCACCCGTTCACGAGCATGACGCGTGCATCAGCAAACTCTCAACTGCCATGCTCGTAATGTCAAACAAGTTGTAACCTAGTAAAAATGCTCCATGGTAGGTGGCACTGAAGATTTCGCGAAATGGAAAAACACGGCGCCTAGTATATTATTTTGTTTTTTTTTCAGCATTGGAAGGTTTCCTACAAGGTGGACCGATGACCTGGTGGAGGTTGCGGGAAACCGATGGATGCAAGACGCACAGGAACGTTCGTTGTGGCGACGCTTGGGGGAGGGCTATGTCCAACAGTGGACGTATATCGGCTGAAATGATGATGTAGTAAGAAATATTACTACTAGAAGTAATTTTTATGAATTTTGTAATTATTGATTCAATTATGAATTTACTGATGATGACTTTAAAATAATAGTGGTGCATAGATAAATCAATATCAATTCAAGGACGGAAAATTTCACAATAAATTCTTCAAACCGTTCAGACTATCAAAATCCCAGATCCTGGAGGTGCAATTAGAAATTTAACACAAAACGTTTGACCCCACTCGCTGTTCGGCCAATATAATGTTGCCTGAGGGAAATCAATCTTCACTTTATTGGTTCCAGTCCACAGTTCGTGTTTTTTAAGAGCAGGAAGTATAAAACAGATAAAGATTTCAATACTAAATGGAGATTAAATTGTAGTGGTTTTATGTAGCCTGTAAATATTATATGTGTTAGTTTGGCAAACAGATTATAATAGCATAGCATAATCAGCCTTATAATGTTATTTATTTATTATATTCTTTAATGTACACTGCATGAACAAAAAAGATACAGGACAAACATTATTCAAAATAAGTATACAATGGGCGGCCTTATCGCACAGGGCGATCTCTTACAGACAACCTTTGGATGAACTGAAAGAGAAGAGAAAGATATAGGGCGGTCAGTGTACATCAGAAATAATACTAATATGAAATAACAACACAAATACATACATACATTACAAAAATATATACTAATAAATATGAAATATGTAATCAAGCCAGAAGAAGACAAAATCAAAGTGAAAGGTAATGCTCCTTCACCATTTTTTAAACGAACGTTCCCACTGTTGGAACTCAGGCCTCTTCTCTAGGAGAGGAAATGGATCGTAGTCCACCACGCGGGCCCAGTGCGGGTTGGTGAATGTCACATGACTTCGAATTTTGGTTCTAGGATATGCCAGTTTCCTCACGATGTTTTCCTTCACTGTTTTGAGAACAGTGGTGATGAAATAAATAACCTGGGACCTACAACTCGTAAGTTGGGGCCGTTACCACTCGTCCACCACAGCTCCAAACAGAATATCATCATTATTCAAATATTATTTGTACTGAAAAGTATGACACCATACCCGTTAGACTGTTGGGAATGCCTTAGTCTAGGTGATCAGTCTCCGTCTTTGAGGACTGGCTAGAGACGCGTTACGGCGTCCACACCTTCCGGATGAAGTAGTTCCTCATCGGACAAGGTATGTTCGGGAGGTTCCTGCACCGGATTCAGGAAGAAATGATGTAGGTACTAAAAGGCTACAAAATAATTCGGCAGGTCTTAGGTACCAGTTATCAATGTTGTCACAGCTCTCTCTTCATCAATCTAGGGTATCGATCAGAAAATAAAAAGAAATGAAACCGTGGAGCGTAGCATAATTTAAGTAAACATGTTAACAGTATTCATAATGGTATGAGCGATTGATTGTCGTAAGAAATGTCACACGCCCCACAGTTTTTTGGTCATCAAAACCAAATATCAGATCGATCGAACAGGAAGGGCTATAGTGCTTGACTGCATTTCCACCTGAACTGCTGGTACACCTGGTAGAGCATACAGTAGAGATGTGGCCCACTTGGGCAGAGCATCGCCGTGTCTTCGTAGTCTACCAGACCGTTCCATTACCTCATCGCATTATGCGTGAGGCCGCAGCTTTATGCTGAGCATTCGACCGTTTAGCGCGGATGTGACGTACATTTTCCCTGTCTATTGATGTTATGTTTCTTAGCTAGATATAAGATTGCGTCATTTTGCGTAAATAAACTGCTTTTCTTTCTTTCTACGAGTATTAAGTCCATCGCATGCTATGGGAGTAAAGGATGAATTTACTTTTTGAAACAATACATAATACAAAAAATTGGGTCAACCACCGAATTGACCCATTAATTGGCCGTTTACGCAAAAAACTTATTCCTTTCAGCTTTTCGTTTTTCTATGGCACCATTTTCCGTCATTTCCTGTTACTTGCTATAAATAACTTCACTTAATCGGCATTTTTTTCCTCCCATGTTAGTTTCGTTAAAATCTAAGTGCTTTTTCGCACGTAACTCGGTTTGCGTATAAACGGTTTTGGACTGTTTAGTGTGTAGACCATGTATTAAAAAAAAACGCATTGTGGAAGCGTTTTTAGGGTTCCATTCCTCAGTCAACTAAAATGGAACTCTTATATGGTCATTTCGTCTTCCACAGATCTGTCTTTCACGACCCGTTGCCTCAGGAACGCGTGAAGGTATTAAGCTGAAATACATATCAAAAACTCAGATCTACTTCGCTTTCGGAATTACTGACATCTCTTTGAGGTGTCTATGGAACACTACGTGCCACTGCCAACTCGGGTTCTGGCATTTCGGACCACGAGTGACGAAAAAGACAACTGACCCATCTATGTTCTGACATAAAAATCCAGTAGGATCAACTAAATATTAAAGCAGACCAACTTTAAAAAGCTTTCGTCTTAAAACAATATCCTAGTTACTGGTTTGGGATACGTTTTTATCGTTCTCTGAACTTTTTATTTTATTAACCCAATTTTGCTCTCATCCCAAAAGGAAAAACGGTGTAATAAAATTTTCTGTGTTATTTTAAGTTAACGGTTATACCTATATAAGATAAAGGTACTTGTGGTTAAGTGTAAACCGCTGCACAGGTCGATTGCAAAGTTAAGCTACACTTCCTGAGGTTGATCTATGGATGCTGGTGACATTCTTTTTTCAGTTGGTAAATCATCCAAAGACATTCCCACAACTGTCACCAGGTCATCGGTCCACTTTGTGGGAGGCCTTCCAACATTGTGTTTTCCGGTACGCTAAGCTAAAAGCTAAGTAGATTGTTTTAAGTTCTACAATGCTTTAATAGGCTGATAGTCGCTGTAACTACGTACTGTAAGAAATTAAAGTATTTGGTTCATGAAAAGTGGCATAGAGACTATTAGAACTTAAACTTATATTGTCGATTTTTAAGAACGGGCAACTCGAGCTACTTTTCCATACAACCGCTCTTATAGATTTTTCCAATGACGTTATTACACATTTTTCCTTACATATTTTGGAAACCTTATTATTATTTCTCCGTCCTTGAAGAGTGGCTTTAAAGACAACAGGGCGTCTTTACCTGACATACTCAGTTCGGGAGGTTTCTGCACCAGATTCGTGCGGAAGAAACGCCCAGGTGTCACAATTTGTATACTGCGCTCTCGCCGCCGCCGGGATTCCGATCCCGATTTCCAGCCACCGTAGTCGCGGGCTTGCCGACAGTGAGCAATGGATAGCTAGCTGTCCGGCCGTCCGGTAACTGTCCGGACCAAGCCCAAGTCGTCGCCGGCTCAAGTAGTTGTCAGCAACAGCAGGGGCCCAGCCAGGTCGAAGCCTACTGGGGCCAGGGTTATCCGAAAGGGAACTCGAGCCCCGGTATGAAGGTTTGAAGAAACGGGGTGGGTTTTTTAGTCAGTAAGAGTCTGACATTACCTCCCGCTCCATCCAAAAGCGGAGGTTGCCATTGTATGATTTTCCCCACAAAAAAAAAAAATGGACTGCCCGGAGGACAGTATGGAGCATACAGTAAAGGTGTGCCCCGTCAGGGCTGAGCACCACCGTGTCCTCATAGGTCAATCGGTGACAGCAATCTGTCTCGCCAAGCCTTAGTACAGGCCATGATAATACAATAAAAGATAAAATATTTTACGTCTTTTTTTTATGCTTATGCTGCTTATACTTGAGAACTACTTATCTGATTTACGTCATAATGTTTTTGTAAAAACTTTGAAGATATGTAAATTTTCTCGCCAAGTTTTAAGTCTCAGTTAGTTTTACAATAAACATTGTTTGAAGAGGTTAGGGATAAGTTTTTGAGAATCTTACACATTTTTTTTCAAAATAACAATATTACCACAAATACCAATATCGGCCTCATATTTTATATATCTTGAAAGATGCCGGCAGCTGACTTACCGGTGGCGCAACGCCGTACATCTTGTAGTCCGATGATGGAACGGACTTGGCGGAATTAGATTGTGTAATTTTAGTGCCAAGATGGTGATGACGGTCAAGAGATTGGCCACTACAGTTCATGTCCAGAGAGAAACGTTCTACTGGATTGATAAAGTGAAATAATGTATTATATCTAAGAGCCTACATGCCTAAGTAAATGTATTTTGCCTCCCATTTCGTGAAAGAGAAACTAATTTGTTTTTCTTTTCTTTTGGTATTACATTCTACGAATTCCAATAAAGATAAACAAGATTTCTGGATCAGACCATATGTTATTGCTTGACCTTTGCCTTTGGAGTGTCTTTTTGTTATTCAATTAGTAGACTTATCCATAAAACATGAGAAATATGTGAAAAAAAATAAAACGATTAATTCGATTTCGTTGTTGAAACATCTACGGTCCGGACTAAGCGTTTCGCCTCGTCATTTATACTGCGTACATCGAAGGACTGGAACAGTTTGCCTGCTCCGGTCTTCCCGTCTGATTATAATTTGGTTGTCTTCAAGGCTAGAGTGAATAGGCTCTTGATAAACTAGTACACCTCACCATCAACGATTGCATCACTGCTGATGGAAATTACTAAGGCAATAAATATAAAGAACTGCTCAAAAGTGTTGAAGATATACTTTCTGGATTATAATGCGATGTAGAAAGTATTTTAGAATAGAATAGAATAGTATTTATTCGGGGCAAGCAACACAATACACAACAACATAAAATAATAATAAAAAAAAGTACAGACATACAATACAGTTGTAGTGACTGTGCCTGAACCGAAAGGGTCACCAACTCAGCTATTGCTGGGCGTCAAACACCCAACGCTGATTTTCAGCTGGCACCCCGCAGTGACGCATTTTGATGACTATGATGTATGTATAAGTACTGTTCGCCTTAAATTATGTTTTGGCGCCGAGTTTGTTGCTAATGACATACCGCTGTTAAACCCTCGATGGTTTGTGCTGGTATGTAAGTACCTACCTTAACATCAATGTATCCTAATGTCGTTGTTTAATAAACGTAAAAAAAAACCTTCTGGTCTGGGTAGAGCCAGAGGGAATATCAAAATTTTACTTACCAAAACATATCTGTGTTCTTTCAATTGATCTTCTGTGTTCCAAAGCTGCGTAGACTCTTTCAAATAATCCCGCAGCTCGAACACATTCACAACCAATCGAATCAAAACCAAATCGAATCAAATCAAAACACTACACTCGATTATGTAAACTAAATTAACCGTTCGTGTAATCTAAACTGCTTCAATTAGTGAAATCGATTGTCCACGTCTGTTTACAAACTGACATAGAGAGAATGGTCCAATCGGCTTGATTTGATGACGTTGAGTACTTGTTGATGGCAATAACGCTAATAGTGGAATTGTAGCGACATCTATGGCGCCACATAAGAACTTCGAAGATAGGAATCCTGCATTGCGAAAGTAAAGTTCTCCGCGCGATTTGAATATACAAAGTGTAACGGTAAGGCGGTTATTACACTGCACCACGCAGCGTATCGATGATGCCTTTTTAACCGACTTAAAAAAGTCGGCGGTCACAAATGTTCGGCTGTATATTATATATATATTTTTTAGGTATGTTCGCCGATTTCTTGGTCAATTGTAGACCGATTTTGCAAATGATTTTTTGATTGAAAGGTTATGCTTCCGTGTTGGTCCCATAAAAATATTGGTATAATCTAATGATGAACTTCGAAGATATACACCGTTAAATTTTAATCGTTTTAATCCCGCGGAGGGTCGATCTAGTATATGAAACACTATCATACATACACCATACACCTCTTTTTCAAAACTCCTATTAATTTACGTATGTACGAAATTAATTTCTTTAAGAAAAAGTCAGCTGTGCAAGTTCAATGACCTGTAGGTACTTTGTACGCAACGCCGACTATTAACTATAGGTCATTGAACTCGCTCAGTGGACGTTTTCTTAAAGATACTAATTTCGTATATGCGTGAACCTCGTGACCCTCCACGGGATTAAAACGATTATTTAGCGATATAGAATGGAGCTCTTCATAATATCACAACAAAACTATCGTTACAAGTAAAATTGCTTTGTTACGTACGTGTACGTACATATCGTCGATAAATATAACACTAAATATTACATCAGGTAAATAATTCAATGTCATCATAATTTCAGCTACTGGTGACGTAACCAGCCAATGTGTTCACCCCCCGTGTCAGTGCATCCGCTACAGTCCTTATCGACCATCTGTTCAGCGAGCAAAGATGAAATAGGTACCTAAGTAAGTATTTTAATATAATTAAGAACCTTCTTGAAAATAAAAGTCCCATTACCTTGTATACTTCTCCTTCACTTATAAGCTTGCTTGCGTAGGGAATTAGAGTTCTCTACAGTGACGTGCATCTAATTCTAGAGCTATTTATCTTTCTTTAATACTTCCATAGACAACAGAACGCCTTGTTGGGGCCCTAATTAAACACATTAATATTGTAAAGAAGAACAAAGTAAAATCCACCCGAGCCGTAAGCGAGGGTGTAATAAAGCCGATTGTTGCAGTGACAAGCCACGTGTATCAATCGACGTATTTCATCGGTCATTAAGCGCCCAGTCTGATATGTAGCAGGGTTAAGCTGGCACACTTTTCTACACTAGTGCGAAAAACAAGTAAATTGAGTGCCCACAAGTAGTAGAGATAAGTATAATTTTCGAATAAGTGTATTGAGAGCAGCAATAGGACTTACGAGTTGTAGGTCCCGGGTTCAAACCCAGCCAGGCACATTACTTTGTGCCATTTATTTCATCACCACTGCTCTCAAAACGGTGAAGGAAAACATCGTGAGAAAACTTGCATTTCCTAGAACCAAAAATTCTAAGATATGTGACATTCCCCAACCCGCACTGAGCCTGGGTCCCAGCAGTGGGAACATTAAAAGGCTGATTATGTTATATGCTATGTATTTTTCTTCTTCTTCCTGCCCTTATACCATGTTACTTTGGGTCGGTGCAACACGTTTTTCTCTTCCATTCTGTCCTGACACCCGTCACACAATCACTAACTCTCTTTTCTTTCATATCACTCCTCACACAATCTATCCATCTTTTCTTTGACCTCTCTCTTCCACTCCATCCATCTACATCTATATGTAGATGGATGGAGACTCAGAACAGTTTGAGTGACATGCGTTTCTTCCCTCCTTTTTTCACGACAATGAAAAACACACAGAACTTAGGAATCATACTGGAAAAATAAATAGTAAAGGACGCCGAGGTGGCACGATACTCTGTGGCAACGTCTTTTATTCCCTAAGGAGAGGAATCGGATGGGTAAAGACAGTGAAGTCTGGACTTAAACGTTATTCTATCCAGCTTTACTTTTAATTAGGTAGGTAGTGGACTAATTTTTTTTTTAATTGATTTGAACTAGTGCTTGACTGCCATCAGCAGTGATTCAATCTCTGATGAAGATTTATTAGTTCTGATAGTTTTTTTAGAAGCTTGGGTATCATTTAACGATATCTACCACTGTAGGGTGGTGCGAGGGAGCGTGGCAGACTTTGACTGACTTAACCCCACCTATGTTTGGCTTTACTGTCGCATTAGATTTTTCTGTAAAGATAGTATGCCACCAAAAACATATCTGTTAAAAAGGAGGCCAAGTTCCTATCGGCTAATTGTTCGCCTAAAAAGGGGTTGACATCCAATCCAATGCCAAGTTTAGATGCACTTTAAAATCGATCATAATTATCTTCATCAACAGCCTGATCCACTTGCAAACATTTGCCATATGCTAGTACATAATTAAGTAGGTACAATTTTATTTCTGTACTTGTAATAGACAGGGGGGTCAAAATTGGGTCGAAACGGTTCGTGTAAATAGAGCACGGCATGCGCGTGGCCTCTACCGTGCGCTTAGATATGTTTTATAAATAAAATATTCTTTTATTTAGTCTGTTCTTGTATTAACTCTGCTTGTTTTGTTTTTATCTAGTTCTTTTTTCTCGTAACTCGTTTTCTTTATTTAGTACAATATTTTCCGTTTTGTGTCACAGTTGTCCAAAAAAACTTAGTAACTAAGCGGTAAGCTGGCATGTATACTGTAAATGTTGTGTTTACTCGTAATTGGCATGTATATTAGAACAGTAGGTACCTATGATCTGTTTTTAATATGTGTGTATATATGTGCTGTGGGTGAACTTAAATAAATAAATCACCACCCTTGGTTGACTGGTAGAGAACGCCTAAGGCAGTGAGTCCGCCTTTGTGTTGCGTGAAGTTTTAATTAATAAATAATAATAATATTAAAATTCCACAACTATCACACAACGCCGTCTAGTCTCAAGCTAAGCAGAGCTTGTGTTATGAGTACTAGACAACTGATAAACATATTTATATATTTCTAAATACATACATATTATAGATAAATTTTACTTTTGTTCATTCTTTTTTGATAGACTATTTATTTGATGCCTGCTACAGATAAATGGAATTTCGGAATAGGAAACCCGCGGTCCTAGAACGCATAGGCAACCGAAGGACACGGGTGTATTTTTAGTCAATAAAAGTCTGAGATGCCCTCTCAGTCTAGCCTAGAGTATGAGTTATATATTATGACCCCCAGCTCAAAGAAGGTTTTCAGAACTTTACATTAGGATGTTACAGAAACTGGCTAGTATCTGATACAGCAGGAAATTATTAGCAAGATATTGTAAATGACAAGGACAAATAGAAGGAACTGGAGGAGGCTTTTATCCGTGGAGAGGCCTACATCCTAAAGAACTTACTAACTTATATTATAAAAAAAAAAAAACTACTAACAAATTAGAAATAAGAAGAATAGGTTTAATCGATTGTCCAACTGCGAATCTTCAAAATATTTGGACGTAGGTATCATCCGCAATGAAAGCTCTTTAGAACGTTTGGTATAGGATAGAGTAGAAGGCCAAAATTCTCGCAGTCGATCGCCTACCAGATGGACAGACCTCATCAATTCATCTTCTAACTGTTCCCTCAGTGTGTGTTGCACACGCAACGAATAGAGAAAGATGGAGAAGTCTCTCAAAAGCCGCAACCAAACTACCAGACAATCTATGACCACGACCACGCCACCAAGGTTGTACGACTAGGGATAAGAAGGTTCCGCACACCTCTGCATCAGCATCTGTGCAGTCGTGATCTTTGTGCGTCGCGAATGGTTAATCTCGCATGCCTCAGTCTGTGTGGACGTGTGTACTCACAGTGAGTATTCGCGTCGTACGATCGTTGCGAACGCCACCTCAGTACGAGCCGTGCGCTTCGTGTGGACGGAAAGGTGTTGTTTGCATTTTCTACTGAGGAACAGCGTGCGTGGTTTGTGTGCTCAGCTTGAACATGTGTCGTTCGAGACGCACGCATAAATTTACCGTCGTATGCCTTAGGTTGAGGCATGCGTGACGAACCATTCGCGACGCACGCCTCGCGATGTCTGTACGTAGCTTAATATTTAACCCTTAAATCCTTCACTGTATACTCAATCACCTCTTACTTAAACTGATTGTATAGTAATCACATTATCAACTCGAACAAGTAAACAAACATTGTCACTATAGCAGCCTGATTGAATCCGTTTGTAAACAACATGTATAAGCGATCATGTTAATTGGTCTAATTCATGATAGAGGAACAATATCGTTGTGGTATATTTATTTCCAAAAAGTTAAGCTGATGATATCTACACTAATATTATGAAGAGGTTCAGTGTAATTGATTACTGATTATACTAGTATATTATAGTGAACCTGATAGCTTCAACCTAGGGGTATTTAAGTAAAGAGTGAATAGGTTAGTTCTAGGCAAGCGTGTTCCATTGTCGGCCACAGCTAGTGTTACCAGGGGTCCCGATATGCGCGGGACGTCCCGATTTTTAGGGGTCTGGGGACGCGTCCCGATTTGCACCTGATCGGGACGCTAAATGTCCCGATAAATCAAAAAGTTCTAATTGTCCCTCTCTCGCGCAACGTCTTCTACGTTAATCAATTCACGCAATTATAAGTAATCTGTGACTCAATAATACATCTTTGTTTATCCATTCCATTCATATGCAGTAAAATGTGACCAACCAAAATCTATATCTATATCTATACTTATAATAAAACTGTAGAGAGGTCAATTCTGTACATTGAATATATATTAAAAATTAATATTAGAGGATGATTGGTGATCGATACTGATGCCAAAAATGCATTCAGTAAATTTTTTGTCTGTCTGTCTGTCTGTATGTGCACGCACGGGTCAAAAACTACTGAAGGGATTTTAACCAAACTTGGTACGATTATGGTCCATACTCCTGGGCAGGTTATAGGCTATATAACATAACGCTAAGATACATAAGAGCTAAGAAGGGACGATAAATTTGAAGCAAGTCGGATGAAAATGCGCGTTCGAGCTCTTATCCTCGCATACGTTGATCATACACCAAAAGTATGTATTACACAGATGGTGGTCTCTAATAGATCTACAAAAAAATCCTCAATAGTATATATCTATCTTTTATAAATTAGCCACAATAACGTGTTTAATCATTAGGCATTTCTTCAAAGTGTATTAAATCTATACATATAATAAAATCGTACGAAAGTCAGAACTGTATTTAATTGGGGATATTTGGGGCGTAATCTACAATTGATAAAAGAAGCCAAAAATATAGTTTTTAGAATTTTTGTCTTTTTGTCTGTATGTATGTCCGGGCTAAACTTAAAAAGTACAGCATGGATTTACTTCAAACTTTGCGTGAATATTACTAAGAGGTCGGGTCAACATATAGGCTACATATTATCACGCTATCACCTACGGAGGAGGAGCTGTGAATCTTTATTTTTCTCACACATTCTGTGACAGCGTGTAATCTAACGATGCATATTTAAATGTTGTTTTTGAGTAAGCCATGCTATTATCTAGCTTTACATTATAAAAACTACGCCATTTCAGTAACTTGGAAGCAGCGCCATCTATGAGATTTCATAAAAATCAAATCAAGTTACATGTTAACACTTTTTGGAAATTAATAATTTAAATTTGATCATGTTGGTGAGGTTAGTAGTTAGTTATTCTTAAAGTTCATAGGTGGTGATGTGATGTGCATTTTCTTCATAAAAGTTGTATCGTATTGACAAATTCAAGTTCCAACAAAACCCTCAAAATCTTGAGCAGAGTTGAGAAAGACAATTTAAAAAAAAATGCGGTGTTAACATGGTGACATTTTTCCAGCTCTGTGAAGTCGACCAGTTTGTGAGATCCCTTACGTATGACGAGGTGCCTTCATATTACACGTACGACAAACAAAGGGTTGTATTTAACCGACTTTGACAAGGAGGTGCTGTGGAAGGTTTTCCGGGAACTTTCAAGGACACCGCATTGGATACCTACCGTGCATCCGATTAATGGCGAATGCTATTTTCTGCGGTTGATACTTCCCACTGTCCGAGGCCCGACGTCTTTCGCCTTCCAGAGGACATTTGATGGCGTGGAGTATCCCACTTATCGCGCAGCCTGCGTAGCACGTCACCTTCTCGACGGTGACAAAAATTGGGATCGGTTGGTGTTTTGTTGAATCGCGAACTCGGTAGCTTTGTGGGAAAAGTATAGCCATCATCTGTCTGAAGATTTTTTACGAGCTTTGAGACGAAATAACTGATGAACGCGTGCTGAACACCTGTCTCAGTTCACTTCAAGATGTGGTCATTTCTATCGGCGGCAAACCGCTGATCGAATATGGGTTACCAGCTCCCCAATCACCACCGCATCAAGGCCGTGGAAATCGGGAGTATAACGCTGGGATAAATTACGATTCGGGCGAAATGACCACCATACGAAATGACCTTTTCACTTTGTTCTCTTCAGAGTAAAAACAAATTTATGACACCGTCCTTGGAAGCGTTGGGTAAAACCAGGGTAACATGTTTTTCTTGGATGCTCCTGGTAGAACAGGAAAAACATTTGTTAGCTCTGACATATTTGCAGAGGTCAGGAGGCAAGGCAAAATTGCTATTGCTGTAGCGTCGTCGAGAATCGCTACCATAGGTAATGCTTCCGGGTGGCAAGACAGCACATGCCGTGTTTAAAATTGCCATCGATTTAGAGAGCGCCGAAACGCCTGTTTGTGGTGTGTCACGTAACAGCGATAAGGGACAAGTGCTTAAGGATTACCCTATAATCGTATGGGATGAGTGTACGATGGGCAATAGGAAGGCAGTTGAGGCCGTGGACAGAACCCTGCAGGACATCCGCAGGAACGAACATTTGATGTGTGGTGTCACAGTTCTGTTCAGTGGCGATTTCCAGCAAACACTTCCCGTGGTGACACGGGTATCGAGGGCTGACGAGATGAATGCTTCGTTGAAACGATCTTCGTTGTGGTCACTAGTTTGTTAGCTGCGCTTGACCATTAATATGAGAGCTCGGCTCGGCGGCAATGCACGTGCATTGCAAGAATTCTCCGATGTCCTTTTAAGTCTTGGCGAAAGCACTCTGACAGGTGGTGCTACCAGAGTCTCTCAGTAGAGTGGTATCCAGCTTAGAAGAACTCATTCGCTGTGTGTGTGGAGACATCAGTCGTATACCGCACCAGCTTCTTGGGTGTGTGAGCGATGACGGCGACGCCCAAAAATGATCAGGCTGCAGCAAATAACGAATGCATTCTCTCGGAAATTGAGGGGAATGAAGTGGTCTACAACTCGATAAACACTGTTGTCGAGCAAGATGACGCCACACATTATCCCGTGGAATTCTGAACTCCCTGTCAGCAAGTGGACTTCCAGCGCATACCATCAAGTTGATGGTCGGTGTCCCGATTATGCTTCTTCGGAACCTTTCTCCTCCGAAATTGTGTAACGGGACCTGCCTTAAAGTCATCTCTCTCCACAGACACACCATTGAGGCGGAAATTCTTACGGGTTGTGGCGTAGGCGAGGCAGTATTTATACCACGCATTCCCTTCATACCTCACCACTTCCCGTTTCAGTCCAAGCGCGTACAGTTCTCCGTGAGTGTTTGCTTCGCGATGATCGTCAATAAGTCGCAGGGGCAGACACTGAGGGCAGCGGGTGTCGACCTCAGGACGAGTTGCTTCTCACACGGGCAACTGTACGCTTGCTTGCTTCCGCGTCACCAGTCCTGCCTCTCTTTACATCCTGGCAGCATAACTACCAACGTAGTTTATAGAGAAGTGTTGTACGTATTTTACTCTTTTGTGTCCTGGAATGTATGGCTGCATTATTTTCTCTATTTCCTTCAGTCACATCTTATGACTAAACTCAGCAAGATTCCCATATAACTCTCTTCACTTGCTTCGCTTGCAAAAAAAAAAACTTATTTTTTAATGCTATTTCAAAAGTTGTTTACTTATAATACTATAGCGACACTGACATCTTAGGTATTTTTGGTACTGTAGAGCCTTCACGCAGACGACGTCGCGGGCAGCAGCTAGTATAATATAAAAACTTAAAAAAAGTGGGAATCATTCATAACTTCAATATTTTTTTAGTTTTTGTCTGTACTCCTGCACCTGAATCGTGCAAAAGAAATGCCCGGCTGTCAGCATTGTGTGGACCGCCTGGGTGACACCATAGAGCTTATGATGGAAGTGTGCTCTGCTCGAGCGGAGCACCGCTGTTTCCTTGTGAAGGTTTTTGGCGGCGACTGCTCGCTCGCTCGCTGGGCCCTGGTCCTGGCTATGATCCAAAGTGAGAGGGAATAGGAAGCAGTCGCCTCTTACAGCGAAGGAGATGACTGCAACCACGAAGGAATTAACCGTAACCGCGAAGGAGTTGACCGCAACCGCAAATTAACGTACACCCTCAGGTCCCGGTGTTCCGGGCGAGTCACACAGCGATTTCCGGCCTCAATATATATGGGTTTGCAAACGACGAGCAATGGTAACTCGTCGTTCGCCCGTTCAATAAGTACCAGGTCCGAGGCGATGCCGCACACGTTTCTCAAAGAGATACCAGGAAAACTGAAGGTAACTGAAGGTAGGTAGGACTGATGAATGCTAGGGCTGCGGGAACGTTTCAAACAGTGCCTGCGCCCCTGGAATGCAAAGGTCGACTGAAGAAGTCTGGCTTTTAATCAGTACAAGTTTATTTTTCGTTCCGCCCTTGAACGGGAGAAGCTATTAGATGATTTCCTGAATAAAAAAAAAAAATTACTGAAAAAAAAATGTCCCGATCTAAAACCCTAAATCCCGATTTGTTTTGCCGTCTGTCCCGATTTTCATCCAATCGGAGCTGGCAACACTAGCACAGCATCGCTTACCATCAGTTGAGATAGTGGTCAAACGCGAGACTATCAATATTAATAGTAATAATAAAATTAATATACTTTTCGAACGTAAATAATTCACAACAAAACATTTTTTTCTTTTGACTTCTGGGACAGATTTTGGAGCGCTTCAGCTTACTGATTGGTGTTGGCCTGAGCAAAAAAATGCACTGTGGGCATTCTGAGTAGTACTTGGTCCAACTCTCATATAAATATTAGCAACTAGCTGTGCCCGCAACTTCGTTCGCGTGGATTACAGGAATTTGAATTTATTTTTTCTAAAATAAAAGTAGCCTATGTTATTCCTTATTACATCAGCTACCTGCCAAAAAAAAAGTCCCGTTAAAATAAGTCCAAATTTCAGAGATTAGCCCGGACAAACAGACAGACAATAATTGTAAAAAAATATAATTACACCAAAACACCAGAATAACTTTTTTTTATCATTCACAATACAAACAGACACTCCAATTTTATTTATGTGTATCGATGTATAGATGTTTTTTGTTTTTTTATTAGTAATGTAGTAAAGTAATGTCTGATAGTACTGGTCCAATAGCTAAAATTTTTTCACTGATAGCAGACAGCTAAATTGTACTAGTTTCTGCCAGCGGCTTAGCCCGCGTGAAAGCAGGTTCCTCCACGCAAAATTTTATCCCCTTGCAGGAGTATATTTCTAAAAAAAGCTCGGCCCCGGTATGAAAGGCAACGAAGGAGCAGGGTAGATTTTTTAGTCAGTAAAAGTTTGACACAATTACCCGCTCCACCCAAGGGCGGGGTTGTCATCAGGATGATTTTTACCCCCCGCAATAAAAAAAAACCCTAAGGAGTGAATTTTGAAAAACCCACCTCCTACAAACAAAAAAAAAAACTTTAGATACTTCTTTATAATATTAGGGTACATTAATTAAATACTTCAATGAAAAAATATATAAAAATATGTGGGATACTGTATCCCACCGGTATCAGTAACAGGGTAAAAACTTATTATTATTGGTAACCTACGTACCTATCGAAAATCTTAACAACTCAATCCAGCCACCCCAAAAAGGAACAAGATCCAAGATACACCCCCGACCATTTAAATTCGGAGCACGTATCTTTCCACATATACTAAAAATACTTGAAAAATCCTGAACCCTTGTCTAATTTACATCCCACAGTTAATATGTTTGCAAGTCTGGAGATAGCGTTAAAGTAAAGGCTTATTTTCGTGGACTTTTGGTATTAGAAAGTGGGGTTAGTGGTAGCGAGAATAGGCTAGTTGCCGAAAAAAATGTAATTAGTCCGTCTTTTAGATTATTCAAAAATAAGGGACACGTATTTTTTTATTTGTAAATTAAACCAAAAATAACAAAGATATAGCCCATTAAAGTTACGTGTAACGTCACGCTGTGCTGCATTTTTTCGCACGGGGTGACGTCATACGTAACTTTAATGAGCTATATCTTTCTTATTTTTTGTTTAATCGAAAAATGAAAAAATACTTGTACAATTTTTTTTAAATCTAAAATACGGACTAAATAAAATGTGATTATTTTGACGCTGGAAACTACCCTATTCTCTTACAAATAAATTATGATTTATTTATTTCAGATTTTATGACCCTTTTTTTTTCGATGGGAAAAATCATCTTATGACAACCCCCGCTCTTGGGTGGAGCGGGAGATAGTGTCAGACTCTTACTGACTAAAAAACAACCCTCTAGCTTTTGCCCGCATTTTCGCCCGCGTACTTCAAATATAGCCTATCACTCAGGAATAAATTAGCTTTCTATCGGTGCTAAAATTTTTGCAATTGGACCAGTAGCTTCCGAGATTACCTCCTAGAAAAAAATAATAAAGTTTACCTCTTTTAATAATAGTAAAATTAACTTAGAAGAAATAAATTGTAATCATTAGATTAACTTGGTTATAATAATAATAATAGTGTAGATGTAGAAGATTATCGACTGGCCTGTTGGTCTAGTGGTTAGTGGCCCTGACTGCTAGGCCGGAGGTCGTGGGTTCGATCCCCACCCAGGACAAATGTTTATGTGATGAGCATGATCATTTGTTCTGTGTCTGGGTATAATTATCTATAATATGTATGTATTTAGAAATATTTAAGTATGTTTATCAGTTGTCTAGTACTTATAACACAAGCTCTGCTTAGCTTGAGACTAGACGGCGTTGTGTGATGGTCGTGAAATATTATTATATTATTAATATATTATATTAAATAGATATAAAATTCAATAAATTAATTCAAATCAGACAAAATGCTATAAATTAAAATTATTAAAATAATACAATAAATTAAAAATAATTATTAGAATGGTCTCTTAATTTTTTATCTCTTTTTTTCAATCATTCTTTTTTAGAACTAAACTTTGAAGTACTAAAATTATACTTTAATTTTCTTTTTAACGTAAATCGTCTATTGACTTCTTCCGCCCTAGGGTGGTGTGAAAAGGCCTATTAGAATTTTACTGACTAACACCACATTTGCGTCCTTCAGTAGTCCTTTGCGTTCTAGTACTACAGGTTTCTTTTTTTTAAATTCTCCGTGGAACTAGTGAGCATTAGCTTTTTTTTTATGGTGGGAAAAATCATGCATTGACATCCCCCGCCCTTGGGCGGAGCGGGGGATAGTGTCAGACTCTTACTGACTAAAAGACCCACCTCGTTCCTTCTAGCCTTCATACCGGGGCTCGAGCGCCCTTTCGGATAACCTTGGCCCCAGTAGGCTTCGACCCGGCTGGGTCCCTGCTGTTGCTGACAACTCCTTGAGGCGCGCGGGAACAGTGCGCGCCGTCGACGACTTGGGCTTGGTCCGGACAGTTACCGGACGGCCGTGCTGAGCTGAAATATATATCAAACATTCAGGTCTACTTCACTTTCGGAATTTCCTCGTGGCTCTTTTGGGCTCCTACGATTTTGCTGACATCTCTTTGAGACGCGTGCGGAACTCTACTCGCCATTGAGTATTCGGGTTCAGTCTTTTATCGTCATCATCATCATCATTTCAGCCGAAAGGCGTCGCCACGACGACCGATCCTGTGCGCATTCAAGCGACTTTCAGAAGGTCAGTTCTTATTAGACGACAAAATAAACATTAAAAATGCCCTCTGCCACTGTAACCGCACCCAGTCTATAGGATTAAGACAGGAACAAACTTAACGGTGTCACGCAGTCGCCCGATAAGGCTTGAAGTAGAAAAACTCGGAATTAAAAACTTTGTGCAGATCACTGCGGTGATCATACTGGTTTGAACGAGGTGGAAAGTTGTTATGGAAACTCTTGTAGAACGATGACCAGTGTTTTTTGAAGATAATGTGGAGGATAAGATAATAAAGGATATTGTGAAAACTTTTGAAGTAGATATGAGCAGTGGTGACCCAGTGGTACCTAATAGCCCTAACTTACGAGTTATACGTTGCGTTGTGCGTTCAAAGCATTTTACTCTGTATTTATTTTATCACCACGTCCTACTCTCAAAGAGAGGTCACCGCCGCCAATCATCTCCACGAGGACACCTTGGTGTTCTAAGTGGGGTACACCTCAACTCTTTGAATCACCGTGTCCTCCATGCAGTGACACTTGAGCTTTTCTTTATTTATTTATTGAAACTTCATGCAACACAAAAGTACAAAAGCGGACTAAATGCCTTAGGCATTCTCTAGCAGTCAACCTAGGGTGGTGAAGAAAAAACATGGCTGGTACATAAAAAAAAGAACAGGTTAATAAGAAAACAAGGGTACAAGGGTATTTTCTTCTGCCTGATTCCAGACTTTATTCCTTACCATTTGTTGGGGGTGTCACTACTAGTCTCTGTTCAGAATCCGAACAAATGCATTGACATAATCATTAAGAACAGTCCACCCGTTTAGTCTCAACAAAGGATGAAACTTGACATAAGGCTGTTAAACACAATTACCCTCCTTTGCGTAACACAGTTGTGCGAAAAACAACCGTAAAGAGTTTTGCCAATGCGTTCAGAGATAAAATTAAAAGTCTTAGGTAGAAATTGTTACCTGAACGAACGAACAATCTCTCTAGCAAGTCGGCCACAAGTGATAACAACTTTGCCGGAAAAACTTTGAGAACAAACTTTTTGGATGAAAAACTCTTTCGGTGCGAAGAGTTCTTGGGAAAAGGCTTACCTGATGAGTACTATGATTAAAAAGTTTCTTTTGGTAATGGTGGGTTTTATAAAAACAAGATAGTGGAGATAACTGTTTGACTGGTTTTGCTTTTACGCATTCGAATCACTACTAACTAAAGAAGTCAATTTTTTATTGTTTAACAAAATAGGGTAACTATTTTGTTAAACAATAAAACAGCCACACTAGGAAAATGTACCGAGGGTGCTTTTATAAATATTCAAACCTTCATACACTCGTTATAAAATCAACGTATGCCAATATGATCATAATCTTTTCAGCCGAAAGGCGTGCTTCCCCAAGGGTCGCACTACATACATTTACAATAACTGTACATTTTGCAATAACTGTATCAGCAAAGCAGAAACAAAGGGCAAAACAAGAAAACAAAACAAAAAATATTTCTGTCAGAACGATAATAATGTAACAGTTAATAAATCGAACAAACAACATCAGCCGATCAAATAATTTCATCAACAACAGATTAAATTGAAATGGCGTCAAAAGGAGGAAAACCTGGTAATAATAAATCAATCCTAACCTGACATCTGAAAGTGGAATCCTCAGAGGGGCTGTCAGAGAATGAACGTCATTTTCGATTTCGTAATATTGAGAGCACAGAGACACCAAATAGATAGGTACAGAAGATTCAGGGGAGACCGTAGTATAGTCTCCTCAGGGATGTGCCTTAAAGGGCGTTGCACAGAGGGGGTTCCGGAATGGTCTTTTAAGAGGTAACGGCGCCTCGTCTATGTGCTGATGGTGATCACCGGGGTGGTTTTAGTGAGGTAAAAATCCCACACTCCTCGGACTTATCCCCAAAGTCCGGGCGCCTTTTGAAGGTTTCCGCCCGAAAACAAAAAAAAAAGGTACAGAAGATTAATCTACATACAAAGCGCGCTCGAGCAAGGCACACATAGACACCGTTCACGGACGCGATATCTCGGCTCAATCGCCCGGTCGCACTCGTAAAGTTCGGAGCAACCTGCTGACGTGTGTGCGATCGCCTAGCGTAGGTATAAAAAGTGAAGTATATACATGAGATTGACTTCTGTACTAATCTATTTTGTGACAGAGGTCCTACCATAAGTTCTTAAGGCGTATACCTTAATTTTCTGGCCGGAGTGAAATGCTCACATACTTGTACTTCCGCTTGCGCCCGCATAGGGGCTTGCTGACTTTTAAAAACCATTTTCTTTCCGAAATATTGAGTGTTTTACATATACTATGTACATTCTGAAGAACACTTAAACATCATTTTTTGTGCAAATATATTTCTAGAGATCAAAGCAGTTTGAAAGGAGTAGGGAAAATAAGCGAAAAAATATCGTGTTGTTCTCATTTTTTGAATAAGTATTAACCTTTTGAATGTCTTAAGCTACAAAGTTCGACATAAACAATTGTCTTTCTATTGTGTCTCTAATAAATTACGGCATTCGATGAGTCATACGAAAAAATCATATGTTGATAATATTATAATTATGAATTTACCGAGGAGTAAACTGCAGAAAGTCACTGTTTGTCATCTAAATGGAAGTAAGGGCATTAAGAGCCGGTTGCAGCCATAGAGTATTTTGTAGGTACTGGCCCGGGTCTATGTCGACTTCGCGGCCCCGTTAAAAAGCGATTTTATGAATATAAAAAAAAAAAAAACATAGTAACTAAAACTAAACTACTAAACTAAAAATTAAGTTTATATCATAACACAAAAAAAAATCTACAAAGTTGTTCCTGTAAAGTTGCTTTTACATATTATTTCTGATAAAATCTCTCTTTTACTTTAAAGATGACCATTAACCATAAGTAATTAATAACTCATAAAATCATAATTAAAGTTCCAAGACTATTCATAAGTATAACACCGTGAAAAGGGCGTGTAATTCTCTGTTCAACTGTCAAAGACGCTAGTTCCGCGGCTATAATGCGATACAACAGTAGGAATGCACTTATTCATCGACATTTTAGTCTACTAATATATGTATGTGTGTGTGCGTGTTTTTTTTATGGTGGGAAAAATCATGCATTGGCATCCCCCGCCCTTGGGCGGAGCGGAAGATAGTGTCAGACTCTTACTGACTAAAAGACCCACCCCGTTCTTTCTAGCCTTCATACCGGGGCTCGAGCGCCCTTTCGGATAACGCTGGCCCCAGTAGGTTTCGACCCGGTTGGGTCCCTGCTGTTGCTGAAAACTCCTTGAGGCGCGCGGGAACAGTGCGCGCCGTCGACGACTTGGGCTTGGTCCGGACTGTTACCGGACGGCTGGAGGTGTGTGCGTGTGTAAAACAAAAAAAGAGCAGCTCGAAATATAGCAGACTCGCTTACTTTTAGAGGTATACAAATTGATGGTATAGGAAACAACCACAAATTCACAAAACCGCGTGTTGTTATGTTTGTTGCCAATAACTGCAGGTTTTAATTATACGGCATACATTTTGAAAGAACTCTTGAAGCTGCGTCTCCATTGACACGAAGCGTGGCAGCACGGTATGGAGCGGCGGACGAATACGCAGTGAAGCGACGGAGCGATGCGAAGCAGAGTTTCGGACTGTCTATGCGTAGCTATGTTGAGTACAGGCAAATCCTAGTGGCTGCAATGTCACGTGACTAGTTTACAGCTTCCCCGCTCCGCTTTTCTACCTCTACTCTGCTTCTCCGCTCCGCTTTCCCCCATCACTTTTTAATTTTCTGTGATTTTTTAAACTTGTTTGCAAATCCGTGTCCACTAAACAAGTAGGGAATTTTATGCTATTCTACTGGTTAATGTTGGCATAGCTCCGCTCCGCTTTGCTTATCTTCGTTCAGTAAGAGACATCCTAATAAAACGTAATATTACGCAACAAATGATAACGCAACAGTTTAAACAGTTGACATCGAGTACACATTAAATGTAACACACATTTAATGTGTACTCGACGTCAACACTTTGCCGTGTCATTGTCACGTTAAGAGCTGGTCACTAAGTATTTTGCATGAACTCAGCCCGGGTCTATATCGATTTCGCGGCCCCGTAACAGGGGTTTTGTTATTACAAATGTATAAAAAAAAAGAATTACTGTTCAAGATTTTTGTTTTTGCGAGGCCCCTGTAAAAAACAAGCTTTATTATTTTTTTGTAATTCAAATATTTCCGTGACGTAATCTCGTAGACATACAAGTTTGAAATCGTAAATTAGGATCAGATTCCCGATTATTTTTTATAAATCTAACTAATTTATATCATGTTTTGATTTTTTCCCGGAGGTTCGTAAATTTTAATAAAATATTTTTTCATGGCGTTCTCTTTTATATTTGTTAATTTCCAGAGGTTTGAAAAAGTTCGAAATGAGTAGAACCTGGCCTAAGTTTGTTTTTACAAATTGGCGCAAGGACCAAAATCTTGCGACTTGGTAATGAAGGACCAAAAAATTCTCACAATATATTATTATGGTGATAATTAATATCAACTACAAATGTAAACAGCCGTTTGCGTTTGCGGTCCTTCCGTTCGATTATAATTTAGGCGTGTTCAAGGCCAGAGTAAATAGGCTATTAATAAACTAGTGCATTTCATTATCAACGATTGCATCTCTGCTTACCATCAGGCGGGATTTCAGTCAAGCATTAATTTATATCATTTGCAAAATATGTAACTAGTTTTTTTTTGCGTAGAAATTGTCCTATGAATGTTTCTGCTCAAGCGTAGAGCGAGAGGATGTGTCACGCTTTTACCGCTTTTTTTTCGCGTTCTAGTGCTCTTTTTTAGGTAGGGCCTGTCGTACTGGGGTCAAACCTTCCTTTCAGTAACGAATCCTTGGTCCCAGAAGGCTTCGACCCTGCTGGGCCCTTACGGTTTGCTGACATCTCCTTGAGTTGCACGTGAAATAGTACCTACGCACCGGTCCGGGCGTTTAGCGAACGGTCGGACGGCGAGCTACCTATTGCTCGCCGTCCGCAAGCCCGCGCCTACGGTGGCCGGTACGATAATTCTATAAAACTTTCCCGTAAAACATACTAGACCATCTTTTAGACACAATCCTCACTAAAACTGACTAAAACTCACCTACGTTTTTCTATTTGCCTTTTGCATTCTAGTGACACGTACAAAAGTTCCCGTAACTAGACATATCACAGTCACAATACATTCTAGATCCTCTTTTAGACTTATTTTCGCTGTCTTCACAAACAACAGCTCCGAATTTAATTCTTCCAAATCAATAAAGAAAGCGACTTAATTAATAAACACACAATAATTCAATTACTCCAGCCGCAAAGTGTCTTGTTGTTGTCGTCTCGCTCTGATAACACTTTCTAATCTTTCGTCTCTGTTGCGCACGACCTTCGCGGAAATGCGAGCTGTTTCGCGGTTGGTGCAATTGAAAGGCGTGTGGTAATTTTACTTCCTAATTATAAATTAATTTTCTTGCTTGTTTTAATGTAAGTATAATTTTATTGATAGTATTTTTTTTAAACATGTAAATAGGTCTTGTTTCTGGAACAGAACGCAAAATCAATGTGGGTAATTGTGAAACACACGGTGACTGTTGTGACTAATTGAATGATCGAATTAATTTTACTTAGGAAGCCGAGAGTGGGTCATCGGTCTAACAGTCACGTATGGGATAGTTTAGCAAGAGACTGTTTTGGATCCTTAATCAAAAACTGCGTCCTGTAAAGAACTTTTATTTTTCCGAATTTCTCCGGAGGAGTCTGAATTTCCATCTGTCAGTTCAAGAAACATAATTATCTAACTTATAAAAGTTGTACGCTACCCATATTTATTTTTATTTATTTAAGTTCACCCACAGCACATAATACACATATTGTATAAACAATATTTTAGGTACTGTTTTATTTTTTAATTAGTACAAAAAAATGGGGCTCTATCCGTACTCTTTACTAATCATACTTGTGTAGACAAAAAAACGAAATCCCAAAATTACCTACTTACGTGATAAATCTATAAGTGAATTAATTTACAATTGCTACTATAAAATGCTGCGCGCAGTGTTTTTTTTTTTTTATTTTGATCGTCATTCATTGCCCCACAGTAGGAGAGAGATTTTATAAGCAACAATTTGCTCCCAGGTCAGCAGCTTCACTCGATTAAAAGTAGAAACTTGTTCCAAAGGAACATGACATGTTGGACCTTTTGAGCATTGTGCAGACATAGTACACCTATTACGAAACTGTTTTCTTTTTCTTATAAATATATACCTGCCTGGCTTGTTGATCTAGTGGTTAGTGGCCCTGACTGCTATGCCGGAGGTCGTGGGTTCGATTTCCACCGAGGACAAATGTTCGTGTGATGAGCTTGTACATTTGTTTTGTGTCTAGGTGTAATTAATATATATGTATAGAATAGTCGGCCTTATAATTATATATTATGTTCCCATTGTTGGGACTCAGGCCTCCTCTCTAGGAGAGGGAATGGGCCGTAATCCACCACGCGGGCCTAGTGCGGGTTGGTGGATGTCACATGTCTTCGAATTTTTGGTTCTAGGACATGCCGGTTTCCTCACGATGTTTCATTCACCGTTTTGAGAGCAGTGGTGATGAAAAAAGTTACACAAAGTAATGCGCCTGGCTGGGTTTGAATCCACGACCAACAACTAGTAAATCGGGGCCGTTACCACTTGGCCTCCTATATTCTCTATAATTATGTATGTATTTAGAAATATTTATGTATGTTTATCAGTTGTCTAGTACTCATAACACAAGCTCTACTTAGCTTGGGATAGACGGCGTTGTGTGATAGTTGTGGAACATTAATATTATTATACCTACCAACAGCAAAAACCACTTAAAAGCAGCGCATTTCGTCGCATTGTGCATGAGACCTCGGCTTTATGCTGAGCATTTGGCTTATTTGCGCGGATGTGACGCATATTTTCTCCAAATATAGAAAACGATAGTACTTTATTTTAAATTGGTCCATTCGCGCAAATAAATTGTTTTTATTTGTTTATTTAAAAAGGTATACATTTTAATATACACCAATATTACAATATGCATTATTAAATTATTTATTTTTACAATTTTTTTTTTCTTTGTTTAAAAAAAAATAATATGAAATCGCTCATCACTTAGACGGTATCCTAAAGACAATAAGCGCAGATCTCGCCACGATTACATACCGTCTCGTGCAAGATATTCGGTCAAGTTTAATATATGAAAATGAGCGCCGTACATTATACGTTTTGTTTACTTTCTCGCTTTACTTTGTTGAGTAATTGTCATGAGCACTGTGATGAAAAATTAACGACTTAATGTAAATGTGTAATAAACATAATATTTAGTTGAGAATCGCTTGGGTGGACCCAAACGATCAAAATAGGCTTGCGATGAGAAGTGATATGTAAACAAAGCAGCAAGTTTGTGACAGCAAGGCTAGGATGCAAGATCATGACCATGGTCTTTTTTTGCTTTATGTTGGCGTGGGAGCTTATCAGACCTTTACTGGCTAAAACCACACCAATGTTCTTTCAGTTACTCTTTGCATTCCAGTAGTGGTACTAGAGTGAATAGGCTCTTAATTTATTACACCCCAAGAGAACCGGGCGTTAGCGCACCTATTGTCTTTCTATTGTGTCTGTAATATCCACGATTGGAAGGTTTTGCGCTTCTCCATCAACGATTGCATCACTGCTTACCATCAGGTGGGATCGCAGTCAAGCACTAGTTTATACCAGACTAGCTTTTGCCCGCATACATAAAATATAGCCTATGTCACTCAGGAATAAAGCAGCTTTCTATTGGTGAAAAAATTTTAACAATCCTACCAGTACTTTCAGAGATTACTTCCTAAAAATAAAAAAATAAAAAACTTTAACTCTTTATAATAAATATTAGTGTAGATATAAGACGCATCGTAAGAATACCTTCTTTATAGTGGACCGACGACCAGGGCCAAGTCGGCTATTTTTATAAATTCGCCGTTCCAACACAATGCCATTGTCGTTTTGATAAAAGTTTATAATTTGCTAATTCATAATTATTGATCGTTCATTGATCGGTCAATGGTCTTGTATTATAATTGAGGTAGAATTACAATACCGAGCATATTAAAAGCACTAACTGTGCTATGACGTCGTAATGGTAGGTCACCGATCAAAGGAACTGTCAAAATTTTTGCTGATTATCGCATACGTCAGATATTCATTTGTCATTATGTACGAGATTACCATTCTATGCCATTTTTTTCAATGGAGTGTCAGTGGTTGACCATTGGAAAGTCATATTGATGCCATTAGATTATTAGATTACCAAAACTTGTCAAAATCAGCAACTATGAAATCAATGATAGACCATTCTGACACTATTGTAAATAATAGCAGACTTGAGGCCCATATCCGCATACGTCAGATATTCATTTGTCATTATGTACGAGATTACCATTCTATGCCATTTTTTTCAATGGAGTGTCAGTGGTTGACCATCGGAAAGTCATAGTGACGCCATTATATTAGTAGAATACCAAAACTTGTCAAAATCAACAATTATGAAATCAATGATAGACCATTCTGACACTACTGTAATTGCAGACCTTGAGGCCCAGGTTAGGAACACGGGAATGCTGATGGATGCGAAGCGCACAAGACCGTTCATTGTGGTGACCCTAGTAGAAGCTTATATCCAATATTTAACGTCTTTCAGCTGAAATGATGATGATGATGATGTCAGTTCTAATCTCTCGAACAATAGGCTAGTTGCCGTAAAAAATGTAATTAGTCCGTCTATATAAAATGTAATAATGTTGACCCTTTTTTTATGGTGGGAAAAATCATTCATTGACATCCCCCGCCCTTGGGCGGAGCGGGAGATAGTGTCAGACTCTCACTGACTATAAGACCCACCACGTTCCTTCTAGCCTTCATACCGGGGCTCGAGCGCCCTTTCGGATAACCCTGGCCCCATTAAGCTTCAACCCGGCTGGGTCCCTGCTGTTGCTGACAACTCCTTGAGGCGCGCGGGAACAGTGCGCGCCGTCGACGACTTGGTCTTGGTCCGGACAGTTACCGGACTAATAATGTTGACTCTAGAAACTACCCTATTCGGACACCGCGATGAAAAATAGGTCCTATGTAGTAACGTCGATGACACTATATTGCAAAAAAAAAACCATTTGAGTTTTTTATGTACAGATATTGTCAGAGTACAAAAAGTATAAAAAACTCTTAAAAAGAAAATAAAGATATCTATAGTTGGTTACGTAATATTCAATAACAAGTCGCAACATCGTTCTGGTCTACCGGCAATCTATAGGCTATCTGAATTTTTTACGAAAGTTATATGTACTAGTAAACAAGATGCCTGATTGGGTTTTATTGTAATTTATTACTAAAGGATTTAGTACCAGGAGTATTGCTTCATCATCATTATCACCAGTCTTTTTAATGTTCCCTTTGTTGGGACTCAAGCCTCCTCTATAGGAAAGGGAATCGGCCGTAATCCACCACGCGGGCCCAGTGCGTGTTGGTGAATGTCACATTTCTTCGAATTTTTGGTTCTAGGACATGCCGCTTTCCTCACGATGTTTTCCTTCACCGTTTTGAGAGCAGTGGTGATGAAATAAATTACACAAAGTATTATTATTGGAGTATTATTTAGCCTATACTGTCCCACTGTTATGCAAAGGCCATTCTCCATTCCCGTCATTGATTCCGGTTCTGAGCTATTATCATCTTCCTGCCCTTGTCCTGTATTGTTCGGTGTGACACGGTTTTTTTAACCGACTTCGAAAAGGAGGTTCTATGTTCGGCTGAATGTATGTTTTTTTTTATGTATGTTCACCGATGTCTCGTTCAATTGTCAACCGATTTTGAAATATTGTTTTTTGATTGAAATGTTATACTGCCAAGTTAGTCCCATTGAAATATTGTTGTGATAAGACCATGAATTTCGAAGATATGGCACGAAACTCCTTATAGGATCACAGCAGAACTGTCGTAACAAGTAAAATTGCTTTATTTATACGTGTAGTCGATGACTGGCTGAAGGAAAAGGGGGAAGGGATGTCTCGGACTGATCTGATGATGAAGCCAGAAAGTAAATTAATGCAATCTAACCGTGTTTGGGATTATTAGAATCGTTATAAGATGCTCTCTGGCTATTTAAGTTGAGGTATTTAAGTTTGGCTGAGAGATACTTTTTAGTGGTGGTGCCATAACTAAAAAGTGTAAAATAAAAAAACATTAAAAAAAAATACAACCGACTTCAATGTTAAAAATTACTACAGTATAAAAACGACTAGTAGACGTCTTTCAACTGAAATATTGTTGAATGATGATGTCCTCGATTACACAGATGGCGTCTACAGTGGTCTTCCATTGCAAACAGTCTTGAACTTCGCACTTCACATCACTCTACGTCATCACATTGCTCGTCGCTTCTACTAACACGATGCTACGCCACATTTGATAGACGACCACACTTTGCTCAAACTTGAACTGTTATTTCTAGAGAATTAAAAAAAATATAAAAGCAAAATTAAAAATTAAAAGAAAACCTCGACCCAAAAAATCTATAAAAAGTAAAAGAACAGGTTAAAACGACTCTAATGAGCCCAAACTCGACGTGTATACTAGTAGGCATTCCAGAGTTCCATCAGCTACTTTCCAGTTCTAGCATCAGGTCCTCGTCATCATGAAAAATATTTAGAACTAGTTAAGACGAATCTAATGAGCCCAAACTCGATGTGCTTACTCGAAGGCATTCCAGGGTTCCATCAGCCACTTCCTAGTTCTAGCATCAGGTTTTCGTCATCAGTTTCTCATCGTCATGAGAAAAAAACAGAACCATTTTTAAGATAAATCTAAATAAGCCGAAACTGGATGGGTATTAATACGCATGGTCCGGAGCGAGGAGGAGTGGCAGACGGTCGCCGACTTCTGCGAAGCAGTAATGCTCGCAAAGGCAACGGCGTTATCGCTGCCGCCGCCGTCGCCGGGATTCTGATCCCGATTTCCGGCCAACGTAGACGCGGGCTTGCGGACAGTGAGCAATGGGTAGCTCACTGTCCGGCCGTCCGGTAACTTTCCGGACCAAGCCCTCGCCCAAGCCAGCGCCTCAAGGAGTTGTCAGCAACAGCAGGGGCCCAGCCGGGTCGAAGCCTACTGGGGCCAGGGTTATCCGAAAGGGCGCTCGAGCCCCGGTATGAAGGTTAGAAGGAACTGGGTGGGTCTTTTAGTCAGTAAGAGTCTGACACTATCTCCCGCTCCGCCCAAGGGCGGGGGATGTCAATGTATGATTTTTTCCGACCATAAAAAAAAAAAGGTTACGTCTTTTACCTCCGACCTCCATCATCAGAACAGCGTTGGCATGTAGGCATGTGAGTAATGAGTATTGCAAACATTAGGTCATATATATATATGTGTTTATTAGTAAAGTATACATACATCCATTAAGCGTTTGAGATCCCTGCCACAGCCAACAAACGAGCTGATGACCTTGAATGCCTGAAGAGATCTTCATAAATTGTATATAAGAATCATCTCGATAACGTCTGCTTTCGAATAAAAAAAACGCTTCAAAATCGGTCTATTCGCTGAGAAGCTATGATGCCACGGACAGACACACAGACATACAGCGCCCTCAAACTTATAACACCTCTCTTTTCCGTCAGGACTTAAAAAAACAGAAAATGTATAAACTTTTTCAATACTAGGCCGGACATGTCTGCCTCATATCAATCGAGCTGTAGGCGTTCAAAAGACAAAATTGGTACTCTGAAATCATGACATGACATCACGGGGTCGCAGCAGACCAAAAAAGAGAATGTGATGATCATAGAAATTGATCACTCATAGTAAATATACTACGAGTATAACGATATATCAATCCTCGTTTGGCCTACTTTATTTGGGCCATCTATTACCATAGAAATCCTACATCAATGATATGGCCAAACGAAGATTGACATATCATCGAATGTTAACGGTTTAAACGATCTGGCCAGTTTTTTGGCCATATCATAAAACGATAAATTTCTATGATCTGGGCCTCAAGTCTGCTATTACAACAGTGTCAGAATGGTCTATCATTGATTTCATAATTGTTGATTTTGACAAGTTTTGGTATTCTACTGATATAATGGCGTCACTATGACTTTCCGATGGCATAGAATGGTAATCCCGTACATAATGACAAATGAATATCTGACGTATGCGGTAATCTGCGAAAATTTTGACAGTTCCTTTGATCAGTACCTACCATTACGACGTCATTGCGCAATGAGTGCTTTTAATAAGCTCGATATTGTCATTGTACCACAATTCTATTACAAGACCATTGACCGATCAATGATCAATCAATATGAATTACCATTAGATTACAAACTTTTAGCAAAATGACAATGGGATCGTGTTGGAATGACGAATTTATAAAAATAGCAGACTTAGGCCCCAGGTCATGACATATACAGGGTTACTTGTAAAACACTGGCCACCTCTCGGGTCTATGTTTCTAACGTCATAAACAACCACTTTTGTTCTATGATTTTTAAAAATTTATCATATTTCAGTTCAACAGATTTTCATACAAAAACTAAAAATATTCAAATTGAACGCTCTAAATATTACGAAGTCTATGCGAGAAAAGCGATACAATAGCGGAGGGGAGCGATATACAGATGTAGGTAGGTTTAGAAAAATACAGAGTTGAAATGTGTTAGATAGAACAACAAAATCTTGAAGGTTCGTTTTTGGTAAATGTATTATGTTTTGTAAAAAGTCATAGAACAAAGATTGTTGTTTACGATGTTAGTAATACAGTCGTGAAAGATTTTTAGTGTTTTACAAATAACCCTTTACAAGATATTAGCTTTTGCCAGCTACTTCGCCCACGTGAAATTTAGTTTCTTCATTAAAGCTTTGTCGAATCCCTGTTTTACCCCTTAGGGGTTTCGTAAAATTCGTTCTTAGCGAATGTCTATACCTTATGGAACCTACCTAAATTTTAAGTTTGTAGGTGTTATAGTTTCTGAGAGTTCGTGATTAAACAGTGAGTGATCCGCCAATTTACGTATGTTGATACTGCTAGGCTAGTCTATTTTAGTTATTTTCATAGTATTATGTCATACGGTATTTCACTGTGGGGACGGGCTGCTGACATCTAATCAATATTTATACTACAGAAAACAGCCATCAGAGCTATTTACAATCTCCACCGGTGCGATTCTCTAAGGGAACTGTTTAAGGATATTAACATCACGACGGTGCCTTGTCAATATATGAAAACATCATGCACGTTAGAAAAAATCTTCATCTTTTTAGCAAAAGAGGCGATAGACATAACTATGTTAATAGAGGTAGGGACCAATTAATTCAACCAGGCTTCAGATTGGCTAAAGTGGCCTCTTTTTTCATGGGGTACTGTTTAAAGTGCTATAATAAAATACCTCCCCAAATATTAGAACTCAATGAAACGAAATTTAAATCTTGTATAAAACGCAAACGCACACTATGCAGGCAGGCATATTATAAGTTGGAGGATTATATTCTAGATAAAAATGCTTGGCTCAATGCTAGTCTAGCTCCACTACCACTTGGGTGTATTGATTAGTTTGGAAACCATTATTTTTATTATTATTTTTGTAATTTGAAAACATAATTGAAGCTTGTGATCATATTACTTTTGTTTTTTGGAAACCATAGCATTGTTTAACGTGGCAGCACGTTTTTTTTCCAATTTGTCTTTTTCTTTTTTTTTTTGACATTTGAGCATGGCAGTTGAGAGTTTGTCATGCTCACTCTAATGTCTCGCTGTTAGTGGCACGTGTTATTGGGTCATTCGGTTCCCTTAAAAACGGTTGAGCTGAGTGGGGCTAATGCACGCGTCATGCTCGTGAACGGGTGCTGTCAGTTGAGACTGGTCATCTCTTAGCTGCCAGTGGCTTAATTCAGTTTGTATCTTTTAATTATTATTATTTTTATTTTATTGTTTACATTGTGCTTGCACAATAAAAGCAACATGAAAATTTGTAACCAAGCATTATATGTAACACATAATATGATTTAAAAGAGTGTCCATGGAGTTTCTTGCACGTTCTTCACCATAGAGACCTACTCTTTGGAACGTGCAATTTAGCTTCACTTTTCTTGGTCTGACCGACATTTGACTATTCAAAAGTGCCTGCAAATGGTCTTTCTGAAATAAATGATTTGGATTTTTATTTTTTGATTTGAGTGGTATTTCGCTTTTAGATATATAAAAGGATTTGTAACTTATACCTGAATCTTGAATATCTTTCCATTATATGCAATTATTATAATAATCGTTGCGTCTTTTAAATATTCAATTTAAATGCTTTTAATACGTGTAAGTTTCATCTAATATGGAAATAATAACGAATAGCATTTAAATGTCATATGGTCTATTTATAGTTAACGTTATTGTTATGTCTGTAATATAATATGCAATTATATTTTTATAGCTTCAATAAAATCAAAGTTTGAAAAAAACCATTACGACATTATCCTCCAATAAAAGGAAAATCAAAAGTACAACATTACTTTTAGTATATGCAAAACACGAATCTACGCACGAAATTTTATTAATGTATCATGAAAAGTCACAAAGTTATAAGCTTGATAAATCATATAGTCATAGTCCCCGGGCCATCCAGGCGACTAAGGGCAGGTTTTGCATTAATACTACTGTTTGTTGACTCCTAATACCGCTTTGGCCTGCCGTGACCTGTGTTGTACTTAGTGTCGGATGGTGTCCAACTTGTAACCTTTTTAAATATTTTTGTGAAAACATTATGAAATGCTGTAAAAATTATTGGAATCTAAGTTACTGATTCTGAACAAACTATATTAAGTTTTCGCACTAAAATTAATCATCAGCATCATCATCATCGGCCTTATAATGTTCCCACTGTTGGGACTAAAGCCTCCTCTTTAGGAGAAGGGAATTAAACTAATGTCGTATATTAAATACTTATTAATTGGGATTTTTGAAAATGAATTATATTGTTATATGTTGTTGAAATCTCTACAATTCGGACAAAGCGTTTCACTTCGTCGTTTGTACCGCGCGATAATACTGAAACAATTTGCCTGCTGGGTAGTTTCTAGGGTCAAAATAATTAAATTTTATTTAGTCCGTATTTTAGATTATAAAAAAATATTGGACAGGTATTTTTTCTATTTTCGAATAAACAAAAAATAATAAAGACAATTATAGCCAATTAAAGTTACATGTGACGTCTCCTCATGCGAAAAAATGCAGCACAATGTGATGTCACACGTAACTTTAATGGGCTATATCTTTGCCATTTTTGGTTTGTTTTACAAATAAAAAAATACGTGTACCTTATTTTTGAATAATCTAAAAGACGGACTAATTACATTTTTTCCGGCAACTAGCCTATTTAGGTGTCTTCAAGGGATGCGTGAATAGGCTCCTAATAAACAAGTGCTTTTCTAGAGCTCGAGTTATCTGATGAAAACTCCGAAAGACCACGTAACACAAATTCCTTTAATGCCACTTAACATAGAAAAGTAAATGCCAGTCGCCGCCAAACCGGAACGTTGTGTTGTAATGAGCTAGTAATCCTAACAGCCCTGCAATAGAAACCTGCCGTGCGTTTACTTCACATAGGTGTAGCTATTTCGTCCTAGCTTCTACCAGTGGCTTTTCCACCGGATTCGTGCGGAAAAAACGCCTGGGTGTTTTTAGGGTTCCGTAGCCAAATGGCAAAAAACGGAACCCTTATAGATTCGTCATGTCTGTCTGTCTGTCTGTCTGTCCGTCCGTATGTTACAGCCACTTTTTTCCAAAACTATAAGAGCTATACTGTTGAAACTTTGTAAGTAGATGTATTCTGTAAACCGCATTAAGATTTTCATACAAAAATAGAAAAAAAGCAATAAATTTTTGGAGTCCCTATACTTAGAACTGAAACTCAAAAAAATTTTTTTCATCAAACCCATATGTGTGGGGTATCTATGGATAGGTCTTCAAAAATGATACTGAGGTTTTTAATATCATTTTTTTCTAAACTGAATAGTTTGAGCGAGAGACACTTCCAAAGTGGTAAAATGTGTGTCCCCCCCCTCTTACTTCTAAATTAAGAGAATGATAAAACTAAAAAAAATATATGATGTACATTACTAAAAAACTACCAACGAAAATTGGTTTGAACGAAATCTAGTAAGTAGTTTTTTTTTTAATGCGTCATAAACCGAAAAAAAATACACTAATATTAAAACATCGATCAAAGTTACAACACATTACAAGAACTGTTTATATTATGTTACTTGCTGCTACGGAACCCTTCATGGGCGAGTCCGACTCGCACTTGGCCGGTTTTTTTTATTATTATTGAGGCTTGCGTTTGACAACCATCTCACGGGATGGTACGCGATGATGTGGTCGACGATGGAGCACGCTTGCCTAGAAGTAACCTATTCACTCTTGATTTGAAGACCACTAAGTTGTAGCTATCAGGAAACACAGACTCCGGTAAGGAATTCCACTTGTTGGCTGTACGCATGATAAATGTGTTTCCAAAACGCTTTGTGCGTATGGGTGGGATGTCGACCATGTACCGATGGCGCAACGCTGTACGTCTCTGTGTGTCACCATTGTATGGACCGCCTGGAGGACAGTATGGAGCATAATTATGGTAGAGGTGTATTCCACCCGGGTAGAACACTACCGTGTCCGCGTGGTGATGCCCGGTGGCAGCGATCTCTCGTTCCGGGCCTTGGTACAGGCCAGAGGGTCATGGCAATTCGGATGGTGCGGGGATACCGCACGATTTCCCGCGAAGCGGCGAGCCTTCTGGCTGGCCTACCACCGTGGGATCTGGAGGCAACAGTCCTTGCACACATGCACGACATGCGCGTGGAGATGCAACGCCGGGGTGAAAGTCCTCTGCCGCGACAGGTCGCGGCATGGCGGACAGAGCTCCGGCGGGATCTCATGGTGGAATGGCGTCAGCGACTATCGCAACCCAGTGCTGGGCACGCCACAATTATGGCGATAAGTCCCCTCTTTGAGGCGTGGCTGGAAAGACCTCACGGCGTCCTTACCTTCCGCATGACACAGGTCCTCACCGGAAATGGCAAGTTCGGGAGGTTCCTGTTCCGAATTAAAGCGGAAGTGACGCCCGGGTGTCGCCACTGTGCGGAACACCCGGAGGACACGGTGGAGCACACAATCGCGGTGTGCCCTGCTTGGGTGGAGCATCGCCGTGCCCTCGTGGGGGTGATCGGCGGCGGAGACCTCTCGCGCCGGGCCTTGGTCGAGGCCATGGTCCGGAGCGAGGAGGAGTGGCAGGCGGTCGCCGACTTCTGCGAAGCAGTAATGCTCGCCAAGGAGGAGGCCGACCGCATCAGGCAACGGCGCTCTCGCCGCCGCCGGGATTCCGATCCCGATTTCCAGCCACCGTAGGCGCGGGCTTGCGGACAGTGTGCAATGGGTAGCTCGCTGTCCGGCCGTCCGGTAACTGTCCGGACCAAGCCCAAGTCGTCGACGGCGCGAGCTGTTCCCGCGCGCCTCAAGGAGTTGTCAGCAACAGCAGGGACCCAGCCGGGTCGAAGCCTACTGGGGCCAGGGTTATCCGAAAGGGCGCTCGAGCCCCGGTATGAAGGCTTGAAGGAACGGGATGGGTTTTTTAGTCAGTAAGAGTCTGACACTATCTCCCGCTCCGCCCAAGAGCGGGGGTTGTCATAAGATGATTTTTTCCATCGAAAAAAAAAAAAAAAAAAGGCCTTGGTACAGGCCATGATCCGGAACGAGGAGAAGTGGTAGACGGTCGCCTCCTTTTGCGAAGCAGTAATGTTAGCAAAGGAGGCCACACATACACGCGCGAGTGAGCGGCCCTCACGCCCCAGCTGTCGGGATCCTGGTTGCATGTCATTTGCAAGCCCACGCCTATGGTGGCTGGAAATCGGGGTCGGGATCTCTGCTGCGGCATGAGGACGTCCGTTCCCTCACGCGTACAACCGTTTTCTTCGTTAGCAATACTGTTTTCGCGTGCAAAGGGTTAATAAAGACATATAAATAATGATCACTCATATGAGTAAGAACCATCTCGTTTCCGATTTTCCATTCCAAGTGTTAATTAAAAAACATTACCTGATCATTTTCAGCATGAAATCGGAAAATCCGCACCAGTTCATTAATGAAACATGTCAAAGCATAAATTTATCTTTGCAGAAGATGTTATTTTTAAAATGGTTGGTTTTTTTTCCCAACTGTAAAAATTGAATTTTCTAAATCCCTTAAAATCCCAAAATTTTATGTTTCTCATCCCAGTACTTTTAACCAAGCGTTGATATAATAGTTAAGAGGTAACCAGACCGTTGCAAATCAACGTCCCAACTAAGATGAGCCTGCCAGTTTCAATCCATGTAGACAGCAGTTTTAATCCATGACCTTCAACGCCCTTGATTGGGAGGCGCGTTTTCCCAACCGCTGAACGTGATGGCGCGTGGTTTATTTAGCCGCAACACAAACCAAACATACACACCAAGGTCACCTTGGCTGAAATGCACACACATACATAGATAAACTACCTACAGGTCATTAAACTCGTTCAGATGACGTTTTCTTAAAGAAATTTATTTCGTACATGCGTAAATTAATACGAGTTGTGAGAAAAAGGAACTTTATTTTTTAATTTTGTCTTTACAAATCGATAGTGTTTCATGTACCGGATCGACCCTCCACGGGATTAAAACGATTAAAATATAACGGTGTATATCTTACTTATGTTTCTGTGTCCCCTAGATGGGGCAGAGGGCGTCCATAGTACGCCGCTATCCCGTTCAGTCTTGAGCTTCGCTTTTCATTTCGCTCTAGGTCTTCCCAATGTTCTTCGCCTCTGCGATGACCGTTCGTCGCCAGGTCTACTTAGAGCGACCACGTTTACACTTTCCTTGAGGGTTCCAATCTAGGGCTTGCCTTGGTTCAGGATCCCTTCGGAGCGTGTGGCCAATCCAGTTTCTTTTTTATATGTAGGTATATAATTTATTTTGATGCTTCCATTACTCATGTCAGGGACAGTGCGTACATTAAACTTTTGCAACCAGGGTAATGTGTTACTATTAATAAACAAAAAATAGGAAGGTGAGTATTGAGTAAGAAATACTGCGTAAGGATATTTCGAAATAAGTTATTATTAGACACATGACTTGTACCTAATTAGATTTGTTTATTATAACTTAAATGCTAATGAAACACTGTACAAAGGCGGATTTAATGCCTTAGGCATTTTTTACGTTACCCTGTGTTCAGAGACATAATTGGTAGGTGCAACTTAATAGAAGACAAACGGAAAAGAAATAAATACAATAATGATTTTTCCAAATCGATTTTTTATTGAGACGGAACAACAAATTTAATGTTTTCTGATTTATTCCTATACTAGCTGTCAGCCCGCGACTTTGTCCGCTTGTACTTCAGTTATCGCAATCTAAACGTATTTTCCCGTGGGAATAAGATGTTTTTCCGGGATAAAAAGTAGCCTATGTTCTTTTCCATGTTAAAGGCTATATGCATGCCAAATTTCATCCAAATCCGTTCTGCCGTTTTTGCGTGATTCAGTAACAAACATCCAGACATCCACACTTTTATATTTATAATATTAGTTAGGATATCTGTGCTCTAAACCTTGCCTTGTGCCAAATTTCCGGAGTGAGCGCATTTTATTGACAGATCCGACAGATTTACTGAATAATAAAGAAAGGGAAGGATCCCGAGTGTCGTGAGGGACATCGTAGAAGATGATTATTTCTGAGTCAGAGCGAATTGAAGAAGGAGCTTATTCAGAAAAGAATAGGTACTGGGTTGTCATTTAACGTTGTCAAATTGACCAACAATATATCCTGCGTTATGTTTTATTTTAATTATGGTGTGTCTTACACCAATTATTTGTTCACAAAATAAAATCTAGACTGAGTATTCCGAGTATAGTTTTGTGTAAACAAATCAATTAAAGCCATGCACATCATTCAGTGTGCAGAAGTGGTGGCCGAGTGGTATCAACCCCGACTAACGAGCTGTAGGTCGCGAGTTCAAACCCAGCCAGGCGCATTACTTTGTGTAATTTATTTCATCACCATAGCTCCTAAAACGGTGAAGGAAAACATCGTGAGGAAACCGGCATGTCCTAGAACCAAAAATTCGAAGACATGTGACATCCACCAACCCGCACTGGGCCCGCGTGGTGGATTAAGGCCCATTCCCTCTCCCTAGAGAGGAGGCCTGAGTCCCAACAGTGAGAACATTATAAGGCCGACTATGCTATGCTATACATCATTCACAGTGGTTCATTAAAATTACAAAATCACATATTTTATGTAATGTCACGTAAATGCATTCTAAAATATTGTAAGGGCAGTTGCGGGATACTGGACAGCGTTGTAGCGTCATGAAGACTGAGCGTTGCGTGTCAAGTTGGGAGACATTTTGTCCCCTACACATTGTGGCATTGTGGGCTTATGTCCAATAGTGGACGTCTTTCGGCTGTTATGATGACGATGACGATAATGTGTCGGGAGCATTATGACTCCTCATGTACTTAAGGATCACAAACACAAGACGTACCGCGTTGCGCCACCAGTACATGGTAGACATTCCACCCATTCGCACAAAGCGTTTTGGGAACACATTTATTGTGCGTACAGCCAAGGAGTGGAATTTCCTGCCGGAGTCCGTGTTTCCTGCTAGCTACAACTTAACCTTTCGATCGTGGAAATTAGAATAGAAAGACAATAGGTGCGCGAACGCTTGGGGTTTAATGAATTAAGGATGTTTAAGTCCAGAGTATTCACTCTGGACTTAAACATCCTTAATTCATCAGGTTACTTCTAGGCAAGCGTGCTCCATCGTCGACCACATCATCGCTTACCATCAGTTGAGATGGTGGTCAAACGCAAGCCTATCAATAATAAAAAAGACGTGTGGCACTCGGCGACTGCCGCGGTAAAGCTATTGCATAGTATTTTTTATCAACTTATGCAATTATAATTATTTATTTTTTTAATTTATGCAGTATTTTTTTTCCTTTGTTTTTTTTCTTTGATATTAATTGAAGTTACACTTTTTGAGCTTGGTGACCGATAAGAAAACCAATGAGTCCCCACTGTTACACACCCCCCGGTGTTAGGTTATTTTCGTTACGGAATTTCTGGATTCGGTCTCCACGCTCAAGGCCCGCGATGGAAGCTATGCAATAGCTTAAAAAAACGCTTAGCCATTTTTATGAATAAGACTGGAAGTGAATAGCTACATTTCCAGCCAAATATTTCTTACAAAAAATAATGATCTTATTGGAAACTCAAGTTCACGATTAAAGAATACAATTGGCACATACGTACACACAGGTTCCTCGCTTGAATAACTGTTGCAAAGGAAGGATATGGATATATATTACGAAAATATAGTAATTACATATACATTGTTACTAGAAATGAAATGAAGTAACTGTAAGGTAACTTAGATATTTCATTATTTTTACAAAGTAACAATACTAACGCCTCTAAGGGCCGATTTCTGATTAAGATCGTGGCAAACTCTACTTAAAAGCATTGTGACAGGTTTTCAGTCTATAATTAGAGAAAATCCCGGGAATCTTGAAGTCAAGAGTGAATAGGTTACTTCCCATTCCCACTGCTAGGACTCAGGTCTCCTTTCTAGGAGAGAGAATGAGCCGTAATCCATCACGCGGACCCAGTGCGGGTTGGTGAATGTCTCATCTCTATGAATTTTTGGTTCTGGGATATGCCGGTTTCCTCACAATGTTTTCCTTCACCGTTTTGAGAACAGTGGTAATGAAATAAATTACACAAAGTAATACACCTGGCAGGGTTTGAACCCGGGACTTACAACTCGTAAGTCGGAGCCATGTCCACTCGGCCACCACTGCTCTCATAAAAAAATTTAGGAAAATACAATAATGTATTTTAAAAAATCACATTCAAACTTGCCCGGCTTCAAACGCCTCTTCGGAAATGTTAGGCAGGTGTCATAACCAGTAGGGCATCACGACACTGATGACGTAACAATACCATCAAAATAATAATAAGTACCTTTGTAATTTATCATAGGTTTATCTATGTTTCTATCTACCTTGACACCCTTATCCACGTTTTACAACACCTTCAAGAAAATTCGACTTATTTGCTGAAGCACACCTTTATACGCTCATACATGAATAATTTAATGATTTCAATACAATTTACTGAACTTTGCGTTAGCCCCCTTCTTAAAAGGCATTGCGAAAATATTGGGTCGCCAGCGTTTGTGCGGTTTTAACGACAGTTGTACTAAGTGCATAGAAGCGATGTGGTGGTTCTTAGTGTTCTGTGTTGTTGGGGCGCTTGGACAAAATGTTACCGAGAGAGGTAAATAAAACTAGTTTTTTTTTTAGAAAGTTGATTTAGGTTTAAGTCAAGCGAACGCCGGCGTTCCCTCTTATTATCTTTCTATTGTGTCTCTAGTTATGGTAATCGAAAGGTTCAATTAAGAATTTTATTTTTAATAGATGGTTAACAGTGGGATAATACGGGCTAAATACTTTTTTTCTGCCAATTCAATCGAATCTCCACCATCTTTTAGAGCAGAAGGCTTAGTCGGCAGTATTAAAGGAAATTAAGAATCTTTTTTATCTATAATTAATTTTACAAAGAGGTAAAGTTTGTTTTTTTTGTTTGTTTGTTTGTAATTTTTTTTCAACGATAGGTATAAGGCTGCTTTATTCCTGAGTGACACAGGCTGTATTTTATGTACGCGAGTGATGTTGTGGGCAAACGCTAGTTATTTATAGATGGCTAACAGTGGGATAATACAGGCTGAATACAATTTCTTTTTTCTGCAAATTAAATTGAATTCATGTTTTTTTTTTTTGGGGCATACATTTTATTCGGCAGTATTAAGAGATAAGTAATTAGCGATTTTGTGTGTGACCCATATCTCTAGCGAACAATATAAAGATAACTCCTCCGAAATGGTTTGACCGATTTTTATGCCTTTTTTGTGTATATTTAAAGTTGTCAAAAAATATACCTGTATAAATTTTGACATTTCTATTTTGACTACCTAGCGGCTTGTCTAGTGTAGGTGTAGTTGTGTAGCTACTACAGAAATGTCTACTATTACACCGGAACCTTAATTATTATTTTATTGTTTCTTTCAGTTAGTTCCAAGTTGCATTTCAGGGTTGTTCGAACAATATAAAGATAACTCCTCCGAAATGGCTGGACCGATTTTTATAACTTTTTTTGTGTATATTTAAAGTTGTCAAAAAATATACCTGTATTTTTGACATTT
This sequence comes from Mythimna albipuncta, assembly GCA_929112965.1. Taxonomy (NCBI): domain Eukaryota; kingdom Metazoa; phylum Arthropoda; class Insecta; order Lepidoptera; family Noctuidae; genus Mythimna; species Mythimna albipuncta. Next base: position 15,579,435 of record OV815982.1, on the reverse strand, counting down.
CTATTTTGACCACCTAGCGGCTTATCCGGTGTGTAGCTGTGTAAATAAAAATAAAATAAAATAAAAAAGCCTTTATTCTACTACTTACATTAATTGAGTTACTTAATTTTACACTTTACATTTAGTTAAATATTTTATAATACTTATCCTATATAATATAAAAATCATCCCTAAGTAGTAGTCGCCTCTTCGGCGTAGGCCTCCCCCAATACTTTCCAATGATTCCTGTCCCTAGCCATTGTCATCCACCCAGGTCCAACTCTCTCACGAAAAATGTCTTCTGCTGCTGCAGCAGTGTAGCTACTACTAAAATATCTACTACTACACCGGAACCTTAATTATTATTTTATTGTTTCTTTCAGTTAGTTCCAAGTTACATTTCAGGGTATTTTTCAAATGTCAAAAGAGCCTTTAATTTTTTAACGAGTAAAAAAGTCTAAAAATAGGTCGTCAGCATTTTTTACCATCCTACCTCTACCGCTAATTTTTTTCTACACTAATATTATAAAGAGGTAAAGTTTATTTTTGTTTGTAGATGGAAATCTCTGAAAGTACTGATCCGATTGCGAAAATTTTACACCGATAGAAAGCTGCTTTGTTTCTAATTGAAATAGGCTATATTTTATGTAAGCGGAAGAAGTCGCGAGAAAACCCCAGTAACTTATATGGCAGAACAACGTTTTTCGAGTAGTTATATTCTTTTTCCACTTTTTTTTTGTGTGGACCACGCATTATTCGGCCGGATTAAAATAGTGCTATAGGCTTGTTTATAATCCGATCTGGCAGATATTTCACTATAATTCATTTCCGTCAGATTCTCATTTTATTTATTTACTAGCTGTGCCCGCGACTTCGTTCGCGTGGACTACAGGATTATGATTTTTTTTTCTAAAATAAATGTAATCTAAGTTACTCCTTACTACATCAGCTACCTGCCAATAAATATCTCGTCAAAATCGGTCCAGCCATTTCAGAGATTATCTGGAACAAACGGACAGACAGACAAAAATTGCAAAAAAAATATATTTTGGTATAGGTACCGTATATATATTTCAATATTACAAACAGACACTTCAATTATATTTTTATGTATAGATGTATAGATAAGTATAAGTGAGCGCTATCACTACAATAATCTTACATTAAACATAATCTTACAGCACAATCAGATCAACATAAAAAAAAACAATTAGCTTCAAACAATGTCTTTTTTGCAAACTAAAAATTATTTTCTTCCGCTCTAGTTGAAGTGAGAGGGAGGAGTGTCAAACTTATACTGGTTAAAACCACCTATAATAAATACAGTAGCCCTTTTCCGAGGTAGGCAATCATCAAATATAATATATCTATAGATAATAGTTAATAATATAATATTCCACAACTATCACACAACGCCGTTTAGTCTCAAGCTAAGCAGAGCTTGTGTAATGAGTACTAGACAACTGATAAACATACTTATATGTTTCTAAATACATATTATAAATAAATTACACCCAGACACAGAACAAATGATTATGCTCATCACACAAACATTTGTCCTGGGTGGGAATCGAACCCACGACCTCCGGCATAGCAGTCAGGGCCACTAACCACTACACCAACAGGCCAGTCAGTATGACTTTTTCCTCTGTATGGTAGAGCGATAGGGAGAGTCCAACCTGACTAAAACCCACACATGCTCGTTCAGTTGCCTTTTATATTCCAGAACCACGATAAGTATTTCAAACAATCACTGGCCAATGTATAGGTAGTTAGTTTCATTGTCTCATTTATTCGGTTTAATAATAGCAAATGTAGCCATTGTTATTAATTTAATTGTGATAATTTCGTGTAACGTGTGACCAATAATGTCATTTCATACTCTTTTTTATTCCCAGTAATTCCAATCAATACACCGCTAAATTTTAATCGTTTTAATCCCGTGGATCGTTTTAATCGAGTTCAATGTCCCGTAGTTAATAGTCGGCATTGCGTACAAACCACCAACCCGCACTGAGCCCGTGTGGTGGATTACAGCCCATTCCCTCTCCTAGAGAGGAGGCCTGAGTCCCAACAGTGGGAACATTAAAAAGGCTGATGATGATGATGATGATAATGTTGCGTAAAAACTACCTGCAGGTCATTGAACTCGCTCAACTGACGTTATTTTAAAGACATTAATTTCATACATGCGTAAATTAAAACGAGTTTTGAAAAAAGGTACTTTATTTTTTAATTTTATCTTTACAAATCGACAGTGTTTCATGTACCGGATTGACCCTCCACGGGATTAAAACAATTAAAATTAAACGGTGTATACCTAACTATCAAATTCAAAAATTTATAAATCATATTGGTTAATTCAGATTCACTTATAGTACATAATTGTACAATATTATTTTTAGTATATGCGAAATCTGTACATAATTTATTCAGAATCAGTAACTGAATGGATTCCAATAGTTTTTATACTGTGTTAAATTTATTCCCAAAAATATTGTTAAAAAGATCGCAAGTTAGACACAAGGCAGGTCATAGCGGGCATTAGGAGCCAGCAAACAGCGGGGTGCAAGTGCAAAACAACCCCTCAGTCGCCTGGATGACCTTTTATTTTTTATGTATGAAAAACACCCTTACGTGAAATATGACAGCGTAAATATATAATGTTATTTGTTTATTTACATTTCATCGATGACTGGCTACGTCATAAAAGTAAATTAATATTATGAATGATGATAGAGTCTGTCTAAAAAGTCAACCGACTTGAGTAACTGTTAGAGTAAAAAAAATTTTTACAAAAAAAAAAAAAATACCTGACCGTCTTCACTAAAAAAAACAATAAAACCATCAAAATAATTTTAATTTTGGGAGTTGGTGTTTCTCGATATTGTTTGTTCCTTATTTAACACCGACTTCCAATATTGCGTTTTAGAGCACAGTGTGGTGTTCCGAAATATAGTAGATAAAGGAGCCCCATTTTTTTTGTACTAATCATAAAATAGAGGTGGGTATACTATATAGTTTGCTTGTTCCTTAAGTTAAGAATACAGTTCGTAAACAACTATAATATGATACGATTGTCGTAAATACAAAAAATATTCAAGTACACAATTTCGCCTGCTTCCGCCTAGCCCGTTCCATCAACGGACTACCAGACGTACGGCGATGCGCCACTGGTACATGGTGGACATCTCATTTACACGCACAAAACGTTTTGGGAACACAATCATTGTGCGTGCTGGTAAGGAGTGGAATTCCTTGCCGGAGTCTGTGTTTCCTGATAGCTACAACCCGGGAATGTTTATGTCGAGAGTGAATAGGTTTCTTCTAGGTAAGCGCGATCCATCAGCGATCGCATCATCGCTTTCCTTCAGGTTAGATAGCCGACAAGCGCGAACCTATCAACAATAAAAAAGTATCAAAGCGTTTTTTTACTTCTACGTCAAAGTCAAAGCATTTATTTCAAATAGACCATTTGCAGGCACTTTTGAATAGTCCAATGTCGGTCAGTCCAAGGAAAGTGAAGCTAAATTGCACGTTCCAAAGCGTAGATCTTTATGGAGAAGAACGTGCAAGAAACTCCATAGACACTCTTTTAAATCATACTATGTGTTACATATAATGCTTGGTTACATATTACTTGTTGTATGTATACTTGTCCTATCATGTGAGCACAATGTAGATAATGAAATAAAAATGTAAAGTAATTAAAAGATAGAAACTGAATTAAGCCACTGGCAGCTAAAAGATGACCAGTCCCGTCTGACGGCACCCATTCACGAGAGCAAATGATTATATATGACACATACATTTGGTGGGAATCGAAACCACGACCTCCGGCATACCAGTCAGGGCCACTAACCACTAGATCAACAGGCCAGTTAACTTCGACTTTCTAACACGGGTAGTATGTCACTTTGTCTAGATGATCATTACAGATTTCGCATTATTGGCCAAACTAAAGAGTATTTTATTTTATTAAGCTATTGCATAGCTTCTATCGCGGGCCTTGAGCGTGGAGACCGAATCCAGAAATTCCGTAACGAAAATAACCTAACACCCCCCACTCATTTGTTTTTTGAGCATGGTGACCGATAAGAAAACAAATGAGTGAACAATCAATCAAAATTCAATTCAATGTGTGAAAGTGTAACTTCAATTAATATCAAAGAAAAAAAAAACAAAGGAAAAAAAATACTGCATAAATAAAATAAATAAATAATTATAATTGCATAACTTGATAAAAATGCTTTGCAATAGCTTTACCACGGCAGTCCCCGAGTGCCACACGTCTTTTTTTATTTATTTTATTTTATTTTATTTGGGTGGCTTACAGCTGACAATACAAGATAGACGTTAAAACGTATTGATGAACCAACTATTGCAAATAACTATCGCTATTGTCAGTTCAATTTTAGTTACTGTCATTGGTCTGTTTTTTATTTTCTTCTTTTGTATTTTAGTGAATAAAGTGACTCGAACAATGAAGAAATTATTTTGTAATTCTTACGCGAGAAATGAACGGTGAAGGAAAACATTGTGAGGAAACTGGCGTGTTCTAGAACCTGTAATTCGAAATCACGTGACATTCGCTAACTCGCACAGGGCCCGCGTGGTGGATTACGGCCCATTTCCTCTTTTAGAGAGGAGGCCTTAGTCCCAGCAGTGAGAATATTATAAGACTGAATATTTTATGTATGTATGCTGTGTCGATATGTACATACCTAAGCGAGGAATGCTCAGAATGATGTTGCAAATAGGTTTCGTGGCGTTATTGCTGTTCGTTCTCTGAACTTAGTAGCTATGGGATACTTACGTCAGTGCGAAAGCCGTATCATCGAAGTTTGTTTGTTTTCGAAAACTTTTCAACGATAACTCTAAACTGTGAAGCCTTGTTAAGTCGACTTTTTGTTACTGCGATGGTTCGTTACATCGAAAAACTTTACTGCGAACGATTTTAAAGCGAAAACATCATACTGCGAAGCCTTGTTCAATGGATGTCTTGTTACTACGATGATACCTTATAGGGCTACGGAATTCGTCGAAAGAGTTACCGTGCCCATTAAATGTAAAAATCAGCTTCAGTTGGTTCGGCGCGCACTGTTCCCGCGCACCTCAAGGAGTTGTCAGCAACAGCAGGGACCCAGCCGGGTCGAAGCCTACTGGGGCCAGGGTTATCCGAAAGGGAGCTCGAGCCCCGGTATGAAGGCTAGAAGGATTGGGGTGGGTCTTTTAGTCAGTAAGAGTCTGACACTATCTCCCGCTCCCGCCGCGGGAGTTGTCATTGGATGATTTTTTTCCACCATAATAATAATCAAAAAGCTTCAGTTGGTTGATTTTAATCAGTACCTAAAAGTCCCACTGCCTTTCGCTCCACCCTAGAGCGAGATAAGTCAATGGATGATTTCTCACTTTAAATAAAAATTCTTTTAAACTTAAAGAAAATTGATAGATGCCTCGTAATTACCGGATATTCAATTATAAAATATAATTATAGGATATTGCTAGTAAATATTTATTTTATGAACATGCGTGGAGTTTCCTTGCAAATAAGCAATTAATTTGTACAAATGAAGTTCTGAAAATAAATTGGTATCTGCAGTAAGCATTTACATGTACTTTGCCTGATATGCTGAAAATGCATGGAATACATATTATTTAATTCTTCATTGTACATCATAACAAATTATAATACTGTTAATTATTTTTAGTAGAAGTTTGCGAAATTTAAATATAGTTTGTAAATAATCAGTCATTTGACAATCATCAGTCGCCTGGATGGCCCGGTGACTATGTATTTACGCGGACAACCAAGTACGAGTAAAATAACAAGCTTTTAACTTAGTGATTTTTCATGACACAGTTATGAGTATATTCCAGAGTTCAGAGTTGTTTCTTTCAGTTTCGTTCCAAGTCACATTCTAGGGTCTATCTTAGATGTCAAAATAAAAATAAACGAGGACGGGATGCGGCGGGGGCGAAGACGGGGCGCGGGGTGGTATGTCCGGGCGAGCGGTCTCACTCTCTCGTCTCACCCAATCAGACTGTTGAATGCTGACTGCGTGACTGCGTCGGTCTCCGCCCCGTCTCTTCTATATAATTCAAAAAGTCGCGTCCGCGTCTCGTCTCCGCCCCGTCCGCGACGCGTCCTAGTCTTACGTCTCTTCTGTGTGGCCCGCGCCTTAGATCTCCATAGTCTGGACTTAGCGTTTTGCCTCATCATTTATAACAATTTACACTGCTTTCAAAACGGTGAAGGAAAACATCGTGAGGAAACCAGCATGTTCTAAAACCAAAACTTTGAAGACATGTGACATCCACCAACCCGCATTGGACCCGCTTGGTGGATTGCGGCCCATTCCCTCTCGTAGAGAGAGGAGGCCTGCGTCCCAGCAGTGGGTACATTAAAAAGGCTGAGCTTTGCTATGCTTAGCAAGGCTAAAGCTAAAGTAAAAAGCCTCTAAATAAACTAGTACACTTCACCATCAACGATTGCATCACTGCTTACTATCAGGCGGGATCGCAGTCAAGCATTAAATTATATCATAAAAAAAAAGATATAAACACGCTCAGGCTTGATTTTTTTTAGAGACGGAATTGAATTCACGATACTGAGCGCAGCAATTAACCACTCAACCACTGCGCGAACCATACCTCTAGTTTACCTCAATAAGCAAACAGGTGTAATGTACAGGTAGGATGTTAACTCGGTCATTACGAAAATACCTGTTTATGTAGAAGTTTTCCTAGAAATGTACCAACTAACGCAAATTCATGTTACTTGAGATAAATCTCAGTTCTCCATACGGTTGAATAGATATTACAAATATTTTTTATTCTACACACCGAATTTTTAAATGAGGAGTTGCGTGAGTTTTGGTTAAATAAAATACCTCTGAAAATCGGCTATGATATACGTGAACTTTACCATCCATAAAGTACTCATATATTAAAAATATAAAAAAGTACATCCATAGAAGGCTTGCACATTTAATCAAGATTCTGAATGACGACAATTTTTTCAAAAACATTTAAGGGATTAAAAAATATCTCTTATTTCCTGGAACAAGTTCTAATGAAAAACAGTGATTAATATTAAAAAAAAACAAAATACAAACCGGCCAAAACCGGTAAAAAAATCGCTTGCCTACTTAACTTTTTCTATAATATAAACTAGTGCTTGACTGCGATCCTACTTTATCGAAAGCAGTGATACAATTGTTGATGGTGAGGCGCACTAGTTTATTAGAAGTCTATTTACACTAGCCTTGAAGACACCTAAATCATAATTGGAAGGGAAGACCGCAGTAGGTAAATTGTTCCACTCTTTCGATTTACGTATGTATTTCAACACCAATATTCACTAAAACAATTGCATAATGACAAAAATATATAGGTAGGTAACCTTGGGGTACATAACAATACATTAAAGTTATATGTCATCATAAACATATTCTTTTATATATTTTTTTTAATATCTTAACAATGTCAACAGTTTTGTCATAATCGGCTTTGTGTTGTCATAAGTCAGTGATGATAAATATTTTAACTAATTTCTACTAAATACGGCTATATTATATTTGGGTACATAATAACATATTTATATACTAGCTGACCCGCACGAACTTTGTACCGCCTAACACTCAATAAATGTAGTATATCTTTCGATATAGTCAACCGACAGCGATGAAACAAAACCTAAGTAATACGTCAAGTTTAAGTATGTCGAAAAAGTCAAACGACTTGGGTAATTATTAAGGTAAAATAAAATCCGATATAGTCAACACTGGTTCAATTATCGAGGTTGATTAAGGCGTATAGTCCCTTGAACCATCTGGCCGAAATTATGTGAACGCAACTCTCGCACTCGCCTAGGCGACAGTACGCAAATCTGTGCATTTATTTGCGGCCAGCAGCACTCGGAAAGCGCTTTAAATCCATTTTCTCTGCGAGATATTGATTGATTTACATATGCAATGTTCACTTTGAAGAATATTTAACCACCAATTTTATGTGTAAAAATGTTTCTAAAGGTCTAAGCCGTTTCGAAGGAGTAGGGAAAAGTTGCGAAATTGCTGTTTTTTTTTTTTTTCAAACTAATTGACCTAGCCGTTAAGGAGGAGTAGGCCTCAGAAAAACACTGTTTTATGGCACTTTTCGGGCGCTTGGCCCTTAAGAGTTTTGATCATTGTTTAGTAATAGAAAAACCTTCTAAAAATTATCGAATATAAGTTTAAGTAGTAATATAAGTATTTCTTTAAAAAATCCCAAATCGTTTGACTTTTTAGACAGAATCTACACACAATTTTATTGTATAAAAGTTATTATCTACATCGATTTCGTACATTGTACGTAATGCGCGCCCAACTAAAGTCTTCAACTAAATTTATTATATGTACAGATTATTGTATGTATTGACTAACTGGCCCGACAAACTTTGTACTAACATATAAATTTAATTATAAAAAAAGTGGTTGGGATAAGACAGCAAAAAATAGCCTACGTTCTATTTTAAGACCTACACGATATACACAAATCGAATGTCCCTAGGAGAACTATCGGAATTGAAAATGCTTACATTACAGGAGAGCGATTTGAATTTTATTTTATTCATAATTTTATCATTAATGAATAGCTTTGTATATAAATTTTGTCACTAAACAAAAATGTTTTTTATTTATTATGAATAGTTTTTGAGAAAAAATATTAGAACAGTTACTATAATATACTACGTAACTACACTGACATTATCAATCTAATTACACTGAGATTTTCAGATTAGAGAGTTTACCAGATAATCGAAATATCCGGCCAAGTGTAAGTCAGACTCGCGCATGAAGGGTACTGTACCGTCGGGTAGCAAACTACGGCGAAAAAATCACGTTTGTCGTACGGGATCTCCTCTTCAATATTTATTCTATTCTGTTTAATTATTAAAACCAAAAACCATATTCAAACAATATTATATATTTGACATACATGCATAGTAGGAATATAATGTACTAGCTGCAAAACAATAAAAACAGCCGATGATTTTTGTTAGTAAGTAATGCAAAAGGGAAATGCATTTCTTTTTTAATTATTTGAATTTAGAATGTCACTAATTTGGCATCATATAGCATTTATTCACATTATTAAAAGTCTTACCTAACCTTTTCAATACAAATAATTACAACCGAAAAAACTGATTCTCAGCTTGTCTACCCTGAAAATACTTGTATGCAATTTATTTATTGGTTTTCAATCAAACATCACAAACAACGGTTAGACTAAATGTTTCCTATCACATACTCGTAGTTTCATCACAATATTTTCAAAATACTTTATAAAAAACATTACTTTAATAACTATAAGTACTAGGGTCATAACCCTTACCGACAACTTTGTCATCGATCCAATCTCTCACAACAGACACATCGACATACACCCCTGGTGTACCATCTTGTCCACAGCCAATACCCCACGCCACTATACCACTCTGAGCATAACGGTCCTTTTCATTATCTATAGGACATGACAAAGGTGCACCACCGTCGCCTGTGCAAGTATCTCTATCTGGTTCTCCTCCAGCACACATAAAAGAAGAATGCAATTGGAAATGCTTCCCAAGACGAGTTTTCTGTAATGATGCTTGACAGTCTTCATGTGTTACAACTGGCAACTCAATCTTCTTTAAAAGCACTTGGTATCGTCCTTCAGCGTTGAACTGATCTTTACCCCAGCCTGTAGCTATACACCGTATGTTTTGTTTTTGAGGAATTCTTGCTGGTTGTAAGCAAACTACTCCTACATTAGGAGCTAAATCAAAAGGTTTATTCAAAAACAGAAGAGCAATATTGTAGAAGAGATTTCTTTTATCAAAGTCCTTATGAATCTCAATAGAAGCAGCATCTCTATCTTGGAAAGGATATATTTCTTTGGTCGTTTTTGTATCCCACTCTCCTGCTCTGATCTTTACTGTTTTATTATCGGCAAGATAATGAGATACTGTCAGGACCACACTTGGATGAATTAGGGAACCACCCCCGATGTAAGTAAGCCGTCTTATACCGCTTGGTTCATTATTATTTGCAGGCTCGACTTTGAGAATAGCTACCATCCAAGGGAACTCAGCGAATTTCGTGTATTGGTTGCTACTTATTTCAAATTGGACACCGACGCCGTCAGGATTAGCCCAACCGCATCCAGCGCGTTGTTGTGGAGGTTTCACGGTCTGATCGAATGGAATTATGGCTGACGACCCACAGCAAATGTCTAAATATGAAGCGCAGTCTCCGTTAGTAACCGTATCAATACCTCCTTGGTTAATATTGTGGTTGTTGACATCATAGTCTCTGCATTTGTGATAAGGAACACACAGTCCAGAGTAGCCATTAGATAGTATACATTGTTCTTCTTCATTATTCTCTGTCTTAGTTTGGATTGGAGGCACAACAGGATTCCTACTCTGAAGATTTTGTCGATCTTGTTTAGTTGCAACTGGATTTGTAGGACCATAGATCTGGGTTAGCTTAGCGATAAAGTCATCAGTACTTTGGCTTTGAGCTGAAACCATTAGTAGAAAAATTGGTAGTGTTATTAACATTTTACCGTTCAGAAGTTGACTCTGAATTCAAACGTTGCACTTTTATGTCACAATATTACACAAAATTATCACAAAATTGTTATTAGTAGCCAGATTTTTGTATTTTTGAACTTATTATCCTCGTCAAACTGGTTAGTCAGTCGCGACGGTCAACTCTCAGAGCAAACTGGATGTGTGGTGTTGCGGGCAGACCTATATGTTATTTCTACAGATTTATATATGTCGCAGTGAAATGAGAATATCAGGCATTTCACGAAATCCCTGGGATATCGCGAAATTCCGGTAGATGTCGAATATTTTGGTTTATTACGTATTTTTACCAAAAGTATCTAGTAATGTGACAAAATACTAATATAAAGTCAGAGATATGTCATTTCACTAAACTAAATGCAGTGAAATAGAGAATACTGTTGATGAATAAAGTAATAAAACAATAATACAAATTAACTGGTTCGTTTTTATTAGACAACAAAACATAATAGTACCTTCTACTATTGCGTGGATTGGTTCATCGGGTGCAAAAAAATAAATGTAAGTATTAATAAAAAAAAAATATAGACTTTTAAAAGTATGATAGGCTCAACAATAAGACGACGACTAACTCCTGATGGAAAATTTTGTTATTTATTTAAACAAGACGGTGATTAATTGTGGAACCTTGAATTACACAATACATTTAGCTTCTTGCAAGTACATCTATGACTCTTGACCTTTGATTTATCACAATTATATTTTTTTTAGCTTAATCCTCCAAAGGTAGAAATTCTTCCATAACTCTCGCAATGATAGTTCAATTTGTGGCACTGAATCTGTGAATATTGTATTAACTATCAACTAGAGTGAGCAAGAGAAATACATGGCTCGATTTTTATTCGGCAGAATCCACTTTTCTGACATTTTACTATATCTAATTTAGTAAAACGACATAATCACTGACGATAAATTGGTGTTTTTGTCATATCACTAGATACTTTTAGTAAGAAGACGTTAGATATTCAATATCTACTGAGATTTCGTTAAATTCCTGATATCCTCATTTCCCTGCGACATATATAACTATACTGTACTAGCTTTTATCAGTGGCTTCACCCACAAGAAAATTAAATAACCAACCACCAGAACCAACCAATAGTATGGTTATTTTTTAAGGTGGGATATCATCTAGCAAATTCTGTCGCTTTAGGGTGAACCGCGAGGCTGTGTTAGACTTTCAATTACTAAAACCACACTTTGTTCCTTCTTTGTTCTGTGCGTTCCGGACCACTGGTTTGTTTTTCGAAAGTCAACCCATGGCTCCAGCAGGCTTAGGCTCTACTGGTTTAGCTGCATCACTTCGAGCCACGCGTGGAACACTAAGCGCGGCCAGGTGACCGGACGGTGAGCTACCTATTGCTCTTTGTCTACAAACCCACGCCCAAGGTGGCTGGAAGTCAGGGTTAGAGTTGGTCTATAGTTTTTCAGTTTACTAATTACAAAAAATAAACACAAATCTGAATTTTTTTCATAATGTTCGTTTTTTTTTTTATTTGATCTACTTATATTTACTTATTGAAAACTTCAAATGTACGAGAATAACGTCATCTCAACTCTCAGTCATGTGGTCAGAACAAAAAAGTCGGGGGGGGGGGGGAGGGGCATTGCAACAGTGTCGAAACGAAACGGTTGTAACTTGGCTAGGGGGCTGGTCACTACATCGTGTCCGATATTGAACAGCAAACATCGATATACGAAGGGCACTCAAATCCCAAAGCAGCAGATTGCCCTATAAAAATTCTTACACCCGGAATATAGTAATCTTTATTCTGGCAGTGGTCATTATGAAACGCATTCTCCTCTCTGTCCATTGGGTAGAGTGCAAGATTCTCTAGATTCTTTATCAATTGGTACTAGTGCAGATTGTGTTTTCTTTTCAGTGGCACTTAAAGATTTCAGTCTAAAAATTTCAGCGATAAGTGCATCCAAATCAGAATGGAAGAAAAAAACGTGTTGCGCCGACCCCAACCGTAGTGTATCCAAATCACTCTGGCAGTAAACCAATGCTACGAGCAGAAAAAAATAAAGTATTTTGAGCGTCATAACAACTACAAACTTGTCATCGAAGCCAAATGTTTTACTATTTTCACAATAAATACATCACAAATGTTTCTGCTGTTGCAAAGTTCTGTTGAATATTTTGTATTTTGGAATTCATTTTCCTGCTATAACAAGTTTGCGAAGCGACGAGACTGCCTCTCGATAAACTGGAAGCACCTCAACCTGTACTAGACTTTATATATCGTTTTTGGATGTTTAATAGCCAGTAGCTTTATTTGCTTTATGAAAGTAAATAAAATGACCCCAAGGAACATGGGCTTGCAGACGGCGAGCAATGGGTAGGTCGCTGTCTGACCAACTGATAACTATCCGGACTGAGCCCAAGTTGTCGACGGCGCACAATGTTCCCTTGCGACTCAAGAAGTTATCAGCAATCGTAGTAGGCTCAGCGGGTTGAAGCCTACTGAAGCCAAGGATCTGCTTCTGAAAGGAAAGCTCAGCCTTGGTATTAATGGCAACGAAGGAACTGGGTGGGTTTTTTAGTCAGTAATAGTCTTTTTTTATAGTGGGAAAAAATCATGCATTGACATCCCCCGCTCTTGGGCAGAGCGGGAGATAGTGTCAGACTCTTACTGACTAAAAGACACACCCCGTTCCTTCTAGCTTTCATACTGGGGCTCGAGCGCCCTTTCAGATAACCATGGCCCCAGTAGGCTGACAAACAATTTTTATTATGGGAGCAAATCCGAAATCGCGAAAACAATATCAGCTGTTCAGTACATTAGGCAAACATAAATGTACTAAACAGCTGATTTTTTTCGCGATTTCAGGTTTGTTCCCATAGTAAAAGTTGTTGGTTATCATGAGCACAATCACGTGTTTAAGTATCGTACACTAATTACCAGTCACCCTTTGTAAAAGCTATGTTACTTCTTTGTTGTACAATTAAGTCTAATAAATTGTGTCGATGGACTCAATTTTTTTTCTGACCAGTATTTGGCTACCTCTACAGCTTTGTTATCAGCCTCGTATGATTTTGTGCAGGATGAGTAGCATAACTGGTGATGCATATCCTGTGCAGCGGCTCTACAATGGCACTATATCAGAGATAGAAGCCAACTAAAAAAAGGGTGAAACAAATGAAAACAATGATATCATCAAATAATTTAATTCAATTGTAAAGTTATATACAACATACGTAGCAGCAAGAAATACATATATGTTTTTAATATTAGACAAAAAGTTAAATTAAACACACTTTTTTTATTAATTGAACTTACAAAGTAAATTTTTATCAGCAAAAACAACCGCTAAGTAATTCAAATCTTTGATAAACTTAATCAAAATGTCACGTAGTTTTTTTTTTTTCAAATAAATCACTGATCATGAATTAAATTACTGAAAGAACAATATATTATCTAAGTCCTTACATTCTTACTGAATCTTAGTGATAATAATAAAAGAGAGGTGTCGTCAAAGCACGAAATGTTTGCTCCAATAGCGAACAAAAACGCCATTACTACACATACATATTTGAAACCACACGATTCGTATTGTGCACCAAATATAAATTTCGTCTATCATAAGAATATTAAAAATAAAATTAAAATTCTTTTGGGGCGTCAATTCATAATTTACTCTTATAAATTAAAGCCCCAAAAGTATTTTGACGATTTCCATGACATTCACGGATACGCTAAGATTTTTTGATTATTTGGAAAGTCGACAGCGATGCGAAGGAGTTTTATGACGCCATATTTTAGTAGGAAGTAGCCCTTAGTGTGTATAGTTAGGTTAAGCATACTTAAATATTTTAATTTAAGTTTATTATGTATATATTTTGTTGCTTTAAGTTGTAAATAAACAAGACATACCCGTTGTATTTTGGAAAGTTTTACCTATAACGTTTTAGCCAATGGTCATTTTGGCTTGTCAGAATTCTGTGAAAAATTCTATAAACTATATTCACTACACGAAAAGCACTCTAAATCTTCGCGTATCAACGTTCTGCTTTTGTCGGCAACTGAATTTTTATCACACTACATATCGGTTTCACACAATCATTATTCAATACCTTTTTGACTATTTGAAAACGATATAACCATTTGACTGGCCTGTTGTTCTAGTGGGTAGTGATCCTGACTGCTATGCCTCAGGTGGTGGGTTCGATTCCAACCCAGGACAAATATTTATGCGATGAGCATGATCATTTCTTCTGTGTCTGGGTGTAAATTATCTATAATATGTATGTATTTAGAAATATTTAAGTATGTTTATCAGTTGTCTAGTACTCATAACACAAGCTCTGCTTAGCTTGGAACTAGACGGCGTTGTGTGATAGTTGTGGAATATCATTATTTATATAGTTATCAGTTTGACTGCTACGGATTTTTATTTAGATTCAATTAAGTATCAGGATTGAAGATCAAGTCTAGTTCTGAATATAAGTTATCAGTTTTGGTTTCAGTTGCTGATGTACTGGAACCCTTTGTAGTATCTTTATATTTATTGGTTGTCGGTCTGAAGATATGGTCCAGCACTGAATCTAGGTTTTCCGTTTGGGTTTTCATCGGCACAACATTTGAAGCTTCTGTACTATCCTGAGTTTTTTGTGGTTCAGATCCGAAGATTATGTCTATTAGTGAATCAATACTGGTTGTTGGTGCAGTGGAAGATGGAATTTGATACTGGTTCTGAGTTTTTTGTGATACAGTTCCAAAGATTTTGTCTATTAGTGAATCAATACTTGATGTTGGTGCAATGGAAGATGGAATTTTGTCCTGGTTCTCAGTTTTTTGTGGTTCAGTTCCAAAGATTTTGTCTATTAATGAATCAATACTTGTTGTTGGTGCAGTGGAAGACGGAATTTTGTCCTGCTGGTAAGAAATCTTATCGGAAACCAGGCAACAGACGTCCAGATTCGAAACGCAAAAACCCTCTGGGATTTTGGTTTTCTCTTCGCTGTAATTGCAGAGGTAGTAGGCCACACACTCTCTGTCTTTACCTTCATACTGTCCGCATTCCGGTTCTCCTTCAGAAGTTTGACCAATAGTTGTGCTTGTTGGTACTGTAGAAGTCTTAGGTTTGGTTATGACAGCTCCCATCACGTACATAAGAATGCATAGTGTTTTAAACATTTTTAATTTCTAAGAATTATTTTAACGCACTTTAATAACAAATTTTTGCACAAAATGTTCACAGTATCCTCAGTTATAACCAGTTATTTATATTTTAATATCTAGCTTGTCTTTCCTCGTTGGAACAAGATTTTTAACTGACTACCAGATCTCAATGTAAGTAATTATGTTATGTTAAACTGGTTACTACTCAGCGATGTCTTTGCGACGTGTTTTTTTGATATCCCATAACTCTAGGGTATAAATAAGACCATGTACTTCAAATAATTTTATAAAGTTATACACAACATAAGTAGCAGCAAGATATACGAATATGTTTTTAATATTAGACAAAAATGTTTTGAAGTAAAATTAAACATAAATCTTTGAGCTTACAAAGTGAATTTTTTTCAGCGCTTACAACCGCTAAGTAATTAAAATCTTTGATAAACTTTATAAAAAAAAATACTGGTCTTTAATGATATCATTGAAACAATATCATAATTATCTATGTTCTTACACTCTTTTTTAATCTTAGTAATAATCATTTTATAGAGGTCTAATCAAAGTACGAAATTGCTGCTCCAATAGCAACTAAACACGTCATTACTATACATATATTTGAAACCACACGATTCATGTTGTGCTCCAAACACAAATTTCATCTGTCATTGGAGTATAAAAAAAATCTTTTATTGCGTCAATTTTTTAAAACCGATGACAATCACGGACCCGGTTTGTTCGGAAAGTCTTACCTATACCGTTTTAGTCAATGCTAATTTTGGCTTGTCAGCACCCTGTGAAAAAATCTATTTAATAAACAATTCACTACACGAAGAACACTCTAAACTTTCTTCGCATATCAACATTCTGCTTCCATCAGCAACTGAATTTTTATCACACTGTTGGTTTCACACAATCAGTATTCAATTGTCTTTATGTATAAATTTTGAAAACGATATAGACATGTAAATTGTTATCAGTTTTGTTCTTTTTTAGTCAGATTCAGTTGAAGTTTCAGGACCGAAGATCATGTCTAGTACTGAATATAAGTTATCAGTTTCGTTTTCGGTTACTGACGTACTGGAACCCTTTGTAGTATCTTTGTATTGATTTGGTGTTGGTCTGAAGATTCGGTCTAGTACTGAATATAGGTTATCCTTTTGGGTTTCGATTGGTACAACATTTGAAGCTTCTGTACTGTCCTGTGTTTTTTGTGGTTCAGGTCCAACGATTATGTCAATCGTATCGTCTTCAAATTCAAAAGTGCACTCTTGTAATTCAAATGATAATGATAATATACGGGAAGACCGCAGCAGGCATATTGTTGTAACCGGTTACTTACCGGTTTTACTTATAAACTTATTTTCCTTCCACAAAAGGTCCATCTGGTACGGCGGTCATCACGCGATGAAAACTGGATTTAGATCTGCTTTCTGCTATATGTTGTTGTTTTATTTCTTGCTTTAAGACCTCACTTCATCGTTTGTATTGATGTATTGTACAAACATAATGTAGAATATTATATAACTACCCTTATCCTTGTTATCGAAGCAGAGTTTAGCGAAAACAGACATATTTTTTTAAATGTCAACAAGGTCTTCTCGAGAAATTTTTTGAGAAACCAGGCAACAAACGTCCAGATAAGAAACGCAAAAAGCCTCTGGCATTTTGGTTGTCTCTGCGCTGTTTTTGCAAAGGTAGTAGGGAACACACTCTCTATCTTTACCTTCATACTGTCCGCATTCCGGTTCTTCTTCAGAAGCTTCACCAATAGTTGTGCTTGATGGTACTGTAGAAGCCTTAGGTTTGGCCAGGACAGCTCCCATCACGAACATAAGAATGCATAGTGTTTTAAACATTTTTAATTTATAAGATGTATCTTGTTACACTTTGATAATTCAGTTCTGCACAATTTTTAAAATTTTCGCAATGTCTTTTTTTAAAACAAGTTATTTATTTATATATTAATATCTATCTTGTCTTTCCTCGTTGAAACAAGATTTTTAACTGACTGCCAGCTCTCGAAGTAACCACATATGTTGGGTTAAACTGGTTACTACTTCTTAGCGATACCTTATATTGTAGTTATATGTTTATTATCCTCATCATAAATTATTTATGTTCCTTTAAAACTAGAATTAGTGGTTATATCTTATTTTTAACGTAACTTTAATTTTTTGACGAAACAGGCAATACCTACTTTATTTGTGGCTAAAAGAAAAAAAATATTATTTGCTCAAAATTCATTTCTTATTGCTAAAGTTCTCGAACTGAAATATATTAAAATAATTTTCAAGTTTCGTAAACACACATCGAAAAATATATTGAAGACATTTTTCGGAAAATATCAGAAACAGCTCCTATAAAGATTTCTAATGGCAAAAATACTTTAAGGTTTATGAAACTGAAAATACTTTTAAAAAGATTGCTTCCATTGAATTGCGATATAGCTTCGATATTTGTACTAGAATTGGTGGCTTGAATTTCTGTTCAATATATGGATTAAACATTTTTGTAAGGTTAGTATTTCTATGGATATTGGTGGATAAGTTCCAGCAGTTACTTTATAGTAACTGCCCGAACCAGTCCACCGTATGACATTCAGTTAGCTGTCATTTTTAGCCGACTTCAAACCATTAGATAATTTATTTTTGTCTAGGACACTAAAAAGATATAGTAAAACCAAAAAATAAGAATCAAACTACAAATGAATTAAAACAAACTAAAGTATGACATCATTTAAATTGAAAAACATGTTAAACTACTTTTGATGATTTATTTCCATTAGTTATTATTTTTTTAAAGTAATCAAGTAATCAAGCAACCTTTTGGTTTCAACTCTTATCTCTTTGGTGACTAATATGAATAGTAACCAGAGGTCGGAATTAGGTAATTATTCATGCACTTATAGGTACTGATTTATCTAGTTTTAATTTAAATAGCGTAAGGATAAAGTGGATATGCCTTTTTTTATGGTGGGAAAAATCATGCATATGCCTCAAATCCGAAGATTAATTTTTGTTATGACACTATCAGAAATATAGAAGAAAAAAAAAAATTCTTGCATAAATGACGAGGCGGTGGCTAACAGGTGAAATTAACAATTTTTTTTACGTAATTATCTTTTTCAATGAAAAATACTATGCGGTTCAGATCACGCATGCGGGATTGCTCTGCACACGTTACCTCTGCAAATGTCCATTTCATATAAATATTTATTGTAATTCGTGGAATACACACGTAGGACGCATTTTTTTGAATTTTGCAATTTTCTGCATGCGGGGCAATCACGCCCTTAAGTTTGGCGATTTTTCTATGTCGGTAACCTTGGTTCTCCTGCGGAAATCTTGACAATTTTTGGCTGCAATGATTATATATTTTTTTTTATCCGTTATAAACTAGTACTTGATTGCGATCCCACCTGATGGTAAGCAGTGATGCAATCATTGATGGTGAGGCGCACTAGTTTATTAAGAGCATATTCACTTTAAGACCCCTAAATTATAATCGGACGGAAAGACCGCAGCAGGTATATTGTTCCAGTCCTTCCTTATATTATTATAACTTTATAGTTACTTAACCCATACGTTTTTTCTTTACCAGATGAACCACCAGAATCGATATTTGACTACTACTCAATGCCAGCGCTGTCAGACCTGGATGACTTCGACTTGTGCCTGAGGAAGCCTGAGGCTGTCTACTGCATCGTAGACCTGGTTCTTCTGGAAGATGATACGCCACTATACCACTTTATTAAGGTATGGTAATTGTATTAATACCTTGTTAGTGTTGTTTCGACCGCGTCAGTATCGTCATGGCAGTGTTTTGAGTTCATTACTCACAAAACAGATGGTGGATGGGACCGAAAGGTTCTGGAGTGACGATCATATACCGGAAGACGCAGCGTTAGGAGGCTTCCTACTAGGTGGACCGATGACCTGAGGAGAATTGCAGGAAACCGATTGATACGGAAAGCACAGGATCGTTCGCTGTAGTGACATTTGGGGCGGTGTCTGTGTCCAGCAGTGGAAAGTCTTTCGGCTGAAATGAAGATGATAATGATTGTTAATATTAGAATGAGGGGCTGAGAGTTTAGAAGATAATCACCGTGGACAACCAGGGCTACTACACGCCAAATCTCTTATAGAAGGCTACTCACAAAAATGAACTGCCGAGCTTCTTGAGCTTAGCAGAACAAACGTCAGTGCGATAGCCCGCGCCTTAACCGGCCACTGCAAACTAAACAGACACCAATTTCACATGAAACTGAGTGACACTGATGTTTGCCGGTACTGTAATCAGGAGAGGGAGACGCCTAAGCACCTTTTGTGCGAAAGCGGGCCCCTTATCCACAAACGCAGTGTCCATCTGGGCCGACACATTATTCGGCCGGAGGAGATTAAAACTCTAAAAGCTAGGAGTATTCTAAATTTCTTGGAAGCCTATGAGCTAAAAGAGTTACTCTAACAAGGTGGCGAGTCACAATAGATCATTTAGGTCGCTGTGACTATATCCCCTATACTACGGGAGATGCATAGCCCCTTATCTTCAATATAATAATAATAATCAACATATTAGATGATTTTCCACCTTGAAAAAAAGACACTGAGTATTTCAAAATGTTTAACTATACTTGGTAAAAATAAGCTATTCACCGCAGCTGTTCACTTAGAACAAAGATCTTTGAAATGCCTAACCGCTAAATTGTTTGCCAGATGCAGAAAGCAACCATTGGCTTTAAACAGAAGTTCGGCTCCATACAACGAACAAAAATAGTAAGCGGCAGAACCCTGGGACCACTAGCGGTTTATTATTGTTTAGAAGATACCTCCTTCTTCCTGACCTTATCCCATAATACCTGGGATCAGCGCAACGCGTTTTTTTCTTCCAGTTTGTCCTGTCACCCGTCAAACTATCACTAACGCCCTTTTCTTTCATATGACTCCTCACACAATCCATCCATCTTTTCTTCGGTCAACCTCTCCCTTTCCATCTAAATGTACAGTCAGAACGCTTTTAGAAATATGCAGTTTATCCCTCCTCTTCACATGACCATACTAAGACAATCGATTTCCTTTCAACTTTTAAGTCACTAGCGCCACTTTCAAACTTCCTCTAATATACTCATTTCTCACTTTATGCATTCTCGTCACACCGCACATCCATCTCAACATTCTCATCTCCGCTATATGCAATCATTTTTATCCATCTTTTTCACATCTTAACATTATGATCCATACAGTGTGATAGGTTTTATGACGGACTTAAAAATGTTACCCTTCAACTTGAGGGGCATTCGTGGGGACGCAAGTTATTTAAAAAATACCAAAAGTACAAAACAAAAAAGTTATAAATTGAAGTACTAAAAAGGTGCAGTAGTAAATATTTACAAAAAGTTAAATTAGATGTGTTGTCTCGAAATATAAAAAAAAGACGTGTGGCACTCGGGGACTGCCGCGGTAAAGCTATTGCATAGCATTTTAATCAACTTATGCAATTATAATTATTTATTTATTTTATTTATGCAGTATTTTTTTTTCCTTTGTTTTTTTTTTCTTTGATATTAATTGAAGTTACACTTTCACACATTGAATTGAATTTTGATTGATTGTTCACTCATTTGTTTTCTAATCGGTCACCACGCTCAAAAAAACAAAAGAGTGGGGGTATTAGGTTATTTTCGTTACGGAATTTCTGGATTCGGTCTCCACGCTCAAGGCCCGCGATAGAAGCTATGCAATAGCTTAAAATGTGGTCCAG
Source organism: Mythimna albipuncta (assembly GCA_929112965.1). NCBI lineage: Eukaryota > Metazoa > Arthropoda > Insecta > Lepidoptera > Noctuidae > Mythimna > Mythimna albipuncta. The sequence continues at coordinate 15,557,958 of OV815982.1, read as the reverse complement.
ATAAATACTGACGTCAGAATAACTGACCACTTTCTATACGCGTTTTTTGCTGTCAATAGGGGTACCAAATATTTGAAGTTTTTTACCAAGTAGTAGTAAAATTGTCATAGTGTATTTTGGTATTTTCTAAACATCAAATTATTTCGTTAGTAGTCCAAGGTGTTCTAACGCTTGCCAAAAATAGATGCACGCACACTTGGATCGAATTAAATCCACCACTACCACTGCTTTCAAAACGGTGAAGGAAAACATCGTGAGGAAACCGGCATGTCCTAGAAGCAAAAATTCGAAGACTTGTGACGTTCACCAACCCGCATTGGGCCCGCGTGATTACGGCCCATTCCTTCTCCTAGAGAGGAGGCCTGAATCCCAGCTATGGGAACATTAAAAAGCGGGTCCATATGTGAGTGCATTTTCGCTCATTGAACAGAGCCAACCTTCTGTGTTTTATAGATACGTATATCAGTACTTCACTGACTATTACACTTAAAGACATTTGTCAAATACCACAACACGTAGGCACTTAATTTGTTTGCTCGTGTCGCTTCAATTGCTCAGTAAGCTTGCAAATATTGCCTTGACACAGTATTCTTATGTTTATAGTTATAAGCGCATAACTATGAAATTATGAGAGATCTCTTTTGTTTGTTGGTAAGTAATTTACGAGTTGACTTTAAGCGTCGCCACACATGAGCTTCATGCCACAGCCACAGACGCCGCCACGCGAAACTACAAGGAGCCACAAGCCAGCTGTGGCCAATGGCTGCTACTTTTTAACCCATGTGTCATGGGTTATTTTAGATTATAAAAAAATATTGTACACGTATTTTTTCTTTTTATTAGGGCTATATCTTTGTAATTTTTAGTTTAATTTACAAATAAAAAAATAAATGTTTCTTATTTTTGAATAATCTAAAAGACGGACTAATTACATTTTATACGGAAACTAGCCTATTGACTGTCGAAGAAGGTTTAAATGCGCCAATGGCATGTGACGTACGGCCAGTGCAAGCCATAACAAGCGAGCAGTAGCGTGTGTACGGGCACTTGGGGCATTCTAATGTGTAGCTCATGTTTTGGACAAGAGCACCGCACTCACACTGAGTATCCGACCGGTATATAAAACACAATTTTGCCAAGATAAGTTTGCAGCAGCCTACCTTTAGTGCTTTTCATATGGACCACTGCAAATTGCGCCCAGGCGGGAGATTTTATCTTGTGAGCGCGGGAGATTGTGCTGCAAGCACGAATGTTTTTAGATTGATTTGTAACTAAAATTCTTTTTTTGAGGTGGCAAATCCTCCAATAACTGGACCAGCTTTAGATTACAATTTGTGTTTAGTGTGGAAATCAATGATAAAACTAAAACATTTAGCAATTTCAGTACAGTTTTCTAGATACACCAACTGCATAAATAACTTTGTAATCCCACATAAATATATATGTAGGTTAACAAAGTTTTTAAGTATTTTTTAATATTAGGTACTTGTGATATACATGCGATTGCCAAGTCAATATAGTTCGTATTAGGTATGGACTGAATAAATTAACCGACTTGGTCTTACTGGATCTCACAACTTCTTACTGTAAAATAACTGAGTTTCGAGCCTTGTTTTTTTACATGTTATGTTTTGATAGCATTTTCAGGTTTCGTATATACTAAAAAAAATTTTGTATATAAATGTATAAAAATGATTACTTGAGACACCCCGTGTTATAGTAAAGAAAAAATTTTCCAGTGATTTCTAATTTCTTCCTTTTTTCTCTGTAGAATTTCTCTTCACTCTCCTACAAGAACTACGAGCATACAAAGCTGCATCGAGGAGTGTGTGGCTCCAAGCATTGTGGCATGAACACCAGCCATGCAGATGCTGGAGAGTCAACTGCCGAAGCTTTGAAGAACTGCCTGAATGCTTCGATACATCAGGGATATGGATTACAGGTGAGGTTATAGTCAGTAGTTTCTTTATCATTTGTGATTCAGATCTAGACTACGTTCTCTATAGAGCAATAAAAAAAGGTATATAATAGAAAGTCCTGAAATTAGTACACAATAGTCGACCGTTTTTAGGGTTCCGTACCTCAAAAGGAAAAACGGAACCCTTATAGGATCACTGTGTTGCCCGTCTAACCGTCTGTCTGTCTTGCAAGACCCTTTATCTCAGGAACGTGTCGAAGTTCATCACACCACATCATCGCTTACCATCAGGTGAGATAGTGGTCAAACGCGAGCCTATCCATTATTAAAAAAAAAGATATCGGATTGAAATTAAGACCATATAGATACTTAGGACTGCAGTCCCTAGACGCTTTAAAAAAATTAAACTTCTTAACTAACGAAACAAAAAGATACGGCCGTTTATGTCGCAAAAAATGTGTATTTCGACACTTACAAGGGAATCAAAATTCATAGGGTAGCGTTGACTCAGATTCCTAAAATTTGGCATGAAGCAAGGTCTCATAGCAGAAATATAAGAAAAAATCTGAAAACTATTTTTTTTTATTGACACAAAAAAAAAAATGCTATTCGGAAAAATCATCGTAACTCGATTCGGGAATTGAACTGTTTTTATTGATAAGTTTGTACGGAACCCTCAGAGCGCGAGTCCGACTCGCGGTTTTATTTTTTTAACCAAAAATTTTCAACCAGTTTAGTAGCAGTTAGATCTATAAAATGGACGTAATTTTTTAAATTTTATCAACTAAATTACTAACCGAAAAACCCAAATTCCAGAAATGCTAAATTTGCTCAATTGATAAAGTGTTATAAAAGCGCCATTAGTAATGGAACGGATGCAAGTCGTAATTTAAGCCAATAATAGCTAGAACTAGGACCATTAAACACTGCAATCGCTATTCCTACATTTTCACTGTTCTTTTGAGTTATTAGTTCTAACCTATTTATTAGCATATAGCGTAGCCTAAGGCATTAAGTCCGCCTTTGTAAAGTTTTTTTTTGTGCATGTAGCTTTAACTCTTTGAATGCCGTAATTAGAGACACAATAGAAAGACAATTGCTTATGTCGAACTGTGTAACATAAGACATTCAAAAGGTTAAATAAATAAATATTCATCCTTCTAATGTTCCCACGGTTGGGATTCAGGCATGAGAGGGAATAAGCCGTCATCAAATTTCCGAATAAAAGTCTGATAGAAAAAACATTATGAGTTAGGCATTTAAAAAAAAAACATATTACAAAAAAAAAAAAAAATATTACCGTCGTCAATGTTAAAAAACACTGAAAAGTATAAAATAACGTTAATTTCGGAAGTCGGTGTTTCTATAATAATATTTTTGTCTCTACGGTATTTAACACTGACTACCGAAATAAAAGTTATTTAATACTTTTCAGTGTTTTATAACATTGAAGTCGTCGGTTATATTTTTATTTTGTTAAAAGTTTTTTTTTATTTTACACTTTTTAGTTATGGTACCACCACTAAAAAGTACCCCTCAGACAAACTTAAATAACTTATAGCCACAGTGCATCTCATAACGATTCTAATAATACCAAACACGGTTAGATTATTTTATTTTATGGCTTCATCATCAGATCAGTTCGCTACATCCCCCCCCCGCTTTTCTAACTGTCAGTCATCGACTACACGTATAAACAAAGCAACTTTACTTGTAACCACAGTTCTGCTGTGATTCCATGAAGAGTTATGTTCCATATCTTCGAAGTTCATGATCAGATCATAACAATATTTCTACGAAACCAACTTAGAAGCATATCCTTTCAAATAAAAAAATAATTTTCAAAATCAGTCCACAATTGACCGAGATATCGGTGAACATACATAAAAAAAAAACATACATTCAGCCGAACATAGAACCTCCTCCTTTTCGAAGTCGGCTAAAAAGTAGATCAGATTCCTGTCTATTTTTAGCTAACTATCAGAAAAAGCCAATAAATATATTGTCGACAGCGAATTGCACTCACAATAGCTCGAATCAATGGAATAATTGATTATATTGAGAGGACACAATACAAGTTCTATTCATTGGAAGTGTTAAAATTGCAGCTGATATTTATAGCTATAAAACCTTTTTTTTGCTGGCGTTCCATTATTTAACGCAGCTATATTTTTTTGAATACGTAAAATGCAAAACTATTTAGCATTTTTCATTAAAAATAACCAGGTAGAAAAAATATAGGCAAAAGAATCGCCAAAATTACGTGACAGTGGGCAAGCAATATTCCCTATTGCTCGCAGAACATATGGTCGATGAGGCTGAATGGTTTTAGAGTAGCGACCACGTACTCAAAGAAGCACCATTGAAGGGCCTCATACAAAATGGACCGATAAACTAGTGAAGTGTGGATGTTGATGGATGCGAGACGCACAGGCTTACGTTCACCAATAGACTTCTTTTGGTTAAGACACTTATCTCATCTCACTATCTTAACGTGCCTTGTATTGCTAGCAGGTTACGTCAAATTGTGAACTATGTGTTATGTTTGGGTCACCAAGATACTGGCTACGCCTAGTTTGGGACCCGTTGCTAATTTTTAAGGCCATTGTTAGTTACATACTCTGTCAAGTTGATTAGTGTACAGTAAACTATGTTCGTTAAATAAGTTACTATTTAAAAATATTAAAACAAATATATTTATAAAGAAATAGGTTAACACTGGTGTCGGAAGCAGGGTCCAAGCTACCGGTGATTAGGGCTCCAGAGACAGGAATCTCCTTACAATGCGAGCCGTATCGAGGAGTACTGCCTTCTATAGCTAAATTATTTTTATTACTTGGGGAGGCTTACCAATGGACGTCTTGACTTTGACTGGCCTGTTGGTTTAGTGGTTAGTGACCCTGACTGCTATGCCGGAGGTCGTGGGTTCGGTTCCCACCCAGGACAAATGTTTGTGTCATGAGCATAATCATTTGTTCTGTGTCTGGGTGTAATTTATCTATAACATGTATGTATTTAGAAATATATAAGTATGTTTATCAGTTGTCTAGTACCCATAACACAAGCTCTGCTTAGCTTGGGACTAGACGGCGTTGGTTGATAGTTGTGGAATATATTTTTTTGTTTTATTATTATATTATTCTTTCGGTTAAAATTAACAGATTTTTTAGTTGCCACCACGCTCAAATTCCAAAAACTTTGAATATTAACAAATTCCTTTTCATACACCAGGTGGATTCTCTATCAGTCCGATATTGCAAGACACAAGATGACTACATACCACCAGATGTTTTGGACTACGTCATCGGGGTCCTGTTGCTAGCTCTACTGCTGGTCAACTTGGGATGTTCAGCGTATTACTTCTTATGGCCAGTCGAGAAAAGAGAAGGTAACTTTTTTGTTTTATGTATTAATTTGTTTTTTGTTTTTTTTTTTATTCTAGCTTGCATTTACTGAATCACCTGCATTATCAGCAGCATTGTCAGGGTCACTGTTATGGCTTATAATCCTTTGAACATCTGGCCAGAATAAATGCATTTAATTCCCCCCGATAAAGCCCCAATGAACTTTAAATCCATATATTTATTTTATATGGAAATACTGATTGATTTACTTATACTACACATAGTAAAAGTAAATCAATCAGTATTTCCGAAAAACACTTAACCAGCAATTTATTTTTATTTATTTATTTTACTATGTACACACAATAAAACAGAAAACGACAGTACAGAAGAGACATTAGTAAAAAGTTACTGCTTATTTCCAACGAAATTTCTACCAGCAAACCTGCGAAAGGAAAAGTCAAAAAGAAATTTAGACAATAGTGTGTAGGAAGTAAAAGAAAAATATATGAAGTCTTAACCTTTCAATCTTGATAATAGCAGACACAATTGAAAGACAATAGGTGCACGAACGCCGGCGTTCGCTTGGGGTTTAATGAATTAATTCAAAGTATCAAATTACTCGTTTAATTAAATCTAAAAAAGATTTTTTTTTTTTTTTTTTGTGAAAACATGTTTCTAAAGATCAAAGCCGTTTGAAATCAGTAGGAAAAACAAGCAAAAACATATTATCATATTGTTATTTTTTTTACTAGTCTTACGGAAAAATCTTATGTTGATAATGTTGTACATGAATTTATAATAAACATATACTTTATCAAATCTATTGATCTATTGACTTAGCCTTTACAAAGGAGTAGGCTTCAGAAAGTCACTGTTATAGCTGTTAGGGCCTTAATCTTGTTTGAACGAGTTCATCATTAACCAATTGAGAATCATTTCAATTGAGGATCACCACAATATTATTGTTTTTTTCAACTTTCATGGATTTATTTCAATCTTTGTCATTCTCTATTTCTTTCTTTCATCTTTGGTCTTTCAACGTTCTATATTCTCAAGTAAAAGATACTAAGTTGATACACATGCATCCTGAAATTATTTGGGGTTGGCGTTTTTTTCTTCATCCTATCGGATAGAGCGGAAGAAAAAAAAACAACCCATCATCTCTACTCGTGCTTCCTTTTCTTTCATATTACTCTTAACCTTTTTCTTTCCCTCTTCACCCTTTTCATGTTTACCTACGTTTTGAAATTAAATATTCAGTGTTATTAGTAGTAATTGTTTTGTTGCAGCTAATAAATTCATGCTGGCTTTCTGTGTACAAAAGAACTGGAAAGCTCTGAAGCATGGAGGCAGCGCCGAGGGTGGACTCTTCAAGTGTTTCCAGGCATTGAGGTAAGAAAATGGTCGATACAAACTTATAACCGGTTCAAAAGCATGTCAAGTATATTTGACACAGCGACGGGCCCAAGCTGAAAACCAGCGCTGTGAGCTCAACGCATTATGCGTGAGGCCGCAGCTTTATGCTGAGCGTTCGACCGTTTTGCGCGGAGGAGACGCGAGATCTTTCCTATCAATTGCTGTGATGTTATGTTCTGTTACCTTGTTTTAAGATTGCGTCTTTGACGCGTGAATAAACTGTTTTTCTTTCTGATAAGTGATACTAAGATAGGTCTCAGATAAAAGTGGAATATCGGCCATTGACCTTCCTACATTTGTTGACATTCTTAATTTGAAAAACGGAAATAAAGACATAAAGCTGTCTTGAATCAACATGTATCGTGATACTTTACATGATCTTGTAATGAAAAGCAATTCATTGCTTGTTTTTCGGGTACTCTACACAGAGATATTAAGAAAGGTCAATAAACTAGAATAAACGTTATTTGGTGCCTTCTATAGCCTTAGCATAGTTATTGGACTCCAAAAACAATAGCCCTATTATCTTTGTTTTCTATTGTTGCAATAGTTTTTACTAATCTGGGGTTGTCCTTGGGTGCAAGGGATAATCGTTGGCTGGTAAATCAAAAGTGTCTAAAGGGCCTCTGCGAGTTGGTTTCAGCTTCTCGTTCACTTTTCAAAGGGCCAGGACCACAGGGTTCTGAGATAAATTGGTATATTTCAGTAATACTAAATTAAAAGTCAATACAAACTTATGGAATCTTTATGGTTTTTATTTATTTATGCTTAATATACATAACACTGTACTAGGCATTTTCTACCAGTCGACCTTAGGATGGTGTAGAAACATAACATTTCTTCTTCCTCCTGCCTTTATCCCATATTACTTGGGGTCAACGCAACATGTTTTTTCTTCCATTCTTCAAGTCCTGTTATCCGTCAAACTATCGCTAATTCCCTTTTCTTTCCTATCACTCCTCACACAATCTATCCATCTTTTCTTCGGACTTCCTCTCCCTCTACATGTATACTCAGAACTCTTTTAGTAATATGCACTTCATCTCTCCTCTTCACATGACCGTACCAAGATAACCGATTACCTTTCAAATTCAAATTCCACCATATTTGAAGTAAAAATCGCGAGTAATACCGAAGTTATCACAGCTCAAAATGATCTGTTTTGTGAAACCTATAAAGGTAAAAACTTAATAGATACTACATTTATAGCAAACCATTTGGCATAATCGCTATATCAAACGATACATCGAATAGCTAACCGCAATGCCTGTAGCGCAATCACGCCGATTGTAATCATTGGGGAATATTCGTCAATGTTGCTTGCACGATTTTAATCATGGACGGGACTGGTATCTGATTGAGGTGGCAAGAATTGTAGGTAAATAAAAGATTTTTTTTTTTATTGGAAACCATCGTTTGTCTGCTCGTGCACTGGTTAAAACCCACTTATGCTCCTTCAGTAGTCCTTTGTAATTTAGGGCCACGGTAACTCGTTCGAATAGTCTTGCAGCGCAAACAACATAAATATTTGTCTTGAATTAATTTATACAGCGGCTTCGCCAGCGTCGTTATAGTAAAATAAATAATAAACATTGTATTTCAGGCATCAAAGACCCGTATAAAAAAATATATAAAATAAATTATACAGCGGCTTGGTTCGCGTTCTTATAATAAAATAAAATAAATAATAAACATTGTATTTCAGGCATCAGAGACCCATAGAAAAAAATATACAAAATAATTTTAAACATTAATAAACTATTCATATTATATATTATAAAAACAAAACTTATTTATCTAAATCCAATTAATACTTACTTGTTGATAAAGTATCCCATTGCCAAAAAAATATATAAAGTTGGTCAGTAGTTTTTGACTTTATTAACTACATACAAAAAAGAAAAACTCCATTGTTTATAATATGATTACTACTATTAATACAAAATCTGCCGGGAAGACGTTGTACTTCCCGAAAGCTGGGCTTCAGCAAAAAAAAAAACATTTGAGAACCCACACGCCTCAAGGAGTTGTTAGCAACCGTAGGGGCCCAGCAGGGTCCAAACCTGCTGGGGCCGAAAGTCAGTTTCTGAAAGGAAGGCTCGGCCCCGGTTTGAAAGGCAACGAAGGAACTGGGTGTTTTAGTCAGTAAAAGTCTGACACTTTCTTTTTATTGTTATTGATAGGTTCGCGTTTGACCACCATCTCACCTGATGGTAAGCGATGATGTGGTTGACGATAGAGCTCGCTTGCCTAGAAGTAACCTATTCACTCTTGACTTAAAGACCCCTAAGTTGTAGCTATCAGGAAACACAGACTCCGGCAGGGAATTCCACTTCTTTGGCTGTACGTATAATTAATGTGTTCCTTAAACGCTTTGTGCGTATGGGTAGGATGTCTACCATGTACCGGTGGCGCAACGCTGTCCGTCGTGTGGTCCAATGATGGAACGGACTTGGCGGAATTAGATTGTGCAATTCCAGTGCACACTCCATGAAATGTAAAGGATAGAAAGAAAACCGACGAACTAGCAACTCGACGGCGATGCTCAAGGCTTTGGAGTTTAGACATTATTTCTGTTTTATAAAGATTTTAAAGATTTTTTATTAATTGTAAAAATGGAAATATGTTTTTATTTTTTATTTTATTACTATTATTATTTCCCGCTCCGCCCTAGGGCGGCGGATGTCGTCTGGATGATACTTACCCACTGGAAAAAAAAACCTACCGGGTTTAATAATATTTTCAAATCATTCAGGGACTCAATCAAATGTACACAAAATTTAATTGAAATCGGTTAAACCACAGATAAGCATAAAACAATTATATCTCAGGTAGATAAAAGCTTTAGATTAGTAAACATATCCGATGTACAAGATTATTACGCTACAGTGATTGTGGTAAACCGTTGGTTTTCGATGCATCCTCGATACGGCGGTTTATAGATAGGTACTTCACGACATACATGGCTTACCAAGCGCGAATAACTATGTTGAAATAGTTTAGTAATGTGCTATTTGATTGTGCAGCTACTGATAGTAAGGATTTTGTGTTTTTAGTTAATTAAGGGCAATTTTAAAAAAAAGGGGACTTCAAAGTTAATCTACACTTATCTATGTTGTCTGTGTGACGGATTTTGTGGGTCATATTAGCTTTAAGTATTCTCATTATTGTAGTAGAGGTAAATTAAAAAAAAAAAAAACTTATTTTATATGACCGGAGCCATTTTACCATAAGGATTTAATCTTGGAACCCAAGGCCAAACAGGGCCCCAAGTCTGCTATTACAATAGTGTCAGAATGGTCTATCATTGATTTCATAATTGTTGATTTTGACAAGTTTTGGTAATCTACTAACATAATGACGCCATTATGACTTTCCGATGGTCAACCACTGACACTCCATTGAAATAAATGGCGTATAATGGCAATCTCGTACATATGACCAATGAATATCTGACGTTTGCGGTAATCTGCAAAAATGTTGACAGTTCCTTTGATCAGTGACCTACTATTACGACGTCATTGCACAATTGGTGCTTTTAATAAACTCGATATTGTCATTTTACCACAATTCCATTACAAGACCATTGGCCGATCAATGAACGATGATTATGAATCAGCAGACTAAAACTTTTAGCAAAATGACAATGGAATCGTGTTGGAATGACGAATTTATAAAAAAAGGCAGACTTAGGCCCCAGGTATATTTTCTAAAGAAATTATGAAATGTGACTTTCAATTCTTTTTGCCGTAGCCGAAATTTTGGAGACGAGCAATGGTAAGCTCGCTGTCCGGCCACCGTAGGCTTGCTATGCCTTCGGTGGCTGGAAGTTGAAGTCGGTATTCCGGTGGCTGGGCTGTGAGGATGGCCGTTACTTCACGCATGATACCGATTTGCAGCAATTTCTCATGGTAATGTTTTGTTTCAGATTCTACACTATGGTGATGATTCTCGGTCTTCACTCGATGATCTTCATCGGGTATGGATACACAGCAAACCCTGAGTTCATTGAAAATGTAAGTCATTTACAATATTCTTAGTATACTTGGTCTTGGACCTTGGAGTGGTGTCCACCACTTGGGTCCTTTCCGGGTTAGTGTCTTATATACTCTTAAGGCGAAAGTGAGAGCAGTTGTGGCCGAGTGGTAACAGCTCTGACTTACGAGTTGAAGGTCGCGGGTTCGAACCTAGCCCGGCGCATTACTTTGTGTAATTTATTTCATCACCACTGCTCTCAAAACGGTGAAGGAAAACATCTTGAGGAAACCAGCATGTTCTAAAACCAAAAATTCGAAGATATGTGACATTCACCAACCCGCACTTGGCCCGCGTGGTGGATTACAGCACATTCCCTCTCCTAGAGAGGTGGTTTGAGTCCCAATAATGGGAAAATCATAAGGCCGACTATGCTATGCTATACTCTTAAGAGGACTACAGGAGCTAAACGCGAGATTTATAATACGCAAATAGTAGATTATGTGACAGTGTCTTAAGGTTGCGGGTGGCATGTTGAATTTCGAACGAAACGACGACGGTTGCTAATTTTTATTCCCGAATGCAGTGAGGGATATTTGTAATTAACTCCCGAGCACTGCGAGGGAGTTAATATAGATACCTGAGTGAAGTTGAGAATTCAAGCCATCCAAGGCAAAGACAGCTTTATCCCCGTGTTGGATACTTTACTATTTACACTTTACGTGAAATAATTTAAAAATAACTGATTTTATATTAGAGAAATTCTTCGAAACTGAACAACCTTTCACAATTTTCTTTTTTCAGGAAACGAAAATAAAAAACAGCCTCACCATACAAAATGATAAACTTGATTGGACAATTTGTATGGAGAGACTGATATTTTTTATCGATTCCTGAAAAAATAATTGTAGAAGGTTGTTCAGTTTCGTCTACTGAGCAAGCCCTTAAAGTTTGTGAAGGGCTGTCCCTTACACCTTGTATATCATGGGGGAAAATGACAGGGAAATCCGCAATTTTTTTTAAATTATTTATACTAGTCCTTGACTGCGATCCCATCTGAACGTAAGCAGTGATGCAATCGTTGATGGTGAGGCGCACTAATTAGGGTTCCGTAGCCAAATGGCAAAAAACGGAACCCTTATAGATTCGTCATGTCTGTCTGTCTGTCTGTCTGTCTGTCTGTCTGTCTGTCTGTCTGTCTGTCTGTCCGTCCGTATGTCACAGCCACTTTTTTCCGAAACTATAAGAGCTATACTGTTGAAACTTTGTAAGTAGATGTATTCTATGAACCGCATTAAGATTTTTACACAAAAATAGAAAAAAAAGCAATAAATTTTGGGGGTCCCCATTCATAGAACTGAAACTCAAAAATTTTTTTTTCATCAAACCCATGCGTGTGGGGTATCTATGGATAGGTCTTCAAAAATGATACTGAGGTTTCTAATATCATTTTTTTCTAAACTGAATAGTTTGCGCGAGAGACACTTCCAAAGTGGTAAAATGCGTGTCCCCCCCCCTCTAACTTCTAAGATAAGAGAATGATAAAACTAAAAAAAATATATGATGTACATTACTATAAAAACTACCAACGAAAATTGGTTTGAACGAAATCCAGTAAGTAGTTTTTTTTTAATGCGTCATAAACCGAAAAAAATACACTTATTAAAATATCGATCAAAGTTACAACACATTACAAGAACTTTTATATTATGTTACTTGCTGCTACGGAACCCTTCAGGGCGAGTCCGACTCGCACTTGGCCGGTTTTTTATTATAAGCCCATTCACTCTAGCCTTGAAGACCGCAGCAAGAAAATTGTTCCAGTCCATCAAAAAAGAACCTCTAAATTCGGTTACAAAATAAATCAATATGTCATGAAACCAACGCATTTCCACAAAGAGTATACAAACTGTCCGGAAAATAGTTAAATACATGTCAGCGACCTCTGACACCGTAAACCGCGGAATGTCAACGATTTCACAAAACATTAATTAAATGAATCCGTATCAGAACCATTAATAACTGATGACGTGATTAATTGAAATTCAATTGGTTTGCAATTCATGGATGATTGCGATAAATAATAATATTATTGGGCTGGCGGTCAATGGAATAGTGGTACATTTTGATAGAAGTGGAGTTTTGTCAATGCAACCAAGTGCTGCAGTGATAAATTTGCATGTGTATCAAACGTATTTAACGTATGTCTGGCAATTTGAGTGTTTTCTGCGGCCTACCCAAATGACCTTTCTTTGGTATTGTTCATCAAGTCGTAGAGCTCCTTAGTAGTCCTAAGTTGAGCTTTTCGAATACTGACAAATGCTTGCACTGATTGGACAGGTCCACTCAAATCTGTATGGTTCTTTCTTCAAAAGACCATCTCAGACAAATCTGCATGGTACTCATGTGATTTGACCATTACATATTTACTGTATGGACTTTAAAAGAGACTTTGACCCCTGAGTTTGTTTCGGTGTTTCTTCTCAGGGTAGTCAGATAGGAAACACCGGCCTCATCTAGCATTAATTGACGAAAAAAAAAAAATGACGTGTAAAAGTGTTTTTATAAAACCTACTTGCAAAATTAAGATTATTTATCATTTATCATGTACTAACCAATAATAGTACATTTTGATTCAAGTGCAGAAAGTTTGTCATTGCGACCGAGGCGGAATTCGCACGAGTTGTAACACACTCGTTACGGAGATAAGGGTTGCAGTGACTTTGCACGGGTATCAAAAGACTTCTTCCAACACACGTACAAAAAAATGAATAAACGAGGATTGACTAGCGACTCGTGGGGGTCGACATGTGCCGAGCCTGATACGATAAATGTAATAACATTGTGGCGGGGAGAGCACGCGCCCTTTTCTGCACTAGTGTGGAAGAGTCTATAGCATGCCTAAGAGCGGGTTTTCGAGTGAGTGTATTGAAATTAAATAAACTGAGGCTGCCCGATGACTCGTGGGGGCTGCCCGGTGCCTGATACGATAAATAAATGTAATATTGTAGTGAAGACACGCTGGCACACTTTTCTGAACTAGAACGAAAAACAGGAACTTGCCTGAAAACAATAAGGGTAGGAACGGATTTTCGAGTAAGTGTATTGAAAAATAATAATTATTTAATTTAATAATAATTATGAGTCAACCGTTAAATCCGACTCGGCAGGGCGGCGTTCTGTGAGGTGTTTTTTCACATGGCAGTCAGTTAGGAAACACTGGCCTCATCTAGTATAAATTGACGAAAAAATAAATTGAATTGTAAAAGTTTTTTTTTAAATCTATTTGCAAAATAAATATCATTTGTCATTTATCATTTGAAATGATGATGGCTTTATAACGATGATGAAATTGATGTCGTTACAATTGAAATATATGCAAGTAAAAATTCCAAGATTGTTAGCTTTTCTACACAATCTAAAGTTGTAACACCAATGCAATTATTTCACAACTTTAGTGCATTAACTATGCTTTAATAAAGTCTCGTTTAGTTCTATCGTGGCTGTATCTTACTTGTGCAACTTCAAGTCTCGTATAGTACTTACCGAGTAAATGCCAACGAGTTATTGTTGGTAGCACTTTAAGGATCGTTCGGCCTTGAGATACAATTGACAACCTAAAAATTACAGACGAGTTTTATACAGTACTAGCTTTTGCCCACGCTTTAGCCTGCATACATAAAAATATCCTATATCACTCAGGAAAAAAAAAATAGTAAAAAAAAAACTAAAAAACACGCTTTCATAGCATATCAAACTAAAAAGTGTAAAATAATTTTCAATATACGTAGAATATAATAATAATGAACGAAAAATATTAATACGTATAAGCTATTGTGATAATGATGCGTGAGGCGCTTTGTGGCACATTTTTTGTAAATCGAGCACCTCACGCTTTTTTCACAATAATATAAATAATTTTCGTTCATTAGATATTATTATTTTCTACGTAGATTGAAAATTATTTTACACTTTTTAGTTTTATATGCTACTAGCTGCTGCCCGCGACGTCGTCTGCGTGAAGACTCTACAGCACCAAAAATACCTAAGGTGCCAGTGTCGCTGTAGCATTATAAATAAACAACTTTTAAAATAGCATTATAATATAATTTTTTTTCGCAAACGAAGCTAGTGAAGAGAGTTATATGGGAATCCTGCTGAGTTCAGTCATAAGATGTGACTGAAGGAAATAGAGAAAATAATGCAGGAATACATTCCAGGACACAAAAGAGTAAAAATACGTATAAAGGTGTCATACCTTAAAAGACTTCCCTATAAACTACGTTGGTACGGATACTGCCAGGAGCCAAAATGTAAAGAGAGTCAGGACTGGTGGCGCGGGAGCAAGCGACGTACAGTTGCCCGTGTGAGAAGCAACTCGTCCTGAGGTTGACACCCGCTGCCCTCAGTGTCTGCCCCTGCGACTTATTGATGGTCATCGCGAAGCAAACACACACGGCGAACTGTACGCGCTTGAACTGGAATAGGAAGTTATGGGGTATGAGGGGAATGCGTGGTATAAATACTGCCTCACTGACGCCACAACCCGTAAGAATTTCCGCCTCAACGGTGTGTCTGTGTGGAGCGAGATGACTTTGAGGCGGGTCCCATCACAACTTCGAAGCATAATCGGGACACCGACCTTCAGCTTGATGGTATGCGCCGGAAGTCCTCTTGCTGACAGGTTCAGAAATTCCACGGAATAACGTGTGGCATTATCTTGCTCGACAACAGTGTTTATCGAGGTGTAGACCACTTCATTCTTCTCAATTTCCGAGAGAATGCATTCGTTAATTGCTGCAGCCTGATCATTTTTGGGCGTCAAAATGGCCCGCTCACACACCCAAGAATTCTGCTGGTGTAGTATACAACTAATGTCCCCGTACACACAGTGAATGAGTTTTTCTAAGCTGGATACCACTCTACCGAGAGACTCTTGAAGCACCACCTGTCCACCTCTCTTTTCTGGTAGAGTGCCTTCGTCAAGACTTAGAAGGACATCGGAGAATTCTTGAGCAAGTGCATTGCCGCCGAGCCGAGCTCTCATATGTCAAGCGCAGTGTACGAACTCGTGACCACAACGAAGATTGTTTCGACGAAGCATTCATCTCGTCAGCCCTCGATCCCCGCGTCACCTCGGGAAGTGTTTGCCGGAAATCGCCACTGAACAGAACTGTGACACCATCCATCAAATGTTAGTTCCTGCGGATGTCCTGCAGGGTTCTGTCCACGACCTCAATTGCCTTCCTATTGGCCATCGTACACTCATCATCAGAGAGCAATCCTTGAGCACGTGTCCCTTATCGCTGTTACGTGACACACCATAAACAGGCGTTTCGGCGCTCTCTAAATCGATGGCAATTTTTAACATGGCATGTGCTGTCTTGCCTTCCGGAAGCAGTGTGGCAGCGATTCCTGACGACGCTACAGCAATAGCAATTTTGCCTTGGCTCCTGACCTCTGCAAGTATGCCAGTGGTAACAAATGTTTTTCCTGTTCCACCAGGAGCATCCAAGAAAAACATTTTACCCTGGTTTTGCCCAACGCTTTCAAGGACGGTGTCATAAATTTGTTTTTGCTCTCAAGAGAACAAAGCGACATGGTAATTTCGTATGGTGGTTATTTCGCCCGGATCGTAATTTGTTTCAGCGTTATACTCCCGATTTCCATGGTCTTGATGTGATGATGATTGGAGAGCTGGTAACCCATATTCGATCAATGGATTGCCGCCGATAGTAATGACCACATCTTGAAGTGAACTGAGACAGGTGTTCAGCACGCGTTCATCAGTTACTTCGACTTCGTCTCTAGTAGCACGCCTCAAAGCTCGTAGAAAATCTTCAGACAGAAGATGGCGTTACTTCTCTCACAAAGCTACCGGGTTCGCGACTCCACAAAACACAAAGATGACGGCAAGTAGATGACGCATGTCGCTGGGACTGTCACTGACGCTTGCCTCCACGAGGGTGTCATCCCAATTAGGCAAAAGGCTGCGCGGTAAGTGGGATACTCCACGCCATCAAATGTCCTCAGAAAAGCGAAAGACGTTGAGCCTGGGACAGTGTGATGTAACAATCGCAAAAAATAGCATTCGCCACTATTCGGGTGCACGGTATAAACCCTACCCAATGCGGTGTCCTTGAAAATTCCCGGAAAACCTTCCACAGTACCTTTTTTTTATGGTGGGAAAAATCATGCATTGACATCCCCCGCCCTTGGGCGGAGCGGGAGATAGTGTCAGACTCTTACTGAAAAGACCCACCCCGTTCCTTCTAGCCTTCATACCGGGGCTCGAGCGCCCTTTCGGATAACCCTGGCCCCAGTAGGCTTCGACCCGGCTGGGTCCCTGCTGTTGCTGACAACTCCTAGAGGCGCGCGGGAGCAGTGCGCGCCGTCGACGACTTGGGCTTGGTCCGGACAGTTACCGGACGGCCGGACAGCGAGCTACCCATTGCTTACTGTCCGCAAGCTCGCGTCTACGTTGGCCGGAAATCGGGATCAGAATCCCGGCGACGGCCCGGCGCGAGAGGTCTCCACCGCCGATCGCCCCCACGAGGGCACGGTGATGCTCCGCCCAAGCAGGGCACACCTCGACTGTGTGCTCCAACTTGTACTCCGGGTGTTCCGCACAGTGGCGACACCCGGGCGTCACTTCCGCATGAATCGAGTGCAGGAATCTCCCGAACGAACCATGTCCGGTGAGTACCTACCTCTTCCTCAACTCTGCTCAAGATTTTGTGGGTTTTGTTGGAACTTGAATTTGTCAAAACGAACTATAATATGAAGAAAATGCACATTACCATCTATGAATTTTAAGAATAACTAACTACTAACCTCGCCAACATGATCAAATTTAAATGATTAATTTCCAAAAACGGTTAACATAAACTTGATTTAATTTTGATGAAATCTCATAGATGGCGCTGCTTTAAAATTGTGTTTATACTACTAACATTCATTAAAATATGTATCTCTGCCCAAGTTACTTTAATGGCATAGTTTTTATAGTGTAAAGCTAGATAATAGCATGACTTACTCAAAAACAACATTTAAATATGCGTCCTTATATTACACGCTGTCACAGAATGCGTAAGAAAAATAAAGATTCACAGCTCCTCCCCCGTAGGTGATAGCATGATAATATGTAGCCTATATCTTGACCCGACCTCTTAGTAATATTCATGCAAAATTTGAAGTAAATCCATGCAGTACTTTTTGAGTTTATCCCGGACATACATACAGACAAACAGACAAACAGACAAACAGACAAAAATTCTAAAAACTATATTTTTGACTTCGGTATCGATTGTAGATCACGCCCCAAGTATTCTTTTAAAAAAATATTCAATGTACAGTTTTGACTTTTCTACGATTTTATTATATGTATAGATGAAAGCGTGTTTTTTGTTTTTTTTTTTAAACTATATTTTTTCACCTTTTTAGTGAATAGCCACCGAATGTGATAAAAATATTAAGGGGATAAATATTAAGTCATATGTACAAGATGCGCAGATTACGCATGATGGTTTTGAAATCAAGCTCTAAATTCCAATATCCCCATTTTTCTTTATAAATAATTATTATTAAACTGCCTAGCCGTTTCCAAAAATGTTGGCCATTCCCGCTCTTAGACCTATCTAGGAACGGTTGTGAGCCGTACCTAATCTACTACGCGCGCCCAGTATAGAATAGAATCGTTTATTTTTGAGTAGATGGTACAATTTTTTTATTGTTGATAGGCTTGCCTTTGACCACCATCTCACTTGATGGTAAGCGATGATCATGATGAGACCAAAACAAACTCATGAATATTACAGAGAGACCGCTGCAAGCAGAATGTTTCAATATTTTGATGTATGCGGTGTACATGGCGAGGTCAATGCTTAGTCCGGACCGTAGTGGTGTCAACAAAAACGACGATGACGGCGTAAATTAAAAGTTGGTGTCTAGTAGTTGATTGCAATATAATTTGTGTCTAACGGCCAGTATTTATTTACTGAATAATAATCAATAAATCTAAGTCTATTTCATATAGATCAACATCAATCACTATCACACACCCCTCCCTAATAACTTGTTAATGTTTGAATAAATTTCGTTACAACATTTCTAAGATCCAAGGCTACAAAAACTGCTTTCATATAAAACAAAAAAAAAAAAACTGGGTAAATGCTGAGCAAAGGCAAACTACAATTCCCGAATGTAGTTCCGAAGATTTTTTTTTTAGTGACGTAAATAATAAATTGCTTTAAGACCTTGCTTTATGCTTCTCAGGATTCTGGGTCAACGGGAAGTACCCTATGAATTTCGATTTTTGAGAGTATCGAAATATACGGTTTTTGCGACATAAACGGGCGGCCGTATCATTTTTATTCGTAAACATAGAAGTTTGATTGTGTCACAACTTAAAAGGACCGCAGACTTGAGTCATACATCATCATCATTTCAGCCGATACACGTCCACTGTTGGACATAGGCCTCCCGCAAGTGTCGCCACATCGAACGTTCCCGTGCAAACCGATGGATGCGGGACGCAAACTTGAGTGTATGGTTTTAATTTCATCTCGTTACTTTCACGCGTTCCCGAGATAAAGGGTTTTACAGACAGTCAGACCGACGGATGAACGAACAACAAAGTGATCCTATAGGATATCCATTTTTTCCTTTTGACATACGGATCCCTAAAAAAAACCGGCCAAGTGCGAGTCGGACTCGCCCATGAAGGGTTCCGTAGCAGCAAGTAACATAATATTAAAGTTCTTGTAATGGTTTGTAACTTTAATCGATGTTTTAATAATAGTGTATTTTTTTCGATTTATGACGCATTAAAAAAAAACTACTCACTAGATTTCGTTCAAACCAATTTTCGTTGGTAGTTTTTATAGTAATGTACATCATATATTTTTTTTAGTTTTATCATTCTCTCATCTTAGAAGTTAGAGGGGGGGGGGACACACATTTTACCACTTTGGAAGTGTCTCTCGCGCAAACTATTCAGTTTAGAAAAAAATGATATTAGAAACCTCAGTATCATTTTTGAAGACCTATCCATAGATACCCGACACGCATGGGTTTGAAGAAAAAAAAATTTAAGAGTTTCAGTTCTTTGTATGGGGACCCCCAAAATTTATTGCTTTTTTTCTATTTTTGTGTGAAAATCTTAATGCGGTTCACAGAATACATCTACTTACAAAGTTTCAACAGTATAGCTCTTATAGTTTCGGAAAAAAGTGGCTGTGACATACGGACGGACAGACAGACAGACAGACAGACAGACAGACAGACAGACAGACAGACAGACAGACATGACGAATCTATAAGGGTTCCGTTTTTTGCCATTTGGCTACGGAACCCTAAAAACGGCATCCAAATCAGGGTATACACTGCTAAATTTTAATCGTTTTAATTCGGTGGAGCGTCGTTCCGGTACATGAAACACTATCGATTTGGAAAAA
The DNA here is from genome assembly GCA_929112965.1 of Mythimna albipuncta. NCBI lineage: Eukaryota > Metazoa > Arthropoda > Insecta > Lepidoptera > Noctuidae > Mythimna > Mythimna albipuncta. Next base: position 15,537,847 of record OV815982.1, on the reverse strand, counting down.
TAAAATTAAAAATAAAGTACCTTTTTTTCTATACTCGTATTAATTTACGCATGTACGAAATTAATTTCTTTAAGAAAACGAGTTCAATGACCTGTAGGTAGTTTGTACGGAATGCCGACTATTAACTGCAGGTCATTGAACTCGCTCAGCTGACGTATTCCTATAGAAATTAATTTCGTACATGCGTAAATTAATACAAGTTTTGAAAAAAAGGGTCTTTTATTTTTTAATTTTATCTCTACAAATCAATAGTGTTTCATGTACCGGATCGACCCTCCATGGGATTAAAACGATTAAAATTTAACGGTGTAGTATACCCGTGTGCTTAATTTTATTCGAACCAGAAGAAGTAATAAACATCCTCATAGTAAACACATAAAAAATGGCCTTTATGATATTAGTGTGTTTTACAAAATACATAAACTATATAGGAAATGAGACCCAGTTAAAAGGAAATTCTTAGCCAGTAACCCAACACTATAACGCAATACTGTATAAATGGTACTACACTACCGTCGGACTATTGCATATGAGCGGTATAACGTGTTTTACTTAGCCGTCAGTTAGGAATAGTTTACACGATTCCACGTTTGCTTATAATTTTCATACCACCTATAGCCCTATATGCACAAAACGTTTTGAGAACACATTCATTAAGCGAACGGCTAAGGGCAAGGTCACAACACTGCGTTACTACGTCGCGTCGTAAATATTTGCTTCGGGGGCGCTGCTGCAACGTATGAATCTGCAAAGCGATGACGCGTGACCTTTTGGTTAGTGTCCATACTTTGAACGGGCTGCAAAGCTGCGTTTCAAACCCCAAGCGAACGGCACGCTCTCGCGAACGCCAGCGTTCGCGCGTGATTTCGCGCCATTCGGTTGAACACTAAGATTATTAAAAGTCCGCATAAATAATTAAAATATTGAGCGTTTTATTTATTGGCCATGTATTTAAGAGTGTACCGTAAAACGGGGTGAATAGAGACAAAACTTTGGTTTGGTTTTTCACTTTGATATCTACTATAATATCGGCCTCTAACAAAGCATTGATTTTTTAGAATAACGATTCATTAAACAATTGATGTAGTTAAATGCTGCAAAAAATATTTCAATATCGAGAAAATACCCTTTAAAGTTTTGTCTCTATTCACCCCATTTTACTGTAAATAAGAAATTCTCCATAAAGTAGTCTGTAAAATAAACACCTTTCTATTTTTCCGTATTTATACCTGTTTAAATGCTCAAGATTGAAGCGCTTATTAAATATGCGGATTACGATATCGACAACCTGATATCTTTACTTCAGGACTATCCTGCCCTTTGGGACTAAACTATGCCACTCTTCAAAAATTAATTAATTAATTTGGGTGTCTTTAAGGCTAGAGTGAATAGGCTCTTAATAAACTAGTGCCCCGGTGGGATTGCAGCTAAGCAGTAGTTTTAAATATCGACGAAAAAAAAACATATTTCGTGCGTCGCAGTATACGATGAAATTTATCTTATCGTACAACGATGCGACGTCGTTTTGTTGATGCTGTAACGCAGTGTTGTAGCTTCACCCTAAGGAGTGGAATTCCCTACCGGAGTCTACAACGCTTGGGTTTTTAAATAAAGAGTGAATGGGTTACTTCGAGGCAAGCGTGCTCCACCGTCGACCACATCATAGCTCAGTGAGATAGTGTTGACCAAAACTGAAAGTATTTGGCCACTCACTAAAAGTATATAGTACACACTTTGTGTAATTAATTTCTTAACTGTTGCTCCAAAACGGTGACATTGTGAGGAAATTAAAATGTCATAGAATCAAAATTTTGAAGACAAATATTGTGAAATTCATAAAAATCCGGAATCTAGTCAAAGATCATTTCCTTTCACTGTAATTTATATTCTGTTTTTACCCAAATTCAGTTCTTCCATCACTAACCCAACTTTTTGTATTTTTCTTTTTTTCTATTTCTTTCATTCATTAAACCCCAAGCGAATGCTGGCGTTCATGCATCTATTGTCTTATAGTCCGGGAGGTACGGTTGCAAATGAAAAAGTCATAGTAAGCTGGCTGATATTGTCACTGATGGTTGATCTTATATGACCAATAAGTAAACCAACCGTCAGCTGACGCACTAAAGATACAGATTGTTCATATGCTTACAACAAGATCGTTTCGAAAGTAATCGTCAGCTGCATGCTGAAGATTTTTTTTCGTCTCAGAATGATGTAAAATATTAATGAAAAAGTTTCAGCTTGCGTACCTACTATGATTTTATTTTTGATTTATTTTTCACCACTTACGTAACCTGTCAATCCTACACCCACCACGGGTGCGTCAGCAGACTCTTAGTACATAACACATATCAGACATTCAAGATCTATTACACAAGATGGCAACCGACCGGCGTAGAGACACTACCTATCTAAAATGCAACGCTATCGCCCGGACTATTGCCACAAAATATATAGGTACACAAGTCAATCTTCATACAAAGCGCACTCGAGCAACGCACACAAAGACACCGCTCACAGACACGATGTCCCGGTTGCGTCTCGGATCACTCGTCGAACAGTTCCGGCTCAAACACTCATTAGTGTGCGTCCACCGAGCGTAGGTATAAAAAGTGAAGTACATACGTGAGATGGTCTTCGGTACCTATCTATTTTGTGCTATTACTATTGTGTCTCAAATTGACGGTATCTGAAAGGTTAAATTTTGTAACGTATAATATGAAAATATATATACACTAATTGATCTATATTATATAGAAATGAATCCCTATTTCCTTGGTCACGCCATCACGCGTGAACATTCTTTTGTGTTCGTAATTGTGAGAAGGTTCTTATGAAAAAAAAAAAAAAATTAGGGTAGTGTAGGGTAGAGTAGGGTAGTGTAAGGTAGTTTAGGGTAGAGTAGTGTAGAGCCCGGTAGAGTAGGGTAGGATAGAGTAGAGTAGGGTAGGATAGAGTAGAGTAGGGTAAAGTAGGGTAGGGCAGGGTAGGGTAGAGTGGACACACTTTTGTTTAATTAATTATACCAATTCGAATTGCGTCCAACAGTGGACGTGTATCGGCTGAAATGATGATGATATGTGACTCAAGTCTGCGGTCCTTTTAAGTTGTGACAAAATCAAACTTCTATGTTTACAAATAAAAATGATACGACCGCCCGTTTATGTCGCAAAAACCGTTTATTTCGATACTCTCAAAATTCGAAATTCATAGGGTGACCGGTGACCCAGAATCCTGAGAAGCATAAAGCAAGGTCTTAAAGCAATTTATTATTTACGTCACTAAAAAAAAAAATCTTCAAAACTACATTCGGGAATTGTAGTTTGCCTTTGTTCAGCATTTCCCCAGTTTTTTTTGTTTTATATGAAAGCAGTTTTCGTAGCCTTGGATCTTAGAAATGTTGTAACGAAATTTGTTCAAACATTAACAAGTTTATTAGGAAGGGGGGTGTGACACTGATGTATGTTGACTTATATGAAATAGACTTAGATTTAATGATTATTATTTAGTTAATAAATACTGGCCGTTAGTCACAAATCATATTTCAATCAACTACTAGACACTGACTTTTAATTTACGTCGTCATCATCGTTATTGTTGACACTACTACGGTCCGGACTAAGCATTCACCTCGCCATGTACACCACGTACATCAAAAGATTGAAACAATTTGTCTGCAGCGGTCTCCGTCTAATTATAATTTATGTGTCTTAAAAGCTAGTGTGAATAGGCTTCTTACAAACTAGCGCGCTTCACCATCTACGATTGCCTCACTGTTTACCATCAGGAGGGATAACAGTCAAGCACTAGTTTATAAAAAAAAATCACGGGCTACATTGCCCTTAAAGCTCGAAGCAAGTCGAGTAAATACATAACAATACACCTTAAAAAGCACATAAGTGCATTCTATGACCAAGATACACACTTGCCGCGCAACTTAACTACAAAAATGTTGACCTAGGCGTGTCAACGACCTTTTGTGCACAGTGGCGTAGCTAGACGTGGGCGTCGTGACTCGCCCACGGCATCGCATGCGCATCTAAAGAACGAAGGTTCTTTTTATAATTGACTAGGTTTTGCCCGCAGTTTCGCTCCCGTACATGAAATATAGCCTGTTGAAGTATAGCCTATATCACTCAGGAATAAAGCAGCTTTCTATTGGTGAAAAAATTTAAGCAATTGGACTAGTACTTCCAGAGATTAGGTTTAAAGAAGGTTTAAAGAATTTTATTCTCATAAAAACAATAACAGTTCACTTAAAATGAGGTACAAATAGTTTATAAGTATTGCAATGTTCACATCTGGTGTGTTGGTGACATCATAGGTTGTATACATGTTTTTTTAATTTAGCTTTAAATATATTAATATTTTCACATTTCTTTAATTCTTCGGGTAAATCATTAAACAGCCGTGCTCCCTCAAACAGTATTGTTTTTTTGCCGTAATTAGTTCGAGCGCGTGCAGTCATTAGTTGAAACTTGTTTTTACTTCTAGTATTGTATGTTGTTGTCTTTTTACGTATTTGAATGTTTGATTGTACAGAATTCGTGGTGATTTTTTTTATGAGATTACCTCCTACAAACAAAAAAATATTAACTTTACCTACTTATTATATTAGTGCAGATAGGCTCGCGTTTGACCACTATGTCATCTGATGATAAGCGACGATGTGGGTAAACGCTGGATGGATGTCACTGTCTTGTTGTCAAAATGAAAGAAAAAGGCCTCGCTGATATGCCATGCATAGCACAAAGAATAGCCAAACTTAAGTGGCAACGGGCAGAGCACATTGCTCGCAGAACAGATGGCCATTGGGGCCGAAAGGTTCAGGAGTGGCGGCCGCGTACCGGAAGACTCAGCTCCTGAAGACCTCCTACAAGGTAGACCGATGACCTTGTGAAGGTTGCGAGAATCCGATGGATGCGGGACGCGCACGATCGTTCACTGTGTCCAACAGTGGACGTCTATCGGCTGATATGATGATGATATGCCTTCGCCCACGTCCAAATTGTCTACTCTACGCCTCTGTTTGCATTACAGAACCGGTTAGTAGCAAATTCGAGGTGTTGTCTATTTATACTTTTGTTTGGTAACAACAAGTTATAAATGGTTGCTATATTTAGTAATGACTCGATTCTTTTTTTAGCCATTGTTTATTTTTTTCTTTTAATGTGATTATCTAACTTTGTGTGCGCCTGCATCCGCAAGATATTTCTTGAATAAATATTAAAAAATGGTGGTCACTGTGTTTTTTTAACGTTCACTGGTTTTACTTTATGTTTTTATTAACCCCGAAGAAAAAAGAGGGGTGTAATAAACACCGCTATTAGTGTTTTTGCCAGCGGGTTTGCCCGCGTGACAGTAAGGTTTTCCAAACAAACTTTGGACCCTCAGGCATCCCCTCGGAGGGTGTATTTCGGAATATTCTCTCTTAATGCTCTCCTACGTCATAAAATAAAGCTTAGTGCGAACTTTCACGCTCCAGGTCCCAGTAATTTCGGCTGTACGTTGATATTTCAATCTTTTTTTATCTTTTATAAACTAGTACTTGACTGCGATCCCGCCTGATGGTAAGCAATGATGCAATCGTTGATGGTGAGGCGCACTAGTTTATTAAGAGCCTATTCAGTCTTGAAGACACCTAAATTATAACAAAAGTATGTACATCGTTTCACATCAATCACATTCTTTTTCTACATACGAGTAGGTATATATGTATAGATTCAACCACAAATAAAAACTTAAACACACACAATTCATTATGTAAATTAACTGCACTTCATAACTCTATCATAATTTGACGCAAGCAACCACTAAATGGTGCAACTGTAGTAATTTAATAAATATTGCTTCCGTTCTGCGTGCGCGCATATTAGGCACAATTGAGAAAGTATTGTAGATTTAATTCAAATTCCGCTGGAAGAAGCTATCTACCAACGTTATCAACCTCGTCAAACTAAAACATTATATAAGAGGCAAGAGAATATGCCCTACGTATAACAAAAAGGCCAGGTTTTAATTAAGGGTATCATATACCCAAGCTGTGATATTATTTGAAGGAGTTCACTCACTTCCCTTCCACCTAGAGCGAGAAAAAATATTTGAAGATATTTTAAAAATACAAGGGTTAGCACTTGGGTATAGTACACCCATGAGCTAGATTTTATCCAAGATGTGAAAGGATGTAAAGAAATACTTAATTCACCCTGTCAATGTGACGAAATCCGACCCCAAATAATGGAAACAGTAGAGGATAAAGAAGGGAAACAAAAGTCAGCTTGTCTACCTGCATATCTGTTGGTTGCCTGCTCACTTTTTATCCTGGGTGTACGATACCCTAGAATAATTTCCAACTTATACTTTGGCGAAGCCATTTTTGACCTATACTTAATATTCTATAGAGGTAAAGTTTGTTTTCTTTGCATGTTTTTTTTGTTTGTAGGAGGTAATCTCTGGAAGTATTGGTCCGATTGGTAAATTTTTTTAACAACATAAAGCTCTTTATTCCTGAGCGAAATACGTTATATTATATGTACGCGGACGATGCCGCGGGCAAAAGTTAGTATACATTAAGTCATAACAAAACGCAAGTTACCAACAAGAGATGTAGCAACCACAATCACTTAATAAAGTGGATTGCTTCCGTTCTGCGCGTGCGCTGGTTAGAACGTTCGGGAAAGTGATTGTGGTTTTATTTGAATATGGAATGATTATGTTGTTACGAACCAGCTTCAAGGCTACAGCTTTATTAAATGATCAAGGGTACCTATGGTTTGTGATATATGGTTACCTTCCTTGTGGTTGTCATAGACCTTAATTAAATTCGTGTCACCGAAAGGGCGTTGAGCATTGCCCTTGCCCTTGTTATTGGAGGTCATTGTAATTTTTCTTCCATTCTGCCCTGCCTATTGTCGCGCTATCATCTCACTCCCCTTTTAATTCATTAAACCCCAAGCACAAAATAGATAGGTACAGAAGTCAATCTACATACAAAGCGCGCTCAAGCAACGCACACATAGACACCGCTCACAGACACAATGTCTCGGTCGCGTCTTGGATCACTCGTCGAACAGTTCCGGCTCAAACGCTCATTAATGTGCGTCCACCGAGCGTTGGTATAAAAAGTGAAGTACATACATGAGATTGTCTTCTGTACCTTGCCTATGCCCCAAGCAAACGCTCTCTCGCTCTCTCATTCTCTTTCTATTGTCTCTAATTACGGCATTCGAAAGGTTAATGGTTGGCACCCAAAGAGGCGAGAGTCGCTCAAAAGCAATCCGGTAGCGATATTCTGTTAGTAATCGCTCCCGCTTTCTATGTACCTCTTCTGACTCGATTCGGGAATTGAACTATTTATGTAAGCAAGTTTTTACGGAACCCTCGATGTGCGAGTCCGACTCGCACTTGGCCAGTCTCTTGTTGCTTTATTAAAAATGTTACAAATCAGTTAAATCAAACAATGTAATGCATTATGGCGTTACATCATTGCATAATTTGCTCTCAATAAAGCCATTAACAGTTAAAATGTTGCTGTTTATTTATTTCCTTCTTAGAGATTTATTTGAGTGCTTTGTTTGCGTCATGTCTAAAAAATATTGTAATACAGAGGAAAATATTGTGTGATAATGTTCTATTGAGTTTACACTAAGTATGATATTAATCAAAGAGATGGTTGTATAGTCATTGATATTAATCATCATTGGACGGCGTTGCCTTAATATTTGACCAAATTTAAGCTCATGCTATAGGTCATGGGACGTAACAACCAACCGTTTTATAAGATAAGTAATGAATACTCGAAACAGTTGATGCAGAAGAGGTGTAATAATAATATTCTACAACTATCAGAAAATGGTTTCCAGTCACAAACTAAGCACAGCTTATAATATGAGTTTCGCATGACATAATTATGGCGGTAAGTCTTTGAAGCGTGGCTGAAAAGACCTCGTGGCATCTTCACCTTCCGCATGACGCAGGTCCTCACTGGACATGGTTAGTTCGGGAGGTTCCTGCTCCGGATTCGTGCGGTAGTGACGCCCGTGTATACGGTACATACGGTAGAAGTGTGACCCAGGGCATAACGCCGTCCTGTTCTTGTGGGGGCGCTCGGCGGCAGTGATCTTTCGCGTCGGGCCTTGGTAAAGGCCATGTTCCGCAGCGAAGAGGAGTGGCAGGCGGTCGCCTCCTTCTGCAGTAATGCTAGCAAAGGAGGCAGCTGAAAGCTGATTCCAATTTCTGACCACCATAGGCGCGGGCATGCGGATGGAAAACAATAGGTAGCTCGCCATCCGACCGTCCGGCAACCGTCCGGATCGAGCTCAGGTGGTCGACGGCACGTAGTGTTTCACGCGCTCCAACTTGTCTCTCTTGTCAACAACCGTAAGGGCCCATCATGGTCGAAGCCTAATGAGGCAAAGGGTCTGCTTCTGAAAGAAAGCCTCGGCCCTGGTATGAAAGGCAACAAAGGAACAGGAGTGGGTTTTTAGTCAGTAAAAGTCTGACACTTACTCCGCCCAAGAGCGCGGAGATGTCATTGGATGATTTTCCTACCTACGAAAAGAAAAAAAAGAAAAAAATGTTGTATGTATTCCCAAAACTCTTTGTACATACGGATGGGATGTCTACCATGACTGGTGTACTTTTTACTATACGAATTGTTTTTTTCTTTCTAGTCGTACGATGATTTCTTCAAAGCTCTCCTGTTCAACGCTCGTGTGATCGTGCAGATTTTCTTCGTGATGGGAGGGTTCCTCATGGCCTATAAGATGCTGGTGTATGCTGAGACTCATCAGTTTACTTTGAAGACTGTTCCTATGGCTCTGGTGAATAGGTGGCTTAGGTAAGACACAACTTATGAAACTTACATTAGTTTTAGTAAAAGCAAAACCCGAAACACGTGTCTAGTATTTTAATGTAAAGAATAAATGTACAAAATTTCGAGTTCATGAAAAATCACAAAGTTACAAGCTTGTTATTTTACCTGGTTGTCCGCACAAAAACAAAGTCACCGGGCCATCCAGGTGACTAAAGGGTTATTTTGCTGACTAGTAATTGTTGTTCACACGGCTGCCAACAGAGAAAACAGGATCATCTCCCTGCGGTCAGAACTTTTATCTGTTCAGCTCGTGCAGACTCCAACCTAAATTTTGTCAAAGTGTTATAATGTCAGTATCGCTTCGACTTGATCATACGTTCAGTAGTTTCCTTATTATTAACTTTACTGACTGCATATTATAATTCTTCTTCCTTGTCGGTATCACTCTTGGTAGACAAGTGTTGGTGGCAAGTTTCATAACACGCCGCCACTCCTCTCTAATACCGCCTTCCTCGTGCATTCATGTGCATGTAGTGACGATGAGCTATTTACTGTCACTTTTAACTGGTCAGTCCACCTCACAGGCGATATTCTTCTTTGGCCTGGTATTCTCAACCTTTCCCTCGCTCAATAGCCACTTCTCCTCGGCTACATATGTGACCAAAAAAGGTACGTGAAACGTGACTGTATCAAAGATGATAAACGCTGCTCGATGCCGAGTTCTCGAAGCGTAGACTCGTTGGTACGGAATTCAGTCCACAATACTCGGACTGTTTTCCTCCTGCACCACATATCTAAGGCGTTCATCTTCTTCTCTACTTCTCACAATGTCCACGTTTCTGAGGCGTACAAAAATATATTATAATCAGCGATTTTCTCTTACAGATTAATGCCAGCAGTCTTGGTGGTAATGGGCCTGGCTATGACCTGGGTACCACACCTGGGTTCTGGGCCCATGTGGGACGCGGTTGTGAGGAGAGAACGAGACATGTGCCGCATGAACTGGTGGCAACTGGTCATCCTGAGTCCGAATCTGTTCCCGTTCGAGCACCTGTGTTTGCCTCAAGCTTGGTGAGTCTAGACTTATTTTAATTATACTTGTAGTAAAAAGAACAAGAAAAATACTTAAGGGCCAAGCGCCCGAAAAGTGCCATAAAACAGTGATTTTCTGAGGCCTACTCCTCCGTAACGGCTAGGTCAATTGGTTTGAAAAAAATATATGTTTATCATAGATTCATGAACAATAATATCAACATTTAATTTTTTCGTGCAATGAATACTTTTGTCAAAAAAAAAAAAAATATTTAGCAACTTTGCAACTTTTCGCAACTTTTCCCTACTCCTTCGAAACGGCTTGGACCTTTAGAAACATTTTTACACATAAAAATTGGTGGTTAAATAGTCTTCAAAGTGAACATTGCATATGTAAATCAATCAATATCTCACAGAGAAAATGGATTTAAAGCGCTTTCCGGGCGCTGCTGGCCGCAAATAAATGCACAGATTTGCGTACTGCCGCGTAGGCGAGTGCGAGAGTTGCGTACACATAATTTCGGCCAGATGGTTTATGGGACTATACGCCTTAACAAATTAAAACTAAATATACCTACAGAATAACTGCTATCTAAAATATGTCGTCAAAAATCTCCTTCGGATCATTGTCGACTAAAAGTGTGCCCAAAAGGCTGGCGGCATTGCCACGTTGTATGGCAATGGTTAAGTTCTGAGCAAAATAAAAGCCAGCCCTTGGGTCACGCGAAGTGTCAATTAGGCGTTTGATAATTCTTTAAAAAGTTCATGAGCACTCCGAAAACTACTGTGGTGTGATGATTTTAATACCATTTTTACTCTTTTACTTAAAAGAACAAATGTAAACAACCCAGCATGTCATGTTTATGTAGTCGTACAGTTTTTGGCTACCCTTAAAGGAAAATGGACCGTGTTTATGTATGTAAAAATCGTAAAACGTAGGTAGTAAGGCTTTGTTTTGAGTATGTTAACGATCACGAGAACCTCTCTCTAGGGTCCAAGATGAGATAAGACTCGATTTTAAAACCATTTCTGTCCTCTTTAACTAAGGTAGGTGCTAGATTACCGTGGAACGGTTATGGACCCTCCAACATTTGTTGATATTCTTAATTTCAAAAAGGGAAATAAAAACTTAGCGCTCTCATGAATCAACATGTATCGTGATCGTAATCCTTTACATGATCAAGTAATGAAAAGTTAATTGATTATTTTTCTGGTACTTACGCATGGAGATGTTAGGAACAGCCCCCTTAGCCAAGTTACAACCGTTTCGCTTGCGCCGATCGCTTCCAGTTGACCTTGCCGCCAATTCGCCGGGTAAGCCGGGTCGAAGCCTACTGTGGCCTGGGTTATCGGGGGAACTCGAGCCCCGGTATGAAGGCTAGAAGGAACGGGGTGGGTCTTTTAGTCAGTAAGAGTCTGACACTATCTCCCGCTCCGACCAAGAGCGGGGGTTGTCATTGGATGATTTTTTCCACCATAAAAAAAAAGATGAAAGAGGTTAGAATGGCCTGGTGAACGGGCAGGCGTGCCACAAATTAGGGCAATGCTCACAGTTCAACTACCAATAGCAAACATGCGATCTAAGTGTGCGTGGTCTGTTAGTTGCGTAATGCGCGTTCGTATCGGTTTATTGCCTGTAGTGGAGTTAAAGGGTGGGAGACAAGTGGCAACACTCGTTTTTCCTTTCATTTCCTTTCTAACCTTTTTCATTATTTCTGTGGTATTTTCCATAGAAAACTGCCAATCTTCAAGGAACAATGCAACAGGTGACCTAAAAAGTGTAATAGTTACAAAAACATAGTCATAAATTCTTATCACGGTCATTAAAACCGGGCATTGAAGTCATATAATCATAAAACCATTTATAAACTTTAAACAGACAATTAAATCTGAAGGAAAAGGGAAACGGTTACCTAAGTCAGAGATGCGTTAACTTCGAATGTGGCAATTTACTCGCAGTGTCCATGGAGCAGTTGGTTTTGATGCAATCGCAATGATGCGGAACGAACCGTGCCTTTTAGCCCAACTAGACGTTATTACTGGTCGAAAGTAAAATGTAATTAGGTAATTTAATTGCATGAATGTTGAGTACTGTAATAAAATACTTATTTTTAGGGTTGCGTACCTCTAATGGAAAATAAACCGAATCCTTATCTTTGGAAGTTAAGGTGTGCAATAAATCTATATAATAATAATAATTTTCCCACCGCAAAAAAAACCCAGACACAGAACATTAATGATCACACAAACCTTTTACCTGGGTGGGAATCGAACCCACGACCGCTGTAAGCGCCCAGCAGGGTCGAAGCCCAGGACCAAGGATCGGTTTCAGAAAGGAAGATTCGGTCTCGGTACGAAAGGCAACGAAGGAACAGGAATGAGTCTTTGTCAGTAAAAGTCTGACACTATATCCCGCTCCGCCCAAGAGCGGGGTTTGTCATTGAATGGTTTTTCTACCTTCGAAAAAAAAAAGGTGTATGGGCACTTGAGTCACTCAAACAGTGGCTTATGTTTTGAACAGAAGCCCGCAATGGGTTTATAAAACCCCATTTCCTTAAGTTGTGTTTGCAATGACCACGCCAAACCCGCAGACACCTACTGGGCCCTAACGGTTTACCAAGTTTACGATCGATTTTAAAAAAAGAAGTAGTAATTGCATTAAGCTACCTAACATTTTGTGCAACCAGCTAATCTTTGCATTAATGAATGTGTTCCTTCCTGCCAAGCCGACGACGTGCAACGTGAATTATGCGGTCAGTTACTTACATTATAGTTAGTAATGTTTGCAAAAGCACAATTTACCGTGCACTGTGAATAAATTAATTTCAGCTTGGTTAAAATTTCTACAAACTTTCTGGTTTGAAGCCAGCGTCGAAAAACAAAAAACCGGCCAAGTGCGAGTCGGACTCGCCCATGGAGGGTTCCGTAGCAGCAAGTAACATAATATAAAAGTTCTTGTAGTTCGTTGTAACTTTGATCGATGTTTTAATAATAGTGTATATTTTTAGATTTATGACGTACTAAAAAAAAAAACTACTTACTAGATCTCGTTCATATCATTTTCTAAGACCTATCCATAGATACCCCACTCGTACGGGTTTGGTGAAAAAAAAATTTTTGATTTCCGTTCTAAGTACGGGGACCCCCAAAATTTATTGCTTTTTTTCTATTTTTATGTGAAAATCTTAATGCGGTTCACAGAATACATCTACTTACTAAGTTTCAACAGTATTGCTCTTATAGTTTCGGAAAAAAGTGGCTTGTGCATACGGACGGACAGACAGACAGACATGACGAATCTATAAGGGTTCCGTTTTTTGCCATTTGGCTACGGAACTCTAAAAATGAACGGATGAATTGTGTGAGAAGTGATATGAAAGAAAAAGGAGAATAAAGATAAAACTACATTAGACCGACGCAAATGGGTAACAAGCCTCATTTGTACGTAGAACGACGTCGCGTGGCGTGGAAGTGTAGCTCTACAAGTCTAGTTTCCATATAAAATGTATGGAGACCGACGCGCTCAGATTGGCGTACGTGACACATGCAGTGTAGTTCTACCTTATAGGCTCGGTGTACGCCTGCTCACTTCTTACAAACAAAAGTATCTATATAACTCTGTCAACGAAGAGGCAATAATACGATGGCATTACGTTGTAAGCTGTGAACAGGTGTACACCAAGCATCATCAGCCTTCTTAATGTTTCCATTGATGGGACTCAGGCCGTCTCTCAAAGAGAGGGAATGGGCCGTAATCCACCACACGAGCCCAGTGCGGGTCGGTGAATGTAACATGTCTTCGAATTTTTGGTTCTTGGACATGCCGGTTTTCTCACGATTTATTTATTTATTTATACTTCATGCACATAAAAGTACAGAGGCGGACTTAATGCCTTAGGCATTTTCTTCCAGTCAACCTTTGGGTGGTGCAGAGAAAGACAGTGGTAGGTGCAATAAGAGAAAGAGATAAGGTGATTCCGAGAATTGATATACTAATAAACCATAAATATTACAATACACTTACAATAATATAATATATACATACTCAAATTAATAAACTACATACATATATACCCTAATATAATCAAACAATTGGATCAAATCGACAATTGGAAAACTTTAACGCTGTGATGATACTACTGCCAACCTCTTGCGAATTATTTCGCGAACTTTAGTTTTGAATGCTAGTCGGTTTGTTGCCATCCTGATCTCCACGATGTTTTCCTTCACCGTTTTGAGAGCAGTGGTGTTGAAATAAATTACAAAAAGTAATGCGCCTGACTGGGTTCGAACCTGCCACCACGTAGTGCTCACTGTACGCCAAGCATATAATGATGAATACGCTTCTATGAAGCTACGGGTCTGTGGACATGGGGTCTTTAAGTGCTAATTACTTTACGAACATAATTCCTTTTTCTCTTTGAACATTCGCCCTCTCAGGTCGCCCCAATTTCATTCCGTCTAGAATATTTGACCCTAAAAGCATTTTGGGAAATCCTATTAGGCTTCTAGAGATCGCTTATCCAAGATAATGTTATTTCTATTTCCTTTCCGAACATTGATACTAATATAATTGACGAAAAAGGATAAGATTATTGGGGAAACTAAAAGATTCAAGATTCTAAGCACTTATTTCGAAAATAAATCAGTTACAGGCACTTTAGAATTGTCAAAAAGTCAGTCAAAACTTACTTACTTTGAATTTTGTATAATATTTAATCTTTAAAAAAATACTTATATTCGATACTTTTTATAAGGTTCTTCTATTAGTAAACAATGATCAAGATCTCTTAATCAACCTTGATTATTGAACCAGTGTTGACTATATCAAATTAATAATTACCCAAGTCGTTTGACTTTTTTGACAGACTTTAGGTGGTTTACTGTAGTTTTATCGGATAGCAATGTGACTGCTTTAATGTACACAAAGAAATAACATAACATATGGAGATACAGACAGATCACGTACAAAGGCGAGTTTAACTCAGCAATGAGACCAGACAAGTTGCAAACTAGCTTTCCAACCAAGGTCACCTTGGTTTATGTGTTCTGCCCAGCCCCCCTAACTAAGTTATAACCGTTTCGCTTGCGCCGAACGCTTCGAGTTGGCCGTATCGCCGAATCTTTTGTTCTGACCGCGTGACTTAGCGTTGAGATGACGTCAATCCCGTACGTGCTCCCGTGATTAGCAACTTGGCTAGGGGTACAGGCACGACACACCTCTACCGCATGCTCCACCATGACCTTCGGGCGGTCCACACAATAGTGGCACAAGGACGTTTCTTTCGCACGAATCCAGTGCAGAAATCTCATGACCGAATCTAGTACAGAAATCTCCCGAACTGACCATTTCCGGTGATGACCTACGTCATATGGAAGGTAAGGACGCCGTGTTGTCTTTCCAACCACTCTTGAGGAGTGGTTGGAAAGAAGAGGGGATTTACTGCCATAATTATGGCGTGCCCATTTTGGTTTTGCACTGGACCACTGATTTTTCCGTGTGGGCACTAGAACGAGCGAGATAAATGCATGGCTCGATTTTTATTCGGCAGTATCTGCTTTTCTGACATTTTACTAGATTTAGTTTAGTGAAACGACATATCACTGACGATAAGTCGGTGTTTTGTCATAATTATCACTAGATACTTTTAGTAAGAAGACGTAATAAACAAAATATCCGACATGTACCGGGATTTCCTGATATCCCTGATATCTTCATTTCTCTGCGACATGTATACAACTGATGTTTACACGGATTGGAACTAGCAAGGTCACCTTGGTTGAGAGATTGGTTTGCATCCATCTGATCACTTCCTAAGACTAAAAAATCATCAAATAACTTAGTGCCACCAGGCATTAAGCAAGACATTCATAGTATCGGCCGAAATTAAGGTAAAATAACACCGTTTTTCTTCAAGAACTGCGTAACATCCTTACGCAAAACAATGACAAAATATTGACCGAAACAACTAAGCTATGCTTTTTTTCTCAACTTTTTTCTATGACAAACACTCCCAAGGCTAATCCGCTTTCCACCATTATCATTTGACCTTCAAACGTTGCAGCAAGCATTCGTCCGTACACAAAAATAAACCAAATATTTAACATCACACACACAAAAACAAATAGTTAAAATTACTCTTATTGCGTAAACGGCAAGGTTTATTTTACCTTTGCGAAATTCAGTTTAAATATTGTCACGGTAAACCTTGGTTTTAGTTGCATTTGTAATTATAGTTGGGAAATTTTGAGAAAGAGGGTATCTTGATCTTAATCGTGCTCAACTGTCGGGTAGGTATTAAAGTTAATGACAATTCCTTGACATACTTGATGGTCAGTGGCGACAATAGTTTTATTACCTTAGATGGTTGAAAACAAGCACTCAGCAGGGACCCCAGCCGGGTCGAAGCCTACTGGGGCCAGGGTTATCCGAAAGGGCGCTCGAGCCCCGGTATGAAGGCTAGAAGGAACGGGGTGGGTCTTTTAGTCAGTAAGAGTCTGACACTATCTCCCGCTCGCCCAAGGGCGGGGGATGTCGTAATGTTGTAAGCCCATTGTGTATATTATTGTAAATGTACTATAGGTAGTATTGCATGCTTCGTCATTAGACGACCACAGTTAAACTATAAATTTTAAATCTCATGTAAGTGAACGATGTAATATGTTCTTATGAGAAATAAAGATTCTTTAAACCTATGTCAATGCATGATTTTTCCCACTATAAAAAAATAAAATAAAAAAAGCTAGAAGTGCTGATTCTAACGGCCCGGTCACGGCCTTGCCATGGTGAGCGGTAGATAAACGCGGTGTGGCGAGCGGTAAGAACAAAAGCATGAAAATGTTTGAAGCAAGACTAAAGCAAGCACCCACAGCTGTGTCCTTCAGTTGCGTTTTGCGTTCTAGGATCATCCATCAATTGGTTTCCTTTTCAGAAACTTTTGCCCAGCATTGGGGTATAGTGATCTAATTAGTTGCCTCCTGACGTGTCCACTCTTACATTGTCCAAACTTCTACGGTCCGGACTAAGCGTTTCGCGTCATCTTTTAACCCTCGTACATCGAAGAGCTGTAATAATTTGACTCCTGCGGTCTTCCTCTCCGATGCAATCATCCAATGAATTTTTCCGCTCTAACGTGCAGCAGAAGGAAGTTTCAGACTTTTACTGACTAAAACCTACTCCTGTTCCTTCTTTGCCTTGCTTCCCAGGACCCTGGGTTTTCCTCTCAGACAACCTATCGCCCCAGTAGGCTTCGGCCCTGCTGGGTTCCTACCGTTGCATACCAATGGATGGGATCGCAGTCAAGCACTAGTTTTTATAATTTAAAAAAGTCGTGTGGCACTCGGGGACTGCCGCGGTAAAACTATTGCATAGCATTTTTATCAACTTATGCAATTATAATTATTTATTTATTTTATTTATGCATTTTTTTTTCATTGGTTTTTTTTCTTTGATATTAATTGAAGTTACACTTTTACACATTGAATTGAATTTTGATTGATTGTTCACTCAATTGTTTTCTTATCGGTCACCACGCTCAAAAAACAAATGAGTGGGGGGTGTTAGGTTATTTTCATTACAGAATTTCTGGATTCGGTCTCCACGCTCAAGGCCCGCGATAGAAGCTATGCAATAGCTTAAAAAAATTAGTTACCTATTCAGTTATGTTAGTAGCCACAAGCTACAAACTTTTTAAATTCCTGTATTTATCATCAACTCCATTTTTCTTCCAGGTACCTTGGCACAGACACCCAGCTGTTTCTCATAACCCTGGTAGTCCTGCTCATCATCTGGAGATGGCCCAAGAGTGGAGTACCGGTCCTGAGTGCCGTCATGGTCATCAGTCTCCTCATACCCTTCCTCCAGAGCTACTTCATGAATCTCTTGCCGATTAGAGTTAGCATATTCCCTGAGTAAGTGGTTCTTTATTTATTTGGTACTTTTTTTTCCTATAGATGTCTTCTTGAGAAACTGACGTGGGTCAGAAGACTGCCCAGCTCAAGTAGGACTGGACATGTCTCCCACATGCCAATCGAACGGTGGATTAGTAAAACACAAAGTTGGTGCCCTGATATCACACGACAGGGTCGTGACAGACCAAAAGATGGCGGGACAATTTAGAGGTCTTCCTTAGGAATAGGCAAGAATTGGCTCAAAGCTGGGAAAAATAAAAGAAATGGAGAGAGGCTTTTGACTAGCAGTGGGACAGTATGGGCTAGATATAATAATTATTATAAATAAAGTATTATGGAAGAGAAAACTCATGTCCACAAAAAAAGAGGCAAGGGCAAGTGCTCGTCGGAGTCGAGCACTGTAGGTTCTGTACAAACTTACCTAAGTGAATAGTTCAATTCCGGATTGGAGACTTGAAGAATTTTCCAAATTGCAAAAAACATTTTTTGTGACGCAACAACAAAACTGTTTTCTGATTTGTTCCTATACCTGTGCTAAACCTTGCTTTATGTCAAATTTACAGATTCTCAGTCAATGGGCCTATAAATTTTGATTCCCTTGAGGGTGTCGGAATACACTTTTTTTATTTATTTATTTATTCATTTATGCACACACAAACACTTAAAAATGAAATGACCAAATACAGATAAAAGAGTACAAAGGTACTGCTTATTTCAAATGAAATTTCTTCCAGCAGACCTGCGACAGGAGAGTTGGATGAGAGACAACTTGTTGTTGGTTGGTTGGTTGTGTTGGTTGGGTTTTTTTGCGACATAAACGGCCGTATCTTTTTTTTTAGTTAACAGACTTGAGTATATAGGTCTAATTTCAACTCGATACCTCTCTGCGTTCCTATAAGGGTTCCGTTTTTTTCCTTTTGAAGTACAAAACCCTAAAAACTGTAGCTTGTGATGTTCTTTCTTAGAATGGTCGATATTTTCATTTGTATACCTACTTAATTGAGAAGATAAAACCCTCCGAAACATCACAAAATAAACAAAACATAAACGTAAGCTTTAGCACCGACACGCGTAGTATAATGAAGTATGTAACCCTCACACTTCAATACACTTCGCAGTTCACACCAATATACTAACAGTACTTGAATCTCTGCCTATCCTAGAATAGAAATCGTGACGCACATTACTCTTGTACGTGACTTCGAAAGATATCCAAAAATTTCCTCATAACTTGTCCCAAATTCCTAACCAAAACGTCGTCACCACCGGCTTTGTAGTCAATTAAATTTTGACTCTGTTTCCAGGTCTATAAGAGATATTTTCGGTTACAACGACACGTTCTACCATGCGTATGTGTCAGCCCAAGGTAACTGGGCTGGTTATCATTTGGGTGTGCTGACTGCCTATTTCTACCATAAAGCACAACAGAAGAAATGGGACTTCAGAGAATCTATGGTAAGATTGATCAGTTTATATAATTTTAACATTATATTCGGCAACTCATTTGAATGACCACCGTCCGACCGACCGGTAACCATCCGGATCGGGCCCGAGTCGTCGACGGCGCGCAGTATTCCACGTGTGCCTCTAGCAGATATTAGCAAAACCATAGGGGCTCAGCAGGGTAGAAGCCTAATGGGGCCATGGGTTGAGCCATAATTAATTGTTGTAAATTGTATTTTTTTTTCTTTTTAAGCTATTGCATAGCTTCTATCGCGGGCCTTGAGCGTGGAGACCGAATCCAGAAATTCCGTAACGAAAATAACCTAACACCCCCACTCATTTGTTTTTTGAGCGTGGTGACCGATAAGAAAACAAATGATTGAACAATCAATCAAAATTCAATTCAATGTGTGAAAGTGTAACTTCAATTAATATCAAAGAAAAAAAAACAAAGGAAAAAAAATACTGCTTAAATAAAATAAATAAATAATTATAATTGCATAAGTTGATAAAAATGCCAGCAATAGCTTTACCGTGGCAGTCCCCGAGTGCCACACGTCTTTTTTTTAATATTTATTATATTTACATAATTTAATAAACAAATAAAATAAAGTGAAATAAGGTTAGTTATGATTTTCATATGTGTGCGTATCTGATCAATAAATAAAAATCCAGGATCGGGATAAAGAACCTATGATTTTGTAAGTTTGTGTAATCATGGTCGCAGCCAACTCCTGTCGTATCGTCGTATCGTAATATCGGGGGTTCAAGATAACAGAACAAAAATATGCTAAAAATGTCTGTCTTTTACATTTATGTGAAGTTTGAATATTTGGGGGGGGGGGGGGGGGGTTAACCGTGGCACTAATGACTAGGACTATAAGTGACAAAGCTTACTTACCATTTGTTCTTGAATGTATTTTTTTTAAACTTCATTCACTTTTTTTTATCTTCCAGCTAATGAAACTCCTCTTCCTGTCCTCTATTCCCATTGCCGCCGGCGCAGTCCTCATGGGCTGGGATCTCCACCACCGTGAGGCTTCAGCCTTCGAGTCAGCTATCTTCAACGCCTTGAACCAGAACTTCTTCGCTCTAGCCATTTGTGTCTTCGTTATTGGATACTTCTACAAATTAAACCGTAAGTGAAATAGAAATATGAACTATGGTCTTTTGTGTTTTTTTTTTATAATAGTTTAAATCATCATTGCCGAAAATCTCGTGACTAAAATAATAAAAGCCGCACCGGTGAATCTCCTGACAGCGACTGGCGCAACCCAGTGCTGGGCACGTCGTAATCATGGCGGTAAGTGCCTACTTTGAGGACTTTTTGGAGTCACAGAAGGCATTACAGCGTCTTCACCTTCTGTATGACGCTGATCCTCATAGACATAGTAAAGTTAGGATCCTGCATTGGATTTAAGCGGAAGAAACTCCCAATTATCACCATTGTGTGAACCGCCCGGAGGATACGCTGGACGTGTCTTCTTGAAGTACTAAAGTCATCAGCGTCAATTTTAACCCAGCTGGTCAATTTTATATCTGTCACTCTTCTATTTATCTGTTTTTGTGACTATAATGATCTTTAGCCATTCAGCCAAAACTCTGTGTTCCCCAGGAATCTACGTGGGTGCAGTAGAATGGGGTCCTCTGCAGCCTCTGGGAAGGATGTCCTACTGCGCTATGTTGCTACATGCCACCATCTTGAGGACCTATGGAGGGCAGATGAGAAGATCCTTTTACGCCACTGATTATACTGCTGTGAGTATTTTTTTTATCTAATCAATTCAAATCAATAACAAAATCATAACTTTTCTTTGGATTTGCCGTAGTCGGGTAAAAATATTAGCTTCTGTTACTGGCTTTGCTCATATGAAAGTAAGTTTCTCCATAAAAAATTTAGACCCTTGACTCATCTCCTTAGGGAGTGAATTTTCAAAAATTCTTTCTTAGTGCTCGCCTACGTCATAAAAGGAATAGTCTAAGATCCGATTAACTCTTTGAATGCCGTAATTAGAGACACAATAGAAAGACAATTGCTTGTGTCGAACTGTGTAACATAAGACATTCAAAAGGTTAAGAACGACCTTCACCGGTCTGTTTAATCGATGAAACAGAACAAACCGGTGAAGGTCCTTCTTAACCGTATCCTCTACTAGAAGCCTTGTGCAAAAAGTTACGCTCCTAGTCCCAGTAATTTCGGTTGTGCGTTAATATGTCAGTCAGTTAATTTTTACGTTAATAAATTATTTGTTTATAGCTTATTGTATGTCCCAGTGCTGAACAAAGGCCTTTTCTTTTCTTCCTTCCAAATTTCTCTGTCTACGGCGAACTCTGGCCGAGTTTGCCTTGCGAAAATGTTCAGAGACCGTTGTGCTGTGTCTGTACCGAATAAAAGTTTTTCTATTCTTCTATTCAGACCGTCACACCCATATAACATTACTAGCTTTTGCTTTCGCACCCGCTCTTCCTTAATTCACCGTACTATACCCTACTCTACCATACTGTACCTTACTATACCCTACTCTACCCTACTCTACCATACTCTACCCTACTCTACCCTACCCTACCCTATCCTACTCTACACTACTCTACACTACTCTACACTACTCTACACTACCCTACACTACTCTACACTACTCTATACTACTCTACACTACTCTACAATACACTACTCTACCCTACTATACCCTACTCTACCCTACCAAACTTCACATAAACCATCTACTAAATAATCCGAACAAAGCCTAAACATTAGGTTTGAATAGGTGAACTCGTTCTTGAGTTATAAAATTACAGCGAAAAGTGGCATTGATTTTTATATATATAGATTAACATAGGTATATGTTTTTCTTACTGGTTCCCATTAAACGCAAGGTGACATCGTGGCAGATCAAGTCGAAGGTGGAGAGATGAGCTTGATAAGTACCGGAGGGACTGGCCCACAATGGCCGAAGACAGATGTGTGTGGAAAAGGGAGAGGGAGGCCTTCGCTCAGCAGTGGGACATAAATGGGCTAACTAACTAATATGTTTTTCTGTTAAGGTTTCTAAAAGAAACTACAATTTCTTTTCCAGATAATGTTATACGCTGGTATCGTCAGCACAACGTATCTCTTCGCGCTTCCACTGTACCTCTTCGTGGAGGCCCCAGCCTGCCAGCTCCAAAAACTACTCCTAGGACCGAAGAGGAGGCCCCAAGAAAGGGTTGAGAAGGAAGATGTTAACGCCAATCAAGTCAAACCAGGCATTTCAAATGTATCTGTGAATACAGTCTCTACTCATATTTAGATTACGATAAACTGTACAGATGAGGCTAAGTATTTTATATCTGTTCTCTGGTCTTTTGCAAGGCTTATAGTGCGTTTCAAAAAAAAAGTTCCATCGCTGTAATGTTGGCACCCCTGTCTGTCTAAAGAAAAAAAGAAAAGAGTTGCCTACTCTAGCAAAATTTTTGCATGAAATCGATTTCAATGGTAGTCACACCACACTATCGAGAATTATGAGAGGAATGGGGTTTTATTTTAAAAAAACATAGACACTTACATACAAATTTAATCGAGAGTTACGATATTATGGTGTGGCGTTTTCGGTATTTGAAAGAATTGCAGGAAAAATAGTTATTACAGTTTCCAAAAGAAAAAAAAATGAAAATTATAAGGCAATTGTTAAAAGTAACGAAATATCAGTTAATTTTTCTAATATTAAGTATTTCATTGCTAAAAATATAGCAACACTATTTTTCCGGATTGCCAACATTACGGCGGAAACGCTCTATACTTTAATTTTTTTTTCTAAGGAAGAATTGGGATATTATGGAAGCAATGAGATTTTAGCGATATACGTCCGGAAAATATGATTTTTGGACTAGTATTATTGACTTAGAAATATAAAATAAACATGTAAATGGGTCATAGATTCTAAGATAATAAAAATAATAATAATTTATTATCAAGCAACTGAGGCCTACTTAAATAAAATTACTCGTTTAGAAAAGAAATGTCTTTATTAGAGACCGTTAAAAAAGTGAGCCATTCCATTTTTCTTTTTTTTTTCAATTTAGTTTCCTTCCTTATTTTTTTTTAATAATTTGATTTCTCCTACTTTGTGATTTCACATGATGATTTAATTTTTGGATATAACAAAATACAATTATGTGTGACTTCAATATAATGTATTCCATAACTATCACAACGCCGTCCAGTCCCAAGCTAAGCAGAGCTTGTGTTATGGGTACTAGACAACTGATAAACATACTTATATATTTCTAAATACAAACATATTATAGATAAATTACACCCAGACACATAACAAATGATCGTGCTCATCACAGAAACATTTGTCCTGGGTGGGAATCGACCCCACGACCTCCGGCATAGCAGTCAGGGTCACTAACCACTAGACCAACAGTCCTGTCAAAATATATCAAGGGGGAACATTTATAACTTAATTATGTACGTGTATATATGTATAAACAATCAATACAATTAGACGTCGAATCAACGCTGTCAAAAGACATTGCCACGTTAAATGACGATGCTATTTTTTAAGAAGAATGAGCCAACCCACTGGTCATATAACAGTCGATATGAAATATTGCATTCGGACCCCATAACCCAAACGTTTCAACTCTAGCTATATATATTTACTTTTCTAGTTTCTTCTAGTTGTGTAACAATTCGATACCTCCTACGCATAAGGTTATAAAAAGTGCATTTTTTTCATGAGAACATTGAAAGAATGAAGTAATTTGTGAAACCTTTTTAAGCAATGTCTAAGCGTTATGCAGTATATAATTACTTTTTAGATTACAGTACAAGACGCTGGATGTAATGAGAAATAATAATATAGATTATATTTTTCATAACACATTTTTACTCAAAAAGTATGTTATGAATTTATGCGTAGGAGATAGATATCTAAATGTTTTATCTGTCTTATATCTATATATCTTACAGCCTATCTTATCTACCTTTATACGAGAATGTATCTCATAAGGCCATAGCACAAAATAGATAGGTAGAGAAGACAATCTCATGTATGTACTTCACTTTTTATCCTACGCTCGGTGGACGCACACTAATGAGCATTTGAGCCGGAACTGTTCGACGAGTGTGACGAGACGCTCCGAGATATCGTATCCGTGAGCGGTGTATATGTGTGCGTTACTTGAGCACACTTTGTATGTGGATTGACTTCTGTACCTATCTATTTTGTGGCCATAGCATGTATCTCAAAGAGTTCGTTTGACATAACAACCGCCAGATGGTTACCCTGTTTATACGCATATTGGTGTAAGCAACCAGTATATTGTATGTTTAGAAAAACAAGACTTTGTACATAGTGTTAATGTTTAGTACTTACGTGATGTATTTTTTTTAATAAATGGTTTTTTACAAAACGTTTTTTTTTTAAGATTTGTTTGAGATGCTTCAGCACTCCAGCACGCTTAGCCAAGTTGTTATTGTGCAATCGTTAACGCTGTCGAAAAGTGATGAAACGTATGGGAATGACGTCATCTCAACGTAAAGTCGCGTGGTCGGAATAAACGAATAGAAAATTCGTAGCCAAGTTCACATCGTTCAAAATGATAGAATGAATTTCTACAACGTTTAACGCTACGTCCTTTGATAAACAAACGCTACATTGTAGAACGAGCGGCCGACTCATGTGCGTCAACATGGCTAGCCACTTATCGTTTTCTACAATTGCTGACACCGAAGCGTTACCGATTGAAGGACGGAATTCGACACGATACGGTTGTAACTTGGCTAGGGGGGCTGCTAAGATAATGGAGCAATGATTTGCTATACGACAATCAAGCCTGTCAGCAATCTTGCCCAGGATGGTGCTGGGACTTCTGTCAACAGTTACGCTATCATGAACTCTCTTTCCCTTCTTAATCAGCTTTTTTAATGCTCCCACTGCTGGAACTCAGGCCTCCTCTCTAGGAGAGGGATTAGGCCTTAATCCAATACGTGGACCCAGTGCGGGTTCGTGAATTTCACATGTCTTCAAATTTTTGGTTCTAGGACATATCGGTTTCTTCACGATGTCTTCCTTCACCGTTTTTTGAGAGCAGTGGTGGTGAAATAAATTACACAAAGTAAAGCCTGGCTGAGTTGAACTCGCGACTCGTAAGTCGGGGCCATTACCATTCGGCCACCACTGCTCACCCTTCTTATCACTCCACTCCTTCTCCACCCATCCACAAATATATTCATAACTCTTTTAGTAACATGCGTTTCTTTCCCTCTCTTCATCTCTTCTCTGTCTGAAGGCAGATATGTATCTTAAATATAAAAATCAATTGCTATTAGTCTCGCTAAAACTTCAGAACGGCTGGACCGATTTTAATCATTCTTTTTTTCTTTTGTTTACTAGCTTAAAGGGAAGCTTTAAAAGCAACAAAATAAGTAGTTAGGGTAGGGTAGGTAGCGTAGGGTAAGTAGGTAGAGTAGGGTAGATAGTCAGTTGACAGAAGCGTGGGTAAAAGCTAGTAAACAAATAAAAAAAATACACTTTACTTTATTTTGGAAGTCACTGCTGGTTTGAATCTTAATTTTTTGACACCGATAATTACATTAAAAGGTGTGCATTAATTCAATTACATGTTGGATACTTACTACCATAAACGGTTGACCAGACACACAAAATAGATAGGTACAGAAGACAATCTCATGTATGTACTTCACTTTTTATACCCACGCTCGGTGGACGCACACTAATGAGCGTTTGAGTCGGAATTGTTCGACTAGTGATCCGAGACACGACCGAGACATTGTGTCTGTGAGCGGTGTCTATGTGTGCGTTGCTCGAGCGCGCTTTGTATGTAGATTGACTTCTGTACCTATATATTTTGTGCCAGACGGTTACAAGCTAGCGGTCAAACCAAGGTGACCTTAGTTTGTGCGTTTAGTTTCTGTTGCGGCTACATGGATGTAAACCACGCGCCAACACTTTCGATGGTTGGGAAAACGCGCCTACCAAATAAGGGCGTTGAAGTTCATGGCTTGCAACTTCTGTCTATAAGGATTGAAAGTAGCAAAGTCACCTCTGTTGGGACGTTGGTTTACATCCATCTGGTCGCCTCTTAACACGTTCGCTGCGGCAGTGATTTTTGTATACTATTCATTCCCGCGGTACAAGGTCTATACACCTGGTAATAAAACATGGCACAAGGCTTTTAGACCCTGTAAATTTTAAAAGACCTTAACCTATTTTTGGCTTGGCTATATTATATCTCTTTCCTACACCGAACCATATTGAAGTTACGCCTTCCGCACGACAAGGAATTCTACTTTTTAGCCGCACTGTAAGCGAGACATATACAAGATGTTTAAACCTGGTATCACACTCAACGTGTTAACATTTTCATATTATATTAATATTTCGATCAGAGTTCGGAACACGTCATCAATAGTCAATATGGCTGACACCTCGCACGTTCCAACCTGTTCACTTCCATTGTCCTATTAATTAATCTGTCCTCATTCGATGTACGGAGATGGGATTCGATCTATCTGAAAAGGGCTATGGTCGTATTTGTATTTTGGGCTGGAGTCTGCAACTTTTTTTTTTGCGTTTCCGTTCCTCAAAAGGAAAATACGGAACCCTTATAGAATCACTTTGTTGTCCGTCCGTCTGTCTATCTGTCTGTCTGTCTGTCTGTCAAGACCCTTTATCTCGAGAACGCGTGGAGGTATGAAGTGACAGATATTTATTTAATTACAAGAAAAATAATATATACATAACAAACTTAAATATTTATAAATTATATATATTTAAGTATGCTTAACCTAACACACTAAAAGCTACTCCCTAGTAAAATATGGCGTCATAAAACTCCTCCGCATCGCTGTCGACTGGAAGTGTGCCCAAGAGGCTGGCGGCATTGCCACGTTGAATGGCAATGCTTAATCTCTGACCGAGGTAAAAACCAGCCCTTGGGTCACGCGAAGTGTCAACTAAGCGTCTTGACAGTAGAAGAAGAAAGAAGTTGAAATGAAAACTAGGCCTCATAATTTAGTACCGGAGCTTCTAAATCTATGTCTGAGTATGGTTTCCGCACTTAGTCCTATGTGAACCATTGTACTTGGGACATATCAGCCATAACCTAAGGTAGACTATTCCAACCAGCCCCCCTCTCTCCAAAAGCAGATTAGGCCTCTCATTTTTCATGGCATCGATAAGGGAGTTCGGGTATCCTAAAGTTCGTATGCGCATTTCAGTGACACCTGTGTAGTCTAGGAGCACATGCGCAATTTATTTATTTATTTATTTTAGATCTAAATATAGTAGACGGCGTTGCGTACAAACTACCTACAGCTCATTGAACTCGTTTAGCTGACGTTTTGTTAAAGAAATTAATTTCGTACATGCGTAAATGAATACGAGCTTTGAAAAAAAGGTACTTTATTTTTTAATTTTATCCTTACAAATCGATAGTGTTTCATGTACCGGATCGACCCTCCTCGGGATTAAAACGATTAAAATTTAACGGTGTATAATAACCATACATATACGTTCAATCTAACATAAACCTACATATAATTGTATATAAATATATTTTATAAATAATATATTCAATTATCGCAATTATGTCCTCTCTCTCCAAGTATGCTCTGCACAGAGGACTGCCTGTGATGTCTAAGTGTGGAGGTGCTTATTCAGTGTGCAGTGTCCGGTCCCCGTCACCAGGCGCAGGCCGCATCTATCCAGTCTTATGAGTTTTTTGGTGAGGGCTTTATTGAGGTGTGACTCTTTTTTTCTTTGATGGGTAATCATCATCCAAATGACATCCCCTGTCCTTGGGCAGAGCTGGAGATAGTGTCAGATTCTTACTAACTAAAAAACCCACCCCGTTTGTTCTTTCCTTTCGTAGCGGGGCCGAGCTTCCCTTACGGATAACCTTGGCCCCAGTAGGCTTCGACCCAGCTGGGCCCCTGCTATTGCTGACAACTCCTTGAGGCGCGCGGGAACAGTGCGCATCGTCGACGACTTAGGCTCGGTCCGGACAGTTCACCATAAGTCCTTGCCTACAGTGGCTAAAAATCCGGATCGGAATCCTGGCGGCGGCTGGGATACTGTGAGCGCCGTTGCCTATGCGGTCGGTCTCGTCCTTTGCTAGCATTACTGCTTCGCAGAAGGAGGCGACCGCCTGCCACTCCTCCTCGCTCCAGACCATGGCCTGTCAATCTATGTAATCAATGCCATTAAGACCCGGCGCGAGAGATCGCCGCCGATTGAGATGTGGCTTGACTGTAACTGAGTATCGAGGAAAAGTACGATAAAATCATACTACTTCGACCACAGTATGTCCGAATTAAGTATCAGCAAAATACACTCGCTTTACAAATCCTATTCAAATATCTAGTAGAACATCGAAACACGAACTAATCTCGATAGCAACCCTGCTTACATATCTGGACCTTACTTTACTTATTTTCATGCCATTCTAAAATCAACCTTCATAACATAGCTTCAAGGTAGAATATCTAACAGAATAGTATGAGGGTTAAGCCCGAACACTACATATCGATTATCGAGACACCGATTAGGGATGTCACTTGGATAGGATTTGCCTAATTCATAGTGCATGTGTCGTCGCGTCGCTCTGTGACGTAGTGTGTGATATGGGCTGCTATTACACCAAAGCGAACTGGTATTTTAATGCAAATTGGCAAACTTAGTTATGATAGCTGAGTCGGAATACACGCCCGAACCGAAGAAATAGTCATTTTGGAGCCAGAATGACGTTTTTCAACACAGTTGAGATGAATACAAATTCCACGTATATATCATCATCATTTTAGCCAAAAGACGTCCACTGTTGGACATAGCCTCGCTTAAGTGTCACTACAATGACCGATCATATTCTTTTCAGGTACCCTGTCTGCCCGGCGACCAGCTTTACGCAATCAATTTCATTAATGTAACAGGGTCTTACCGCCGCACTTTTCTGCACTAGTGCCAAATATACTAACATTGTACCTCTACCGCTTCAAATCTTGCAGTAGGTCCTCCCTTTATTTTGTTGTTTTCTCATAATAAGTCAAATAAATTCCAAAGTTCTGGTATCTCTAAAACTTTTGACTATTAAAAAAAAACGCGGAAAAATAGCAAAATAACTCACGCAAGCAACTAGCAGTGGGCAAAATATTAAGTTCCTACAAAAAAGATGAAAGCAGTCAACCGCACATAAGTGTTCACACGTGCATGATGAAAAGCAATCACTATGATAATCTGAAACGGCGCTGGTTTTCTAAATAAAGACATACTTTCTGTTAAGGTTTTTTTTTGGTGGGAAAATCATCTAATGACATCCCCCGCTCTTGGACGGAGCGGAAGATAGGACTTTTACTGACTAAAAACCCACCCCTTTCCTTCGCGCCTTTATACCGGGGCTGAACTATTTTTCGAAACTAACCCTGGCCCCAATAGGCTTCGACCCAGCTGGGCCCTTGCTGCTGCTGACAGCTCCTTAAGGCGCGTGGGAACAGTGCGCGCCGTTGACGACTTGAGCTCGGCCTAGATAGTTACCGGACGGTCGGACAGCAAGCTATCCAATGCAAGCCCACTTTCTGTTAAGGGTGCTGTTCCACCATAAATGCATGCTACATGACTATAGATGCGTTTGATATCCACCAATTATATAACATAGCATAGTCGGCCTTATAATGTTTCCACTGCTGGGACTCAGCCTCCTCTCTAGGAGAGGGAATGGGCCATAATCCACCACACGGACACAATGCGAGTTGGCGGATATCACAGGTCTTCGAATTTTTGGTTCTAGAACGTGCCGGTTTCCTTACGATGTTTTCATCATATCCCAAAGTCTCACTAATTTTATGAAAATAATTATTATACAGGCTATTGACTATGAATGAAGAACATTGGAAAAACACAGCGCGTAATATTTTTTAGGAGCAATTGTTATGAATAATTGATTAAATTATGAATTTACCAATTATAACAAATTTTCATGGACAGTTTTGGGATATCATTTTTTTTTTTGTGTAGTAATTAAAAAATAGGGGTATATTAGTTTAGCCCTGGCGGCAACAGGTTAAACCCATCTTCAATTTTCTGCCCTTGGTTGGCGCAACATGTTTGGTTTTGTATATGATTTCGGTTGTAAAGAACAACAGTAATAGCACCATAATATTCCTTCCCACCTATAGCTGTCGTTATAGGCGACTAAAGCCAAGCCCGACGAACGCGTAGCTTCAACGCGTATTCGTCTTTATAATCTTAGTGGCGCACAATATGATATGCGCCCAAAATAGCCCACTCCAGTTCCTACGTTGTCTTTCGTACCGGAGGCTGAGCTACCTTTCAGAGCTAACCCTGGCCCCAGCAGGCTTCGACCCAGCTGGGCCTCTGCCGTTGCTGACAACTCCTTGAGACGCGCGGGAACAGCGGGCGCCGTCGACGACTTGGGTTCGGTCCGGACCATGGCCTGTACCAAGGTCCGGATTATATCATCAACACAATTATTTCAGCCAATAGACGTCCACGTCGGAGAGATACTTTCCCTAAGTATCACCACAACGAAAGATCCTGTGCATCTCCCATCCATCGGATTCCCGCGACCCTCAGATCACTAACTTCCTATTACGAGTACAATCCGGTGTAACAGGCAGCCTCCATAACTCCAGTACATTGTACCAGCGACAATCAATCCATCACGGGTGTTGCTACTATATTATCGAGAAGATCCCGTCGCATGGCAGGTTTAGAGGCTTCGATTTCAGCCATGTTAATTGAGTTATCAATTCTCAGACGGATGGATTGACAGGGATCCGAGATACAGGACAGTTTGTTTGCCCAGCCGGGTCGAAGCCTACTGGGGCCAGGGTTATCTGAAAGGGAATTCAAGCCCCGGTATGAAGACTTGAAGGAACGGGGTGGGTTTTTTAGTCAGTAATAGTCTGACACTATCTTCCGCTCTGCCCAAGAGCGGGGGTGGTCATTGGATGATTTTTCCCACCACAAAAAAGCCCTGGAATGCAAAAGGTAATTGAAGGAACATAGGTTTTAGTCAGAAAAAGTCTGAGACTCTCTCACAGGCGTTAGTTGATGATTTTCCCCTCAAAAAAAAAACCGGCCAAGTTCGAGTCGGATTCAAGCACGAAGAGCTCGATGCCGTCCATAGCAGAAAAACGGCAAAAAAATCACATTTGTTGTATGAGAGCCCCACTGAAATATTTATTTTATTTTGGTTTTAGTATTTGTTGCTATGGCGACATGAACCTCCGGCGGCGGCAACAGTAAAACATGTCTATCGGATTCCGTTTCACCCTACTCTAAATATGATCTTAAGGGATCGTAAAAGTATTACATGTCCAGAATCAGACCTTGGTCTACCCATATCATTTCAGCCGATACACGTCCACTGTTGGACATAGGCCTCCCCCAAGCGTCGCCACATCGAACGTTTCCGTGCGTCCTGCACCCATCGGTTTCCTGCTACCTTCACAAGGTCATCGGTCCACCTTGTAGGAGGTCTTCCAACACTGCGTCTCCCGGTAAACAGTCGCCACTCCAAAACCTTTCGGCCCCAACGGCTATCTGTTCTGCGAGCAATGTGCCCTGCCCATTGCCACTTAAATCTACCCATAGTCCAAACATATTCTGTGTAGCTGCTGTACAGCTGAGACTCCGGCCTCCTCTCTAGGTGAGGGAATGAGCCGTAATCCACCACGAGGACCTAGTGCGGGTTGGTGAATTTCACATGTCTTCGAATTTTTGGTTCTAAGACATGCTGTTAAACATTAACCAAGTGCAACTCCATTTTGTGTCCAGGCATCTCTGTCCTTGCCAGGTTGCCTGGAACAAATCGCCAAGTGTGATAAGGCTGCCAATTGAATGTTTTTTTTTTATAACGTTTCCTTCATAAAATAGTGTAATATTGATGTACAATAATGAGTATATAAATAAATAAATTAAAGATATCTAGTAATATCTACTTAATAAATAAATAATAAAACGCGTTAACGCGATGCTAGTTGGGAAAACTAGGAAAATGATAGCTAAAGTAGGTGCCAGATAAACGTGGAATAAAGGTCATTGACCCTCCTACATTTGTTGACATTCTTAAATTCAAAAACGGAAATAAAGACAAAGCCGTCTTGAATCGACATGTATCGTGATCCTTTACATGATCCAGTAATGAAAAGCAATTTATTGCTTGTTTTTCGGGTACGTACGCAGATATATTAGGAAAAGGTCAATGTACTTTATGCCACGGTTATCTGGCCCGTATATAGCTCTTAGTCACTACAACTCTATTCACTGTCCAAAGAATAAGTCAACGTAATCATCTCCAAACAGATGACGCTTAAAACCAGCTTTTTAAGGAAAAACTCTTTTTCAACCAATATATTTCGCCGTTAAACTTTTAATGTAACATCATTACTCTTCAGGAGCTTGCTGTTTGCTCCCCGCGTTTACTTAACAATGCTCGTTTTTAGGGTTCCGTACGGCTGCCAACGCACCATCTCAGACAAATCTGCATGGTTCTCATATGATTTAGACCATTACATATTTATTGTATAGCCTTTAAAAGAGACTTCTAAGTTTGTTTCGGTGTTTTTTCTCAGGATAGTCAGCTAGGAAATACCGGCCTCATCTAGTTTAACCTTTAAATCGTGGCAATTACAGACACAATAGAAAGACAGTAGGTGCGCGAACGCCGAAGTTCGCTTGGAGTTTAATTAATTAAGGCTGCCCGCCCACGTCCGATAATCGGTGATTTTTTGTAGGAGAAAAATAGAACACACTGATAGCAATAGTGCAACGCACACGTCCTAATAATAGTCGGTCTGAAAATAGAACAATTTTACAAATATGTAAAATCGGCCTGATTATCTTTCCTACAAAAAGTCTGATGTGGGCGGGCAGAGTAGATTGTACCATACTATTCCGACAAACCGTTATCACGACAGATCGCTATCCCGACCTGCAGTAAATCGACAGAACACTACAGCCAGTTTTTTCATCAACAACTAAAACTATCAGTAAAAGTATTAACTTTTACTTGACTATTACTGATATTATAGCAAATGAGTTTCTTCATCCAAGTAACAGCTAAACTAAAAGTCAATAGAGTTACCATAACACAAACGGCATAATTACCCCAAAAAAACGTGGGGAGCTTTTTTTACGCATGACAACATCGCAATATCTTCTGTCAAGTAGTGTCAAAAAGTCGAATGTCATGTGATTCTGTTTATACGAACGCCACTTTATTTATCTGGGCTCCAATATTAGTAACGATGGGTCGTGCGAGGGGGAAGTTCGCAGGAGAATTCGCATGGCTAAGAGCGCTATGTCTCAGCTTAGTAAAGTCTGGAGGGATCGCAACATCTCCGTAAAGACCAAAACCAAACTGGTACGGACACTAGTCTTCTCGATCTTCTCGTATGGCGCTGAGACTTGGTCGTTAAAAGCTGCAGACAGCAAACGCATCGACGCCTTTGAGATGTGGTGCTGGAGAAGGATGCTCCGTGTCCCTTGGACAGCATTTCGGACCAACGTATCCATTTTACAAGAACTTAAAATCGCCTCACGGCTATCGTCCGAGTGTCTTCGCAAGGTTCTGCAATACTTCGGTCACATTGCAAGAAAGGACGGTGGCAACCTCGAAAGGCTCATTGTGACCGGTAAAGTGGATGGGAAAAGGCCTCGCGGGCGCAGCCCAATACGTTGGTCCGACCAGATCCGCACCGCTCTTGACTCTACGATTTACAAGAAA
Source organism: Mythimna albipuncta (assembly GCA_929112965.1). NCBI lineage: Eukaryota > Metazoa > Arthropoda > Insecta > Lepidoptera > Noctuidae > Mythimna > Mythimna albipuncta. The sequence continues at coordinate 15,503,892 of OV815982.1, read as the reverse complement.
GAAAGAAAGAAAGAAAAAGAGTTTATTCGCGTCAAACATGACGCATACCATAACAAAATAAATAAATAACAATATCAACTAAAAGTAGCACGTAAGATATGCGTCACATCCGCGCAAAACGGCCAGCGCTCAGCAAAATGCTATGTACAATGCCCTTCACACCGCCAGAGACAGAAACAGATGGAAGAACATCATAAAGGCTAAAGTGATGAAGCAGGGAGGTCACGAACCTCAGCATTGAGGAATACGACGCAAGGAGGAGGATACAAACGCCAATGAACGAATGTTTTTAGAATTGAATTGATAAATAATAACATAAGTAAATGATTTAAAAAAATAAATGCTATTAGTTGTTGTTATTGCTATTAAGAACTGTTATTGGCTTTTTTTTTAACCGTTATTTTTATACGTTTAGGTACACAAGCGCTAAAGGTCGCAGAGCCTAACTTCACACTCGCCAATATAGAACGGCCGTACTGTACATTAGTTAATTTAACGTAGTCGTATTAAATACAAACTGAAAATAAACTTACTTTTCTGTGGTTGGCGTCAGTTTATCTTGTAACAACAGGCTGAAGTATGTAACTGTTTCCTTTGAAATTCTGTATCGGAACAGAAAATCAGCGTCGTCCCAGACGAAATGATCTTTGCGAGCATTAAACTTTTTACATACCGTTACTACGCGTTAAATAACTAACGATAAGTTCATCGTCTGATGAACTTGAACTTTCACTGGACGAAGTTTTTATTTATGGTGGGATAAATCATGCATTGACATCCCCCGCCCTTGGGCGGAGCGGGAGATAGTGTCAGACTCTTACTGACTAAAAGACCCACCCCGTTCCTTCTAGCCTTCATACCGGGGCTCGAGCGCCCTTTCGGAAAACCCTGGCCCTAGTAGGCTTCGACCCGGCTGGGTCCCTGCTGTTGCTGACAACTCCTTGAGGCGCGCGGGAACAGTGCGCGCCGTCGACGACTTGGGCTTGGTCCGGACAGTTACCGGACGGCCGGACAGCGAGCTACCCATTGCTCACTGTCCGCAAGCCCGCGTCTACGTTGGCCGGAAATCGGGATCAGAATCTCGGCGACGCGCGACCTCGGCGGCGATAACGCTGTTGCCTGATGCGTTCGGCCTCCTCCTTTGCGAGCATTACTGCTTCGCAGAAGTCGGCGACCGCCTGCCACTCCTCCTCGCTCCGGACCATGGCCTCAACCAACTGGACGAAGTTCGTGATAACATATTAGTGAAACCTAAATAATCTACAACTTTATCAAAATGACAGTGACTTTAGCTTTAGCAGCCCCCTAATGACTAGTAAAAGTTTAAGGCAAAAGTAACAGTTAAACCAACAGTTAAAATTGTGAAGAAACGAATTTGACCGTTACTTTTACTTTATGACGTTACTTTGACTGTTACTTTAGATGAAGAAACTGGCTATAAGTCGATGGAGTTTATCTCGACTGAACGCTATCCCGACAGTCATTTGGTCGACAAAATACTACATCGACTTACTGTTGGCCGACTGAATGCCATCCCGACGTGCAGTAGTCCCACAGCACACTATTCCGAAATGCTTTATCTCGACTAATATCCACAGATATACTACAACGGGACGTCAACGGTTTTGTCGACCAAATGACTGTCGGGATAGCGTTCAGTCGAGATAGTCTCCATCGACTTAGTATTCTGTCGATCTACTGCCAGGAAGGCCCAAGAGTTGACCGAGATTTAGCTGTTAAGATAGTTTTTATCCCAATGTACGTCCTTGAAGGATAATTTAAGCCGCAGACAAAAGCATTTTATTCTTCTTTAGCACGTTCCTCAGTTTTTTTTTTTTTGGTAGGTAAAAATCATCCAAATGACATCCCCCGCCCTTGGGTGATAGTATCAGACTTATACTGACTAAAAACCCACCCTGTTCCTTCTTGCCTTTCATACCGGGACCGAACTACCTTTCGGAGCTAACCCTGGCCTCAGTGCGCTTCGACCCAGCTGGGCCCCTGCTGTTGCCGACAACTCCGTGAGGCGCGGGAACAGTGTGCACCGTCGACGACTTGGGCTCAGTCCGGACAGTTACCGGACGGTCGGACAGCGAGCTACACTTTGCTCACCGTCCGCAAGCCGCAGGGCATCGGGATCGGAATCCCGGTGGTGGCTGGGGCGCTGTGGGCGCTGTTGCCTAATGCGGTCGGCCTCCTCCTTTGCTATTATTACTGCTTCGCAGAAGGGTTCGGCCGCCTGCCACTCCTCCTCGCTCTGGACCATGGCCTGAACCAAGGCCCGGCGAGAGATCGCCGCCGCCAAACGTACTCACGAGGACATGGCGATGCTCCGTCCAAGCAGGGCACACCTCGACTATGTGCTCCACCGTGTCCTCCGGGCATTCCGCACAGTGGCGACACCCGGGCGTCACTTGCGCACGAATCCGGTGCAGGAAACTCCCGAACGAACCATGTCCGGTGAGGACCTGCGCCATGCGGAAGGTAAGGACGCCGTGAGGTCTTTCCAGCCACGCCTCAAAGATTAGACTTACCGCCATGATTGTGGCGTGCCCAGCACTGGGTTGCGATAGTCGTTGACGCCATTTCACCATGAGATCCCGCCGGAGCTCTGTCCGCCATGCCGTGACCTGTCAAAGAGGAGACTTACCGCCATGATTGCTGGCTTGCCTGCGGCTACACTCAGTCACGATTCGACATATTAGACCTACCAACTTCCGCAAAATTCTAAAATAATATCCCTTATGTATATTATTAAAGTGTTTCGGTTGGTACCTATAACGTGTGATTACGGCTTTTCTTTTTGTTCTAATCTTGTTTTTTTTCAGTAAACTTGTTTACTTCAGCATCCTGAAAATTTTGTTTCAAACTTTTTCAGCGTCGTGTTTTTGTCGTAGCCGGTTTTAGTGTTTTTATTTTAACTTTTAAACGTGGAAATCACAGACACAATAGAAAGACCATAGGTTCGCTTGGGGTTTATTGAATTAAACAATTGTGGATGAAGACATGGTTTTTTATCCGTTAGAGGGCGCCATATCGATTTTTGTGACACGTCATGTAGCCTATGTTCAGCGGACGATTAAGATGGTTCTAACGATACCCTCATATGTTGAGTTCCGATAAGTAGATTAGGAGGTATGAGGGATCAGTACCGCTAGCCGAGTTGCTAATCTGCAATAGTTAAGTAACGCTTGTAGAAAGCTTTAAATGAACGGGAATGACGTCGTCTTAACGCTCAGTCACGTGGTCAGAACAAAAGAATTGGCGGCAAGGTCAACTCAAAGCGTTCGGCGCAAGCGAAGCGGTTGTAACTTGGCTAGGGGGGCTGATGAACATACTCATACGCATACATACATAGTCCTTCAAAATCATAACCTTCTTTTGGCTTTGCCTTAGTCGGGTAAAAACTAAAGAAATTCAAGCAAATGTATCAATTTTCATCACCCACATTCAAGCGAACATTTATGAAAAAGCGCCTTCATACATTATTCAATAAATTCATTACGATCGCTTACAACAATTTGCTATATTAATTCGCGTAGGCGTTTATCAATATTTAATGTTTACGTTCATAAACAACAGCGTACGGCTTACTCTCTATTCATGTAATAACTTAGCCAAATATTGTTTTGTTTGGCACTTTATTATCCCCTTGTCAATGTATTTAGCTGTTCTGTATCAATGTTGCTTTGAATTAAAACACGTAAAAATATGATATTTTATCTGCTACGAAATTCAATTTCTCTATCCTGCCAGCTGCTCAATCTTTACCAAGCGCAAGTTCGATCGTGTATGGAATACTGTTCTCATCTTTGGGATGGGTCTGCCAAGTATCAGCTTGATGCTCTGGAGTCGATTGAGATGCGAGCCAAGAGGATCGTCGGTAATGATGCACTTGTAGAGACAAATCTTCAAAGCCTTGAGCATCGACGCCGGGTTGCTGGCCTGTCTGTTTTCTATCGATTACATTTTGGGGAGTGTGCGTTGGAATTGCACAATTTAATTCCTCCAAGTCCGTTCCATGATCGAACCACTAGATGCACTTCGTTGCACCATCGGTAGATATGGGATATCCGACCCATACGTACAAAGCATTTTGAGAACACATTAATTTTGCGTACAGCTAAGGAGTGGAATTCCCTGCCCGAATCTGTGTTTCCTGATGGTTACCTACAACCTAGGGGTCTTGTAAGTCAAGAGTGAATAGGTTGCTTCTAGGCAAGCGTGCTCCATCGTTGGCCACATCATCGCTTACCATTAGGTGAGATAGTGGTTAATCGCGAGCCAACCTATTGCGAAATTTGAATTTGCTTCTTTAACTAAAAATTTGATTTCAAACACACGAGCCGCGCCAGCTCGAGCCATGCATTTCTCTCGCTCGCTGTGGGCACTAGTGGGAGCGAAACAAATGCGTCGCTCGAGCTAGCACGGGTCATGTGCTGGAAGAATTTCTAGAAATTCTTAAATCAATTTTTTTGTTAAAGAAGCAAATTCAAATTTCGCTTGATTCATATTAGCGACTAAAACACACGAACTGGGCCAGCTCGAGCGACGCAAGACACCATGGCGGCACACACAACTGGCCGTGCTGCCATGGTGTCCCGGTGAAATATAGCCCTTAGTATATATGCCGCGATGTAACAGATCGTTCATAACAGTCAGTGTCTGTGTCAGTGTCTTTTAAGCCGATGTCCCAAATGATACATATCAGTGTTCCGGAATCGCAAAGATGACACAATTTGCCCACGCCTATCAACAACCCTAATCCCCCAAAAAAGAAAAACACCCCTTTAAAAAAGCATTTCAGCCATCAAAAAACCAAAGCAGACACGCTGCAAATTAATCCTCTGACTAATATCTCACTTGGTGACATTTCAACGTCAAAAATTACTCAATTCTAATAAAGAGCGGCCATAATTTTTCTCAGGACAACCCGAGAGGGATGAAAAAAAAATATAAATTACCCCCTTGCTCTTGACAGTACAGTCGTTATGCCCCAGTTTTATGTGGCGCACTTTATCAAGGGATGAGCGGGGTGTACTAGGGGTTTTGAAAAGTTAGGTTTGAGGAAATTTTTGGGTGAGTAGCTAAAAGAATGCTGTGTTATTAAGTTTATAAAATTACGTAGATTGAAGTGAGATACAATCTGTGATATTTAAAGGTGTTTTTAATATGTACGGAATGCTAGTGTGAAGCTCCTTCACAGGATATGTGTCACCTCCTTCTTTTCTTTTTCTTATATTTATCTATTCTTGTATTTTTGCATACCAATTGGCAAAATGTGGCTGAGCTAAATGTAATCTTAAGAGTTATATATTACCCATATTTGCAAAATAAAAATTCTATTCTATTCTATTCTATTCGATTCTATTCTATTCTATTCTATTCTATTCTATTCTATTCTATTCTATTCTATTCTATTCTATTCTATTCTATTCTATTCTATTCTATTCTATTCTATTCCATTCCATTCCATTCCATTCTATTCTATTCTATTCTCCTTTCCTGCTCAGCATGCACGACTGCCTGCACCCTCTATAACTTAAACGAAGCCAACGACAGAGCTGTCCAGGCGGATAAATATTGGTCGAACCAAATTTGAGTCAAATCGACACAGGAAGAAGAAGAAGAAGACTATAGTATACTGTTTTGATCACGAAAACCCATACCCTCATGCTTTGCTCCGCACGCGTAACCCACGCCAATGTCCAGTTTATACAAGTACTAGTGTTTACCCGCGGCTTCGCCTGCGTGAAAAAATTAGCCTATATCCGTCTCCAGGGTCCCATTTATCTCTGTACTAAAATTCATCAAAATGGGGTTTGCCATTTAAGCGTGAAGATGTAACAAACAAACAAACTCACTTTTGCTTTTTATTAACACGCTTATATTAGCTACACCTGTATGTTTGTAACCAACGCCTTTGAGCTCGATTTTGGCCTACTTTGGGCGATCAGATTTTCTTCAAACTTTGCACACCCATCAAAGGTTGATGACAATACAATAATCCGTTTTAGGTAGAAAATAATAATAATGAACGAAAAAAAAAAATATCATTGTGAAAAAAGCGTGGGGCGCTTTGTGCCATATTTTTCGTAAATCGAGCACCCCACACTTTATTTAAAATTATTTTACACGTTTTAGTTTTTTATGCTATGAAAGCGTGTTTTTTTTTAAACTATATTTTTATAATTAGACTATATTTTATTATTAGTAAGGATTTATTTTAATACGTGGAATTTGTACGCGGGATGCGTTTTTTTTTTTGGCATTCTGTGTTCTTCTTAATTAAACTCAAATATTTAATATACTCAGACCCGGACCAACTATCTGCAGACCATAAAATATTTGTTAAGTCCGAGGATCGAACTCGCGACACACAGCGCACAGCAACCACTTACTTAACTATCAACTCGCCAATCATGCAATGAAATTATAATCTAATTTTCTAACCTAGACTCATGACGTGGGATAAACAAAGAGAAAATGTGTTAATGTTAATAATTCCTCCACACACATTATAAGCTAACAAAACTCTCGCGTTACATGTTTTCTTTTAATTCCAATCCCATTAAAATGATAATTATAAAGTTAAAAATAAACAAACCACCCAAAAGGGGAACCCGTCCTATATTTTGGGGTTTTAATGAAAAGTAAACAAAATTGTTGCAGTGAAAAACAGGATGTTACGCGTCAATGTGCCATTTCAACTTAACTAGCAACTGACAGTGGCTTTGCTTGCGTAAAACTAGGAAATTACCCTGTAGAACATACTCCCGGGAGTAGAAGTATCTTCTATTTCTAGACATGGTGGACCATGTCATGGAATATCATATAAGACATATAAAAAAAGACATTTATTTGCGCACTTACACATTCTCAAACTCAACAAAATCATTTAAAATCACAAACTGTTTCACTAGCTAAGTCTAATTGTTAGCTAAGCCTGAACCTAGCCAGGCGCATTACAGTAGGTGGCCAAATTACAGGGACACCACCAAATTTTTTACATTTTTATTTTATTTAAAGCTTTATGCACAAAAAAAAAATTGTACAAAGGCGGACTTAATGCCTTAGGCATTATCTGCCAGTCGACCTTAGGGTGGTGCAGAAACATAATATGGCAGGTGATACTTAATAAATAGACAAAACAGAAGAGAAACAAATATATACAATATTAAATGCATACTTAGATACATACATATAAATAAACAATGCTGTAGTGAAAAAAACAAATCCAACACATTAGCGCGGTGATGATTCTACCAACATCTTGCGAATATACTCACGTGCCTCACATTTTCTATGTTAACTAAATATTGCAGGCAAATGGTTAGTTGTAGGTCCGGCTAGTATTTTTTATTTATAGATTTATTCATTGACATAGTAAAATCTACAAAATTAAAAGCAAAATAATTTATATATTTTTGAAAAAAAAAAAGACATATAAGTTAGGCAAATATTACCAGAATTTTGGTATAGTTTTCATTGTCACCAGCCTTTTTAATGTTCCCACTGTTGGGACTCACTGGGCCCAAGTGGGGGATTACGGCTCATTCCCTCCCCTAGGACTCTAGAATGGAGCCCTGAGTCCCAACAATGGAAACATTGTAAGGCCGACTATACTATGCCGTGCTAATTACTGAGTTGTAGAGTTTAGATAGGCAGTCGTTCCAGTATAATACTGGTATTCAACTGCATCCAGTTAGACTAGAAGCTGACTCCAACACAGCTAGAAAGCCCTGGTACAGGCCATGATCCGGAGCGAGGAGGAATGGCAGGTCACCTCGTTCTGCGAAACAGTATTGCCAGCGAAGGAGGCAGCCGCACGCGTGGGGAATCGGACGTCCTCACGCCCGCCCTAGCCACTGAGATCCCGACCCCAATTTTGAGCCACTGTGGTGGACGGCGAAGGTAGCTTACCGTCCGGCAGACCGGTAACCGTCCGGACATAACCCGAATCGTCGACGGCACGTAGTGTTTGAAGCGTACGTCACAAATTGTAAGGGCCCAGTAGGGCCGAAGCCTACTGGGTCGGCTTCCAAAAGGGAAACCCGGAATCCTGAAACGCAAGACTAAGGATAATTGGTGTGGTTTTAGTCAGTAAAAGTCTAACACGCCCTCCCGCTTCGTTCTCGAGCAGGAGGTCATTGAATGATTTCTCACCTAAACCAGAAGAAAAACTATAACTATATAAAACTATAACTATATAGTTAGTTTAGATCTTCAAGGCAAAAGTGAATAGACTCAGTGCGCTTCACCATCCACGACTGCATCACTGCTTACCATCAGGTGAGATCGAAGTCAAGCACTAGTTTATATCAATAAAAAAAGTTAGTTTTACTTTGTTGATACCAGAAGTAGTACTAGATTGAATAGTCTTAATCAGTATTTATGAAGGTAAAATCCTGCATCTGTGAAGCAGAAACGATTTCAAATAGAAAACCAATAAATGATTGGTCGACCAACTAGATATTGCTTCGTTGGCCGTCGATTTCTAGTGCATGCTTACAACTATGGAGAAGTTATACTGTGTCTCTCGTAAACAAACGTACATTTATCATCAACTCAGTACATGATTTTGGGCACCCTTTTTTTTTATGGTGGGAAAAATCATGCATTGACATCCCCCGCCCTTGGGCGGAGCGGCAGATAGTGTCAGACTCTTAAGGTAGAACTACACTGCGCACACGTGGGCTACACACGCCGATCTGGGAGCGTCGGTCTCCATACATTTTATATGGAAAATAGACTGTTAGAGCTACACTTGACCCACGCCACGCGACGTCGTTCTACGTACAAATCAGGCGTGGGCCACGTGTGCGTCGGTCTAATGTAGTTCTAGCTTTACTGACTAAAAGACCCACCCCGTTCCTTCTAGCCTTCATACCAGGGCTCGAGCGCCCTTTCGGATAACCCTGACCCCAGTAGGCTTCGACCCGGCTGGGTCCCTGCTGTTGCTGACAACTCCTTGAGGCGCGCGGGAACAGTGCGCGCCGTCGACGACTTGGGCTTGGTCCGGACAGTTACCGGACGGCCGGACAGCGAGCTACCCATTGCTCACTGTCCGCAAGCCCGCGTCTACGTTGGCCGGAAATCGGGATCAGAATCCCGGCGACGGCGGCGGCGATAACGCCGTTGCCTGATGCGTTCGGCCTCCTCCTTTGCGAGCATTACTGCTTCGCAGAAATCGGCGACCGCCTGCCACTCCTCCTCGCTCCGGACCATGGCCTCAACCAAGGCCCGGATTTTGGACACCCTGAAGTTAAGGCCCTGACTCCCGAGCAGTGCTATAAAACAGTGACTTCCTGAAGGCTACTCTTCGGTAACAGCTAGGTTTAATAAATAGTTTTGAAAAATGTATGTTTATTAAAGATTCATGTACAACATTATCAACATAATTATGATTTAAGACGTATATAAAAAAAAATACATGATATTTTTTTGCTTATTATCCCTACTCCTTTCAAACGGCTTTGATCTTTGAAAAAAAAATCTGGTTACACTACATAAGATAATGTAAATCCATCAATATTTTGCAAAGAAAATGGATTTAAAAGTCAGTGGGGCTCTATCCGGGCGCAGCTGCCGGAGTTAATTGCACAGGTACTCATACTGCCGTCTAGAGACTATACGCTTCAACATTCTTATTGGAAAACTTCCAAAACTTCTTTTCTTTTTTTCTGATCCTCTTGACAATTTTTAATTGAAAAACAATATAACAACTTTTACAGTCGGTTTTCGTAGTTAGGTAAGTAGATATAGCTACTGACAGGAATAAGAAAACAGCATCGAAAAGCAATGAGTTCTTTCTTACATATATGATTTTTTATATGAAAAGAACCTCCACGATTTTTATTTTTTAGTTTTATGAGTTTTTCCACATTGAACATAAAAAATGTTTAAAAATATTTTCAATTTTTTATTCACTTACAGTAAAAATTTTAAGGCCAGGTTCTACTCATTTTGAACTTTTTAAACCTGTGAAAATCCACAAATACAATTTATAATGTTTACGTCTACGAGATTACGTCACGAAAATATTTGTAAGATACAAAAATAATAATCCTTGTTTTTAAAACCGACCAAGTGCGAGTCGGACTCGCCCATGGAGGGTTCCGTAGCAGCAAGTAACATAATATAAAAGTTCTTGTAGTTCATTGTAACTTTGATCGATGTTTTAATAATAGTGTATTTTTTTAGATTTATGACGTATTAAAAAAAAACTACTTCCTAGATCTCGTTCAAACCAATTTTCGTTAGTAAGTAGTTTACATGGTATTGTACATCATGTATTTTTTTTAGTTTTATCTTTCTCTTATTTTAGAAGTTACAGGAGGGGGGGGGGGACACATTTTACCACTTTGGAAGTGTCTCTCGCGTAAACTATTCAATTTAGAACAAAATTATATTAGAAACCTCAATATCATTTTTGAAGACCTATCCATAGATACCCCACTCGTATGGGTTTGATGAAAAATTTTTTTTTGAGTTTCATTTCTAAGTATTTACCGAGCAGGGACCCGCAAAATTTATTGCTTTTTTTCTATTTTTGTATGAAAATCTTAAAGCGGTTCACAGAATACATCTACTTACTAAGTTTCAACAGTATAGCTCTTATAGTTTCGGAAAAAAGTGGCTGTGACATACGGACGAACAGACAGACAGACAGACAGACATGACAAAACTGCTACCAACCTAGTGCAAAAGAATAAAAAACAGAACCGTCTCCATGCCAAGCAAGCCATCACATCGACAGGAATGGCCAATAAAGAAATATTCAAATTAGACGCTCCGGCCACTGGCTTCGTTTACAGCAAATATTTATTACTTCTTGTATCTATAAACGTTGGCTATCGAATAACATACTTTTTGACTTACGCTTTGCTTTAGTTTATATTATTTCTAGTATAAGACGCTGAGTATGGCTCCGAAACGTGGTCGCTCACAATGGGCCTCATCAAAAGGCTTAAAGTCACCCAAAGAGCAATGGAGAGGGCTATGCTCGGAGTTTCCTTGCGTGATCGAATCAGAAATGAAGATATCCGTAGGTGAACCAAGGTTGCCGACATAGCACAAAGAATCGCCAAACTTAAGTGGCAATGAGCAGGGCACATTGCTCGCAGAACAGATGGCCGTTGGGGCCGAAAGGTTCTGGAGTAGCGACCGCGTACCGGAAAACGCAGCGTTGGAAGGCCTCCTAGAAGGTGGACTGACGACCCGGTGAAGGTAGCGGGAATCCGATGGATGCGGGACGCACATGATCGTTTGTTGTGGCGACGCTTGGGGGAGGCCTATGTCCAACAGTGGACGTCTGTCGGCTGAAATGATGATGAAGACGCAGAGTGGCTTCGAACTACAACGCTTCGTTCAACATGACAATGTCGTACCAGTACCCTTAGCCAAGTTGAGAGGTCTAGTAGAAAGCTTCAAATGTACGGGAATGACGTCATCTCAACGCTAGTCACGTGGTTAGAACAAAAGAATTGGCGGCGCAGCCAACTCGAAGCATTCGGCGCAAGCGAAGCGGTTGTAACTTGGCTAGGGGGGCAACTCAGAAACATTAAACATTCGTGAATGGCGTTCGTGCTAGACAGCTGACGTGTCACTGAGTGAAAAAATATTCAATTTCTCTCCTTTAATTTGTGACTTTATACCCACATTCAACATTTTTATCGAATTATTTTAAAACCCCGGCTCGTTTAAGTGTCTTTTGTTTTTGTAAAAAAAAAACGGTCGTTGATACAGCTAATCAATTCACAAAATATTATTTTCAAAATACTTAAAATTTCAAACAATTTTTATTTAAAAATATAATGATATTTAGACTTTGAAAACTTCCCCTAAGCATTTTCGCCTTCCGATGTCTTGATAGTTAAGACATTTTACAACTCAATTCATAAACTAAATCTTTGACAAATTCAATGTCTTCCAAAAAATACTCCGTTTCACAGAAATTATGTCAAGCTCCTCCATTTATTATTTCGTTTGGCCAATTCCGATAGGGTGCTGATTTCTTTCAAGCAAACTTCTTGGAAAAACTTAGTAACGACTCACCGAATTTTACTTTTAATAAAAAGTTTCTTCCGATTGAAAAAAAAAAATTACCGCTGTGTTTTTCTTTCATTTCGAAGTCTTCCACGAAACCGATAATAAACTCAGTACTTGAGAACTTTATTTAGATTTTATGAATGATTGACAGATACTTAAATACTGTTAGATAAGCTTTTTTTAAATCTTGATTATGGACCTTTGTAACAATACTGAATATGTCGCTCCATCATAACCTTTTGTATTTTGATTCATCTTAAATGTTTTTTTTTTTTCACAACTATCACACAGCGCCGTCCCAAGCTAAGCAGAGCTTGTGTTATGGGTACTAGACAACTGATAAACATACTTATATATTTCTAAATACATACATGTTATATATATATATATATAGTTAAGCCTTATGCTCGAACAACTGAGCCATGCCAGTCTCGAGGTCGGACTTAAAATGAATATGACTAAGACAAAGTTAATGACGAACAGTGCGAAACGTAAAGTTGACATCGAGGGTGTGGAGGTTGAATATCTCCATGAGTACATATACCTCGACCAAATAGTCTCTTTCCAGGCGAGACAAGACAAAGAAGTTGCTAGACGCACCGAGAACGCCTGGAGGAGCTATTGGTCGATGAAACATCTAATGAAAGGACCACTCCCACTTTCCCTTAAAAAGAAACTCATGGACATGTGCATCCTCCCTATCCTCACCTACGGAGCGCAAACGTGGTCATTAACGAAACTTCAAAAGTCCGCATTCGGGGTCTGCCAGCGAGCAATGGAACGAAGTATTCTCGGGTTCAAAAGAACAGATCGCATAAGGAACAGTATACTTCGTTCTAAAACACAAATCGCAGACGTAGGTGATTCAGCCGCCAAATTAAAATGGAACTGAGCAGGTCACATCTGCCGCATGCCGCAACAAAATTGGGCGAAAGTAACTACTGACTGGACTCCGAACAGCAGGAGCCGGCGACGCGGCAGGCCCAGAAGGAGATGGCGTGACGATTTGGACTCCTACCTTTAGGATTGGACAGAAGTGGCTAAAGACAGAAAGGAGTGGAATAACGGAAGGGAGGCCTTTGCCCTGCAGTGGGACACAACGGGCTCATAATAATAATAATAGCCAAGAGCCTCAACCAACACCTCAGGAGGCTCTCGTTAGGCGACTGGATCAAGGGCTTGATTCAGAAAGCGGTACTTCTGGACACGGCTCGTATAGTCAGGAGGTTCCTTTCTCTGGAGCCCTGACCGCCGGTAGCTTGGACCCTATTCCCGATACCGGTGGGACACTATTTTTTATATTTTTAAATGTTTTTTTTTTTCAAAGACATCTTTTAAGGAATATTTAAAACTGTAACAAATATGTTAAAATGAACAATAAAGGAAATAATAATACATGTTATAGATAAATTACACCCAGACACAGAACAAATGATTATGCACATCACATAAACATTTGTCCTGGGTGAGAATCGAACCCACGACCTCCGGCATAGCAGTCAGGGTCACTAACCACTGGACCAACAGGCCTGTCTATTGTAATAATAAATATAATATAGATTGTAATAAATGTATTGAACTTTTGCCTCGTCTGATGTAGGCTTAGCTAAGATGCTGTTGCAAATACCGATTTCTAACTTTAAAGCAGGGATGTAACGGAGGTCATTATTTCGGAACCGAAGGCGGAGTCGGAGTTTTTAAATTTAATTTATCGGAGTCGGAACCGGAGGCGGAAGATGGTCAGAAGTGGTAGCAGGAGAGAGATTTTTTATTTATGGACAATTAAAACATTTTTTTCATTTTAATTTTTTTAATTATAAAGAAGATGAACATGTCCTGTGCGTCAACAAATTAACAACAAGTGAAAAAATAATTGACAATATAGTGACGTAGAGGGAGTCAGGGGCATTCCGGACCTCCGATTAAAACCTCCGATTTAAAAGTATCGGAGCCGAAGTCGGAACCGAAGGTGTAATCATATCGAAAGTTCCGACTTAACGGAGTCGGAGTCGAAGCTCCGTAACATCCCTACTTTAAAGTGCTAAACATATTTTTCCTGAGGCACTTCACCAGAATATGTTGTACGTCCTCGATTATTCCGTATTTTACAGCATAGCATCATCGCCTTATAATGTTCCCGCTGCTAGGACTCGGGTCTCTTCTGCTGAGAGGGAATTTGCCTGCTGCGGTCTGCTACTAGAGTGAATAGGCTCTTAATAAACTAGTTTGCCACACCATCAATGATTGCATCACTGCTTACCATCAGATGGGATCGTAATCAAGCACCATGTCTCTATCAATGAACAAATTGCAAAATCACAAGTTTCTCGTGCAAACAGCTGTTGTGAGGATGCTTTTCTTCAAAAATTACTGTGTGACGATCCAGCACCTATGTTGACCCGGGCCTTGGTCGAGGTCATGGTCCGGAGTGAGGAGGAGTAGCAGGTGGTCGCCGACTTCTGCGAAGCAGTAATGCTCGCTAAGGAGGAGGCCGACCGCATCAGGCAACGGCGCTCTCGCCGCCGCCGGAATTCCGATCCCGATTTGCAGTCACCGTAGGCGCAGGCTTGCGGACAGTAAGCAATGGGTAGCTCGCTGTCCGGCCGTCCGGTAACTGTCCGGACAAAGCCCAAGTCGTCGACAAGTCAAGGAGTTGTCAGCAATAGCAGGGGCCCAGCCGGGTCGAAGCCTACTGGGGCCAGGGTTATCCAAAAGGGCGCTCGAGCCCCGGTATGAAGGCTTGAAGGAACGGGATGGGTTTTTTAGTCAGTAAGAGTCTGACACTATCTCCCGCTCCGCCCAAGTGCGGGGGTTGTCATAAGATGATTTTTCCCATCGAAAAAAAAAAGCACCTATGTTGATGAATCCATAAATATGACTGTTCCAGTCTTTTTTCAGTCTACCTCATCTAGTACATAACATTACTTTTAGTTTTTAAGCGAAACCTTAATATAGTTCGTTCAGAATCAGTAACTGAACGGATTCTAAAAGTTCTTACACCATGTTATATTTTTCACAAAAATATTTAAAGATTCATCAGTTGGATACCATCGACACTAAGTACAACACAGGTCACGGCAGGTCATAACGGGTATTAGGTGCCAGCAAACAGCGGGATGCAAGTGCAAAACCACCCCTCAGTTGCCAGGATGGCCCGGTGACAATGTATTTTTGCTGACATAACAAGCTTATATCTTTGAGATTTTTCATGATGCAGTTATGAAATTTTGTACATAGACTCTTTAGACAAAAATACTAGACACGGTTTTTTTTGGTTTTGCATAATTATACTAAAACTTAATATAACTTGTAAAATTCTCGTCGCCATCTTTCATTACTCCAGTCTATAATCAAGCTCTTACAAAACGGGGTACTTTCGAATCTCCTAATTCCTTTTTCTTAGTGCCCCTTGCTACTCTCAAAGAGTTCTTAATCTAGCTTTAATACCTTTATTAGTTCCGGGTGTCTGGAATTTCTCTTATTATGTTGGTTGGATCAGATAATTTTATTTAGTACTTACTAGCAAAGTGTTAGCTAGGCATTGTAAAAAAAATGTGATATTAATAGTATCTGGCATTTATAAAATCCGGCATTATAAGAATCTGACGTTTATTATAGAATCTGACCCAGTTGTGGGTTAAGCTCGCCTATGTACGCACATCAAATGTCCTGTTTTTCTGTTTGTATTTTTTTTTTTTTGTATACAATAAGAATCTGACAATTGTAGAAACTGGCATTCATAAAATCTGACATTTTAAACTCGTCTGACATTTGTAGAATCTGACATTATAAGAATCTGGAGTTTATAGAATCAGGCATACATAGAATATGGCATTTTAAACTTGTCTGACATTTGTAGAATCTGAAATTATAAGAATCTGGTGTTTATAGAATCTGACATTTGTAGAATCTGACATTTATCGACTAAATCATATTTTTTATGTGGGAAATCGTGGAGCGTTTGGAACACTACGCTCTGATGAGACTGCTACTGACCCACGGCACCAGTGATCCAGGAAAGCAAAAATAAGGATTTCGGAATCAACCCAAGGCGCCTACGGTTACCATCGCAGTCATTTCTACCAGATCACTTAAAAAAAATTTTAGCTTGAATTCTGCTATGTGGCTCCAAACCAAGCCCTTTGAAGTTTTCGTTTCAAGTGCGAGCTAAAATTAACTTAGCTGAAGTTGTAGCTTAGTGAACTTGGCGGAAGTGTCTTTGATGGTGCCATGGGTTGACAGCGTCCAGTCCTGGGTTGACCGTCGCCGTTGCCTAGGGTTCCAAGCGCTCTACAAAGATATGTCAGGAAACCGCAGGGGCCTAGCAGAGTCGAGCCTACTGAAAGGAAAACCTGGAGTCCTGAAACTCAAGCCAGAGATGGAACATAGCTGTTGTGATTTTAGTTAGTACAAGTCTGAAACGCCCAGCACTGCCCAAGGACGAAAGAAGTCACTGTATGATTTCCACTTTCAAAAAATATGGTTAGCAGATTTTTTTTATTGTAGATAGGTTCGCGCTTGACCGCTATTTCACCTCATGTAAAGTGACGCTTACCTAGAAGAAACCTATTCACTCTTGATTTAAAGATTCTCGGGTTGTAGCTATCAGGAAACACAGACTCTGGCAAAGAATTACACTCCTTATAGATAAATCTAAAATTTTAGCTTCTGGTACTAGTAGGCAATTATCAATGACCACAATCACATACTAGTAATGATGTACTTGACTAATCATTTCGTGGTTATTGGATACTCTTCAAAATGTAAACCCACTAAGTGGTTTGTTCTAAATCCTAGTGCATATTGTAGCTCTAAATACAGGGTAATAACCTCCCTTTTCAAACTGAGGTTTGCGGCTGCTGCGTCCTGCTATGCCTGTGATGCAGTTATAAGTACATTTTATGCCTGTATTTACAACACAAATGTTAAGGAAGTCGGGAAGTATATGAAAGTGAAAACCAACTGGACTCCGAGGGTCATTAGGTTGGAGGCGCGAAACGACGTTAACTTCAAGTCGTTCTTGATACAAGTTCCAATCGAACAGCTACAGAACTTCTTAAAGAGGACTTCTGACCGAAAGGTGTCATATAACAACGTTTCCCAGGACGGTTACCCTAGGGGCACACGACACGCGGTGTGACGCCCGGGCGGTGTCGCTGCGTCGTTTTACATAGAAATCTCTGTCGCATGTCACACGATGCGCTGCGGTGCCGCACCGGATTTGTAACCATCGAGACCGCAACGCATCGTGTGCCCTTGTTCCTACGCGAGACCACGCAGCGCAAGTGCGCAACATGACGTCAAACCAATACTTGTATAATTATAATCAATTAAGGGTTGTTTTTATAATATATTTTAGTTTATCATTGTTTAAAATTATTTTTTGTATTTTTTTAGGCCTCCGGTGCCTGATAGTAAAATGGTTATTATTATTTATGTTATATTTCGTTCCGCATTCTCTAAAAGTTTATTTACAATTACTTAGAAATATTCACTGAAGAAGCTTAATGCTGGTAAATAATTCATGCCCACCCATTATTCAATTGTTCTGGAAATGTAAGCACAATAATAAATAATCCCTAATATTATTCAGAAACAGAAATAATTAAATATCTTTAGAGATATAAATGGAATCATGAGACGTTATAATTTAGAAATAATGAGATCCTCGGGGACACCAACGTACCCTATGTCAATTAGCCAGTGTATAACAAAATAATTAGCATTAGGCTATGTTTACATCGGCGACTTTGTCAGCAAATATTGCCAGGCGACAGGCACCGAATGTAGAGTTTAGTCAACAAAAATTGTCGGGCAAAAGTGGTCGATTGTGGAGTTTTGTCGGAAATTTTGCCAGGCAATAGTTGCCGATTGTGGAGTTTTGTCGGAAATTTTGCCAGGCAATAGTTGCCAAATGTAGAGACACTAATACTATAAAGCATAAGAACAGCTACATTCATCTGTTTAGGTATTTAACTTAATGTAAACCATCTTAACATGTCTTTTATCTAAAAAAAAGACGTGTGGCACTCGGGGACTGCCGCGGTATAGCTATTGCATAGCATTTTTTATCAACTTATGCAATAGACCTCGCCAACAGCTGCTTAACCCCACCCATCCAAAACCAGACCTCGCCAACAGCTGCTTAACCCCACCCATCCACAACCAGACCTCGCCAACAGCTGCTTAACCCCACCCATCCAAAACTAGACCTCGCCAACAGCTGCTTAACCCCACCCATCCAAAACCAGACCTCGCTGACAGCGCTTAACCCCACCCATCTAAAACCAGACCTCGCTAACAGCTGCTTAACCCCATCCATCCAAAACGCCGACAGCTGCTTTCACTCATTTGTTTTCTTATCGGTCATCACGCTCAAAAAACCAATGAGTGTGAGGTGTTAGGTTATTTTCGTTACGGAATTTCTAGATTCGGTCTCCACGCTCAAAGCCCGCGATAGAATCTATGCAATAGCTTCAAAATTGTCTGTAAATGTTATCTAAAAATGTTTACAACTAGATTTTCTACTTTCTAGCAGGCAAAGCCACTGGCAATAGCTAGTATTATTATGAATTAATTAACGCAAACACTCAGGTAGAACGGCGGGGCTATAAAATATAGTTTTGATCGACAATAACTAAGGGTACCTGAGTTAATTCTAACTCGTAAACTTGATGGACGTTATGAGCCTCGTCTGGATTATTTTATGAGGTTATACTCCAGCCGTGACGTGACAATGTGACAACGGTGCGACAATGCGCTTCTGCAGAAATGGCTTTGCGGATTGAAAAAACGCGATGTCGCATTTTCGTATTGTAGAACCTATCTGTGAAAACTCGTGTCTTTGTTTTCTTATATTTTAGTAGTCAACAACAATAGGAATAGGAAAGCAGTGGTGGACGAGTGGTAATGGCTCCGACTTACGAGTTGTAGGTCGCGGGTTCAAACCCAGCCAGGCGCATTACTTTGTGTAATTTATTTCATTACCACTGCTCTCAAAACGATGAAGGAAAACATCGTGAGGAAACCGGCATGTCCTAGAACCAAAAATTCGAAGACATGTGACATCCACCAACCCGCACTGGGCCCGAGTGGTGGATTACGGCCCATTTCCTTTCCTAGAGAGGAGGCCTGAGTCCCAGCAGTGGGAACATTAAAAAAAAGGCTAATAATGATGATGATGATGATGATTTTAGTAGTCAGACAAATGGAAATGACTGAATAAAACATATTTTTTTTATTAATTTCAGTTTAATTCCTCCGAACGTATCTTGACAGATGGACAGACTGATGGACGGACACAAACAAAGAAATCACGTTAGGGTATATATATCAGTTTTTGCCAACTGGATACGGTACCCTAAAATTATCATAATCTTTTACTAACAGATCTTATTATCCATGAAAGATAAAAGGAATATTGTGTTGCTAATTAATATATGTAAGTCCAGAGAGATTTAAAAAACTACTTAATTAATCATAGCCTTCCATGAAACAATTAATAGGCAGATTAAATATTCAGATGTTGTCCATTATAGAATCAGTAGCAGCTTTTGGGACGCTGGGACTCCGGCCTCCTTTCTAGGAGAAGAAATATTCTGTATTCCACCACGCGCGCCCACAACGCTTAGTGATCCAAATGCTCCTCAAAGAGAGCTCAGCAAAGAGAGCTCCAGTTAAGTCCAATTTACAAAGTCTAGAGCATAAGCGAAGGGTAGCCAGCCTTCCGGTGTTTTACAGGATGTATTTTGGAGAGTGTGCGCAGGAAGTACATGATTTGTTCCACCAACTCACTTCTACCGTAGGACAAGCCGACGAACGCCGAGTATCCACCCTTATCTTGTACCTCTTCGGTCCGAACCAAGCGTGTCGACTGGAACAATTTACCTGCTGGCAGTGAATAGGCTCTTACTAAACTAATGGGCCCTCACTATCAACGATTGCATCACTGCTTACCATCAGATGGGATCGCAGTCATACACTAGTTCATATCAATTAAAAAAAAACTGAAAGGCCGAAGCCCGCTAGTGATGTGGGTATTATCTGAAAAGGAAACCCGTGGCCATAGAACGCTAAGGGCAACTGAAGGACAATGGTGTGTTTTAGTCAGTAAAAGTCTGACACGCTCTCCCACACCACTCAGAGCAGAAAAGTCATCAGATGAATTCCCACCTTAAAAAAAACTGTATAAACAATAAATTATAATCTTCCTGTCCATGTTCCCATTACTTGGAGACGGCGCAACACATTGTTTTCTTCTATTCTGCCCCCCTAGCCAAGTTACAACCGTTTCGATTGCGCCGAACGCTTCGAGTTGACCTTGCCGCCAATTTTTGGTCTTTTGTTCTGACTACGTAACTGAGCGTTAAGACGACGTCATTCCCGTACATTTGAAGCTTCCTACAAGCATTAACTATTACAGATTAGCAACTTGGCTAGAGGTACTGTTGTGTCACTCGTCACTCTATCACTAACTCCATTTTCTTTCATATCACTTCTTACACAATCTATCCAACTTCTCTTTGGCCTCCCTGTTCCTATCCACATGTACATATACCTATACCTAGTCAGAACTCTTTTAGTAACATACGTTTCGTCCCTCCTCTTCACATGATCATACAGACGCACAATGAATGTGTTCTTACAAAGTTTTGCGCGTATGGGTAGGGCGTCACTCGTAAATGACTGACATGTTGATCTAGTGGTTAGTGGCTCTGACTGCTTTGCCGTAGGTCATGGGTATATCCCACCCAGAACATATGTTTGGGTGATGAGCATGATCATTTGTTCTGAGTCTAAGTGTAATTTTTGTATATTATGTGTGTATTTAGAAATACATATATAAGTATGTTTATCAGTTTTCTAGTACTCATAACACAATCTTTGCTTAGCTTGAGAGTAAATGGCGTTGTGTGATAGTTTTGGAACACATAAAAAAAAGACGTGTGGCACTCGGGGACTGCCGCGGTAAAGCTATTGCATAGCATTTTTTATCAACTTATGCAATAGACCTCGCCAACAGCTGCTTAACCCCACCCATCCAAAACCAGACCTCGCCAACAGCTGCTTAACCTTACCCATCCAAAACTAGACCTCGCCAACAGCTGCCTTACCCCACCCATCCAAAATCAGACCTCGCTAACAGCTGCTTAACCCCACTCATCCAAAATGAGACCTTGCCAACAGCTGCTTATCCCCACTCATCCAATACCAGACCTCGCCAACAGCTTCTTAACCTCTTCCATCCAAAACCAGACCTCGCCAACAGCTGCTTAACCTCTTCCATCAAAAACCAGACCTTGCTAACAGCTGCTTAACCCCACCCATCCAAAACGCCGACAGCTGCTTTCACTCATTTGTTTTCTTATCGGTCACCACGCTCAAAAAACAAATGAGTGGGGGGGTGTTAGGTTATTTTCGTTACGGAATTTCTGGATTCGGTCTCCACGCTCAAGGCCCGCGATATAAACTATGCATAACTTAAAAAAAAAATGTAAGCTAATTTTCTCCCAAAGTACTTAACGTAACAGAATAAGATCAATCAAAAAAAGTTACTCGTCCAGATGTCGAAAGAAAATTCACAGCGACAACTGTTAAGGAAACTTGGTTGGACCTTTCATAGATCTCTGAACTGAAAATCAAACGGTTGGATACACCTGAAGTAGTGAGAGAATCCGTTCAAAATCTAACTAGGGAAGTGAATGGGAACGGTCGAACGAACTGTGAAATTTTCTTAAAAGATTTCCAAGCTGCTGGAGCGAAAAACTCTTTCGAATGACTGTACAATAGTTTGTTGGGTTTGCGGCTTATGTGAATGCAGATATGAACAGTTTTGTAAAAGTTTATTGGAAGAATGAGGTAGATATTGTAGTGTGTGGAGACGCAAATGAAAGGCTTCGTGTTCAATGATAAATATAAAGCCTTTTATTTCTTGCAAATTGGAGTTTGAATAATATTTAATCATTTAAAACAATACTTATGTTCGATACTTTTTATAAGGTTCTTGTATTAGTAAACAATGATCAAGATCAAGATCTCTTAATCAACCTTGATTATTGAACCACACACACACCAGTGTTGACTCTACACAAAGTAATGCGCCTGGTTGCGTTTGAACCTGCGACCTACATCTTGTAAGTCGAGGCCGTTAAAACTGGGTCACTGCTCTCCTAGTGTAAGTCAAAGTTTAAAAAAAAGCATGCCATGAATTCCCAAAAAACCTTGGCCAACATTCCAAACCTACAATAAGTATTAAAATATTCGAACCCGGAACGAAATACCACTTCAACGTCTTCACATATCTCTAACCACAATTGGATCTTACCACAGACCACGGAATGGCTGCGCTGGCAGCGACTACATATTTTATTATTAATAAATTTTAAAGAAGAAGAAAGAAGAAAAAGAAAGAAGAAGAAGAAAGAAGAAGAACATATGAGTTGTAGGTTGCAGGTTTAAACCCAGTCAGGCGCATAACAGCTAAGGAGTGGACTTCCCTACCGGAGTAATAATCTCCGGTAGGGAAGTCCACTCTTTAGCTGTACGTACTTACAATGAATGTGTTCCCAAAACGTTTTATGCGTATAGTATGCTGTAAAATCAATCTTTTTTGTATTTGTAAAAATAATTGATCCGCCATCTTAGAAAATCCCCTATTCTGTCAAGGTTGCTAGATTATTTGAAAGAGTTACCTTGGCCTGTAGTAAAAATCCTTGCTTTAATCAGAGTCATCATATACGTCCACTGTTGGACATAGTCCTCCCCCAAGCGTCGCCAAAACGAAAGATCAAGTGTGTCCCGCATCCATCGGATTCCCGCAACCTTCACCAGGTCATCGGTCTACCTTGCAGGAGGCCTTCCAACGCTGCGTTTTCCGGTACGTGGTCGCCACTATTAATAACCTTTCGGCCCCAATGGCCATCTGTTCTGCGAGCAATGTGCCCTGCCCATGGCCATTAAGTTTGGCGATTCTTCGTGCTATGTCGGCAACCTTAGTTCTCCTGCGGATATCTTCATTTAGAAAGAAGAAAGAAAGAAAAGTATTTATTTTGGTAAACAAAATATTGTAGACAACAAAAAAGACATTTCTGACTCGACCACGCAAGGAAACTCCGAGTCCGAGCATAGCCCTTTCCGTCGCTCTTTAGGTGACGTTAAGCCTTCTGATGAGACCTATTGTGAGCGACCACGTTTCAGATCCATATGTCATCACTGGCAACACACACTGATCATAGACTAGAAACATTAACCAGAGTAGAAATAATCATGATTCTACGACTCCCGGCACCTGGGGCCTCTCCAGCGAGGAGTGTGGCCATTAACATGGAAAATGTTATTTCACTACAGTTTCAAGTAGTGGTTGCTGTGAGGTGCTTCCTGGGTCTATGATTCATACAATAGGAGTCTAAAGCTCTATGCTTCTAAAGAACCCATTGACAATAATAGTTTAGGAAAAGGGTTCCCTATCTGAACGGAATTCCGTTCTACAATGGGGATTAATTCAAATAGTTTGGTGATTCCGGTAGCTGATAGAGTGCGTCTGTTGAGTGAGAGAGACATTTTATTATTTTTTATTATTTTTATCTACCATATTATTGACTTTTTATTTTATTTGATTTGTATATCTGACTTATTTTTATTTTATTTTTTTGTTTTTCTCTATTTTTTAACTTTGTTCCCAAATAATTTTAATTCGACCTACTTTCATGTATGATATTGCAGTGCCCGACAGGGTCCATGTGCACTTATATAACTATATTGACATCTTATGTAACGCATGTGATATAGCAATAAAGAATTGAGTTGAATTGAATAGAGTTTTGAAGGCTTAAGACTTAAAAAGCAAAAATGGAACTTGTAGCATGGCCCATTCCTAAACGACTAATATCAAATGCATCGCTCTCAGGTTATAGTGTACCACTTTTTTTTTGGTGAAATAATCATCCAATAACAACTTCCGCTCTTGGACAGGGCGTGAGGGTGTGTCAAACTTTTACTAACTAAAAACCCATGCCTGTTCCATCGTTGCCTTTCATACCAAGGCAGAGTATTCTTTTTAGAACCAAACCCTTGATCCCAGTAGCCTTCGACCTGCTACGCCCCTACAACTTGCTGACATCTCCTTGAGGCGCGGGTGGAGCTAACCTCGGTTAGGATGGTTACCGGACGATCGGACGGCGAGCTATCCATCCGTAAGCCCACGCTTACGGTGGGTAATCTGACCTCTAGCTGTTCCCGCGCGTCTCAAGGAGTTGTCAGCAACAGCAGGGGCTCAGCCGAGTCAAAGCCTACTGGGGCCAGGGTTATCCGAAAGGGTGCTCGCGCCCCGGTATGAAGGCTTGAAGGAACGGGATGGGTTTTTTAGTCAGTAAGAGTCTGACACTATTTCCCGCTCCACCCAAGAGCGGGGGTTGTCATAAGATGATTTTTCCCATCGAAAAAAAAAAAACCTCTACCACCCAGTTATTGAGTAACACGATAACTCTTGGTCTAAGACTGCCTTTCAGGCTTTTCAAAACCCAAAAAAAAAAATGCTGGTATGTTATCTCCAAAAATAAAATATTTCTCCAGATTCTTCACGAAACCATACTAACATCCGATATAATGTTACTTTTTTCTTTTATTACTAAATCAACGTGGATAGAAATATATCTGTAAATAAATTGGCACAATAAAATTTTACGATACACACTACTCATAATAAACGGGTCTAGGGATGGGAAATTGGGAATATAATTCGGAATCTCGCTTTCTTCAAGAAAGGCAGTGGTTTCATGTAAAACTGGGAATAAGTATTAAAAAATAAAACAATTAAAAAAAAATACTTGCAGTGAAAACAGAATCTCCATTAGTTGATAAATTAAAGAAAAACTTCTAAAAATTTTAGACGAACGTAACTGTCACTCATGAAAACGTCATTTAGATCAAACAAATGTATTGGACGTACTAAAGTTAGACGTTATAATTTTAGTGTGACTTTTCTTTCTATATATATATCTCTCAAGTTTTAAAATTTTGTCGCTGATGAAAAAAAATATAATAATATATACGTAGCTTCTCAGTTTTTCTGCCAATAAAAATACTACATTTGAAATATATTGGAAATACTAAGTTCTCAAGTTTCCCAGCACAACACAAGCCAAACACAAAAAACTTGTTCTCGTTAGCAAATATAACAGCCAGTTCTCCAAGACAAAAACTATTACAAGCACTTTAAAAGGAATAAAAACCCGGGAACTTTATCATCCCGCGCCACGCGGAACATTCAAATCCCGCGCCGGGATTACGCGCAGCCCAACTCTAGTTTCATAGCTATAATAAATAAGAATTGCCTGGTGAATTTCAGTGTACTTTTTACAGTTACAACTTTATAACCTTGGATCGTGTGAATTAGATTTTTATATTGTAAATATGAAAGAAATATTGAGGATAACTGATGGGGTCGGCTGAATTACAACGAAAGTTTTTGGTTTGGCTACAAAGGTTTTTGACCTAACATATGTTTGAGGTCGCCCGGTCGTATTATTTTTTTAATACATACTCTTAGGCCTTTGCCACACTTGACGCTCCGTGTAGTGTGCCAGCTATTTGTATCTTCATTCCGTCGCCGATATTCCGCGACGGGATATTCGTCAAGTGTGGCAAAGGCCTTAGGCCAGTGCTACAAATGACGGAAATTTCGTCGCGGAAAATCCATGACAAAACGCCAATACATATTATTGCATACAAATTATAAATAGCGGGCACACTACTCTAAGATAGGAATTTCCGTCAAATGTAGCGTGGGCCTATTTAAAAAACCCGCTGTTGTACCGTTTTTAGGCACACAATTTACTGTTTTTCGCACTAGTGCGGAAAAGCGCTAGCATTGAATTCAAGGGTACGAAACGTCACAATCTCAATGTCGACCGATCGGAATTGAACTCAAGAGTAAGCCTGCTGGTACCCATTTGGAAAGCAACTTTTGATTACAAAATAATTTCACTATAACATCGGCAAACAGACAATATAACTTTGTTGACTAGTTTCCGATCTTGTTTTCGGTCACTTTAACTTTAGATTTTGTCGGTCCCATGGCGATTTTGTTTGTAAATAGGACATTAATAATGTTTTAGAAACTCCGTCCCTACCCGGAGGTAAAATATTTTGGCACAACCACTAAAATATTTCACCATAGTTCCTCGTCATTATTTTCTCGTGAAGTTTATCACGTACCACTATGACACTCAATATTATTTCTATTCCTGCGGTACGGGGCGTTTACGACCTCGTGAGAAAACTATCACTATTATACAACATTAGTTTTTGTATATGTGAAAACCCGAAACACGTGTTTAGAATTTCTATATAAAGAATCTATGTACAAAATTTCATAACTGTATCACGAAAAATCTTAAAGTTATAAGCTTGTTATGTAAGCAAAAAACAAAGCGGGCCATCCAGGTGACTGAGGGGTTGATATGCAATCGCCGTGCCCTCGTGGGGGTGATCGGCGGCGGAGACCTCTCGCGCCGGGCCTTGGTTGAGGCCATGGTCCGGAGCGAGGAGGAGTGGCAGGCGGTCGCCGACTTCTGCGAAGCAGTAATGCTCGCTAAGGAGGAGGCCGACCGCATCAGGCAACGGCGCTCTCGCCGCCGCCGCCGGGATACCGATCCCGATTTCCAGCCACCGTAAGAGCGGGCTTGCGGACAGTGAGCAATGGGTAGCTCGCTGTCCGGCCGTCCAGTAACAGTCCGGACCAAGCCCAAGTCGTCGACGGCGTTCCCGCGCGCCTCAAGGAGTTGTCAGCAACAGCAGGGGCCCAGCCGGGTCGAAGCCTACTGGGGCCAGGGTTATCCGAAAGGGCGCTCGAGCCCCGGTATGAAGGCTTGAAGGAACGGGATGGGTTTTTTAGTCAGTGACACTATCTCCCGCTCCGCCCAAGAGCGGGGGTTGTCATAAGATGATTTTTACCATCGAAAAAAAAAGGGGTTGATATGCACTTGTACCCAGCGGTTTCCTGGCCATACAAAATATTACGGAGTCGGTATCGAGTATCGACAAATACTGTTGCTTTAAAGGTACAGTATGGACTCCTAATGCATATCTCCTCCTCCTCCTCGAGTCGAATTCCTCATTATTATTATTATTAGTGAGAAAGTTGGTTTGTAACTACCGTGGCACATTTTATATAATATTTAGTTACATACCAATAATAGTAATACTATCACACAAATACATTAGTATCAATATTTATGTACCAAAGTATGGGTTTATTTATTTATTTAAGTATTTTTTCTTTACCATCATCCGTGCGTCACTGCGGGGTGCCAGCTGAAAACCAGCGCTGGGTGTTTGACGCCCAGCAATTGCTGAGTTGGTGACCCTTTCGGTTCAGGCACACTCACTGCAACTGTATTGTATATCTGTACCATTTTTTTATTTATTGTTTTATGTTGTGGTATATTGTATTGCTTGCGCCGAATAAATGCTATTCTATTCTATTCTATTACTGAGGGTCGTGAAGTTCCCGCTGGATTAGCTTCTTATTGACGGTATCTCGCCATCTGTGACGGTTCTTAGCGTCATGAAGTGCGACGTGCAATTGGTTGTCCAGTGTGAAGCGGACCTGTAGCCTGATTCACGTAAAATCAAACAATCCAAATATCGTTGAAGTTTTAAAGTCGTTCGATCGAAGTCCTATCCAAAAGCGGTATTCACGATCTATCGACTTATTTCTAGTTACATTAATAAGTATTCTACCAGGATAATGCAATACAGATTTTTTTTAAATCGACGAATTTCAAACGACTTTAAAATCGATGTCGTTCAAACTCGATTGATGGATGTGAATGCGGGAATGGTCTAAACGACTAAATCACGGTTTTCATTGCGTGAATCGGGTTACTACTGATCTGATCATCTTCATAATAACATCATAACATAATCTTCATAATTCATATCTACTTATGCTAACTATAATTACAGTAAATTACAAAATAAATAAATAACAAAACCCTACGCTAAAATACACTAACTAAAATATGGCGTCAAAAAACTCTTCCACATCGCTGTCGACTGGTAATGTGCCCAAAAGACTGGCGGCATTGCCACGTTGTATGGCAATGCTTATCCTCTGTCCAAGGTAAAAGCCAGCCTTTGGGTCACGTGAAGTGTCAACTAGTTATTAAGTTTTTTAGAAGTGTAAATAAAATTATAAAGTATCTAATAAATATGTCCATCATAACATTAAATAAAAATAAATAGCATTTACCTTATGCTATAAGTATAAAAACTACTAAAATTATTATTATAGCATTATTTTTTATTATAGCAGGAAACTGTTTTTTTTTCTTCTTGTGTAAAGCAAAATATTAACTTTATTCACTAAAAAGCTACTTCACTAATTAGGCCAAAGTCCCAAACGTGGCCAGTATTAACTTTATCTACTATTTCACACCCCAAAACACTTTAGAAGCCAACTCCTGTACAACCACGACTATAATTTCGTATTTGAATAAGGTTCCGCAGTAAATTTGAATTTGCCAGTCAGACGTGCCTCAAATATCTCGTTAGTGCGTATTGTTGGCTCTCGACCACGTGGGGCGAGGCCAAAGGCTGCCATTTTGTGAGGCCAGGCCATGGCTGATTCAAATCGTAGGATATTTAGATTGCGTTAGTGCAATCAGCTCTGTACGCCATTTTTTGGCTTTGAATTTTTGCCTGGTTTTTTTTTTGTAAAAAATCTGAAGTCAAGTGACGTGTGATTTGGAAATTATTGGATTTTGTTGAGAAATAAAAATGACTCGCAGGATTTTATATCTATGTGTATTATATTTTTCTTAGGCCTTGATGAAAAATGGAAGCAAATTGATCAATTGATTGATTGAGCAATTGATTGAATGGAAGCAACGGTCACATCTAATTTGTAAAAAATTAAAACCGATCCACGTGATGCTTTAAGCTAAGCTGTGAGAGGGATGGAGTTATAAAGATAATGTTATTCGATCCCTCTTTCTCGCTCACACACTTGACATTTGAACATGTCATAAAAGGCCCCAGGATATTTTTTATTCAGACAGTGCCGACCAACTTTCCCGTAGAATAATTGTCGACGTTCACGCATGACAAACTGCTAACAAAAGCAAGTCTAAAGCATAATTAGCTTTTTAATGTTCCCACTGTTGGGACTCAGGCTTCCTCTCTAGGAGAGGGAATGGCCCGTAATCCACCACGCGGGCAAAGTACGGGTTGGTGAATGTTACATGTAAATATAACAATGAGAGATGAGATGAGATGTTATGTGAATTTTTAGTTCTAGGATAAATGACAGTCTCCCTCACGATGTTTTCCTTTAAGGTTTTGAAAGCAGTGGAGAGGAAATAAATCAACGCAGCTAAAGCAAGAAATATTTCTACAGTTTCGTACTACTATACTTATAGTAGTGTGAAACTGTAGAAACATTTCTACATTTCTCTCTAAATGCTGGACACAGAATTTTAGGCCGATTCGCTTTTTGATCGGAAAAAAATGAACGACCAAAGGCCGAACTGCTATTGACTCAAAAACTCTTAACCCAGCTTTGTGTTTGTTGCATCGTAGTGAGGCAAACTGTGGGAACAATCGAATAGATTTTGTAAAGCCAGTCTTTGGGATGACCCTTCAGCCGCTTTTTAGTTCGATTCAAACAGCGATCAGTCGTGATGGCATCAGGAAAAAAGACATACATATGTAAACCTAAGTTACCGATATAGTACTAAGAATCACAGAAATGACAGTGAGCACGGCAAATTGCTAGAAGAACAGATGGTCGATGGAGCCGAAAGATTTTGGTGGACAGAATTGGAAGGTCTCTCACAAGTGATGGGAATCCAATGGATACGAGACGTACAGGACCGTTTGTTGCGGCAATACTTGGGGGAGGTCTAGGTCTAACAGTGTACGTCTTTTGGCTAAAAAGTAGCGCGAAGTCATACAGTTTTGGTCCTTTTTAGGGTTCCTCACCTCAAAAGGAAAAAACGGAACCCTTATAGGATCAGTTTGTAGTCTGTCCGTCTGTCGGGCTTTCGAGACCCTTTATCTCGAAAACGCGTGGAGTAGTATCGAGTTGGAATTAAAACCATAAACTCAAGTCTGCAGTCCTTTTAAGCTGTGATAAAATCAAACTTCTTAATTAAGGAATAAAAAAGATACGGGCGTTTATGTCGCAAAAAAACATATATTTTGATACTCTCAAAGATCGAAATTCATACCAACCAGTGTCTTTAAGTAGACCTTTGAATCCCAGATTAGGCAGGCATGCTCAATCGTCAGCCACATCATCACTTACCATCAGGTGAGATAGTGGTCAAACGCGAGCCTATCAATAAGAATAAAAAAAAACAATATGTGTGCTTAATATCCTAAGGCCATACACATTAGGGTGTACCTTAAGGGTAACGTTAGGGTGTACCTGACAGATTTGCCTGCACAGTTATATCTGTCAGGTAAGCTTATGTGGAAACCTGCACAGTTGTGCTACATACACGCATCGGTTTGCCTGTAAAACTCAACTGTACAGGCAAGCCTGTCAGATATACCTTAGCGTGTACCCACCTCAAAGGACCTGTTGGTCTAGTGGTTAGTGACCCTGACTGCTATGCCGGAGGTCATGGGTTCGATTCCCACCCAGGACAAATGTTTGTGTGATGAGCACGATCATTTGTTCTGTGTCTGGGTGTTTATCAGTCGTCTAGTACTCATAACACAAGCTCTGCTTAGCTTGAGACTAGACGGAGTTGTGTGATAGTTGTGGAATATTATTATTAAAGGTTAAAATAACAACACGAAGGCATTACTCCCACTATATTTTCAATTGGGGTCCAATTTTCTAAGGCCATATTGTATTCTATTTCAAAAGTGTGCGTTGAAGCACGCCATTATTGTTGAACCCTTTTGTGGTCAAATAGTGGACTGCACTCACGTTCGAGGGCAAGTACTTTGATAGGACTAGACGTAGACATTAAGGCCACTATACATTTTGTTATAGAACTAGTTTTTTCCCGTGGTTTTGCTCCAGACGACTTTTTTTTTATGGTGAGAAAGGATCATCTAATGACATCCCCCGCTCTTGGGCAGAGCGGGAGATAGTGTCAGACTCTTACTGACTAAAAGACCCACCCCGTTCCTTCTAACCGTCATACTCGAGCTCGGATAACCCTGGCCCCAGTAGGCTTCGACCCGGCTGGGTCCCTGCTGTTGCTGACAACTCCTTGAGGCGCGCGGGAAAAGTGCGCGCCGTCGACGACTTGAGCTTAGTCCGGACAGTTACCGGACGGCCGGACAGCGAGCTACCCATTGCTCACTGTCCGCAAGCCCGCGCCTACGGTGGCCGGAAATCGGGATCAGAATCCCAGCAGCGGCGGTGGCGGCGAGAACGCCGTTGCCTGATGCGTTGCATTACTGCTTCGCAGAAGTCGGCGACCGCCTGCCACTCCTTCTCGCTCCGGACCATGGTCTCAACCAAGAACCGGCGCGAGAGGTCTCCGCCGCCAATCGCACCCACGAGGGCACGGCGATGCTCCACCCAAGCAGGGCACACCTCGACTGTGTGCTCCACCGTGTCCTCCAGGCATTCCGCACAGTTGTCAGCAACAGCAGAGACCCAGCCGGGTTGAAGCCTACTGGGGCCAGGGTTATCCGAAAGGGCGCTCGAGCCCCGGTATGAAGGCTAGAAGGAACAGGGTGGGTCTTTTAGTCAGTAAGAGTCTGACACAATCTACCGCACCGCCCAAGAGCGGGGGATGTCATTGGATGTTTTTTTTTTCACCATAAAAAAAAAGTCAGTCAGTCATTACTTTGTGTAATTTATCTCATCACCTTTCTCTTAAAACAGTGAAGGAAAATATCGTGAGAAAACGAAATTGTTCTAAAACTAAAAATTTGAAGACATGTAACATTCACCAACTCGCACTGGACCCACGTAGTGGATTACGGCCCATTCCCTCTCCTAAAGAGGAGGCCTGAATTCCAATGAGAACATTAAAAGGCTGATTATGCTATATGCTCTGTTATAGGTAGATTAGAGGTTTCCAAAAATAATCTCTTACAAACTAACAAACAAACTTTTTCAATAGTTAATATACATATACTTTATATTATAAAATCATACGAGGGTGTCTGCAATTCTGAGAGTCAGTGATGCATGGCAATCAAATTACAAACTCGATATTTTGGCCTTTTCAAGTCTAGACCCGTGAACCATGTGATTTTAATATTTTACTTTATGAACTGCAAATAAAACTAAATTATGTTTGATTTGCGATTTTGAAAATCGGGATTAAAAACAATATGCAGTGGATACAGATGGCATGACATACCTCCCCAAATATTAGTACTCAATTAAACGAAATTTAAATGTATGCAGGCAAGCATATTTTAGGTTTATATTCAAGATAAAAATGCTTGGCTCAATGCTGGTCCAGCTCCACTACCACTAGGGTGTACTAATTAATTGATTAGTTTAGATTTTTTTTTTTTTTAATTCCAAAGACACAATAGCTTTGTATAATGGACATGGTTCGTTCGGAAATTCCTGCACTGGATTCGTGCGGAAGTGACGCCCGGGTGTCGCCACTGTGTGGAATGCCCGGAGGACACGGTGGAGCACACAGCTTAGGTGTGCCCTGCTTGAGCGGAGCATCGCCGTGCCCTCGTGGGGGCGAACGACGGCAGAGACGTCTCGCTCCGGGACTTGGTTGAGGCTATGCTCCGGAACAAGGAGGAGTAGCAGGCGGTCGGCGACTTCTGCGAAGTAGTAATGCTCGCAAAGGAGGAGGCCGAACGCATCAGGCAACGGCGTTATCGCCGCCGCTGCCGCCGCCAGGATTCTGATCCCGATTTCCGGCCACCTGCACCGTAGGCGCGGGCTTGCGGACAGTTAGCAATGGGTAGCTCGTTGTCCGGCCGTCCGGTAACTGTCCAGACCAAGCCCAAGTCGTCGACGGCGCGCACTGTTCCCGCGCGCCTCAAGGAGTTATCAGCAACAGTAGGGACCCAGCCGGGTCGAAGCCTACTGGGGCCATTGTTATCCGAAAGGGCGCTCGAGCCCCGGTATGAAGGCTAGAAGTATCAGTAAGAGTCTTACACTATCTCCCGCTCCGCCCAAGAGCGGGGGATGTCATTGATTTTTTCCCCCCATAAAAAAAGCTGCCAGTGGCTTAAGCTGAAATATACTGAACTGTAGCCTGATTCACGTAATGAAAACCGTAACGATTTAGTCGTTTAAACCATCGTATTCACATCCATCAATCGAATTTGAACGACACCGATTTTAAAGTCGTATGAAATTCATCGATTAAAAAAAAATAATCTGTATTACATTATCCTGGTAGAATACTTATTAATGTAACTGGAAATAAGTGATAGATCGTGAATACCGCTTTTGGATAGGACTTCGATCGAAAGACTATAAAACTTCAACGATATTTGGCTTGTTTGATTTTACGTGAATCAGGCTACTGGTCATGTTCGCCGCATGCCGACCGAGCGGTGGGCCAGTAAAACACATGACAAAGAATGTTCTCTGAAATTGAACGACGGGGTCGCGGCAGTCCAAGAAGGAGATGGCTGGACGAATGCAGGCGCTGCGCAAATAGAGACAATTTTTGTTCCAGTTATCGACACCATATACTTTTTGATGACCATGAATATAGCTTAGGTGGAAGCAACTGGACACAAAAAATGTTTACGCATGCGCAGAGAGTGTATGATTTCACACTCATCATCATCATCATCAGCCTTTTTAACGTTCCCACTGCTGGAACTCTCCTCCTCTTTAGGAGAGGGAATGGGCCGTAATCCATCACTCGGGCCCAGTGCGGGTTGGTGAATGTCACATGTCGTCGAATTTTTGGTTCTAAGACATGCCGGTTTCCTCACGATGTTTTCCTTCACCGTATTGAGAGCAGTGGTGATGAAATAAATTACACAAAGTAATGCGTCTGGCTGGGTTCGAACCCGCGACCTTCATCACACACTGGTTCTATAGAAATCAACTATCACAAAATCACAAAAGTGGCCACGTTTGAGACCTGCCTTAAATGCCTGTTATAAGAATTGGTAAGAATTCAACAATGAAAGGAATGGAGGTAAACCGTTGCCTAGCAGTGGGATAATATAGACTAGAAAAGTAATATATTAATATTATAATAATATAATATTAATTGTTCTGCACCAGTGTGGCGTCCTTGCGGCGGCAAATAGCACAGACATTTTTGGATAACTAAGTGGCTTCTCTCATTCGTTGCTACGAGATGCAATGGAAAAAAAAATAAAAAAATTATTAATTGTGATATGTAATTTCCCTCACGATATATTACTTTTAATTTTTTTTTTGTCTTTAAGTGGAGGCTTGTAATTAGCGATTTGAAAATATCAAACTTTTTGCATCACTTATTTTGTTAGTCTGTAAGCCTTCTTTAAAATGGATTATATAAATAAATAATATGCCACAAAGCGACATCAGGACAATAATATCGCTACACTCTATATGCAAATCGTGACACACCGTCAACCTATCATGCATTTGAAGTGAAACTACATACGTGTATGCGGTTGCAATGTGTCCTAATTAAGGCGTTGTAGGGAAAGGCACATATTACTAATTGAGGTTTTTAGGGTTCCGTAGCTCAAAAGGAAAAAACGGAACCCTTATAGGATCACTTTGTTTTCCGTCCGTCTGTCTGTCTGCCAAGACCTTTTATCTCAAGAACGCGTGTAGGTATCGAGTTGAAATAAAACCATAGACTCACGTCTACGGTCCCTTCAAGCTGTGAAAAAATCAAACTTCAAAAAGATGTTGATTTTGCAAAAAAAAAGTATATTTTGATACTCTCAAAGATCGAAATTCATAGGGTACTTCCCGTTGACCCAGAATCCTAAAATTTTGGCACAAAGTAAGGTCTTATAGCACAGGTATAGGAAAAAATCTGAAAACAGTAAATTTATTGTTATATTCGTCACAAAAAAAAAAAAATATAATTTTGCAATTCGGAAAAATCTTCAAGAGTCCATTCGGGCATTGTAGTTTACACGGAACCCTCAGTGCGCGACTCCGACTCGCACTTACCCAGTTTTTTTATTTTTTATTATCTATTTATCTATATTGTTGTATTGTATTGTTGTGTTTTGTTGTTCTATATTGTACTACCTACTTACAGTTAATTTCAGAAAAAGAAACATTAAATCAAAAACCATCTCCCCTTCCCACACACAACCCCCTCACAATTTTCTCCAACATCGCCTCGACATATAAAAAATAATTTCTACATACCCTCCATATTAACATTCCGACCTCTGCTGAAGGTTGGAATTTTTCAAATAAATTCCCGCACTAAATTTTGACTGTCCCTGTCAAGGGTACATCATCTTTCATAAGTTTTGGTCGCTAGATGTCCGTAGCGGACGTGACACCATTAAGGGAGACGTGCACACTAACTAAGTAAGGCTTGGTTTGGACTGGGGGGAATATGAATTTTAGTAGAACTATTTTTGACTCAATATGACATATTTTCTAATTTTGAAGGAACAATATTTTCATAGGCTTTCGTTATTTTTGGTTGCCACCTTCTTTGCTAGCATTACAGCTCGTTCAAGACAGCGAGCGGTAGCTAAGCGTGTGGTGGCGAGCAGTAATGTCAGCCATACACGGTCAAACCTGTCGTCCAATCAGTATGACGCTACATGTCGATCTCGTATAAATCCTAAAGATGCAAGTGGTTATACAGGATGGGCAGCATAGCAAGTGATGCACGACCTGAGCAGCGGCTATACACCGTTAAATTTTAATCGTTTTAATCCCGTGGAGGGTCGATCCGGTACATGAAACACTATCGATTTATAAAGATAAAATTAAAAAACAAAGTAGGTACCTTTTTTTTCAAAACTCGTATTAATTTACGCATGTACGAAATTAATTTCTTTAAGAAAACGTCAGCTGAGCGAGTTCGATGACCTGTAGGTAGTTTGTAAGCAACGCCGACTATTAACTACAGGTCATTGAACTCGCTCAGCTGACGTTTTCTAAAAAAAAAATACCGGATCGACCCTCCACGGGATTAAAACGATTAAAATTTAACGGTGTATACTGACAACGTGTTTGAGATGGATCGATAAAGCCTCATGTGGGTAGATTATTTGTGCAACAGCCAACTTGGTTCCACAGTTAGTTAAAAGATTTCCGGATCGACCACTGCAGTTCGCATCCAGGGTTGAAAGGTTCTGATCGGGCTATGAAGATTGTAGGAATTGGATATTTCTACCTCCGTAACGTGCATATCTCGTCGTCTGCACTGTTTTTCATGATTTGAATACTGGAAAAAATTTCCTCTCGCTGGACTCGGGGATCAATCCACTTATCTTTCCTCCGCATTTACTTTTTTTTTATTGATTTAAACTAGTACTTGACAGCGATCCCACCTGATGGTAAGCAGTGATGCAATCTCTGATGACACATAGTTTTTCCTACCTACCTCTGTATTTTAGTCTACATTATAAAGAAGCCCTAGTTTAGGTAAACGGGAGCTCCGCTCTATGATTATGTAATTTAGTACAAATATCAGATGGTATTGTCCTACTAGTTTAATGCCTATTACATAGTGTAATATCAGTTATGTGAGGGCGTGTGTATGACTGTGATATCTAGACTGTTATCGTGCTAATGTCAGTTAAGTTTGTGCGTGTGTAATGAGTCCTAAGCTTTATTTTTAATAGCGTATAGCACGCCTAATTTAACCTTTCAGATACCGTCAATTTGAGACACAATAGTAAAACAATAGAAGCGCGAACGCCGGCGCTCGCTTGGGGTTTAACCTTTCAATCGTGGTAATTAGAGACACAATAGAAAGACAATAGGTGCGCCAACGCCAGCGTTCGCTTGGAGTTTAATGAACTAATGAACTAAATAAAATATTCGATATTAATTACATATTTTGAAACACTACGGTACGACCCAAGCGTCTTGCCTCATCGTTTATACTACGTACATCGAGGGACTGAAGCAATTTGCTTGCTGCGGTCTTCCCGTCTGATTATAATTTAGGTGTCTTCAAGGCAAGAGTAAATAGGCCCTTAATAAACTAATGCGCCTCACCATCAACGATTGCATCACTGCTTACCATCAGGTGGGATTGCAGTCAAGCACTAGTTTATATAAAAAAAAAACTACCAAGATAAACATTTTATAAGCCTGCTCTGTCCCACCCTTGGGCAAAGGCCTCCCTCTACTCCTTCCTCCTTTCGCGCGCCCGGGCTTCCTCTTGCCAGTTCTGGTGGAATCTGTCAAGTTCGTCACCAGCTTTGTGCTACTTTGGCACAGTTTTTTGGGCCTGCGGCAGACATGTCCTGATGATAAACATAGCATAGTTTTAATTTTATTACTATCCATACTTCAACTGTCAAAGATCTACAAATGACATCATCATCACTTCAGCCGATAAACATCCACTATAGGACATAGGCCTCCCCCAAGTGTAGCCACAATCCTGTGCCAAAGTCAAAGCATTTATTTTAGGCACTTTTGAATAGTCAAATGTTGGTCAGTCCAAGAAAAGTGAAGCTAAATTGCACGATGGTGAGTCTCGCATCCCTCGGATTCCCGCAACCTTCACCAGATCATCGATCCACCTTATAGGAGGCCTTTCGGCGCTGCGTCTTCCGGTACGCGGTCGCCACTCAAGAACCTTTCGGACATCCGTTCTGCGAGCAATATGCCCTGCCCACTTAAGTATGGCGATTCTTCGTGCTATGTCGGCAACCTTGGTTCTCCTGCGGATATCTTCATTTTTGATTCGATCACGCAAGGAAACTCCAAGTATAGCCCTACAAATGACAGCCGGGATCAAATGCTTAACGTAATTTCTAAGGCGCGGTGAAAACTCGGTTTATCAAGAAGGCCTCCAATTTAGCTTGGCCAAGCAATCGGCGAAGCCTCCTTGCTTGTTTAACCTAGGTGAGGCTTTAAATAATTGACTCTAAAATTATTAACTAGCTACTGCCAGCGGCTTCACTCGCGGTAAAGTAGAAAACGGTCCCAAGGTAACATACTCCCCGGAGGAAAGTATCTAATTTGCTAATACAGGACTTGTTCTACATGTGTTCTAAGTTTCATTGAAATCTGTTCTACCATTCAAGCGTGAAAAAGTACCAAACGTACCCACACACACTACTAAATTAGTCTAATTAACCTACCAACCTTCTCCAGACTCCATAAAGACAAGAAACCCATGAAAAACACCATCAACACGATTAATGGTCTATCAGTCGTTCCGGTAACGCCAGAGAGCATGGAATCGCCTAGAGAAACGACCTTAAGATTGCGTCATTTCGCTTAAATATATTGCTGTTCATCCTATTTTTTCTTGTTTGTATTTCTTTTTTTCTTTTCTTTCTTAGCTTTCTTTTTTTCTGTTCTTTTTTTACTTTTCTTTATTTTCTTTGTTTTCTTTCTTTCTTTTCTGTCTTTTTTTTCTTTTCTTTTTTTCTTTCTTTTCATTCTTTTCTTTCTTTCTTCTCTTTTTTTTTCTTTTCTTTCTTTTCTTGCTTTTATTGCTTTTCTTTCTTTTCTTTTTTTTTTCTAAAACCATCTGAGTTACTTATCTACATGGTTTTACTTTAAAAGAGACCTCTGAATTTGTTTCGGTGTTTCTTCACAGGGTTCAGGAAACACCGGCCTCGTCTAGTTTAAATTGGCGAAAAAATTTACGTATGTTTTTAATTGCTTTTTTGCAAAACAAATATCATTATTAGCCGAGTTATTTTAATTCGTTGAACCCCAAGCAAACGCCGGCATTTGCTTTCTCATGGTCTTCCAATTGTATGTTTTAATACGGTATTCGAAAGGTAAATACTATGTAAAAACGTGACGATCACTTTGTATTTGCTTTTTGCTTTGTATTTGAATGACGCCTAGGGCACTTCGATACTCTATGGGCAGTCTCAATACGACGATACCCTATTATTTAACCCAGATCTATACTATCGAGCGGTTTTTACACCCCTTTTCTCGTTTTATGAGTTTACCTGGCCGTAAAATCTATCCAGCCAGCTTTGTTTGGACTCCACTGTTTACTAGCGAGAAGTGGTAGTGAAAAAAAAACTGTTTTGAAAAGTATTTTTTTTAAACATCTTTGGCTTCGGGCTTTAAGTTTTCAAGGTAAGTTTGAAGTCCTGGAGCAAAACATCTTTTAGTTAGATCTTGAATTGTAGTTATGTTTTGCAGGGTTTTTTAAAAACATTGCCTTAAATTAAGTATTGCTCCTTTATCACAAACAGACAGTGACAGACAGTCCATTCTACAGAGCCTGCATGGAGGAGTACAAAACAGCAACTCATCTGCTTCTAAGCTGCCCTGTGGTCGCTGGATACAGGGCAAAGTACTTCGGAAACCCAGGAAACCTCGTAAAATGGTCAGTAACATCAAGGCAATACTGGCATTCCTTGAGGAGCTGGGGTGGATCGGATGACTCGTTCGTCCCACCGTGGAGTTGCGGAAAACAGCCTGACGTATTATACTATTGCTCCTTTATCGTGAATGTGGTCACAAACATCTTTGCCGTATACACAAGTCACCCGAATTTGCATAATACACAAGTTCCAAATCTGGGTGTCAGGTCCGAGACCTGCACCACAGCAATCAATTGCACATCCACTGCGCCACCCATGCTGTCATCTGGCTTGTCTAAACGATTCCTCAAAATACTATTTTCTTGTTTGTCCTTAAAAAACCCTTTCGAAGTGATCCGGTTGTAAAAACACTATCACTAGCCTAATCTTTTTTCTCCATTGAGATTTTTCTTCTTCTATCTTCTTATGTGTATTTTTTTTTTCTTTCTTTTTTAATCCGGTTTGGTTTTCCGTACCATACGGTGCCAAGTTCATTGACAAAGTGTCCACAACATAAAGATAACACTATACAGTTCCGGCGCACACTAACCGAAATAACACCGGTAGAAAACCGACAAAAAACAAACTTGAAACGACTCAACAAATGTACTCGTTGACATTTCCAATGATCTTTTTAGCTCGATCTTTTGGACTAGATCTCAGAAATGGCAAAATGGTGAAAACCCCATTTACCATACGACGACGGATTTAGAAAAATAAATCCGTCGAATACTCAATGTAAGTGCGAGGCCACCACACGTTGGAGTGATCTAAATGCTCTTACACCTGCACATTGGAGGACTTAATGAGTGCCACCAATGATAGAGTTAGCGTACCCATCTATCAGGTTTAATAAGTTTACCGTCGACTCGAAAAGAAGTAGACGTAAACATGAGTTAGAAGGAAAAGTTGGCAATTTAATTTAAAAAAATTAATTGATATAAACTAGTGCTTGACAATGTAATGGCCAGGGGCCGTATTATGACCTCTTAAAACCATCATGTTTTCGGTGTGAAAAAGAGACGGAGCTATACAGGACGAATAGCACTATCCTTTTCTCACACAGAAAACATGATGGTTTTAAGATGTTATAATACGGCCGCAGGTCACGACTTCTGTCTTAAAGATGCACGGTGCGAGGAGAGGGGTGGCATCGGAAACCGCGGAAATTTTCGCTTTGAGCTGCGTCTTCTGGCGTGCTTTAAACATTTTTATACTCTTGATCTTACCGCTCGCCGCACCGCGCTCAGCTACCGCTCACCATGGCAAGATCGTGAACGGACTGTCCGATGGTAGAAAGGCGATGCCAGAATCAAGTTATGTAATTCCCGCGCACACTCTCCAAGTAACCCCCTATAATAGCATGCCGAGAGGTTGGCAAACTTACGCCTGTGCTTCCAGGCTTTGTAACGATGAGCTGTTAGCAAGAAACTCGTATAAAAGTGAAACCCCTTTACACCTCCAACTATTAAGGTGTATAGTCCCTTGAACCATCTGGCCGAAATTATGTAAACGCAACTCTCGCACTCGCCTAGGCGGCAGTACGCGAATCTGTGCATTTATTTGCGGCCAGCAGCGCCCGGAAAGCGCTTTAAATCCATTTTCTCTGCGAGATATTGATTGATTTACATATGCAATGTTCACTTTGAAGAATATTTAACCACCAATTTTTATGTGTAAAAATGTTTCTAAAGGTCCAAGCCGTTTCGAAGGAGTAGGGAAAAGTTGCGAAATTGCTAAATATTTTTTTAAGAAAGTATTAATAGCACGAAAAAATCAAATGTTGATATTATTGTTTCTATCTATAACAAACATATATTTTTTTCAAACCAATTGACTTAGACGTTACGGAGGAGTAGGCCTCAGAAAATCACTGTTTTATGGCACTTTTCGGGCGCTTGGCCCTTAAAGTCAATACAGGTCAAATTAATCTGGTCTCTATCCGTCTTCCAATCTCATGATTACTCAGATATCTATTTGTTTTACGACGATACGTTTAGTGGAAGCGATTTATGGGTAGGAGAGATAAACACGGACGTAGGACATGCATGGAGGACATCAGCTGATTATTTTTTTCCTGGTGTTAAACTGATGGTCTGAAAACTATATGGGGTTGTTTTTTTTTAGCCCAAATAAAGAAAGAAAGAAAACATGTTTATTCCGCCTATATAGACGCACAAATCAAAGCAATATTATAAAAAAATATATAACAGCCAGTATCCCTATCAGGCCATGTGTGTAACGGGCATAACACTATTGCCCTTGTAACCTGCGCAAATCGCTTTTCAGTAGAAAATTGTCGCAAAAGACATCTCTTGAAATAAAATGAATCCTATGTGCTAATTCCATGATATACCTGTGTAAATTTCGTACAAATCCCTTCAGCAGTTTATGCAAAAAAAAAATAATATTTAAAACAGAAACTTCAGTTTTATTTATCTACACTAATAGTTTTTTTTTTTTGTTTTTTTGTTTGTAGGAGGTAATCTATGGAAGTACTGCCCCCCAAGTTAAAACCGTTTCGCCTGCGCCGAACTCTTCGAGCTGACCTTGCCGCCAATTATTTTGTTCTGACCATGTGACTGAACGTTAAGACGACGTCATTCCCCTACATTTGAAGCTTTCTACAAGCGTTAACTATTGCTGATTTATAATTTGGCTAGGGGTACTGGTCCGATTGCTAAATTTTTTTCACCAATAGGAAGCTGCTTTATTCCTGAGTGACATTGGCTACATTTTTACCAGGAAGCCTCGGGAAGACTCGGGCAGGGAACTTGACACTAGCTGAATGTAGAAACAATGAAAAGCAAAAAGAAAAATAAATGTATTCGTCCCTGAACAAGCTTTAAATCTATCAATAAAAGAACCCCGTACCTAGCATGTAAAAC
Source organism: Mythimna albipuncta (assembly GCA_929112965.1). Classification (NCBI taxonomy): domain Eukaryota; kingdom Metazoa; phylum Arthropoda; class Insecta; order Lepidoptera; family Noctuidae; genus Mythimna; species Mythimna albipuncta. Next base: position 15,461,554 of record OV815982.1, on the reverse strand, counting down.
CCGCTACCTATCATACCGTGGCTTGAGCTTAAAACCTATGCAGAATTCCAATTCATTCTAGGATTAGTGCTGGGACCACACTGAGTTCGGATTTATCCGCGGCTACGGATATCCCAGTGATTTGGGGCGGATCCTGATGTGATATATTGATATTTACCCGCATCTGGCTTAGAGTGGAATGTGCTAGGATTATAACTGAAATTATTGTTTGAGTTATTACGGTTTTGGTGTGACTTAAGTTGTCTGTTTAATATAGACTGTTCTGTGTAATGAGTCGAAATAATATCAGCTACAAGGCTTTCGATTAACAATGTACTAGATTAAGAGGTTGCTTTTCCACTCGACTATCGTCAATATCAAGCATGGTTTAAAAGCTTGTTACTTCATCTAACGCAATCCAACGCGATTTTAGACGAATAGGCAACGTGAAAAAAGAGAGAGCCTGAAAACTCTGATAGCATTCGTCAATTTCATGATTTCCTTGAATATTTTACAAAACTTGTTCCAAGAAATGCGTGTTTTTTTTAAACCTTAAAAGTTTTTGAAAAGAATGGTCGACATTTAGAATTAGCAAGGCTTTAAACTTTATCGACTTTTTAATTTTTGAGTTAATTATGAAGTGTCAAAGTTCATGCAAAATAGTAGATTTTCAGTGGTCTTTGCTGGATTAGTTTTTCACCACTTTATTAACTCTTTGAATGCCGTAATTAGAGACACAATAGAAAGACAATTGCTTATGTCGAACTGTGTAACATAAGACATTCAAAAGTTAATTGATTTCAATAGCCATTTTCACAATTTTATTCTGTGACATTTACGTGATCTACACGAATATTATAAAGTGGTAGTGTTTTTTTTTTGGTAAGGGAGAGGTAATCTCTAAAAGTACTGGTCCGATGGCGGAATTTTTTTCACCGATAGAAAACTGCTTTATTCCTGAGTGACGTAGGCTATATTTTATGTACACGAGTGAAGCCGCGGGCAAAAGCTAGTAAATAATATACTACAATTACCGGCACGGATCTTGAGCGCTGGCTTTAAGTTGCGCAGAAGTCAAATATTCGGTCTCTTTAGTGGTGCGAAGTGAGATGCGGGGGCGGGGAGTGTCAGTGATTGGCTCGCCGCTCCATCGTGTCATAGACGTCACTCCTGATTCGTTCCCTGCTTTACTGTATCTAATATCGAAGACGATTGGCTCGCCAATGTATGGAATGCGCAAAGCGATCCCCACTCTGACGCCGAGCGCTCAAGATACATTCCCGTACTTAATTGTAAGCCAAAACAATTATAGCCCAAACAGAGAGATTTCGTCTTTATTGTAAATTTTTTTGTCGTAATTTCAATATTCAAGTATTGTTTCTGAAACAAGCGCTTTATGAACTATATTAATTTTGATTCTCAATGCATCGATTCCCGAACCCTTGATGCGTGAGTCCGACTCGCAGTTGACCGGTTATTTTATTTCCGTCCTCCGGCTTCCGGCTTCGTCCTCTCTGAATAAAAAGTACGTTATGACCTATGATCATGGTATATCTGTCGTGGCCAGATCATAAAAAAATATCAGATCATGATATGGCCAAATAAAACTGGCTAGATTGTTTTAAACATTAATATACGTTTTTTTTTTTGGTGGTGAAAATCATCCAATGACAACCTCCGCTCTTGGGCGGAGCGGGAGATAGTATCAGACTCTTACTGACTAAAAAACTCCACCCCGTTCCTTCAAGCCTTCATACCGGGGCTCGAGTTCCCTTTCGGATAACCCTGGCACCAGTAGGCCTCGATCCGGCTGGGCCCCTGCTGTTGCTGACAACTCCTTGAGGCGCGCGGGAACAGTGCGCGCCGTCGACGACTAGGGAACATTAAAATATACTAAGATCCCAGAGAACTGTCTGACATAACTTATTTTCTCATAGAAAAAGGTATTAGGTTCTCACAGACACTACTTTCTCATGTGCTTTAAATGTGGAGCTTCCCCTTGGAGAATCTTGGCAGGTACTAGGTGAGAAAAGAAACTGAAAATAAGAATTACTTAACTTAAATTTGTATGGCCGATTTTTATATATATTTTGTAGAATATTATTCTATAGTGACCAAGCCCAAGTCGTCGACGGCGCGCACTGTTCCCGCGCGCCTCAAGGAGTTGTCAGCAACAGCAGGGACCCAGCCGGGTCGAGCCTACTGGGGCCAGGGTTATCCGAAAGGGCGCTCGAGCCCCGGTATGAAGGCTAGAAGGAACGGGGTGAGTCTTTTAGTCAGTAAGAGTCTGACACTATTTCCCGCTCCGCCCAAGGGCGAGGGATGTCAATGCATGATTTTTCCCACAATAAAAAAAAAAAAGAAACTTTAAAGACAAAAATTGTTCAGCCGAGAGTATGAGCGTGAGAGCACGCGTGCGTTTCATATCATAGAACAAAAGTTGTTGTTTATGACATTTGTAACATAGTTCTGAGAGGTTTTAAAACACTGGTGTTTACAATTATCCCTAGTAGTCACATAATCCTGAGAGATTGCCAGTGTTTACAACTATCCCCATAAAAAATTTAAATGAATAAATTCATGTTGTGCTGTAAACAAGCGTTATATAAGCCTCCTTTGTGTTGTCAACCTTACAGGAGGGTATAGTGCATCATTGTAGCGATCGGTCCTAACCCTAGATACAGTAGATGCTGTCTATAAGACTTGTTCTGAAGGTGACTGGAAGAGGCAATTTCATTAACCGACTTCTTTTGATACTAATTTCGTCAAATTCAATTAGAGAGTATCCTAAAAGTTTACTTTTTCTTTAATATAAACTAGTGCTTGACTGCGATCCTACATGATGGTAAGCAGTGATCCAATCTCTGATGGTGAGGTGCACTAGTTCATGAGAAGTGTATTCACTTTAGCCCTGATGACACTTAAGAAGGATGCTCCAAGTTGACCGCAAAATTCAAATTTCCGTCAAGTTGTAAGCATAAAAGCATAATCAACCGTTTAATGCTGGAACTCTAGCCTCCTCTCTTAGAGAGAAGTTGTATTTTATGTTGATTAAAATATGATTGATGGCTGTAATGTATTTTATGTGTATGGAATTATAACAATCATTAAAATCATCAAATTATTCCCAAACAGAGAGTTTTACCATTTTTTCTGTACATTTTTTTGTTGTTTTTTCGATATTTTAGTTGTTATTTCTTAAATAAGCTCTCCATGAACTGTATTTATTCATTTTGAGTCTCAATTTGTTTTACCCTATTAAATGGGTATTTCGTTAAAAAATCTACCAAACTACTAAACCAAAACGGCCAATCAAAGTAATTTTTTAAGATTTTAACACCAAAACTATAATCAGTCTTCGGGTTTATTCAAGCTAGTTTTAATAGGCTATTAATAAACTAGTGCACTCTACCATCAACGATTGCATCTTTATTTACTATCAGGTAGGGTCGCAGTCAAGTACTAATTTGTATAAATAAAAGAAAGACATGGGGCACTCGGGAACTGCCGCGGTAAAGCTATTGCATAGCAATTATAATTATTTATTTATTTTATTTATGCAGTATTTTTTTCCTTTGTTTTTTTTTCTTTGATATTAATTGAAGTTACACTTCCACACATTGAATTGAATTTTGATTGATTGTTCACTCATTTGTTTTCTTATCGGTCACCACGCTCAAAAAACAAATGAGTGGGGGGTGTTAGGTTATTTTCGTTGCGGAATTTCTGGATTCGGTCTCCACGCTCAAGGCCCGCGATAGAAGCTATGCAATAGCTTAAAAAAGCTATTGATAGGCTCGTGCTCGACCACTATCTCAACTGGTCGCTTGCCTAGTCAATAATCAAAGACCCCAGGTTGTATTGTACTTATCAGAAAACACGACTTCCGACAAGAATCTCTACTTCTCACAATTAATGTGTACCCAAAACGTTTTATGCGTATGGGTGGGCTGTCCACCATGTACCAGTGGCGTTCCGCGATTATGTTTGGTGGTCCTATACAGGAACGGGCTTGGTGAAATCAAACAATACCTAATGCCTCTTCCAGCCTCATCTAGTCTTATATTGTCTCTAAAGACGGTCCATTGAATCCGACACTGAATATCGATCCACGCTTAAACTCGTACATACGGGCTCTACCCTTACTCAGTAGCTGGACTTTCAAGAGGATTCGGTTCAATTAGTCTTTCATTTTAAATGATTTTGCTTGTTGGTTTGAGTTTCTTTCGCTTGGCAATAGATTGATATGATTTTTGTTACCCCTCGAGCGCCGAATGTACATACGTTTGTACATCTTGAATGAACTTGCAAAATGCTTAATTGTCGTTTTGTACACACGTGAGTACAAAATTTGTTTGGGTGAAAATCTTTTTTTTAGGATTCCGTAGCAAAATGGCAAAAAACGGAACCTTTATAGATTCGTCATGTCTGTCTGTCTGTGCGTCTGTCTGTCTGTCTGTCCATCCGTATGTCACAGCCAAAGTGGTAAAATGTGTGTCCCCCCCCCCTCTAACTTCTAAAATAAGAGAATGATAAAACTAAAAAAAATATATTCAGATGTACATTACCATACAAACTGCCAACGAAAATTGGTTTGAACGAGATCTAGTAAGTAATTTTTTTTAAATACGTCATAAATCTAAAAAAATACACTATTAACATCGATCAAAGTTACAACGAACTACAAGAACTTTTATATTATGTTACTTACTGCTACGGAACCCTTCATGGGCGAGTGCGACTCGCACTTGGCCGGTTTTTAGGGTTCCGTAGTCAACTAGGAACCCTTATAGTTTCGCCATGTCTGTCTGTCCGTCTGTCTGTCCGTCCTCGCTTAATCTCTGGGACCGTTAGCACTAGAAAGCTGAAATTTGGTACTAATATGTATATTAATCACGCCGACAAAGTGGTCAAATAAAAATTGGAAAAATATGTTTTATTAGGGTAGCCCACCTATATGTAAAGTAGGAAGTGATTTTTTTTAAATTTCAACCCTAACGTGTGATATATGGTTGGATAGGTATTTAAAAATGAATAGGGGTTTACTAAAATCATTTTTTGATAATATCAATAATTTCGGAAATAATCGCAAAAAAAAAACAAAAAACAATGTGTTCCCCCCCCCCCTCTAACTTTTGAACCAAGAGTTTAGAAAATATGAAAAAATTCTGAAAAGTAGAACTTTATAAGGACTTTCTAGGAAAATTATTTTGAACTTGATGGAAAGAACAGTTTTTGTACAAAAAAGACAAAAGGGTTCTACAAAATAATTTCAGGACTAAGTTTGTAGTATAATCGTATATGCAGGCATTTTTCTAACCTCATAAGTGGGTACACTTATTGTGAATTTGTGACGGACGGGAAACTACGGAACCCTACACTGAGCGTGGCCCGACATGCTCTTGGTCGGTTTTTTTGTTATTTACGTAAAAAAGGTGAACTTGCGTTGTATGGTATTATTTTTTTATAGTATCAACCATTAGGTTTGCGCTTCCTCTATCTCACCTGATGGAAAGCAACGACGTGGTCGACAATGGAGCGTGCTTACCTAGAAGTAACCTATTCACTCTTGACTTAAAGATGCAGCCATCAGGAAACGCAGACTCTGGCAAGGAATTCCATTCTTTAGCTGTACATACAATGAATATGTTCCCAAAACGGTTTTGTGCGTATAGGTGGGATGTCCATCATATACCGGTTAGTAGTGCATCGCCGTACGCCTGATGGTCCGATGATGGAATGAGCTTGGTGGAATTAGGCTATGTAAAAGGACGGTTTGTTCCTGGACATATGAAAAAGATACCATAAATCTATATGTATATAAAAGTAAGTCGTATTAGTTACACTATTTATAACTCAAGAACGACTGAACCGATTTGGCTAAAAATTGGTGGAGAGATTGCTTAGAAGCAGGAGACGGAAAACTTTTTTTTTGTATGAGATAATCTCTGAAAGTTCTGGTCCAATTGCTGAAATTGTTACACAGATAGAAAGTTGCTTTATTTTGAGTGACAGTGACAGTATTAGGTACGCAAGCGAAGCTGCGGGTAAAAGCTAGTATCAGATAAATGGAAATCACTAAAAATTCTATTCAAATAAAACACTTCCCACATTTCTCTGGCAAACCTCAGCGAAATAAAATGGATGTTTATACAACGGCTCTCTAGAATACGTCTGTACCTAACTCGGTCTACATCTCATATGTATAAATACATACATTATGCAGTACATACAGATCCCGACATCGACCAAGATAGCAGACGGATTGAGAGTTATTTGTACTTACCATCGGTAGTACTTACTTATCTATTTAAATATTAGAAAGTGTTTGAACACCTTGGCTGCGGCAAGTAAAATCATAAACCTAATCCTGGTACGGCCGCAGGTGGAAATGGGCCCCCAACGAAATTTCAGCCAGTGCGTGGTGGATCCTTCTCGACCCTCCAGCACCAGAGTAGATTAAAATGCTATAACTTTGCGCAAACTTGATGTATACATTTTTTTTTGTTCTGTTAGAATTAGCTTGAATCCAACTTCCTTAGGTTCGATTCGCCACGGGATTTACCTAAGAGGAAATGAGAAATAAACCAGAGAAAGTGGCAGGCCGATATCGATCTGAACCGCACTAGAAATTATTTTTAGTAGTGATGGGACAGACAAAAATAAAGGGTATATCTATATCTTCTTCTATACTTATAATAAAACTGTAGAGAGGTCAATTCTGTACATTGAATATATATTCAAAATTAATAGTAGATGATAACTGGTGATCGACACTGATGCCAAAAATGCAATCAGTAATTTTTTTGTCTGTCTGTCTGTCTGTCTGTCTGTCTGTCTGTATGTGCACGCGTGGGTAAAAAACTACTGAGGGGATTTTAACCAAACTTGGTATGATTATGGTCCATACTCCTGGGCAGGTTATAGGCTATATAACATTACGATAAGATACATAGGAACTGAGAAATGACGATAAATTTGAAGCAAGTCGGATGAAAATGCGCTTTCGAGCTCCTATCCTCGCATACGTTGATCATACACTAAAAGTATGTATTACAAAGATGATGGTCTCCAATAGATCTACAAAAAAATCCTCAATAGTATATATCTATCTTTTATAAATTAGCCACAATATCGTGTTTAATCATTAGGCATTTCTTCAAAGTGTATTAAATCTATACATATAATAAAATCGTACGAAAGTCAAAACTGTACATTGAATATTTTTTAAAAAGAATATTTGGGGCGTAATCTACAATTGATACCGAAGCCAAAAATATAGTTTTTAGAATTTTTGTCTGTTTGTCTGTATGTATGTCCGGGCTAAACTTAAAAAGTACTGCATGGATTTACTTCAAATTTTGCGTGAATATTACTAAGAGGTCGGGTCAACATATAGGCTACATATTATCACGCTATCACCTACGGAGGAGGAGCTGTGAATCTTTATTTTTCTCACGCATTCTGTGACAGCGTGTAATCTAACGATGCATATTTAAATGTTGTTTTTGAGTAAGCCATGCTATTATCTAGCTTTACACTATAAAAACTACGCCATTTCAGTAACACGGGCAGAGAAACATAGTTTAATGAATGTTAGTAGTATAAAGACAATTTTGAAGCAGCGCCATCTATGAGATTTCATAAAAATCAAATCAAGTTATGTTAACACTTTCTGGAAATTAATAATTTAAATTTGATCATGTTGGCGAGGTTAGTAGTTAGTTATTCTTAAAATTCATAGATGGTGGTGTGATGTGATGTGCATTTTCTTCATAAAAGTTGTATCGTATAGTTCGTTTTGGCAGAATTGAGGAAGACAATTTAAAAAAATGCGGTGTTAACATGGTGACATTTTTCCAGCTCTGTGAAGTCGACCAGTTTGCGAGATCCCTTACGTAAGACGAGGTGCCTTCATATTACACGTACGACAAGCAAAGGGGTGTATTTAACCGACGTCGATGAGGAGGTGCTGTGGAAGGTTTTCCGGGAACTTTCAAGGACACCGCATTGGATACCTACCGTGCATCCGAATAATGGCGAATGCTATTTTCTGCGGTTGATACTTCCCACTGTCCGAGGCCCGACGTCTTTCGCCTTCCAGAGGACATTTGATGGCGTGGAGTATCCCACTTATCGCGCAGCCTGCGTAGCACGTCACCTTCTTGACGGTGACAAAAATTGGGATTGGTTGGTGTTTTGTTGAGTCGCGAACTCGGTAGCTTTGTGGGAAAAGTATCGCCATCATCTGTCTGAAGATTTTCTACGAGCTTTGAGGCATGCTACTGGAGACAAAGACGAAGTAACTGATGAACGCGTGCCGAACACCTGTCTCAGTTCACTTCAAGATGTGGTTACTTCTATCGGCGGCAAACCGCTGATGGAATATGGGTTACCAGCTCCCCAATCACCACCGCATCAAGGCCGTGGAAATCGGGAGTATAACGCTGGGATAAATTACGATTCGGGCGAAATGACCACCATACGAAATGACCTTTTCATTTTGTTCTCTTCAGAGTAAAAACTAATTTATGACACCGTCCTTGGAAGCGTTGGGTAAAACCAGGGTAACATGTTTTTCTTGGATGCTCCTGGTAGAACAGGAAAAACATTTGTTAGCTCTGACATATTTGCAGAGGTCAGGAGGCAAGGCAAAATTGCTAATGCTGTAGCGTCGTCGAGAATCGCTGCCATACTGCTTCCGGGTGGCAAGACAGCACATTTGTTTTTTTTACACAGACAGCATGTTTAAAATTCCCATCGATTTAGAGAGCGCCGAAACGCCTGTTTGTGGTGTGTCACGTAACAGCGATAAGGGACACGTGCTTAAGGATTACTCTCTGATCGTATGGGATGAGTGTACGATGGCCAATAGGAAGGCAGTTGAGGCCTTGGACAGAACCCTGCAGGACATCCGCAGGAACGAACATTTGATGTGTGGTGTCACAGCTCTGTTCAGTGGCGATTTCCAGCAAACACTTCCCGAAGTGACGCGGGTATCGAGAGCTGACGCGGTGAATGCTTCGTCGAAACGATCTTCGACCACAAGTCACGAGTTTGTTAGCTGCGCTTGACCATTAATATGAGAGCTTGGCTCGGTGGCAATGCACGTGCATTGCAAGAATTCTCCGATGTCCTTTTAAGTCTTGGCGAAAGCACTCTGACAGGTGGTGCTTCCAGAGTCTCTCAGTAGAGTGGTATCCAGCTTAGAAGAACTCATTCGCTGTGTGTACGGGGACATCAGTCGTATACCGCACCAGCTTCTTGGGTGTGTGAGCGATAACGCCGACGCCTAAAATGATCAGGCTGCAGCAAATAACGAATGCATTCTCTCTGAAATTGAGGGGAATGAAGTGGTCTACAACTCGATAAATACTGTTGTCGAGCAAGATGACGCCACACATTATCCCGTGGAATTCTGAACTCCCTGTCAGCAAGTGGACTTCCAGCGCATACCATCAAGTTGATGGTCGGTGTCCCGATTATGCTTCTTCGGAATCCTTCTTCTCCGAAATTGTGTAACAGGACCTGCCTTAAAGTCATCTCTCTCCACAGACACACCTTTGAGGCGGAAATTCTTACGGGTTGTGGCGTAGGCGAGGCAGTATTTATACCACGCATTCCTTTCATACCTCACCACTTCCCGTTTCAGTCCAAGCGCGTACAGTTCCCCGTGAGTGTTTGCTTCGCGATGACCATCAATAAGACGCAGGGGCAGACACTGAGGGCAGTGGCTGACGACCTCAGGACGAGTTGCTTCTCACACGGGCAACTGTACGTCGCTTGCTCCCGCGTCACCAGTCCTGACTCTCTTTACATTTTGGCTCCTGGCAGCATAACTACCAACGTAGTTTATAGGGAAGTGTTGTACGTATTTTTACTCTTTTGTGTCCTGGAATGTATGCCTGCATTATTTTCTCTATTTCCTTCAGTCACATCTTATGACTGAACTCAGCAGGATTCCCATATAACTCTCTTCACTTGCTTCGCTTGCAAAAAAAAACTCATTTTTTAATGCTATTTCAAAAGTTGTTTACTTATATGTAATACTATAGCGACACTGACATCTTAGGTATTTTTGGTACTGTAGAGCCTTCACGCAGACGACGTCGCGGGCAGCAGCTAGTCAAAAATAAAACAGAATTATCGTAAAAAAATAAAAACTTACTTATTGTGCCTGTTTTTAAAACATGTCGCGCAAACGTTTTGATTGTATTTCTTGCAATATTTTTTTATTTAACTTTTTTTCTTTGGTCCTATTAATGGAAAAATATATTTCTACACTGCTGTCACTATCACTATAAAGAACTCCAGGGCGAATTACTCAGTTTTCCAAAAAATTTCTTTTTCTTTTATTATGTACTTGCCACCATTGATTGTATCGAACGCACGCTGCGTTAGATAGCACAACACTAAATAGCGGGGCGCTCGCTCTGTGCGGCATCGGGTCGTTGGCGGCCTGGTGGGGTGGTGGGCCGATATGGGCACACTACCGCACTGAGGAGATATATTTGTAGGCAGAAAAGGGCCTGTCGTAATGTTTTTATGGAGAATATCTACAATTTTGACTACAAACTGAATTATATATTTAGCTCTGTGGAACTCTCCAAATACCTGAGATAGTCGTTGCGCACCAGCGAGAGGGACATAATTGTCTTTGTCCACACCAGGTGGAGTACCGCGGCAGGCCGAAATGGGCCTGTTCCACAGTGAAGGTGTTAAGTTAGAACTACATTAGACCGACGCTCACGTGGACCATGCCTGATTTGAACATAGAACGACGTCGCGTGGCGTGGATCTAGTGTTGCTCTACAAGTCTAGTTGGCATATAATATAAAAAGTATAGAGGAAGTATTAGGAGAGAAGTATAAAAGCACTCGTGCATATCACTGACGATATTAGGTCGGGTATGGAGATGGGGAAGTTGACGGTACTTGCTTTACTTGATTTTAGCAATGCTTTCAATACCGTTGACTTCGACATCTTACTCGGCATCTTGTACTCTTTTAACATATCTCCATCGGTAATTGACTGGCTTCATAGTTACCTGTTTGGCCGCCGGCAGCGTATTTGTATTGATGAATCTTTCTCGTCTTGGTGTGAAACCTCTGCCGGTGTGCCGCAGGGTGGCGTTTTGTCTCCTCTACTCTTCGCACTTTTTATAAACGCTATCACTCAACGACTATCTTCTTTCTACCACCTGTATGCTGATGATCTCCAAATTTATGCTCAAGCCCCTATCGGTAAATTATCTGAGGCCATTGATACTATCAACATAGACCTGGCTCGAATAGGTGACTGGAGCGCTGAGTTTGAGTTGAAGATCAATCCGACTAAGACACAAGTGATTGTTATTGGTGGTTCCCGGACTGTGTCTAAAGTGGATTGGTCGAAACTTCCCCAGGTTTTTTTCAGTAATACCATTATTCCTTTAAGTTACAATGTGAAGAACTTGGGGATTTATTTCGATCGCACTCTTTCCTGGACAAAACAATTGCAGGAAGTCAGTCGTAAGCTATTTGCTTCAGCGGGCTCCCTGAGACGTCTTCGTAATTTTCTTCCCATCAATACCAAAATTGCGTTAGCCCAATCTCTTCTTCTTCCAATCCTGGACTATGCTGCTGCCAGCTATCTTGATCTCACCCAGGACCAATTGGATAAGCTTGAGCGACTTCAAAATCTTTGTATCAGGTTCATATTTGGCTTGCGCAAGTATGACCACGTTTCTGAATTTCGTACTAAGCTCAAATGGCTTCCTATTCGCCTTCGCCGGAACGCCCATATACTTTCTTTGCTTTATAATGTGCTATTTAATCCTTGTACCCCGTTTTATCTTAAAGAACGTTTTCAGTTCCTTAGTGACACACATAGTAGGTCCTTGAGATCATCGGAAAACCTAAAATTAAGTATTCGCGCGCATTCCACTACCTTCGTTGACAAATCTTTCACAATTCAAGCTGCACGTTTGTGGAATGCGTTACCCGTAGAAGTAAGGCGTGCTCAAACGCTACCAACATTTAAAAAGATGGTGAAGGAGCATTACCTTTCTCTTTGATATATTTTCTTCTCCTGGTTCAACTATGTATTTGATATTTATTAGTATATTTTTTTTTTTGTATTGTATGTATGTATTTGTGTTAATGTATCTTGTTAGTATTATATCTGATGTTTGTACACTGACAACCCTTAATCTATCTCCTTTCTCTCAGTCCATCCAAAGGTTGTCTGTAAGAGATCGCCCTGTGCGATAAGACCGCCCATTGTGCACTTATTCTTTTAAATGTTTGTCCTGTATTTTTGTTTATTTGGTGTACAATAAAGATTATAATAAATAAATAAATAAATAAATAAGTATTCCTCTTTCGGCACTAATGGTTTCGGCACCAATAGGTACGTTAAAGTAGGTGCCAAGTAACCAAAAACTAACGATTTTTGTCCCTCCGACAATTTTTGATACTATTAATTTCAAAAACGGAAATAAATGCGTGATCTTCAATGTGCATCTATCGTGACATTTTCTAGTAATGAAAAACAGTTTTTTATTTGTTTTAAGGCCGTTATTTTATTGCTATCTAGCGCCTACCTTATATCTACATTCGCCACCAAGCGAACATACCTATTGGCGCCGAAAAAGAGACCGACGTGCCTAGATTGGCGTGTGTGGCAAACGTATGCGCAATGTAGTTCTATCTTTAACACGTTCGCTGCGGCAGTGATATTCCATTCCTGCGGTACAAGGTCTATACACCTGGTAATAAAAACAAGGCTTATAGACCCTGTAACTTTTAAAAAACCTTAAACTATTTTTGGCTTCACGTTAAAATATATATTTTTCCTACACCGAACCAAATTGAAGCTATGCCTTTCGCACAACAAGGAAGTCTATAGGGTGACTGATAATTAGTGTACGATACTTAAACACGTGATTGTGCTCATGATAACCAACAACTTATACTATGGGAACAAACCTGAAATCGTAAAAAAAAAAAAATCAGCTGTTCAGTACGTTTATGTTTGCCTGATGTACTGAACAGCTGATATTTTTTTCGCGATTTCGGCTTTTTTCCAATAATAAAAATTGTCTGTTATCATGAGCACAATCACTCGTTTAAGTATCGTACACTAATTGCCAGTCACCCTATATACTTTTCTTAGCCGCAAGCAAGACGTATACAAGATGTTTATAAACCTGGTATTGCACTCAACGGTTAATACTTTGTGACTTATTACAGCTCGAGTTTGTACACTCATACCTTTGCGTCTCTTTAAACCCTCATTTGTCATATTTACACCAGTGTGCAGGATATACAGTAATGTTTGCAGTATCTTGCAGAAACATAGTCGAGTCCGTATACACTGGGGATTTCCTTAAACCCTGGTCTAAGCTTGTTTAACTGTGTCTCGCCTTACTCTGTCTTGTAGAGTATGTTTTTGTGATTTAAAGTTACCTTTTTCATTTATTTTTACACCTAATTTAATGTGTTATTTTTTTTTCTATTACAGGTACTCGCTGCACTAACAGTCGAAACCAATACGTGCAGAGAGTCATTATTAAGGGCCGAGCGCCCGAAAAGTGCCATAAAACAGTGATTTTCTGAGGCCTACTCCTCCGTAACGACTAGGTCAATTGGTTTGAAAAAAATATATGTTTATTATAGATTCATGAACAATAATATCAAGATTTTTCGTGCAATTAATACTTTTGTCAAAAAAAAAAAATTAGCAATTTCGCAACTTTTCGCAACTTTTCCCTACTCCTTCGAAATGGCTTGGACCTTTAGAAACATTTTTACACATAAAAATTGGTGGTTAAATATTCTTCAAAGTGAACATTGCATATGTAAATCAATCAATATCTCGCAGAGAAAATGGATATAAAGCGCTTTCCGGCCGCTGCTAGCCGCAAATAAATGCACAGATTTGCGTACTGCCGCCTAGGCGAGTGCGAGAGTTGCGTTCACATATTTTCGGCCAGATGGTTTAAGGGACTATACGCCTTAAGTTACAATACAAAAAAAAAATAATTACATAATCATTATCATCATCATTGAAATTATCCTCATTAAAATTATCATTATAGTAAAGGTGCAGGTCCAAAACGGTGTTGTGTGTAAGGTTTGTCATTGTAACCGAGGCGGAGTTCGCCCGAGACGTAGGCGAGGGTATTATGGACCCGAGTGCTACAGTGAAAATTTTCCACTTGCATCAAACGACGTTTTCCAATAGAATTACATATAAATAAATAAACGAGGGTTTACATGTGACTCGTATAGGCCGCTTAGCACCTAGCCTGATACGATAAATACTCTATGTAAATTGTGGCGGGGACGAATACCAGCACTTTTCCGCACTAGTGCAGAAAACCAGTAAGCAGCGTACTGAAACGCGGAGTTTCGAGTAAGTGTATTGATAAAGTCTTGTTACAGCTTAAATAAAAAAAACGTCGTAAGTTTTCCAATTTGGATAGTTGCCAAGTAAAACGCACAAATTAGATCTTTTGTAGCCTGTTAGCAAAGTATTTTATTTTTTCTTTTTGTATGTACAAAGAAAGAGCTGAACGTTTAAATAAATTGTTTTAGTGTTATTCTTTTTTGCTGTTGCTTTATAGTTTCGCTGACGAAAATTTATTGTATCTGGCAATACATTTTTGCAGAATATTTTTTTCATGTGCTTCTTGCAACATTGTACACTGTAATTCTTAGCTCATTATCTAGAATAGAATAGAAGAATAGAATAGAATAGAATAGCATTTATTCGGCGCAAGCAATACAATATACCACAACATAAAACAATAAATTAAAAAATGGTACAGATATACAATACAGTTGCAGTGACTGTGCCTGAACCGAAAGGGTCACCAACTCAGCAATTGCTGGGCGTCAAACACCCAGCGCTGGTTTTCAGCTGGCACCCCGCAGTGACGCACGGATGATGGTAAAGAAAAAATACTTAAATAAATAAATAAATATAACCCATACTTTGGTACATAAATATTGATACTAATGTATTTGTGTGATGGTATTACTATAATAGGTATGTAACTAAATATTATATAAAATGTGCCATGGTAGTTACAAACCAACTTTCTCACTATACCCACAATATTTCAACAAAATATATCGCGGGAAACATAGTGCATCGCGCGATGCGACGGTTGACTTGATGACGCATAAATCGAGACAGACAACGCTGCACCGGCTCGTCGACTAGCCGCTATCCTGTTCTAAAACAAATATAATACAAATATTACATAAAATAATTTTGGCTTCCAGAAAAAAGTTATATTTAGATTGTTAAGGTTTAGAATTACAAATTGGAAAGGAGTAGAATGGAAGCAAAATATATCTCTTAAGTTGTTGTGTTTTGTGTTGTTGTGCGTTGTAGTAGTTGTAACACCGTATTAATTTTAAGTTCCTGATGTAATTCTTATTTTTGGTGTACAATAAAGAATATATCTATCTATCTATCTCTCAAGTCTTTTTTTAACTAGTTTGGGGTCGACTTCCTAGGTATCTAACCAGGTGCAGCTGATATTATATTTATTTGATACTAGCTGTGAGAATATGAGAAGGTTAGGCTATGAGAAATCAGCCCCCCTAGCCAAGTTACAACCGTTTCGCTTGCGTCGAACGCTTCGAGTTGGCCGCGCCGCCAATTTTTTTGTTCTGACCACGTGACTGAGCGTTAAGACGACGTAATTTCCGTACATTTGAAGCTTTCTACAAGCGTTGACTATTGCAGATTAGCAACTTGGCTAGGGGTACAGGTGTGTTACACATGTATGTTGGTCTAAAGCAGCGCTAGCTTTAAGCGAATAAAAGTCTTACTGCAGATTCAGTTTCCCGTCTCCTTTGCTTGTTCCAATATTTTCAAAACATACGTAGAAATATTACAAAATGCAATCTCCCTAAAGGTCTAATCTCATAAACGTTTGTCTGGTTTGAATATGTAAATTTACATTGCAATGCAATAAGATAATACTAGGTCGAAAAGTTGAGCCCCGGTATGAAGGCTAGAAGGAACGGGGTGGGGTCTGGCACTATCTCGCGCTCCACCCAAGAGCCGGAGTCATTGTCATTGGATGATATTTTCCCATCATAAAAAAAGGTCGAAAAGTTGCATATCCAGAGGTATTCTTTATGTTATCTAATTCATATAGAGTAGATACTTTATACCTAGAGTACCATTACTATAACAGCGTATTACTTTTATTTATATACGTACCGTGTATTGAGCCCGATGAGTTTTAGTTTGTGGGTTTAAACCCTCATTTTTATCAAAAGTCATTTCATTTTTGAGTCGATACGATACAGAATGAAGTTTATGTTTTCATTGAACCATTTGTGTGCGTTGAAATGCTCGACAACCAACTTTTTGTTGGACGGGAGACTGTCAGTGGAATGTACGAAACATGGATATGCTCGTATTTTTTATCTTTTATATTTTTCTATTTTGATTATTACAATTTGGATATTTCGGATAGCTCCAGACCCCTCAAACCCCAAGTGAACCCCCGGCGTTCGCGCGCCATTTAGTTGAACACTAATATTATTAAAAGTCCACGTAAATTATTAAAATTTTGAGGGTTTATTTATTGTTTATGTATCTAAGAATGTAAATAAGAAATTCTTCATAAAGTAGTCTGTAAATTTCGAAAATAAGCAACCTTTTCTATTTATCCGTATATAAACCTATTTAAATGCTTAGGGACTCATTTACTCGTTGTACCGTGGGTGTATTTACAACAATATATTTAATGTCTTTGATTTACAAATATGTAAACTGACATACAACCAAGTATCTGGTTGTAAGTGAGTTTAGTTGTAGACTCGAAACACGCCCGCGTAAATAAAATATAGCCTACGTCATTCACGAATAAATCAGCTCCATTAGTAAACAAAATTTAGCAATCGGACTAGAACTTCCAGAAATTACCTCTTACAAACAAGAAAACATAAAAACAAACTTTACCTCTTTATTATATTAGTGTAGAAAAGCGATATACCACTCACTGATTAATCACGGAATTGCATGACTAGATTCCGCCATCTCATTTCTATCATCGGATAAATCGACGCACGGCGAGTATCCTTACGTTGTTGAAACATCTACGGTCCGGACTAAGCGTTTCGCCTTGTCATTTATACCGCGTACTTCGAAGGACTTTTTTTTTATGGTGGGAAAAAATCATGCATTGACATCTACCGCTCTTGGGCGGAGCGGGAGATAGTGTCAGACTCTTACTGACTAAAAGACCCACCCCGTTCCTTCTAGCCTTCATACCGGGGCTCGAGCGCCCTTTCGGATAACCCTGGCCCCAGTAGGCTTCGACCCGGCTGGGTCCCTGCTGTTGCTGACAACTCCTTGAGGCGCGCGGGAACAGTGCGCGCCGTCGACGACTTGGGTTTGGTCCGGTCAGTTACCGGACGGCCGGACAGTGAGCTACCCATTGCTCACTGTCCGCAAGCCCGCGTCTACGTTGGCCGGAAATCGGGATCAGAATCCCGGCGACGGCGGCGGCGATAACGGCGTTGCCTGATGCGTTCGGCCTCCTCCTTTGCGAGCATTACTGCTTCGCAGAAGTCGGCGACCGCCTGCCACTCCTCTTCGCTCCAGACCATGGCCTCAACCAAGGCCCGGCGCGAGAGGTCTCCGCCGCCGATCGCCCCCACGAGGGCACGGCGATGCTCCGCCCAAGCAGGGCACACCTCGACTGTGTGCTCCACCGTGTCCTCCGGGCGTTCCGCACAGTGGCGACACCCGGGCGTCACTTCAGCATGAATTCGGTGCAGGAAACTCCCGAACGAACCATGTCCGGTGAGGACCTGCGTCATGCGGAAGGTAAGGACGCCGTGAGGTCTTTCCTGCCACGCCTCAAAGAGGGGACTTACCGCCATGATTGTGGCGTGCCCAACTTCGAAGGACTGGAACAGTCTGCCTGCTGCGGTCTTCCCGTCCGATTATAATTTGGGTGTCTTCAAGGCTAGAGTGAATAGGCTCTTAATAAACTACTGCGCCTCACCATCAACGATTACATCACTGCTTACCATCAGGCGGGATCGCAGTCAAGCACTAGTTAATCTCAATGAACCCATGACCCTAGCTTCGCGGTTTTGCTGACATATTATTGAGGCGAGCGTGGAACATTACATGCCGTTGACGACTTGGGCTCGCTCCGAACGTACTAGTTTATATCAGATAAAAAAAAAACATGAAATCTCAAAAACTATAAGACCTACAAACTTAAAATTTGGCAAGGAAGTTTCTTATAGGGTGTAGACATCCGCTAAGAACGGATTTTACGAAATTCCAACCCTAAAAGCTAAAAATCATGGTGGCGCGGCTAGTTGCGCCGCTATGGTGTCCCGGTGAAATATAGTCCTAACCTACCAAACTAGATATCATACAGACACCAGAGTCGCCAAACGTCTGAGCTGGTCGCACCATCAAATTGGTTGCGAAACCAAATGGACACCAGATGAGTAACTCTCTATAGAGCTGTATACATTTCGTTGGTAGCGGTGACTGGTCGCGGCGCCATGGTGTCTCGGTGAAATATAGCTCTAAGGGGTTGCCTAAACGAGAGTCGGAAGTTTGTATGAAAGTCCTATTTTCACTCGAGCGTAGCCGCTTGCAGAAGCTCGTATAAATATAAGTTCCATGCGGGAATTGACCCAGTGACACCCAACATAGCAGTAATCACAAAACCACAGCACCAAATGTTACCTTTTTAAGCTATTGCATAGCTTCTATCGCGGGCCTTTAGCGTGGAGACCGAATCCAGAAATTCCGTAACGAAAATAACCTAACACCCCCCACTCATTTGTTTTTTGTGCGTGGTGACCGATAAGAAAACAAATGAGTGAACAATCAATCAAAATTCAATTCAATGTGTGAAAGTGTAACTTCAATTAATATCAAAGGAAAAAAAAACAAAGGAAAAAAAATACTGCATAAATAAAATAAATAAATAATTATAATTGCATTAATTGATAAAAATGCTATGCAATAGCTTTACCGCGGCAGTCCCCGAGTGCCACACGTCTTTTTTTTTACCATTCTTACAATTATGTGGAGTTATATACCAACTTGATATATAAGATGACATGGTCGGGTGTATGATAGGTGTTTCAAATTTGGGTGCACCATCACAGTCACTACTGCCTGATCACATAAAAAAAAATAGCTTGAAACCTGTGGCGCGGCGCCAAACTTTTGAAATTTTCGTTTTGAGTGCAAAAAATTAACTTGGCGGTGGTCAGGCGGAAGTGTTTTTGATAGCAGCTATGATACAGGAACTATTTCAAGTATGTGGCAATTATTATTTTTTTAATCTTAGATGATACATCCTGTTCCGAAGCCATCAAACCTCTACGACAATTTGAGACCTCTAACACTCAAAGTACCACCTCCAAACTTCCTCACTCCTGGCCATCAATTGAGCCGCGTTATCTTTGTACCGCCAGCCTCCTAATTCCAATGGCGAAAGTTATTCGTTCAGCAATGACGTAACAATACGCCGCCATTTTGTCCTTTCCCCCGAAACTTTTATTTCCGGATTTGAAAGTACGGTAGAGATTGTATTCAATGGAAATTCCATAGTGTCAGTCTTTTTTTGGTGAGGGTAAAAATCATCCAAACGACATCCCCCGCCCTTGGGCGGAGCGGGAGTTGGCGCCAAAGTACTCCTCCATATCACTTATCGCTGTCATCCGGAAATGTGCCCATAAGACAGGCAGCATTGCCACGTCGACTGGCAATGTTAATTCTTTGGGCGAAGGACAAGCCAGCCCTCTAGTTACAAAAAGTGTCGATCAGTCGGCGTAAAATTTTCTTAAAAAGGAGATGCGCACTCGGACCCCATAAAGCAAGCGTTTTGACCTCAAATGGCTCAATGGCTGGGTTGTGAAAAATAACTTCAGGATACCCTACCTGTACCGACTTCTCATCATATTCATCAAGTAATGTTTTTTTTTTTTTTATCTGATATAAACGATAGTGCTTGACTGCGATCCCTTTTGATGGTAAGCAGTAATGCAATCGTTGATGGTGAGGCGCACTAGTTTATTAAGAGCCTAATCACTCTAGCCTTGTATTACCTATTAAACTTGCATATTGTCAGTACAGCATTTTTCCAAAGAAAGCCTTATTTTTTATTTTTTTTTTTTATGGTGGGAAAAATCATCCAATGACAACCCCCGCTCTTGGGCAGAGCGGGAGATAGTGGCAGACTCTTACTGACTGACTAAAAGCCCACCCCGTTCCTTCTAGCCTTCATACTGGGGCTTGAGTTCCTTTCAGATAATCCTGGCCCCAGTAGACCTCAACCCGGTTGCACCCCTGCTAGCAAAAGAAAGCCTGAATTTCAGTATTATATCCCAAAGAAGGAAGGAAGGGCCAAAAGTTTCAATATCAAATTCTTATTTCCTAACTAGAAAACGTTCACAGTAAAGAAACCAATATGGCATCGAAAAAAACATAAAACTGCATTGCCTTTTAAACCGTCGCCTTCGGAACGATCCTTTCTTGAACACAGATCCGGATCTAGGGTGGGTGCGAATGGGTCTGGTTTCAATAGTGTTGCTGCATTTAATTACTACTCGTTTCATTGTATTACTTTGATGGTTATTGAAAGAAAGAATACGTGTTCATTTGGCACATACATTTATAATAAAGAGCTAGCTTCTGCCAGCGGCTTTGCTTAAAAAAAGTAGGTTTTTCCATACAAACTTCTAACCCTCGTTTTATCTGCTTGGAGTGTAGATTCATAAAATCCGTTCTTAGTGGATGGAAGTTTTAAGTTTGTAGGTGTTGTGGTTTCTGAGATTACGTGATTAAACAGTGAGTGGTATTTCGCTTATATTTAATACAGAAGATGTAGGAACAAAGTGGTTGGACCGTTCGATGCCAGATCTGTTTAGGGCAAAAAGGCTACTGGTGGTCCGCAAAAAAAACATTTTTCCCAAAAAGTTAAAATATCAAAGTGTTCAACTAAAAGACTAAAATTGATTCTGATTTAAAATTTATATAATTTTCTTAAAATGTGGTGATTGTGACAATATAAACAAATAATTTATAACAATACCCATTACTTTTAATTTAATAAAAAAAATAGGTCTGCTACAACATTTTAGAAATTGATTTTTAAATTAAAACACTTATATTTAGCAGTAATTTATAATCTAGTGTTTAAAACCAAAATTAATAAAAATAACTTTCAATTAATAAAAATAACTCTCTACTTTCTTGTAGTTATCACTTATCACTTCATTCAGATCCAAAAAATGTTGTGACATTTTATAAAAAAAAAACTTTATGTGCTTACTTACCCTAAATACTTTTTCTAAATATTTTATTGATGATAGTAAAAAACTTACAGTGAAATCCTTGCACCCCAAATTCGTCCCAAATCCATCCCTGTGACCCGTCCAATTTAAATATTTCACAGCTCAAGATCGAACGATCCCGTTCCGCTATTGATAAGAAAAGAAAAAGAAACAAGAAAGATACTGATTTTCCAATCTAGAGGTAAAAGAAAACATAACCTTTGTGACAATATGAACGAGTATTTCAAAAAGAAAACCTATGTCGTTCATTGACAACGAAATATTATTTTATTTGAAGATATTTTCATGTCAAACGCTAAAAAGGAAAATTGCTGTAATTGTTCAGTTATTGATAGATGATTGTTGGTTTGGAAATATAGAAGTACTTTGTGCTACAGTGTTCTTTATTCAAACAGTTTGCGAACACATTCATTGCGTAGGTACAGGCTGTTTCTTTTACTAACTAAAAGCCCGTGTTCCTTCATTTGTTCTTTGTGTTCTAAGGTCACGGTAACTCTTTTAAAAGTTCCCGCAGCTTCAGGCATTGACCCTACTAGGCCCCTTTTTTTATGGTGGGAAAATCATCAATGACAACCGACATCAGGACGGCCACCAGTCAGTATGCATTTAAGCAAAAGTTGCGGCATTACTGTCAGAACAAATGGCGGAGTCGTTTTTTAGGGTTCCGTAGTCAACTAGGAACCCTTATAGTTTCGCCATGTCTGTCTGTCCGTCTGTCTGTCTGTCTGTCTGTCCGTCCTCGCTTAATCTCGGTGACCGTTTGCACTAGAATCCTGAAATTTGGTACCAATATGTATATCAATCACGCCGACAAAGTGGTAAAATAAAAATTGGAAAAAAAAAATTATTAGGGTAGCCCCCCTATATGTAAAGTGGGAAGTGATTTATTTTTTTAATTTCAAACTTAACGTGTGATACTTCGTTGGATAGGTATTTAAAAATGAATAGGGGTTTATTAAAATCATTTTTTTTATAATGTCAATAATTTCGGAAATAATCGCTCCAAAAGTAAAAAACAATGTGTCCCCCCCCCCCTCTAACTTTTGAACCATAAGTTTAGAAAATATGAAAAAAATCTGAAAAGTACAACTTTATAAGGACTTTCTAGGAAAATTATTTTTAACTTGATGGAAAGAACAGTTTTTGTACAAAAAAGACAAAAGGGTTCTACAAAATAATTTCTGGACTAAGTTTGTAGTATAATCGTATATGCAAGCATTTTTTTTAAACTTATAGGTGGTTACACTTATTGTGACGGACGGGAAACTACAGAACCCTACACTGAGCGTGGCCCGACACGCTCTTGGCCGGTTTTTATTTTATTTTTTCGGTGGTTAATATCATCCAATGACCACCCCGCTCTTGGGTGGAGCGGAAAATAGTGTCAGACTCTTACTGACTAAAAACCCACCCCGTTCCTTCAAGCCTTTATACCGGGACTCGAGCTGTCTTTCGAAACTAACCCTGGCCCCGGTAGCCTTCGACCCTTCGAATTTGGCCTCTCCATACAAACTGTCCAACCAAGGGCGACCAAGTGTATCATTTTCTATGTCGGGGCGGATTTTTTTTTTTCGTTTCCTGAAAAATAAATTTTGTAGAAGGTTGTTCACTTTCGTCTACTGAGCAAGCCCTTAAAGTTTGTGGAGGGCTGTCCCTTTCACCTTGTATGATTTGGTCGACCAAATTGTCTTTTAATTATCTCACTGATGGTGTAAAAAGTAGAGTATGCAACACAGGGATAAAACTGTCTTTGTCTTGGGCGGCTTGAATTCCTCACTTCACTTAGGTTTCTTTATTAACTTCTTCGCAATGCTCGGGAGTTAATTATATAAATCCCTCACTAACGTTCGGGATTAAAATGGAATTCAACATGCCTCCCTCGAAATAAAGACACTGCTTTATCCCCTAGTCACATAATATACTATTTAGCAATCGGATCAGTACTTTCAAAGATTACCTCCTAAAAAAAAACATTACCTCTTTTTATTAAATTAGTATAGATTTTCTTCATTCCCTTTAAACAGAAGCTAAACAAAACACTATCACATCAACACAGACCTAGAAACCGTCAGGCCATTAACGCAAAACCAATTAATTAAAAACCTTCCGAAGCCCCATTTAGTGCGCTCATTCCAGGTACACTAAACTAAACTACTGCAAAAGGTTTAGTGTGCCAATGAAGGAACAGGTACGTTTATGACGCTATGAATCTTAGGTATTACCTGGAACACTTTGTAGGTTTATGGACTGAAGTAGACTAGTAGAATTGGTGATTTATGTGAGTGGAAATTGTTAGTGTGTATATTTTTACACCACCTGCTCGATAATGTCGTTTTCTACGTCATACAAACCTCACTTAAAGCAAGTCATTCTATCCCTAGGGAGACAATGCAGTATGGCCGATCCCTAGGAAATAATGAGATTTGAATTTGGAACATCAAAAATCGTCAACATTGTGAATTAAAATGTACGTGCATCGAACAAGTTGACTCGTAATTCAAACTGGCCACTAACAAAAAAAAAGATTTGTTTACTGACGGGAGCTATAGAATCTTGGAGAAGTGAATTTTATTTGTTTGATGAACTTGTAAATATAATACTTATATTGCTATTTATTTGGTCGACCAAATTGTGTTTTAATTATCTCACAGATGGTATAAAAAGTAGATTATGCAACACGGGGATAAAGCTGTCTCTATCTTGGGTGACTTGAATTCCTCACTTCACTCAGGTTTCTTTATTAACTACCTCGCTATGCTCGGGAGTTGGTCGCAACAGTCGTAACAGCATCCTGAAAATTATTGCTGATAGGCTGCATTGCCCCATCCAGAGACACTGGGTGGAATTAGCTATAGGTTACTTACAATCCTAATATAGTATATAAACTCTTTCTGTTACTAATACACTAACAATTTATGGACTATTGGGTCTGATATAAAGATTTTTTTTTAAACAGCACTTCATTACAAAAAAACACTAAAACGTTCAAAACAACTTTCCATTTTTAGGGTTCCGTAGTCAACTAGGAACCCTTATAGTTTCGCCATGTCTGTCTGTCTGTCTGTCCGTCCTCGCTTAATCTCTGGGACCGTTAGCACTAGAAAGCTGAAATTTGGTACCAATATGTATATCAAACACGCCGACAAAGTGGTCAAAAAAAATTGGAAAAAAATGTTTTATTAGGGTAGCCCCCCTATATGTAAAGTAGGAAATGTTTTTTTTTTTATTTCAACCCTAACGTGTGATATATTGTTGGATAGGTATTTAAAAATGAATAGGGGTTTACAAAAATCATTTTTTGATAATGTCAATAATTTCGGAAATAATCGCAAATAAAAACAAAAAACAATGTGTGTGTCCCCCCTCTAACTTTTGAACCAAGAGTTTAACAATATGAAAAAATTCTGAAAAGTAGAACTATATAAGGACTTTCTAGGAAAATTATTTTGAACTTGATGGAAAGAACTGTTTTTGTACAAAAAAGATAAAAGGGTTCTACAAAATAATTTCTGGACTAAGTTTGTAGTATAATCGTATATGCAGGCATTTTTCTAACCTCATAAGTGGGTACACTTATTGTGAATTTGTGACGGACGGGAAACTACGGAACCCTACACTGAGCCTGGCCCGACATGCTCTTGGCCGGTTTTTTACCTTCTACAAGGTGTACCGATGACCTGGTGAAGGTTGCGGGAATCCGATGGATGCGGGACGCATAGGATCGTTCATTTTGGCGACACTTGGGGAGGCCTATACCCAACAGTGGACGTCTATCGGCTGAAATGATGATGTAATCATCTGTGATCAATTACTTCTCACGTTTTTAAAAGCACACGTACCTATGTTCCTTCTGTGATCCTTTAAGTCACAGGACCACAAGTAACTCTTTCAGAAGTCGACTACATGGCCCTAGTAGGGTTCGGCCCTGTTGGGCCACTATGGTTTTATCTATATATATATGGTTTGGTCTTCTATGGACTCGGGTTCGGTCCGGATGATTACCGAACGGCTGGATGGCGAGCTACCCATTACTCGTCGTCCGCACAACTTAAATTTTATGACAGTCGGCAGGGCACGTTGCTCGCAGAATAAATGGGCGACGGGGCTGGAAAGACTGCGTACTGCAAGACGCAGCCTTGGCCTTCTACAAGGCAGAACGGTGACCTGTGAGGGTCGTAGATGCATGCGTGATGCACAGGGCCGGTTATTATGGCGACACTGAGGGGAGGCTTATGTCCAATAATGGACGTCTATTGGCTGGAGTGACGATGATGATGATGTAACCTAAAAGTTTTATATAATAAATGATTTATTTTATTTTTATCATTTTATTTTTCATTACTTTTATATAACAGCTCGCATTTCACCACTATCTCACCTGTTGGTTAGCGATGATGTGCAACCTATCCACTCTTGAGTTAAAGAACCCTAAGTTGTAGCTGTCAGGAAACACAGACTCCAGCAGGAAATTTCACTTCTTAGCTGTACACATAATTAATTCGTTCCCAAAACACTTTATACGCATGGGTAGGTTTCCACCATTTACAGCTGCCATCACGGATCTTGAACACTTGCGCAAAAGTCAAATATTCGGCCTCTTTCGTGGTGCGAAGTGCGACGCGGGGGCGGGGAGTGTCAGTGATTGGCTGGCTGCGCCATCGCGTCATAGACGTCACTCCTCATTCGTTCACTGCGTTGCTGCATGTATCTAACAACGAAAACGATTGGCTCGCCAATGTATGGAATGCGCAAAGCGATCCCCATTCTGACGCCAAGCGTTCAAGATCCGTGATGGCAGTTGTACCGGTAGTGCAACGCCGTACAGCTTATGGTGCGATGATGGAACGGACATGGCGCAATTAAATTGTGCCATTCCAATGCCCACTCACCGAAATATAAACGATAGAAAAACGTCAGGCTATATCGTATTCGTATCGTATAAATTCTTTTTCGGTAAAATACTACACTAAAAACTGCCAAACAGCTGATTCTTTATTTTCAGGATCGGTACCCACAAAAAAGTACTAGGATCGCAGTAACATCAAGAGATCTTAGGCTCGATCGTACGCAACAAAATAAACCGCCACAACGGACTTTCATTGCTCCTATAAATTTCTTTGAAAACTAAATAGAGTCCATTATTTAGCGTTCTCCTATAGCAGGCTTGGACACTTTTATATTGGCTTTAGAAATGGGTAAGTTAGTCTTTAAACGTCTCATGGCCTGATGTTATAAACGGACTCGTATTTTTCATGTTAGCACTTGGTTGAAAGTCTTTAAAGTGTATACTGTATATTGGTGCACTTCTTTAGTCTGAGATTTTTCTTTACGCCACATTTTTTTTTCGTTCCAGACCATTGTCTGTACTAGGGCCCGCCGAGATCGCCGCCACCGATTGCCCCCACGAGGACACGGCAGTATTCCGTCTAAGCAGGGCACACCTCCAGCGTATGCTTCACTGTGTCCTCCGGGCGGCCATCATAATGATAACACCCGGGAGTTTCTTTTGCATGAATCAAGTACAGGAACCAGTGAGGACCTACGTCATTCTGAAAGATGCCGTGACGTCTTTTCAACCACTTTCCAAAGATGGGACTTACTGCAATGATTATGGCATGCTCCGAAAGACCCTCGAAATCTCGCTGGAACTTTGTTACGACGTTGCATCTCCACGCGCAAATCGAGTATGCGTTCAAGGACTGTTACCTCCAGATCCAATGGTGGCAGGCAGGCAAAGAGGCTCGATGCTTTGCGGGAGACCATGCGATATCCCAGGACTACCGTAATTTTGCAGGTCCCTCAAAATCTCAGTTATCTCTACTCACAGTATTATTATTATGTTCTGAGGAGTTAGGCAGAGAGGTACCTAGAGTATTTTGATACTTATTTCGATCGAACTTGCGTTGGAGAAAATTAAAGCACTTACCGTGACTACACCAACGAAGCAGGCTTTTTGCTGACCCCCATGGGGGCAAGACTGCTCTTATTATTCTTTTCAAGTAAAGGGAAGTATCCAACTACCCACAGCGTAAATTCTGCCTCAAAAGCCCACCATTAAATGCCCACAGCTGGTCTTAAATCATTGTGTATAAACTAGACTAAGATAAGTCCCTGTGCGCGGAATTTATATCCCACAGTAAAAAATGTGATCCCATTGCGTCGGTTAAACTGAGATACATTGTGTACCAGGATTTTATATTGTCCTTGTTTTCTTATCTTGAAGGTTGTAAAGCTTTTGGTGTGAGTAGTTTTGTAGGCTGGTGACAGTTTCTTGTCGACTCATCAATGTTTTTTTTTTATACAAAAGTAAAAGCAATCATTGAGAAATGTTCTCAAGAACATAGAGTTAATTGGAAAACACTAACAACCTGGCACGACTGTGTTACTAACAACATACACAACAACTTTTGTTCTATGACTTTTTACAAAACACCTACGTCTGTATGATGGGACGCAAGCGCATTAAGTACCCCACCCGATTTCCACTCCCTTTTTTTTCGGTGGGAAAATCATCTAATGACATCCCCCGCTCTTGGGCGGACCGGGAGATAGTGTCAGACTTTTATTAACTAAAAACCCACTCCTGTTCCTTCTTGCCTTTCGTACCGGGACCGAGCTTTGATTTCGGATATCCCTGGCCCCAGTAGGCTTTGACTGCTGGGCCGCTGCTGCTGCTGACAACTCCTTGAGCCACGCGGGAACAGTACGCGCCGTCGATGACTTGGGCTCGATCCGGAAGTTACCGGACGGTCGGACAGCAAGCTACCCATCACTCGCCGTCGGCAAGCCCGCGCCTGCGGTGGCCGGAAATCGGGATCGGAATCCCGGCGACGGCTGGGGCGCTGTGAGCGCCGCCGTTGCCTGATGGGGTCGGCCTCCTCCTTTGCTAGCATTACTGCTTCGCAAAACGAGGCGTGCCTGCCACTCCTCCTCGCTCCAGACCATGGACTGTACCAAGGCCCGGCGCGAGAGATTGCCGCCGCCGATCTCCCTCACGAGGGCACGGCAATGTCCCACTCCCTTCCGCTATTGTGCTATCGCTTGCTTCACTTAGGCTTCATAATATTTAGAAGATTCGGCAACCGTTCGCCGAAGACCGATTCGTCATTGGACTGTTCATCGACAGGTCGATTAATTTATTTCCGTTTCCCCAGCAGAATCTTTCACCTATGGACTTTTCGCCGACAGGAACTTTCATCTTCAACAATTTCGCCGACGAGCCTTTTCAGCTACCGAAATTTTTAACCAGCATGACGATAAGCCTATAACTCTTTTGTGTGGTTTTATTCAGTTATCATCAGGTGGTTACAAAAATAAACGACTAATTGCTAATTATTTCAACCTTATAATGTAGAAGAAACTTGATTGTTTTTTCCCACTTCACAGATAACAGACCTCAATCATCATCTCACTCAGGCCTTCTCTCTAGGAGAGGGAACGGGCCGTAATCCACCACGCAGGCCCATTGCGGGTTGTCACATATCTTCAAATTTTCGGTTCTAGGACATGCCGGTTTCCTCACGATCTTTTTCTTCACCGTTTTGAGAGCAGTGGTGCTGAAATAAATTTCACAAAGTAATGCGCTAGGTAGGATTTGAACTCGTAAGTCGGGGCCATTACCACTAAGCGACCACTGCTCAGACCTGAATATTTGATATTAATTATATCTTAATACGAATATTCTAAGCCTTCATGGGAAGACAGGCTGACAGACGCACAATTGAGTGATCCTGTAAGAGTTCTGTTTTTGTGCCGACTGAGGTCCGGATTCTTAAAAAATATAGACAACTAGGTTTTACCCGCGGCTTCGCCCGCGTACAAAAAATATGGCCAGTATCACTCAAAAATAAAGCAGTTTTCTATCGGTGAAAAAATTTTAGCATTCGGACCAGTACTTTTAAAGATTTTTGAAGAACAAACAAAAATTGACTCTCTTTATTATATTATTTCTCTTTGTGTAGATTACCAGCCGAAGCTGTAGCTCTGCGATTTTTTTTAGTCAACCTGAAATAAACAGAAGCCTGCATTTGGTGCAAAAAAGAAAATTTGTAACTACCATGGCACATATTATGTAATATTTAGTAACGTACTTATTATAACAAAATTATAAATACACTAGCATCAATATTTAAGTAGGTATGGGTTATTTTTATATAGGTTATATTTATAATATACTAGCTGACACGGCCACGCGTTGCTGTGGCTAAAGTTTTTGTTGTCAAATAATAACAGACAAATAATTAGCAATAAATTAAAATTGTGACTATAATTTGATGGTGTCATAATTGTCGATTTTGACAAGTTTGGTAATCTACTAATATAATGGCGTCATTATGACTTTCCAATGGTCAACCACTGACACTCCATTGAAAGAAGTGACATAGAATGGTAATCTCGTACATATTGACAAATGAATATTTGAAGTTTGCGGTAATCTGCTAAAACTTTCTTGTCTGTTTAGTTTGCGGTAATCTGTTTTACTATTAAAACGTTATTGTGCAGTTATTGGTTTTAATATGCTCGAAATTATCGTTCTACTACAATTCTATATACAAAGACCACTGACCGATCAATGATCGATCATTATGAATTAGCAGATTACAAATTTTTAGCAAAATGACAATTGGATCGTGTTGGAATGACAAATTTATGAAAATAGCAGACTTGGGGCCCTGATACTATTGTAATAGCAGATTTGAGGCCGGTCGTACCGCCATGGTGTCTCGGTGAAATATAGCTATATATTTTACCACAATTCTATTACAAGATCATTGACTTATCAATGATCGATCATTATGAATTAGCAGATTACGAAATTTTAGCAAAATGACAATGGGATGATGTTAGAATGACGAATTTATATAAAGAGCAGACTTGGGCCCCAGTTGCACCGCCATGGTGTCCCGGTAAAATATAGCTCTAAGCTACCAAACTAGACACCAATAGACACCGGAGTCGCCACACGTTAGAGCTGACACCAGTCGAGCAGTCGAGTAACTCTCTATTAAGGGCCAAGCGCCCGAAAAGTGCCATAAAACAGTGATTTTCTGAGGCCTACTCCTCTGTAACGGCTAGGTCAATTGGTTTGAAAAAAATATATGTTTATTATAGATTCATGAACAATAATATCAACATTTGATTTTTTCGTGCAATTAATACTTTTGACAAAAAAAAATATTTAGCAATTTCGCAACTTTTCGCAACTTTTCGCAACTTTTCCCTACTCCTTCGAAACGGCTTGGACCTTTAGAAACATTTTTACACATAAAAATTGGTGGTTAAATGTTCTTCAAAGTGAACATTGCATATGTAAATCAATCAATATCTCGCAGAGAAAACGGATCTAAAGCGCTGCTGGCCGCAAATAAATGCACAGATTAGCGTACTGCCGCCTAGGCGAGTGCGAGAGTTGCGTTCACATAATTTCGGCCAGAGGGTTCATGGGACTATACGCCTTAAGCTGTATACTTTTCGTTGGCAGCGGCGAGTGATCGCGCCGCCATAGAGTCTCGGTGAAATATATATAGCACTTGAAGTCTAGGAGTCATAGACAAAAAAGACAGTTGGAATATGGACTGTTCAAAGGTGAAACTGGTTGCAAAAATACAATTTTAAAAGTACCTATCGTACATTATAATTATCTACAAAACATTTGGCCCTTAAAACCATAAAGCTGAAACCCTCTGCCATTACGAATCATATTATGTTTTTCTGTGAATCAAGGGTCAAAGGTCAAACAAATGACATTTAGTTACAACTTTTCACAATAGGTACGCCAAAAAAGATCCTCTCTGAAGATTAAAAGGGTCAACAAATCTGAGAGTGTTACCTTTTTCTTATGAACTATCCATTTTTAGGGTTCCGTGCCTCAAAACAAAAAGCGGAACCTTTATTGAATTACTTTGTTATCCGTCCGTCTGTCTGTCTGTCAAAACTGTTTATCTCGAGAACACGTGAAGGTATTAGATATTAAAACCATAATCAGGTCTGCGGTCCCTTAAAACAGTGAAATTTCGAGACTCAATTCAGGAATTGTGAGTAATAAGTGAATAACTTTAGAAAAAAAACTGCAGTGACTTGCGTCCCTGACCTAGGGCAACCCGCAGATCGGCCGCATCTACGCACACATGCTCAACATTAACACATACACTGGGCGTTTGTTGCAACATCTTGAGCATATGTCACGCGTTTACACCAGACTTAGCTTACGCCACGTTACTGAAGCTTTGGGAACAAATACGAAGTGAAACTCTAACCTAAAACATTAGTACTGTAAGCCCAAGTGTTTTTCTTTTTGAACATTTACAATTAATAATTCGTCATATACCGAAATATTATAATGGCGAGTAAAAATAACAATGCCGATGGTAGGAAAAGGACCAAAAAAACGGAGTATATGTCTAATAGTCCAACAACCAGTCACGAAAAAACATATATAAATAATATAACGATGAGAAATAAATCTAAGCAAATTGCTTCTAATAATAACTCGTTTGAGGTATCAGTAGACGATTTATCAAAAAATGACGAGTACGCATCTCTTACTTCGACGCCCTCAAATGACATAAACCGAAGCTACCCGGATATGTATTTTCGACCTAATGACGATGTAAAAGAACTGAGAAACAGAATATGTCAACTCGAAGAAAAGTTAGCCATTGCTGAAACTGAAATTGAGAATTTACTTTTAGAAAATAGTACTCATCTTAAACAAATCAATGACTATAAATTAAAAATTGACAAATTGACACACATATGTACGAGCACAAAACTAAAGACGTCCTCAGCCAAAATTAA
Source organism: Mythimna albipuncta (assembly GCA_929112965.1). Taxonomy (NCBI): domain Eukaryota; kingdom Metazoa; phylum Arthropoda; class Insecta; order Lepidoptera; family Noctuidae; genus Mythimna; species Mythimna albipuncta. The sequence continues at coordinate 15,429,431 of OV815982.1, read as the reverse complement.
GCGTAAAAATCTTATTAGAACAAAACTAGACTTTAAAAATGTTCAACAAAGTCCTGATCAAGACACTGGGATGATTAAAATGCCGTTTCTAGTTTCAAATACGATTGAAGAAGATTCAAATGTTATCAGTTGTGTACCTCAATTGCAAGTATCGACAGAGCAAATACATACATCAAATAGGAAGTCACAACACGATCCCGGCTTCAAAGAAAATAATTCGAACAAATTATGTATAATTAGTGATAATAATGTAAATAATATACTAGGTATTGCTGAAAATACTTTTCCAAACGCCAACATTTTTCACTATTGTATGCCAAATGCAGGTATTGTGGAACTTCTAGAAAAGTTAGAAAAAAAAATTGTAGATTACAACTTATATGACTATTGCATAATTTTCTTAGGTGAAAAAGATTTCCTAACCTCAAATAAATACGATGAATTGGTGAATCACATAAAATGTAAACTTGAGAATATAATGCACACCAATGTCATCTTATGTCTATCTATCTATCTATCTATCTATCTATGTTCTCCTAACTTTAAACTAAAAAGGAATGTTAATTTATTTAATACCAGAATAGAAGCATTCAATCGACTCCTGTATCTTAGTAACCAGACTTTTAAATATGCATATACGTTTGACACAAATAAGCATCTAGAATATACACAAGAAATGTTTCATAAATACACAGGCAAAGTAAAGAATAAAGCTATGGTGAATATTTTCCGCGACTTAAAAAACTACATAGAATCGTTGTTTCAATGTGCTGAGAATTTTTATGATATACATGAACGTAGTGAAATAAGTCAGTTGAAAACCGGCACTATACCTTACTACTTTAAAAAAATGTTGAATAAAGATAGGAATAACAAAAGCAGCGATGAGCCTCAACCAACTTTATCGCATCCTTTTATAAACCAGACTGAGCCTTTACCGAAATCGTCATTTTTTCGTGAATAATAATTTAGTAAATTACTGTAACATATTTCATCAGAATGTTTGTGGAATTAATAACAAGAAGACTGAACTAGAAGTTTATCTACATACCCTTGATAAAAGGTTAGACTATATATGTATAAGCGAGCATTTTTTGAATGAAAACACTGCACTTTATTTTAATATAGCTAACTACAAACTAATCTCGTACAATACCAGAAAAAGTAAAAAGAGAGGAGGCAGTTTAATCTTAGGACATGTGGAAAGGGAAACAGAAGTTATTGACGCTGTAAACAAGTTATATAAAGTTGAATGTTTTGAAGTATGCGGTGTTAAAGATGTTTCCACTGGATTGTACATCTGTTGTTGTTATCGAAATCCTGTAGACAAAAATTTTGAAATGTTCTTGGATCAATTGGAGAAGTTACTCGATTATTTGTTCAATAAGAAATCTATAATTTGTGGAGATTTTAATATTGACCTACTAGTGGATAGTAAAAAGCGTATGGAATTTCTTAGTTTACTTCGGTGTTATAATTTTAGGCATCTAATTGATTCTGCTACTTTCATCCGTAACGATTGTAACTCGTGTATTGACAATATAATTACCAACTTGCCCGATTCGTATATTCTGGGATGTGCTGTAGATCACAATGGTTTAGCAGACGGCCATGGGGGTATTTTTGCAGATATTCGTTTGAGTAATGTGGGTAATTCAGCAAGAAATAGAAACCAAACTGTTGTCACAAAAAAGAGAATATTTAATAGCAAAAACAGTGCGCAATTTGTACAGGGTATTCTTGAAAATGATTGGAGTAGTATGGGTATAAATTCATTCCTCAAAACATTTCATAAAATATTCCAAAGTAGCTACAGAAAAAAAGAATATAAAATAAGTTTAAAAAATAATATCAAATTAAAGTGGATCACTAAAGGAATTCGAACATCAAGTAAAATGAAACGTTTCCTGTGTGCACATAATGGAAACAAACTTGAATCTAGTGTCTTAACTTATAAGAACAAGTATGTTAGACTGTATCGACAGGTTGTAACAAAAGCTAAAAAACATGCAATAGTGGAGAAAATTAATAGTTCTAAAAATTTAAGTAAAGAAGTGTGGAAAGTAGTAAACAAATGTACAAATAAGGAGAAAACGATGAAACCAGAACTTCGTCTCAAAGTCGATGACCATATTGTAGTGGATCCAGAAGTAATATGTGACATCTTAGCCGAACAGTTTGACTACAAATGTATCACTAGGGCAAACAAAAGTGATCAAAATACTGTATCCTGTAATATGTATGCAAACGAAATAAATAGCGAGATGATAATTGCTTCGGTTACTCCAAATGAGATCTTGACCATAGTAAAAAGTATGGAGAATAAGTATTCTTGTGGTCATGATGAGATCCCAATATCTGTTATTAAGGAACATATCATAGTACTAGCTCAGCCTATCTGCAACTTTTATAACAAGTGTATTGAAGAAGCTATCTTCCCAGACCAGTTAAAAATAGCTAAAGTAATACCAGTATATAAAAAAGGCAGTAAAAATCATCCTAAAAACTACAGGCCGATCTCCTTGCTTCCAGTTCTGTCAAAAATATTTGAAAAAATTATTAAAAATCGACTTCTTTCTCACTTGCGCGCGAATAAAATACTGAACAAAAGACAGTTCGGTTACCAAAAAGGTGTTGGTACTTCAGACGCCATATATACCTTACTTGACGATGTAATAGAAAAATTAAATAATAAAATGAGAGTAGCAGGGATTTTCCTTGACTTAAGTTCCGCATTTGACACTATAGACCACGAATTGCTTCTTAAAAAAATGATGTATTATGGGATTAGAGGTAAGGCCTTGAAACTATTCTCATCATATCTGAAAAACAGAAAAATGTACGTAGAAATTGACAAAATACAAAATGGCTACAAAAAAGTTTACAAATCACGGACAGTAAACATGACTACGGGTGTTCCGCAAGGATCGATATTGGGACCAATTTTATTTATATTGTTTATTAATGACTTAATCAATTACATGAATACTATTTTACCTGACATTGATATAGTAATTTTTGCAGATGACACAAATGCCATAATAGCGGCTAAAGACATGAATAAACTAAAACAAATGGTAAATGACGCATTACAAGCATTTCACGCATGGTTCACTAAGAACAATTTATTAATTAATACTGCAAAGACCAATGTACTATTATTTAGAACCACAGCCCGTAATAAGGACCATTTAGATGTTGTTTTAAATGATGACAAAATTGTTCTCGTGAAGGAAGTTACATTTTTAGGAATCCACATAGATGAACTGCTAAATTGGAAAACTGAATTAAATGCGATAAACGCATCAATTTGTTCGGCATGTTACGCTTTAAGAGCTCTAAGAACAGAAATTGGTATTGAACAATTAAAAATGGTATATTTTGCGTTGGTAGAATCAAAAATTAGGTATAGCATAATGTTTTGGGGAAATAGTTACGCGTATAACATCAAAAGGGCTTTTGTTTTACAAAAACGAGCAATTCGCACTTTAGTTCGTATTCTGCAAAGAGAGAGTTGCCGTGAATACTTCACTAACCTAGAAATACTTACAGTACCGAGTATTTATGTACTCGTGCTTCTAAGTAACATGGCGAAATATATACACGAATATGAGTCTGCAGAAGAACGAGAGATTAGAGAAGGCACGCGTAGGCAAGATATGAAACTTTACAAGATACAGCCTAATTTAAATATTGTGAAGCACTGTCCCAGATATCAATCGGTTATTTTGTTTAATAAACTGCCTTTAGATTTGAAGAGCGCTATATACTCTAGCTCCTTTAAAATAAAGCTCAAAAGATTCTTATTGAACAAGTGTCTATATACTATTGATGATCTTTGAGGTAAATACAATGTTATATTAATTGTGTGTTGTTGTAATATTTAACTGTTTGTAATTTCAGATACAATTTATTGTTAATGAATAAATGACTATGACTATGACTATTGAACTTTTTACGTAAGTTTGTACGGAACACTCATCAGTGCGTAAGTCCAACTCGAGCTTGGTCTGTTGGGTCGCCGACTTCTGCGAAGCAGTAATGCTCGCTAAGGAGGAGGCCGATCGCATCAGGCAACGGCGCTCTCGCCGTCGCCGGGATTCCGATCCCGATTTCCGGCCACCGTAGGCGCGGGCTTGCGGACAGTGAGCAATGGGTAGCTCGCTGTCCGGCCGTCCGGTAACTGTCCGAACCAAGCCCAAGTCGTCGACGGCGCGCGCTGTTCCCGCGCATCTCAAGGAGTTGTCAGCAACAGCAGGGGCCCAGCCGGGTCGAAGCCTACTGGGGCCAGGGTTATCCGAAAGGGCGCTCGAGCTCCGGTATGAAGGCTTGAAGGAACGGGATGGGTTTTTTAGTCAGTAAGAATCTGACACTATCTCCCGCTCCGCCCAAGAGCGGGGGTTGTCATAAGATGATTTTTCCCATAGAAAAAAAAACTTGCCCTGTTTTTTTCGAAAATATCTAAGCTTATTCCATTTCAATTTCAATAAAAACCTTCCTACAACTACTAGTATATAAAGAATCAAATATTGTCTCCTTATAATCGTTTCCGTCGCCATTTTCGAGGCCATGTCTACCCAAGGGATCAGTGCCACCAAATAGATAACTACAGAAAACTAGATCTATAATACAAGCGAAAACAGACGCACACACACAATCGCAGACGCGTCATCATCATCACCATCACCATTTCAGCCAAAGACAGCCACTTTTGGACATAGGCCTCTCTCAAGTGTCGCCACAACGAACGGTCCTGTGCGTCACGCATCCACCGCTTTCCTACGACTCTCACCAGGTTATCAGTCTACCTGCGGGCGGGGGGGGAGGGGGTCCTTCCATTCCTATTCCTACGCCTTAAGGTGTGTGGTCGCCACTCTAGAACCTTAAGGCCTCTGCCTCGAATCTTGCGGGCAGCGGGGCGGCGGCGGCGGCGGCGCGGGAGCGGTAGGATCTAACGCGTAAAATAAAATGGACCGGTTCTCGAAAACAGCGGCGCGGCAGCGGAGCGGGGGCGGGCAACGAGCGGTGAGCGCCAGTCAAGCGGTGACCGCCTCCGCGTCTGCATTGCAGTGTTTTGCAATTTATTTTAGTCGTAGTATTTATCAGGACATTGTCTCTGTTCTTCATAATTTCTATACAACTCGCCTTTCCTTTTCCTTACCCTATAGTCGGCATTCACTTCTTCTTTTGCCCACAATAAATAGACCGTTAGGAATAAATTTGAATCAAAAAGATGTTGTCACCATTGTTTAGGCATTTTGTTCAGGAATAAAAACAAATATCTGGACGATACAACCACGAAAACAAATCTATGACTACGCTGCTATATTGCCGCGCGATCTGCCCGCTGGTTTCGAAAACGGGTCTGCGTTGCCCGCTCCGCTCCCGCGCCGCTGCCGCCGCCGCACCGCTGCCCGCAAAATTCGAGGCAGAGGCCTTAGGCTCCATCGACAGTCTGTATTACACGCAATGTGGGTAAGAACCCGAAGCCAGTTAAATTTGGCGATTTTTCAGACTTTGTATGGCCACGTACCTACAAACGTACGCTTCTAAGCCAATACACACAAAATATAAAGGTACAGAAGTCAATCTACATACAAAGCGCGCTCGAGCAACGCACACATAGACACCGCTCACGGACACGATATCTCGCAGCGCCTTGGCCCGCTCGTCGAACATTTCCCGCTCTAACGCTCATTAGTGTGCGTCCACCGAGCGTAGGTATAAAAAGTGAAGTACATACATGAGATTGTCTTCTGTACCTATTTATTTTGTGCAATAAACGTGTACGTACAGCGAACTCAAACACACGACCCGCGAGCGAGTACGCTTACACTCATTGTGATGAGACGTATCTATGTGTGCGTGCATTTTCGATCGTTATATGGAACTAACCTTCTGTACTTAACTGTTCTGTACCATCGCTTTATTTGTCCAAATTCTGCGAATTCCTTAAGATATTTTCTCGCAACGCTTAATCTCGTATTGTGTGCTCAAAGACCACTGAAGGCTCTTTGATCGAGATCCCTGATCGACAAATATTTGAAACGGCCTGGAGTTGTTGATATATAAAAATTTACCATTATCTACCACATCTTTTATTAAGTTATTTTGATATGGCAATACTATTAAGTTTTTAATCTGAGGCTTATTTTTTAATCACTAAGGTATAAAATAGTGTTAGACTGCGATCCCACCTGATGGTAAGCAATGATGCAATCGTTGATGGTGAATCGCACTAGTTTATTAAGAGCCTATTAAAGCCTAGAGCGGTGGTGGTCGAGTGGTAACGGCCCCGACTTACGAGTTGTAGGTCGCGGAATCATACTCAGCCAGGCGCATTACTTTGTGTAATTTATTTCATCACCACTGCTCTCTGTAAAGGAAAATATCGTGAGGAAACCGGTATGTTCTAGAACCAAAAATTCAAACATACGTGAGATTCACCGCACTGGATGCGCGACTGGGCCCGCGTGGTGGATTATGGCCTATTCCCTCTTCTATAGAGAAGGCCTTAGGACTCAGGCCTAAGGCCTTCTCTATAGAAGAGGAATACCTACATAAGTTAGTGTATTTCATAACTTTAACCAAAACGTGCATAATTACATCGCGTTATCGACATCTAGATTGGTCTAATTCAGTGATCCGTTGTGGTTTCATCCGGGTTTGGTGCCAATTTAATATTATAGAGTAGTTTGTTGTACACAGGTTATTAGAGCTGTGGAATTGTCTGAAAGAGTTTTAGAGCTAATGGGAATCTATAATAATATTCCACATCTATTACACATCGTCGTCTAGTCCCAAGCGGCTTCCTCCTTTGATAGTATTACTGTCGTAGAAGGAGGCGACCGCCTGCCACTCCTCCTCGCTTCAGACTATGATCTGTACCAAGACCTGGCGCGAGAGACCGTTGCCGCCAATCGACCCCACGAGGATACAGCGGTGCTCTGTCCAAGCGGGGCTCACCTCTACAGTATGCTCCACCGTGTCCTCCGGGCGATCCACACGACGATCACCGGGAGGTAACGGGACTCTCTCCTTTGAGATTGCTCGTTCCAAACAGTAGGCTACGCTCAGGACCAAGGGAAAGCATGTCTAAAGTTGTTTCTTTTTATGGTTCCGTAGTCAACTAGGAACCCTTACAGTTTCGCCATGTCTGTCTGTCTGTCTGTCCGTCCTCGCTTAATCTCTGTGACCGTTAGCACTAGAAAGCTGAAATTTGGTACCAATATGTATATCAATCACGCCGACAAAGTGGTAAAATAAAAATTGGAAAAAAAAATTTTATTAGGGTAGCCCCCCTATATGTAAAGTGGGAAGTGATTTTTTTTTTAATTTCAACCCTAACGTGTGGTACATTGTTGGATAGGTATTTAAAAATGAATAGGGGTTTACTAAAATCATTTTTTGATAATGTCAATAATTTCGGATATAATCGCTCCAAAAGTAAAAAACAATGTCCCCCCCCTCTAACTTTTGAACCATAAGTTTAGAAAATATGAAAAAAACCTGAGAAGTAGAACTGTATAAGGACTTTCTAGGAAAATTATTTTGAACTTGATGGAAAGAACAGTTTTTGTACAAAAAAGACAAAAGGGTTCTATAAAATAATTTCTGGACTAAGTTTGTAATATAATCGTAGCAAGCATTTTTTTAAACTCATAAGTGGGTACACTTTATTGTGACGGACGGGAAACTACGGAACCCTACACTGAGCGTGGCCCGACACGCTCTTGGCCGGTTTTTTTTTATATAGCATAGCATTCAGCCTTTAATGTTGCCACTGCTAGGACTCAGGCCTCCTCTATAGGAGGGAATGCGCCGTAATCCACCACGCAGGCCGGGGCGGGTTGGTGAATGTCACATGTCTTCGAATTTTTGATTCTAGGACATGCCGGTTTCCTCACGATGTTTTCCTTTACTGTTTTGAGAGCAGTGGTAATGAAATAAATTACACAAAGTAATACGCCTGGCTGGGTTTGAACCTGCAACCTAAAATTCGTAAGTTGGCCAACACTGCTCTTCTTGACACAATGAACTAAATTAAACAGAAAACCATAGAATTCAAAAAGTCTTATTAACTAAGAGTAAATTACCAGAAATATTTACATTAAATGCTTCCCAATCTTCAGTCTCGAAGCCTACAAACCCAATCTTGAGTTAACTCTTTAATTACAGTTTAACAATACATTTCGGAGAGATCGGATGAAACCGACACAGCTTCAATGAGCTGGACCAATCTAGATTTAGATAACATTTCATATTATTGAACGCGTTTTGGGTAAAGTAAGGATTATACTGCGGATAAATTTGTTAACTTTTTAACCGCCTTCTTAACGTTGGATTTATATGACAAACCCGCTTGCGTTTTTTCTACCAGGGTCGTATATCCACAAACACAAATATTTTTATTTTTAAACATAGGTTGAAAAAAATGTTCCCGCAGCATACAACATTATTTTTAAAGTTTGTTCAGAATCATTTTAAAAGTAATGTTGTATGAAATGTGTGAAATGTAGAAACATTTTAAAAGGTCACAAGTTGGACACCACCGGCACTAAGTTAAACACAGGACATGGCAGGTCATAGCAGGCATTAGGCGCTAGCAAACGGCTGTGTGCTAAAAAACTTCTCCGTCGCCTGGATGACCCGGTGACTATGTATTTTTGCTGACTTATCAAGCTTATAACTTGGTGATTTTTCATGATACAGTTATGAAATTTTGTACATAGATTCTTTAGATGAAAATACTAGACACGTAGGTATTTTGGATTTTGCATATACTAAAACTAATATTGCATATTGATACCTAACAATACATTATGCACTAGTCCTAATATCTGTGAATCCCACTCCGATTGTAAACCACAGTGTCGGCTATATTATCTACTCAGATACATTCAAACCGAATTATAATCCTTGTTACTGATATAATATGCTGACAAGCTGATCTGGGTAAATGATAAATGATAATAATTATATTTATTTGAACAGATGGCCGTTGGGGCCGAAAGGTTTTGGAGTGGCAACCGCGAACCGGAATACGCAGCGTTGGAAGGCCTCCTACAAGGTGGACCGATGACCTAGTGAAGGTGGTGGGAAACCGATGGATGCGGGACGCACAGGAACGTTCGATGTGGCGACGCTTGGGGGAGGCCTATGTCCAACAGTGGACGTGTATCGGCTGAAATAATGATGATGATATTTATTTTGCAAATAGGTTTGAAAACAAACACTTTTACACGTAAATTTTTAAGCTATTGCATAGCTTCTATCGCGGGCCTTGAGCGTGGAGACCGACTCCAGAAATGCCGTAACGAAAATAACCTAACACCCCCCACTCATTTGTTTTTTGAGCGTGGTGACCGATAAGAAAACAAATGAGTGAACAATCAATCATAATTCAATTCAATGTGTGACAGTGTAACTTCAATTCATATCAAAGATAAAAAACAAAGGAAAAAAATACTGCATAAATAAAATAAATAAATAATTATAATTGCATAAGTTGTTAAAAATGCTATGCAATAGCTTTACTGCGGCAGTCTCCAAGTGACACACGTCTTTTTTTTTTCGTTTATTTCTTTTCAGAATTCCTGTAAGTCATTGTCAGTTTATACATTACGGATGATGAAAATCTTAAACTCATTAGATTTTTACCGTGCATCTTCTTCTTCTTTTCGTGTCAATCTGACTAATTTTGTCCGACCAATATTAAGGCCCAAGCGCCCGAAAAGTGCCATAAAACAGGGACTTTCTGAAGCCTACTCCTTGGTAACGGCCAGGTAAATAGGTTTGAAAAAAATATATGTTTATTAAAGATTCATGAATAACATTATCAACATTTGATTTTTTCGTGCTATTAATACTTTTGTCGGCGCAGGAGAAAAAAGTTTGGAAAGACTGGAGGGAGGCCTTTGCCCAGCAGTGGGACAGCAAGGGCTAGAAAAAAAAAATACTTTTGTCTAAAAAAATATTTAGCAATTTCGCAACTTTTCGCAACTTTTCCCTACTCCTTCGAAACGGCTTGTATCTTTAAAAACATTTTTACACATAAAAATTGGTGGTTAAAAATTCTTCAATATGAACATTGCGTATGTAAATCAATCAATATTTCCCAGATTTGCGTACTGCCGACTAAGCAGGTGCGAGAGGTGCGTGCACATAATTTTGGCCAGATGGTTCAAGGGACTATAAGCCTTAAGCCACCTGGACAGCTCTGTTGTTCACTTCGTTTAAGGCATGGAGGGTACAGGTAGCTGTGCATGCTGGGCTGGAAAGGAGGTGACACATTTCCTGTGATGGGGCTCCACACTGCAATGGGTCATGAAAAAACGATGCATCATAATTATCGACTCAATATATTAAGCTTAACTAAAACTTAACAAAAATATCACATTCTCGATCAAAAACATATCCAAGGCAATAAAGCGCAATACTGACGAGTGACGGTCGTAACAACGGTGGCCGAGCTAGCAGTAACGTACCTAGTTAAGGAATGTATTCCACCAACGGCGTATGCTTGCGTACGGCGAGCAATAGGTAGCTCGCCGTCGGATCGTCCGGTAACCGTCCGGACCGAGCCAAAGTCGTCGACGGGGCGTCGCGCGTGCGCCTCAAAGAAATATCAGAAAAACCGTAGGGAGGGTAGCAGAGTCGAAGCCTACTGGAGCCATGAGTTGTGCACAAGTACGAAGGCAAAGAAGTTACAAACGAGTGGGTTTTAGTCAGTAAAAGTCTGACACGCCCTCTCACTCCACCCAAGGGCAGAATATGACATTGGATGATTTCCCCCCTATTATAATTATTATTATATCTAGCCCGTATGGGCCGTATGGTATGGTATTGTCCCACTTCTGGGCAAAGGCCTCCCTCCACTCCTTCCAATGTTCCCGGTTTTAAGCCACCTCTTTCCAGTTCCCAAGGAAGACATCCAAGTCGTCCCGCCATCTCCTTCTTGGTCTGCCGCAGCCCCGGCCCCGTCGTGCTATTTCAGGGCACCAATTTTGCGTTTTACTGGCCCACCGCTCGATAGGCATGCGGCAGATATGTCCAGCCCAGTCCCACTTAAATTGGACAGCTTTCTGAACTACGTTAGCGATTTGCGTTTTGGAGCGCAGTGTAGTGTTTCGAACGCGATCCGTTATTTTAACATCTAGTATGCTGCGCTCTATAGCACGTTGGCAAACCTTAAGTTTGGACCTTTGGATGTTAGACAAAGACCAAGTCTGTGCACTACAGGTCAGAATGGGGAGAATACACATATCCATCCGCTTGAGTGACATAGGCAAGGTGCCTTTGAATAGTTATTTCATAGACCAGTAAATCTTCCCCCTAAAAAAAAATAAAAAAGTTAAGGACTGTATTAAGAGTGATACAGGTTGTTCCAGTTAGCACCTAGTTCTTTTATATTCCTGATCACAAATAAACCTTCCTTAAAAGACTATTCCTTTCGATCTAATACCCTCAATAAGCGAACGTTCAATAGCTCCAATGGTTCGCAAGGAATTTAATTCAGTGTGGATGTTCTGAGGGTGTGGTTAGCCTAGTTTATTGGTACTTTAGCATTATGGCTACTAGCTAGGAAGTTATTTATGCGATTTAGTGGGAGTCGGTGTGGCGAATTTTGATTCGATGTGGGTTTTATCATTGATATTAATAAATGGTAACTATAACTATGATTGTACCTGCAGCAATTTTCTAGTAGCAATTGTTATGAATAAATTGGTTCGACAATTTTGAGATTTCTTTTTTATTTACTTGTGACTACAAAAATATGATTAGTAACGGGTACAGATAGAGCCCCACTTTTTTTTTGTTATATATACCTTTTTTTTCTAGAAAGAGGGGGCGGGATGATCTGGACGCGTACCGCGAGGACTGGTTTGAGACGGCGCAGGAGAAGAAAGTTTGGACTTGGGGGAGGCCTTTGCCCAGCAGTGGGACAGCAATGGCTAGAAAAAAAAAACCTTTTTTAACCCTCGATGGAAAAGTGGGGTGTTATAAGTTTGAGGTATCTGTGTGGCTGTGTGTCTGTCTGTGGCATCGTAGCTCCTCAGCGAATGGACCAATTTTTATGCGGTTTTTTTAAATTTGAAAGCTGACGTTATTAAGATGGTTCTTAGATACAATTTATCAAGATCTGTTCAGGTGTTCAAGGTCATCAGCTCATTTGTTGGCTGTGGCTGGGATCTTAAACACTTAACAGATGTATACTTTATTATTAAGCACGAGTCCCGTACGGTATATCTTTTTTTTTTTTTTTTATTATTGATAGGCTCGCGTTTGACCACTATCTCACCTGATGGTAAGTGATGATGTGGCCGACGATGGAGCACGCTTGCCTAGAAGTAACCTATTCACTCTCGACTTAAAGACCCCTAGGTTGTAGCTATCAGGAAACACAGACTCCGGCAGGGAATTCCACTCTTTAGCTGTACGCATAATGAATGTGTTTCCAAAACGCTTTGTACGAATGGGTGGGATATCCACCATGTACCGATGGCGAAACGCCGTACGTCTAGTGGTCCGATGATGGAACGGACTTGGCGGAATTAAATTGTGCAATTCCAACGCACACTCACCGAAGTGTAATCGATAGAAAACCGCCAGGCCAGCAACTCGGCGTCGATGCTCAAGGCTTTGGAGCTTTGAGTCAACAAGCGCATCATCACCGATGATCCTCTTGGCTCGCCTCTCAATCGACTCCAGAGCATCAAGCTGATACTTGGCAGACCCATCCCAAAGATGAGAGCAGTACTCCATACACGATCGAACTTGCGCTTGGTATAGGTTGAGCAGCTGTTCCGGTGTGAAGTACCGCCTCACCTTAGCTAAGATCCCCAGTTTTTTGGCAGCCTGTTGTGCTTTTGCCTCAATGTAAGAGCCGAAATTGAGGGTAGATGATAACGTTACCCCAAGAAGCTCAAGGCCGTCGGTTATCGGCACGGTAACACCCCGGAATATAGGAGCCGGGTAAAATTGGCTTCGTTTGGCGGAAAAAAGACACGCCTGGGTTTTAGCAGCATTGAACCTGACCAGGTTGGCATCGCCCCAATCGGATACTGCCTCCAAGGACAAGTTCAAGCGCTCAACCATAGCTTCCCTCAAAGACTGGATCTGTGACCCACTAGTACGTGCATCGGACACGTAACTCTCAGCAACAGTGCTATCGTCTGCATACCCAAAGGTACCGGGTTTAAGTAGGTCGTTTATGTGCAGCAAGAACAGTGTTGCAGAGAGCACCGACCCCTGAGGGACCCCGGCATTAATATCCATTTGCCCGGACGAGCAGCCATCAATAACTACTCGGATGGATCGCCCCCTCAAGAAGTCTGCGATCCAGTTACACAGACCAGCGGGCAAACCGAAGGAAGGAAGCTTAGCAATAAGGCTATCATGCCAGACCCTGTCGAAAGCCTTCGAGATATCAAGGGAGACTGCAAGTGCTTCCCCATGCTTCTCGATGGCCTCGCTCCAGATGTGAATGGCATACGCTAGAAGATCCGCAGTTGACCGATTTCGGCGAAAACCGTATTGACGATCACTGAGGATGTCATTAGCTTCCAGGTATGCCAGGAGCTTATTATTGACCACTCGTTCCATACACTTACAGAGTATGGACGTCACCGAGATAGGTCTGTAATTAGCAGGGTCAGCCCTACTGCCCTTTTTGGGCACGGGTTGCACATTAGCTTGCTTCCAAGCCATCGGCACTTTTCCCGCCTCAAACGAAAGACGATATAGGCGTGTTAAGATCGGAGACAGTTCAGGCGCACAAGTTTTTAAAACAATTGCCGGTATCCCATCGGGACCGCTGGCTTTGTTCACGTCAAGGTTACGCAGCACCCTACGGACGTCCTTCTGATAGATGCGAATGTCTGCCATAGTCGTCTCGCATCGCTCAGGAAAGGCAGGGGGCTGCGCGTTACCAGAATCAAGACGTGAAGATTCCGCAAAGAGAGAGGCAAATAGATTAGCCTTCTCTTCAGCGGAATGGGCCAGCGACCCATCGGGTTTCAGCAGTGGTGGTAGTGAGGGACGACAGAAGTTCGATTCAACAGATTTAGCCAGGGACCAAAACGCTTTACTCCCTGCAGGGTACGAAGCAAGTTTGTTCCCAATACGGCTAATGTGGTCAAACCGAGACCTCCGCATCACCTTCTTGCAGGATTTGGCAGCCCTATTATAGGCTCTCTTCTTTTGACTCATGTCACTCGCCTTACGCATACGGGCGTCGACCCATGCTCGGTATGCCGCATGTTTTAGTGCTTCAGCGCGATTACATTCGGTGCCAAACCAAGGTCGAGCTTTGTCAGACATTGTTACATCTGAGAATGGAATGTAATATTCCATCCCCTGACGCAACACAGCCGTCACTGCGTCGGCGCACAACGAAGGATCAGCAGAAGAGAAGCAAGTAGGCTGCCAAGGATAGCATGCGAAGAAAGATCGCATACCATCCCAATCTGCTGACTTGTATCGCCAAACCCGCCGGGTGCCTCTTGGGCTGGAATCGGGCGGGGAATAGACAGATACAGATTTCACAAGACAATGATCGGAACTACCTATTGGTGAAGATACCGACACTGAGTATCGGTCCGGATCAGTAGTCAGCAGAAGATCCAAGCAATTGGCCATGTGTGAGTCAACATCCGGCACCCTTGTAGCCCCCTGGACTAGCTGGGTAAGATTTAACGCTAACGCTAGCTTCCGCGTCTCTCGCCCAGCATGGTCTGTGTACTGGTATGGGAAGAGCCACTCTTGATGGTGGGCATTGAAATCCCCCAGTATCACCAATTGGGCAGAAGGATACCGCTGCAGAGCCACATCCGCCGCCTCACTAAGGTGCTGTGTGAGCCTGGTTGTCTCCTGATCACCGCTGTGTGAGCGGTAGACACAAGCATAGACAATTTGATCCATGCCAGTGTCCACCAAAGCCCAAAGCGTAGAGTACCTGGAGTCCTCAAGATTACGGAGACGCCGATAGCAGATGTCGTCCCGGGCGTACATACATACACCCGCACGTGCTTTAAAATTGTGCTCCAGAGTAAACCCTGGGTAAGATAAGTACGACACGTCTGACGGACTACTGATCTGCGTCTCCGAAAGAAAAAAAAGAGCAGGTTTCTCAGTCTCCAGATGGTGGTGGACTGCGACGAGATTGGAGTGCAGTCCTCGGATATTGCTGAGGTGCACTTTAAGAGAGAGGGAGTGCTGCCGCTGTTTAACTGTTCTCTTTTTAATCTTTTTCATTTTGAGATATAAGAGTGAAGGAAGGAGAGGAGAAGGAAGTGAAATGGGGTTTCACGCTGCTATCATTCGGGCAAGTACTGATAAGACGGCATCATTGAGGTACTAGTCTGGAGACTGCGGGGACGCCCGAGCCCCCCCGGGAGTGTCCATCGGGCCCTCTCTTCTGGTCGCCAACCAGCACGATGGCGCATCCCGGGATTTTTCGACAGTTGGCGGGGCAGCCTTTCATGTGTGGCTAGCACATTACTTGGGCCCCCAACTACCTGCGGTCGGCCAGCGGCGCACCGTGCCTCGGATCCCGCTACCCTCCACGACTAGTCTCCCGATACCTCCGTACCAATGTAGGCCCGGTCGGTCTGCCTGCAATGGAACCACCACTTCGACCCAACTCCTCTAAATTGGCTTCACTGAGCATCGTACCGGAACACGGCTAGGCCGCTTGGCGGTACGTCTTTGCCCAGTGGGTGGTCGCAAGCCATCGGCCGAAGCCTACCACCAGTAAGTGTCACCCGATTAGCACCACCCAGGGACCACGTGTAGGGACTTACGATGGGTATACTCCTACGGACGAGGGTGACTCAGTCCCCAAAAATATATCGAAAGCATGTAATACGGTAATACGACAAAAATATTAATCGATACCATTATTTAACGACAGCACGCCGAATAACGCTACATAGAATGAATGGTTGGCCGATACCAAGATTTGCCGATGCCATGGTTCACCGCAACACGCTTGAACTAAATAATCCTTTACCAATAGCAATTTGCATCGAAAGCACCTTTTCTTACACCGCCGATCAAAAATAATTGTCTTTAGTTTCTCGCTCATACAATTTTGACAGACATCGATTTAATTGCATCAACTGCTATTTCCATGCGTTTATCTTAGTAATTCAATAAAAATAAATGTAAAGAAAATAATAAAACAAAAAAAAAAACTTGATTATTTTTACAATTAAATGGTAAATAACAAAAATAAAGGTTGCAAACTGCGCAATCATAAGAAACATGTTAGAAAACAATCAATTTTGATAATAAAATAAAAAATGACTAAGTACCAGTTATGTTATATTAATGATTTTTGATATACATGTGAGCTAGCCCATCTAAGAACATTTCTATGTTTATTTCACTGTTTTGGGACAAGTGCTTTTCTAGTATCTTTATAAAAGGTGTAAGAGACAGCCCTCCTAAAACTTTAAGGGCTTGCTCAGTAGACGAAACTGAACAACCTTCCACAAAATTTTTTTTCAGGACTCAAAAAAATAATCAGCATCACCATACAAAATGATAAAGTTGATTGGACAATTTGTATGGCGAGGCCGATTTTTACACCTTGTATATGATAGATAGATAAATCCTTTATTGTACATCAAAAAGAAAGCAGTTACATAAGAAACTTAAAATTAATAGGGTGCCACAATGGGTGGTCTTATCGCTAAAAGCGATTTTTTAAAGACAATTTTTGGATGGATTTGACAGAGAAGGAGAAAAAGGGTAGTTCGTGGTGTACTATTTACATATATACAATACATAAACTAGAAAAATTACATATATTATAATTAAGAACACATAGAATGTTTGAAATACTCATATCGTATCTACATGCCGACGCTAGCAAGCTGGGGTGCTATTCTCTAAGAAAGCGCAGCGCTGGCACAGCGACGAGTCGTGAGCGCAATACATTGAATTAACAATCCAATGTAAAGGGGCATTAGGTTGTTAATTCAATGTACTGCGCTGACGACTCGTCGCTGTGCCAGCGCTGCGCTTTCTTAGAGAATAGCACCCCTGGTCTGATGATGGAGGTCGGTGATAAGAGACGTAATAAACCCATCCAGTTTCGGCTTATTTAGATTTATCTTAAAAATTGTTCTGTTCATTTCATAAGACAATGATAACCTGGTTTTAAAACTGGGAGGTGGCTAATGGAACCTTGGCATGCCTAGTAAACACGTCGAGTTTGGGCTCATTAGACTCGTCTTAACCAGTAGCCTGATTCACGTAAAATCAAACAAGCCAAATATCGTTGAAGTTTTATAGTCGTTCGATCGAAGTCCTATCCAAAAGCGGTATTCACGATCTATCGACTTATTTCCAGTTACATTAATAAGTATTCTACGAGGATAATGTAATACTCATTTTTTTTTTAAATCGACGTATTTCAAACGACTTTAAAATCGGTGTCGTTCAAACTCGATTGATGGATGTGAATACGGAAATGGTCTAAACGACTAAATCGCTACGATATTGTTACGGTTTTCATTACGTTTATCGGGCTACTTCTTCTTTTATTTTTTAGAGATTTAATGTGTCAGGAGTATTTAAAATTTTCAATTTTGCTATTATTGAGGTGGAAGTAAAAGTTAAGACTTTACATATGGATGGATGGAGGGGGAGAGGAAGACCAATGAAAAAATGGATGGATTGTGTGAGAAGCGATATGAAAGAAAAGGGAGTTAGTGATAGCGTGACGAGTGACAGGACAGAATGGAAGAAAAAAAACTTGTTGCGCCGACCCCAAATAAAACGGGACTAGGGCAGGAAGATGATGATTGAGGTGGAAGTCATCAAATGACTACTAAAAGATCCTTCATTGTAAAAATACAGAGAAGGGTTTTTTGTTTTCGGTGGATAAATCATCCAGATCCAGCCTACACCTTTGGGCGGAGCGGGAGATAGTGTCAGACTCTTACTGACTAAAAAACCCACCCCATTCCTTCTTGCCTTTCATACCTGGGCCGAGTTTCCCTTTCAAAAATAGACCTTTGGCCCCAGTAGGGAGAAAAGAGGGTTGATCACTCTTTAAAATAAAAACTGTAACCTCTTCACAATCAAGAGGTTCCACCTAAAATTCATAACTAGGTACCATCCTGCCTCATAAAATAATTTCATTCAAAGGTAAACACGGGTTCCGCAAACACGGACTACCTCCTGTTTAGCATTCAACCGTCGGAATTGAATATAAATTTGCGAATTTGATTACAAACTTGTCAACGCGCCGGTAGAAAATTAAATAAAAAATAAATTGTTGGCGAGAACTTCGTTCGTTTCGCAGGGTTCTGTAAAAAAAACATGTTTGTTCTGTCAAAAATGAATATTGCCACTGTGACAGCTGTACTTATTTTTAAATTAATTTCAATGATACGGGGCATATAAGACCTCGTATAAAATCTATCAAAGTCAAAGTTAAAATATTTTATTTCACATAGGCCTATAGTGCACGGTTCCAAGTCAGACGTTTTAAAAAAAAGTGGTTACTCTTTTTAAAAAAGTGTTAATTATTACAATATTGATAGATATTATGTAAGAACAGTGTTGACCAGTCAATATTGCACAGAAAAAATAATCATAATAAAAAAAAGTAATTCGTCATAGGAAGTAGTCTAAGAGTTCGTGGAGATTACAGTGTTCTCACATTCACATTATAAAAAAGAGGCTATGTAAAATAACAAAAATATCAGGTATAATATTAGTAATTACAACTATCAATAAAATGTTAACAAAATAAATTACAAAAACAATGTAACAATTATTATTATTGTACAATTATTGTAATGTAAAACAAAGGTAGAGCAGTTAATAGACATAATATTGATTGTTTACCAGGGAGCCACATGTGCAGTGGTAGTAATTGCCAAACAAGCGTGTCTTCGACATAGTCTTTAACCTACAAGTTTAAAAACTATGTCGAAGACATATGTATTTTCGGTTAGAAGACGCTTAATATGTGTTTTGAATTTACCCTCACTAAGTTCAGTTACGGGCTTTGGCAGCATGTTATAAAAGCGCATGCTGTTTACTAAGAATGTGCGTTTTCACTCGCTACGCTGCGTCGTGCTTGACAGTGTGATAACCGCTTTATGGTCTGGTGGGCCACTGTCCGGTAGTTCATTTCGGGCTGTCATATACATTCAAATCGCGCAGAGAACTTTAATTGTGCGGTGCAGGATTATTTTTTATGTGATGCCAGAGATTTCGCTACATACTGCACTGTAGGTACGCCCGCTGCATAAAGTAACATAAGGAACCCTAAAAAGCCATTTTGTTGACACGTGTCACAAGTTAATTTGTAAGCAAACACAAAACTTATCCGTTCACACAGCCTGTTTCCTAGAAATAACAATAATAATATCGTGTCGTCATTAATCAATTCGTTTTTCCATTAAATTTTCAAGATTTTATTATTGACAGGTTTATTTACGTATTGTTGAATATTGAGTGTTGTTGACAGATTCAGCCATTCAATTCCAACAGCTGTGACATCGATTTGCTTTCGTAAAAGGTTTTCGACGGAAAAATACGGCGCGTTGACGCAGCGTTTACGCGGTGTACTTGGACGATGAAAAACTGTGCTCGAAATGGTGTTATCAATACACAGATTTGCCATAATAGCAATCGCGGAGCTAACATTTATAGAAGAGTTTATAATATATATTATAATATAACTAATATTATAAATGTG
This sequence comes from Mythimna albipuncta, assembly GCA_929112965.1. Taxonomy (NCBI): domain Eukaryota; kingdom Metazoa; phylum Arthropoda; class Insecta; order Lepidoptera; family Noctuidae; genus Mythimna; species Mythimna albipuncta. Next base: position 15,409,708 of record OV815982.1, on the reverse strand, counting down.
AAAGTGTGGATGTTTGGATGTTTGTTACTTAATCACGCAAAAACGGCTGAATGGGTTTGGATGAAATTTGGAAAGCATATAGGCTTTGACATGGAAAAGAACATAGGTTTATCCCGATTCCTTAAAAGCCCTTAATACCACGCGGGCGAAGCCGCGGGTATATTAGCATAATTGCTAGTAGGTATTATGATATATCATATATTCCACAACCATCACGCAACGCCGTCTAGTGTCAAGCTTAGCTGAGCTTGTGTTATTAGTACTAGATAACTGATAAACATACTTTCAAATTTCTAAATAAATACATATCTCTATAATATAAAAATTAATCGCTAAATGTGTTGCTAAGCGCAAATCTCGAGAACAGCTGAACCGATTTCGCTAATTTTTTTTTTTTTTTGGTTGTGTATGTTATTGTGAGGAGAAGGTTCTTATGTAAAAAAAAAATGAAAATTAGGGTAGTGTAGGGTAGTATAAGGTAGTGTAGGGTAGAGTAGGGTAGAGAAGGGTAAGTATAGTTGGGTAGAATAGGATAGAGTACGGTATAGTAGGGTGGAGTAGGGTAGAGCGGGAGCGAAGCCGCGGGCAAAAGCTAGTTATAGATAAATTAGACCCAGACACACAACAAACGATCGTGTTCATCACACAAACGTTTACCGCCGTCCGGTAACTGTCCGGACCAAGCCCAAGTCGTCGACGGCGCGCACTGTTCCCGCGCGCCTCAAGGAGTTGTCAGCAACAGCAGGGACCCAGCCGGGTCGAAGCCTACTGGGGCCAGGGTTATCCGAAAGGGCGCTCGAACCCCGGTATGAAGGCTAGAAGGAACGGGGTGGGTCTTTTAGTCAGTAAGATCAGTAAGAGTCTGACACTATCTCCCGCTCCGCCCAAGAGCGGGGGTTGTCATTGGATGATTTTCTACGCCAAAAAAAAAAGCGCGTGTTGCCATTAACAAATAAAACTTACTCTAAAGTCAATACAGTACTTTGAAGGAACAGCCAAGTTTTAAATGAAGCCATTAAATGTACAAGTAAGTTCGGAGTGCCGATACAAATTATTTGCAAAACTATGAGTTTTAATCTCACAATTTCGATTTTCCGATTTTCTTTTAAGGTGCTGGGGGTCTACTCGCTTTCTCCGAAAAACGAAGTTTCGATTGAAATTCGGCGTGTTTCCTACCATGGTTCATTTCGTTCCCGAAATTTCGTACGAACGAAAATTATTTGACGTACCGAATCTCTAAACCTACTCTAATTAGTTATATTTCGAAAAAAAATATGATCATGACATACGAATATTTTGCAATTTTAACGTCAAATTGACGAAACCAAAAACCTTACCTTTTCATTTTCGTTTGTGTTGATTTTGTAAGAAAAGTGCTAAAAATGGCCTCAAAAATGCTTTTAATTGAAGCAGCTCTACATTACGAATGTTTAGAGCGTACAAAGACCCGGCAACCAGCTCAAATTTCTGACTTACACGTTGTGGATAATGTTAGACTCAGTCGGCAATTATTTGAGAAGTTGTACCAGGAAATAGTGCCTTTATTACCTTCAAGAAGCCTCCAAAGGCTTCTCCTTAGCAAAGCACTAGGAAGTGGACTACTACTGTGATGTTTTCAGCTCAACATTATGCAAATTCCTGACACACAGTTTGTGGGAAATGAGGGACTCAATCGACAATTATTTGAAGAGTTGTACCAGAAAATAGTGCGTTTATTACCTCCAAAAAGCCTCAGTAGGCTTCTCCTCAGCAAAGCATTAGGAAGTGGAGTACTACTGTGATGTTTTCAGCTCAACATTACGCAAATTCCTGACTTACATGTTGTGAATAATGTGAGACACAGTCGGTAATTATTTGGGGAGTTGTAACAGGAAATAATGCCTTTATTACCTCCAAAAAGCCTCTGTAGGCTTCTCCTCAGCAAAGCACTGGAAGTGGAGTACTATGGTGTTTGCAGGGTACTGTGACTGTCTTAAATTGTTGTTGTTTAACCTCTTAAAAAGACTTTAATAAAAGACTAAAAAATACATTTATATTTTTTATTAACTTGAATCCTGTAGGATTCAGAGATTTTCATGTCACTAGTGGTCGATTTCCTGGCAGGGTCGTATGTCCACAGCTACCTCGGGCTGTGAAAAGTTTGGAGGTTAGCTTGATTGCCTGGAGGTGGATGGTATTGGTTCATTGATCTGAAAATAAAATAGATTGAATACCTAATAGAATCATAAAATATTGAAATTAAATAGATAAGAATTGATAGAATTTACTTTTAATACTATGTGGTAATAAAATCAATTGTTATTGTATAAAACAAAATTTGGACACAACTTAGATGGTAAATAAAAGATTTCTACGAATGACTACCCACGACTAAAAACAAATAGGTACATACATGGTACATACTATATTGTATAATTATGATAATATTACTTACAAAGATCAAAGATCCGCAACAAAACTTGTGGAAGACTGCGACATCTACAGTTCTACTTGAAACTTTCTTACAGAAAGCGTACCGTGATGACAAAATATGTATATTAAAATATACCTATTTGTAACTTGAGTTAAGTATAGGTAAAGTCCAAATAAAAATCTTTTGATTTCAAAATTAACAATGCAAGTTGACCAGTGCTGCCAACTCCTTAAATTATTTTCTGCTAAATCTGCATTCAAAAAATGCCAAATACATGCCAAAATTTTCGGTAAATGCTAAATACTATGCTGATAACTGGACCCTCGTGTGTATCCTCTTCGTATGATGTCTGAGCAGAGCGGAAGAAGCCATTCTTTCAAATCGGACATCAATTCCCACTCTGCACGATAAAGTTGGTTTTAGGTTATTTATTGACATTGTGAATTTAATAACTCTTATTCAACGCACGTAGCCAAATAAGAATCAAACAAAACTAAATTACCTTTGATAACATCGTCGAGTGATGCAATAAACCATATGTGGTTCAATCTAAGCGGGATTCCCCTAACCACTAGGGTCGCGTACACAAACAACAGAAATATCAAGATTTTATTTTGCATTTAGAAATAATGTTCAAATTTTCCGAGTAAAATGCTAAAAATATGCTAAACTGAATTTATACATGCTAAATTACTTAGAAAAATGCTAAATTTAGCCATAATAATACTAAATTGGCAGCACTGAAGTTGACAATGTTGACAAGTTAGACATTGTTTTTTTTTGCCCCATTTGGGCCGGCTAAGGTCTTAAACCATACCGCCTCATCATCAATAATAAATACGTTTTTTTTAGTTTCATTTGTATTCTATGCATAAATATTACAAGAAATATTTAATCACATCAAAGAGGTATTAAATGTAAAGAAAAGTTGTCGTGGCCCAAAAAGGTAGACTGCGACAGTCCAACTTTCTTACGTAATGTGTCATGTAAAACAGCACTGGCAGCATGATATTTTTTTAAAAATTCAAACTAAAAGTCAAATTCAAGTTGACATTCAAAGATTGACATGTTACGTGTGATTATACAGATATTTTTAGTTGTCATACGTTAGTACCGATGATTGAAGTAAAGTAGCGCTCTATAAATAAGTCGGTTAACGATGACCGTAGAAAAGGTTGTTTTATGGTGTCTTTTTGTATTTTATCTAAAATTATTTTTTTCGACATTTTTATGTTTTATCTATAAATATTACAAGAAATATTTAATAAACCACCTCATAAATGCAAAATTTTAAAATAATGCAAGATTTAAAATTAATTTAAAAACCGTAATTTACTTTTAATGACATATAAAAAGACCCAAATCATATAGTTCATTCTATTCGGTCACGAAGATTGTCTGTGGGTCCGAACTTCTTGTGTGTATCCGAAAATGAAACAGAGTAGGTGCACTAACGAAACTTCGTTTGAATATCGTTCGTTTACGAAAATTGCGTTTCGGAGAAAGCAAGTAGGCCCCCAGGCACGTGAGCATATTCGCAAGATGTTTGTAGAATCATCACCGCGCTAATGTGTTGGATTTGTTTTTCACTACAGTATTGTTTATTTATATGTATGTATCTAAGTATGTATTTAATATTGTATATATTTGTTTCTCTTCTGTTTTGCCTATATATTAAGTTGCACCTGCCATGTTATGTTTCTGCACCACCCTAAGGTCGACTGGCAGATAATGCCTAAGGCATTAAGTCCGCCTTTGTACAATTTTTTTGTGCATAAAGCTTTAAATAAATAAATAAAAATAAATTCCGTTGGTTTTGGTTAGTTACCGGGTTATTTGTTAAACACTAACAACCTTGCAGGACTGTATTACTAACATCATAAACAACAACTTTTGTTCTACGACTTTTACAAAACATAATACATTTACCATAAAAAAAACCTTCGTTTCTTTGTTCTATCTAATACATTTCAACATTGTATTTTGCTATACCTATCTAAGTCTGTCTGCGTAACGCAAGCGCATCAAACATCCCCGACGCCCAAAGCCCGCTCCCCTCCGCTATTGTACTATCGCTTGCTTCTCATAGATTTCGTAATATTTAGAACGTATAAATATTTTTATTTTCGTATGAAAATCTGATAAATTTTTGAGTCATAGAACAAAAGTTGTTGTTTTAATGTTAGTAACATAGTCTTGAGAGGTTGCCTGTGTTTTACAAATACCTAACCTTGTATAGCTCCATCTCTTTATCAGTTCAGTTTAGGTCGTCAACTGGATCGTATTAAGAATTTGTCAGGTCTAGACCCGGACCAGACCCAACGCTACTCAATAAAAAGCAGAGAAAAAGAACGATGACCTACTTACTAAATGACATGGAAACTTGCCCCACATATTTTCTATGACGTAGCTTCTCACAGAATCCGACCCACATCAAGATCACATTTCCGAATACTCAGAACCCCTAGAGCGCAGTTCTATCAATCAAAATATTTAATAAGGTAAGCTGTGACGTCACGCGACAAAAATATTATGTGACGAGAGCTGAAAGTGATAAATTATAAGCGATATCGTGTTCTTTACTTAGTGTACGGAGAATTGGCCCAAGGTTGGAAATAATTAGCTAGAAAGGCCTTTCGCTTAAGAGCGTCCAACCCGTGAAACATGGGACGATCGTCCGCTGCCGCAACAGGTCGCGGCATAGCGGACAGAGTTCCGGCGGGATCTCATGGCGAAATGGCGTCAACGACTATCGCAACCCAGTTCTGGGCACGCCACAATTATGACGGTAAGTCCCCTCTTTGAGACGTGGCTAGAAAGACCTCAAGGCGTCCTCACCTTCCGCATGACGCAGGTACTCACCGGACATGGTTCGTTCGGGAGATTCCTGCACTCGATTCATGCGGAAGTGACGCCCGGGTGTCGCCACTGTGCGGAACGCCCGGAGGACACGGTGGAGCACACAGTCGAGGTGTGCCCTGCTTGGGCGGAGCATCGCCGTGCCCTCGTGGGGGCGATCGGCGGCGGAGACCTCTCGCGCCGGGCCTTGGTTGAGGCCATGGTCTGGAGCGAGGAAGAGTGGCAGGCGGTCGCCGACTTCTGCGAAGCAGTAATGCTCGCAAAGGAGGAGGCCGAACGCATCAGGCAACGGCGTTATCGCCGCCGCCGTCGCCGGGATTCTGATACCGATTTCCGGCCAACGTAGACGCGGGCTTGCGAACAGTGAGCAATGGGTAGCTCGCTGTCCGGCCGTCCGGTAACTGTCCGGACCAAGCCCAAGTCATCGACGGCGCGCACTGTTCCCGCGCGCCTCAAGGAGTTGTCAGCAACAGCAGGAACCCAGCCGGGTCGAAGCCTACTGGGGCCAGGGTTATCCGAAAGGGCGCTCGAGCCCCGGTATGAAGGCTAGAAGGAACGGGGTGGGTCTTTTAGTCAGTAAGAGTTTTACACTATCTCCCGCTCCGCCCAAGGGCGGGGGATGACAATGCATGATTTTTCCCACCATAAAAAAAAAAGCCACTAGGAGTTGTGAGCAACTGTAGAAGCCCAGCATTGTGGAAGCTTACTGGGGCCAAGTGTCTGCTTCTGAAAGGAAGGCTCGGCCTCTGAAAGGAAGCAACGAAGGAAAGGGGTGGGTTTTTTAGTAAGTAAAAGTCTGATACTATCTCCCGCTCCGCCCAAGGGCGGGGGATGTCATCTGGATGATTTTTGGATACATTAACAAAACATTTCTATTCAACCGCTCTTTCGTCATTATGACGTATTCTAGATATATTGGACAACACAGACATCTTGTAAAATTACCGACTGTTTGCTGTTTCTGGGAGTGGTCGCCCGAGCTCAGTCTCCTATGCAATCTCCGCGTTCAACACTCTCTTGGATGCTAAACCTGATCGCAGATGACTGGTAGGACATTTGGTCTGTCTGTTTTCAATTTTGTGAGATGAGTGTACGACTGTGGTGTAGTTATTATTTTATACTATTACTTCATAATTTTCAAAAATATTATATTTTTAACTTTATGTAATTGGCCTTTGACCGTGTTATGTTAATGTAAAATAAGTAAATAAAATAAAATTATCTAGGTTTATAATAAAATCAAATCATTGGATATATTTCAAATGATAAGAAAAATGTATTCGTACAATTTAAAGGAAAATAAAGCATTAAACAGAAATACGTGTAAAACTAACCCTTTAAAAATTTGCTATTTTTCGTGATCTCTAGTGTTTCATAATGTGCTCATAAATTAAAAAAGAACCGGGTAAGTGCGAGCCAGATTCGCGCTTTGAGGTTTCCGTACAAACTTACAGTACAATTCCAGGGGCCCAATTCTGCTATTTTCATAAAGTCGTCATTGCAACACGATCCCATTGTCATTTAGTTAAAAGTTCCTAATCAGCTAATTCAAAAGCCCCTCTTAAAGATGGCTGTATTCACCAAAACTAATTTCTCTATGTTAATTACGTCTGGTATCTAACCTTTTCACTGTTATTTATTATAAGCACTGTTTGAGAGAGAATTAGTACTAGCTGTGCATTCATCATGATCATCATTTCAGCTAAAGGACGCCCACTGTTGGACATAGGCCTCCCCCAAGTGTCGCCACAATGAATGATCCTGTGCGTCCCGCTTCCATCGGATGCCTGCAACCTTCACCAGGTCATCGGTCCACCTTGTGGTAAGCCTTCCAACGCTGCGTTTTGCGGTACGTGGTCGCCACTCCAGAATCTCTCGGCCCCAACGGCCATCTGTTCTGCGAGCAATGTGCCCTGCCCATTGCCACTTAAGTTTGGCGATTCTTCATACTATGTTGGAAACCTTGGTTCTCTGCTGCTGTCTGCAGCTGTCATTATACATAACGAATTATGTATTGTTTTTCTGTTTTTATCTCCTTCTGAGAGATCCTATGGCCTGTTGGCTTATCTTAGTAGGAGACATTCAAACAATTGAACCGTGCGCGTCGATTAATTGACGTTAGACGAAGAATATTAGTTGGCGTTGCGAAAAATACGAATTAGATTATTAAGGCTTATAGTCCCTTGAACCATCTGGCCAAAATTATGTGGACGCACCTCTCCTACCCGCCTAAGCGGCAGTACGCAGATCTGTACATTTATTTGCGGCGCGCGGCTCATCTGTAAATCCATTTTCTTTGCAAAATATTGATTGATTTACAAATGCAATGTTCACTTTGAAGAATATTTAACCACCAATTTTTATGTGTAAAAATATTTCTAAACATCCAAGCCATTTCGAAGGAGTAGGGAAAAGTTACGAAAAGTCTTTGATTATATACTTGTCTAGTTGCCACATTGACACCTATTGAACGGCCCAAATAAAGTCTACTAAAATTGGTAGACTCGCTTCTCCCTTACGTCAGTGTCATTTGAAACACCAAAGGATAACGTGCTCACGAAAAGTATTAATTATGCCGGTTTGTGCTATCAGACTGTACCGAAATTATGTGGGAAAACCGTATAATAATACCAAGATCACTTTTCATCAGTAAGTTTTGTTATTTACCCACTATTATATTAAGAAACACAATTTTTGAAGTGAAAACTTCTTTAGCGGCGTTGAGCACTTTTTCTGTAATGGGTATAAAATCTTAAACTCGCGTCAGGACTCGTGACCCTGATCGAAAAAGCGTAAGACGGCGACGTCATCGATATCTAAGTACTAGATAGGGCGTGCTGTACACTCACTTCAAACGAATCCTTTGCACTGAATTCTATGCAAATTGACATTGATGACTTTAGTGCAATTTTGACGTTCATACAGTTGAGAGCGGAGCTTATAAATTCAAAAGAAAGTGAATTTGGGACGTAAATAATAATTCAGTAGTCATGAAAATAAAATAATTGATTATTCAAGCAATTTAATTGCTTCAAATTTCGTAATAGTATGTTAGAAATTATATTATTTTATTTAAAAGATTTTCCATTTTACAATCATAGACTAAAACATGCAGATGTTCCATCCCACAAAAACCGGGTTTTTTACCTACAACTGATTTAGTGAACACGAATTTGCATGATGTTTTATTCCGTTTGTTTTTTTTTTTTAAATATTCTGTTTAATATTTTTTTCTTTTTTGTATAAATAATAGGTACCAATGAATTCCGTCAAATTCAATAAATATGAATACGTCTGTTTTGCGATACTGTAAAAACTCAGGTTCAGTTGAATTTGTAGTCATATGTGTAATATAAGTGATACATCACTAAGTGATCATTACTGTTATTGAGATTTCGTCCTTCATAAACTATAATTATAATTATTTCAAGTTTGTTCACTCTGGTCAGCCGAAAAGAGAAAAATTGATAAAATATCTTAAGAGGATAGACGTGACAACACGTGGCTTCCAACAAAATATCCTTTTATCTGCTCTTCACACTTTTAAACTGATGATACTAAAGCTGGAAAACGTTTTCTAATGAGTCGGTCATTCCTTGCAGTAATGCTATTCCTTCAGAATGTGCCTTTAAAACATTTATAGCTTTCCCCTACATCATTAAACCAAGTGCAAATTTCTGACTCCGAATCAATTTTTGATTCGCCCCGAAAAATAAAGTTGAAAATAGATTTAAAAAAAAGTTTTAGTTTTTTATGTAATTTAATTCATCCCCATTGCTCTCAAAAAGGTGAAGGAAAACATCATAAGAAAACCAGCATATTTCAAAGACATGCGACATTCACCAACCCGCACTTTACCTTCACTTTTCTTGGACTGACCGACATTTTGTAATGTTATTAATACTTACGTTTACTTTACTTATCAATAACTCCTGCTGCTGCATTCCGCCTCTGACGCCGAGCCCAACTGAACTGATTTTTATATCTTTATATCTTTTATATTTCTATTGTTTTTATATGCTTTTAGTCGAATTATAACCTCACAAGGATTCATATCTATATATATTATTTCTCCCTCCATACTTTCCTCCTTCACTCAACCTCTCACTACTCACCACACGTGCCTTGCCAGGGCTACTCCCTGGAGGCACTTACACTTACACTTACACTTACACCTACACTTACTCCTCATACGTGCCTTGCCAGGGCTACTCCCTGGAGGCACTTACTCACTACACTCCCTCTTGCACTCGCGTAACACTCTTCCTCTCCTCTTACTATACACTTAATCTTCTTACTCTCACTCTTCCTCTACACTCCTCACTCCCATGCTCCTCCTTATCCTCATCATGTCTTTCACTCCTCTCATGTAACTGTTACACTCCTTTGTGTACACATTACGTTACATTGGCGCCCACTTTGGAAGATCCTCACCCTTTCCTCTCATGTTCCTCTCATTTTATTTCTCAAAATTCAAAATTACACTTACACAAGTATTATAACTATTTGACTCTCTTTCGGTTATTCTGTTTCCTTGTGAGGTATCTAATAAAACCATAGTCTAGTGTATTTATTTATTTCATATTATTACAAACATCATTATCACTTCACTTCTACACTTTCCCAAGCTTCGACTCTTTAGGCCCCATTTTATGTTCGAAGTTTGTTTTTTTTTTTGCTAATATTGTTTTCTCTTTCGGTTTTTAGTTTTCTCTTCAGTTCTATCTGAAAAAATAAATTTATTTTATTTAACTTACCCTTTATATGGTTTGATACCATTGGGTCTTATCTTTGCCTCTTTGGGCTAACCTTGGGAACTAAAACCAATGGTTAGGCCTCTCTCTTTCTCTCTCTTAGGTGCGGGTGATGACACCTTTATAAATAAGCCCTTATCATCACTCTTTGCCTCTTTGGGCTAACCTTGGGAACTAAAACCAATGGTTAGGCCTCTCTCTTTCTCTCTCTTAGGTGCGGGTGATGACACCTTTATAAATAAGCCCTTATCATCACTCTATGCCTCTTTGGGCTAACCTTGGGAACTAAAACCAATGGTTAGGCCTCTCTCTTCTCTCTTTCTCTTATCAGGTGCGGTTGATGACACCTTGTAAATAAATAAGCCTGAATCACTCTTTCTGAGCATCCTAGCTCAAGCTCTTTTCTAATGGGTCTTATACGTGAGCGGATTTACGTCAACTCCTAAAACAAGCCTAAAGACGTATGCAATTAGTATTGCCTTGGAGTAGTGCGTCATTGAATGTGAACCACTAAAACCCCTAACTCTGTTTGTGTGAAGTATGGCTGAGAGGTATGGCAGAGATTTATGTTTGGGAGGTAATTACTAAAAACCTCAAAATTTTTTTGTAACAGCCAAAAAAATTTTTTTCTGGGGAAGGGGGATAATGTAATGTTATTAATACTTACGTTTACTTTACTTATCAATAACTCCTGCTGCTGCATTCCGCCTCTGACGCCGAGCCCGACTGAACTGATTTTTATATCTTTATATCTTTTATATTTCTATTGTTTTTATATGCTTTTAGTCGAATTATAACCTCACAAGGATTCATATCTATATATATTATTTCTCCCTCCATACTTTCCTCCTTCACTCAACCTCTCACTACTCACCACACGTGCCTTGCCAGGGCTACTCCCTGGAGGCACTTACACTTACACTTACACTTACACCTACACTTACTCCTCATACGTGCCTTGCCAGGGCTACTCCCTGGAGGCACTTACTCACTACACTCCCTCTTGCACTCGCGTAACACTCTTCCTCTCCTCTTACTATACACTTAATCTTCTTACTCTCACTCTTCCTCTACACTCCTCACTCCCATGCTCCTCCTTATCCTCATCATGTCTTTCACTCCTCTCATGTAACTGTTACACTCCTTTGTGTACACATTACGTTACAATTTGACTATTCAAAAGTGCCTGTAAATGGTCTATTTGAAATAAATGCTTTGATTTTGATTTTGCACTGGGCCAGCGTGGTGGTTTACGGCCCATTCCCTCTCCTAGAGAGAAGGCTTGAGTCCCAGCAGTGGGAACATTAAAAAGCTGATTACGCTATAGTTATAGTTGTTGTTTGTTTTGTTACTAAATATTAGCAGCGCAGTCCTGACCATCATTTTCTGGTGGTTCAATGGTTTCATTATTTTACACGATTTTGAATTCACTAATTATTAGACGTATTTTTCTGAATTTACACTAACGTGGACTATTGGTAAAATTTTTAAATAGAGTTTTATTGTAATGTGAAGTATTGTAGGCAAAAACTATGTCACTTCTGCGGTATAAACATCTATATGGATAACATGTCATTACACTATGTTGAACTAAACGCGTAAGTACTTCGAAATTCATGGCGCTTAAGACGTTTTGGTCGTGAAAAAATTATCCTCTAAAAGCTATCAGCGCTTTATATTTTAATAGTTCTGTTAGACGACATAATGCCAATGTAGCGCTGCAGCAGATTTTCGTTTTAACTTTTCAATATTTTGACAAATCTTTTCTATGAAAGGACCTGTCTATCACTAGAATATAAGTCAATGGGCGACGTTGATTTTTCGGAGAGATAAACTTTTTAATGTAAAATAATTGTAATAGTTTTAAAGTGTTAAATTTTTAATGTAATATAAATTGTCATGTTTGTGTACGATAGCGCAATAAATGAATATTGTATTCTACCACATAAATGATAGTACTTTTATACTGATAAAGCAATTGGTGCAAAATTATTCCCTAACCATTCCAAAATATCAAACATGCTCAACGTTAATAATCAAGTTTTCACTTCTGCCGGCACTCCCGGAGTGCAACCCGTCTTTTTTTTTATTTGTTTTTTTGTAAGTTATTCTGATTAGCCAGTGTTGTCAGTTTTTTACTAGGGAGATTTGGCGAAACTATGGGAGACATAATACAAATATTATTACGTCATCTTTCGATCAGGAGAACATTATAAATCAATAAATCAATTTAAAAATTATATTATTTATTAAATCAATAAATGATAACTTATGCCATGACGTCATGCTCTAAATAGTATTTTTGTTAGTTCTTTCTAATATTTTGGGTTGCAGATTTCCTACGGATCCCATACTAGCAAATTGCTGGAGAGACATTATACTGCGGACTCGAAATTAAGACCAGTGGAAACCCCACAGGACTTCAGTCGTGTGTTCCGAACATTTTTCTGATGATGATTTATATTTTACAAAAAGGGTTTAAGACGGCTAAAGAACTAAAATTACTGGTTGTCTGCGATCTTGAACACGCCTATTTCGTCATCCATACCATCAGGTGAGATGGTGGTCAAACGCAAACCTATCAATAAAAAAAAATAAAAGACTTATTTTTTTCACTCTATTTTTTGTCTTGTCTTGTCTTACATCGGACTTTATACTTTTTATTTGTTTGTTTTATGTACATACATATAAGTACATGTAACCAGAGAATTGTGTGTCTTAAAGGCTGTGTTAAATAAATGTATTTTTTTCTTTCTTTAATTTACAAAATATTATTACATTCAACCTATTTTGTTAAACTTTCTTCATAATAAATAACGAATAAAAGGAAAGTTAATCATTTGGAGCAGGCATCCCTAAACACGCACACCTTGACAGTTTGACGACAATAAGTACGCTAGCGGTACTCGCAATTGGAGACAGATTTAGTGCATTCGTTTGTTTGCATTGCTCTATCTAGACAAGTATATAATCAAAGCGAAAAGTTGTGAAATTGCTATATATTGTTTTTAGACAGAAGTATTAATATCACGAAAAAATCAAATGTTGATAATGTTGTTAATGAATATATAATATATTTTTTTCAAACCTATTAACATGGCCGTTAAGCAAGCCTACTCCTCGGTAGGCTTCAGAAAGTCACTGTTATAGGGCACTTTACGGGCGCTTGGGCCTTAAAAGCTATCTTATTTTCCCGTGATCATGTAACCAATAAAAAAATGTGTGGTTAGAGTTTGACTTATAAATTCTTTTAAAATCCAATTAGGTATAATCTTCAAAATAAAATGCACGCTTACATACACGAATGGAACCCACTAAATTGTTCGCACACAGAGATAGAATAATATGTAATATGTATGTATATATGTATTTATAATTGAGTATTGTGTTTTATATAGTTAGCAGTACACCACAGACTACCCCGTGTATTATTTCAAGCTCTTATCCATCCTAAGGTTGTCTGGAAGATATCGCTTTCAGCGATAAGACTGCCATAATTGTACCCACAAATTAAAGTTTTTGTATGAGCTGTATTACTTTTTGGTGTACAATAAAGTCTTATTCTATTCTATAGAACACACCCTCTCAAAGCGAGCACTGACCAATCCTACAATAATATTTCCATACATTTGATCCTCTCACATCGAGCCCTCTCGACTGTCAGCCTACTTCGTCTTGAGCACTCTCCATCTGACCAGCAACGTCGAGAGGGCTCAAGTATCTCTTGTAAGCAAATAAAGGACGAACAGTACAATATGTGGTTCCTTAGAAATCTGCGGTTTATTATCATAGTGTGACGGTTGTGTTTTATTGCCGAGCTGGTCGGGATAGGGTGGGGTATGTGGGTAAAGATGAAGCGTTTAATTGGGAAAACTACCGACTATTTTTTTAGATACCTACATAGCATTTTTTTTAAGCAGTGATGCAATCTCTGATGGTGAAGCGCACTAGTTTGTTAAGAGCCTATTTACTATAGCCTTGAAGACACCCAAATTAAGGCCCATTCAAACAACATCCGCAAGATATTGTGCCTTATTTTTATTACGTTTTTGTTTTTTTTTATTTTTGTGCCTTTTTTTGGTTTAATAAATGTTTGTCCTGTGTTTTATAAGGTATACAATAAAGATTAATATAAATAAAAAACATTGTCCTATACCCAAAGAAGTCAGAAAAGCTACCATCTTTGGTTAACCAGAGACAATCAGATTTGGTTAAGTCCAATCTTCAAAGCCTTGAGCACAGGCGTAGGGTAGCCAGCCTTTCGGTGTTTTACAGATTGCATTTTGGAGAGTGTGCGCAGGAATTGCATGACTTGATCCCGCCATCTCATTTCTACCATCGGACCAACCGAATCACGGCGAGTATCCACCCTTACGTTGTTGAAACATCTACGGTCCAGACTAAGCGTTTCGCCTCGTCATTTATACCGCGTACTTCGAAGGACTGGAACAGTTTGCCTGCTGCGGTCTTTCCGTCTGATTATAATTTGGGTGTCTTCAAGGCTAGAGTGAATAGGCTCTTAATAAACTAGTGCGCCTCACCATCAACGATTGCATCACTGCTTACCATCAGGCGGGATCGCAGTCGAGTACTAGTTTATAACAGACAGAAAAAAAATCTTTTCTAATCTTACTTATTGGACCACCATCATTTCTAGGACGACAATTGACCTTTACTAGTCAGGCCAATAAAAAGGGGTTTTACTCCAGAACTTGGTAGCACACAGATTTTCTTCTCCATCTATTTGTTGGGAAAACGGCTTAAATCGCGTCCAGACATTTTTTTTACAACATTTGAATATAAAATTAGATGTCGTATCAAGGGCATTTGGGAAGCAAACTAGGCTCTTAAACTAGGCTAGAAGTCTTTTATGGATTTGCGATATTATTTTTTATAGTTAATAAATACTGCAGTACATAATCAGGGCGAGTAGAAAGCAGCAGTGGCCGATTTACGAGTTATAGCTCGCGGGTCTAAACTCAGTCAGGCACATTACTTTGTGTAATTTATTTCATCACCACTGCTCTTAAAACTGCGAATGAAAACATCGTGAGGAAACCAACATGGCCTAGAATGAAAAATTTTAAGACATGTGATATTCATCAACCTGCACTGGGCCCGCGTGGTGGATTACAGCCCATTCCCTCTCCTAGAGAGGAGGCTAGACACCGAGCAGCGAGAACATTAAAAAGGCTGATTACGCTATTATTATGCTATAGATGACGTAACAGCAGTGCGGTTAAGTAAGAACACATACAGTTATGTTTTTCCCTTTCCCAGATCAATACTAAACAGGCTGTTCCAATATTAGGAACAGTAGCAGTTATTAAATATTTTTAACAGTCTAATTTTACGGTATAACACATAAAACGTTCGTTTGTCCGTCACTAAATTGCGTTTTGGCATAAATTCAGTTGTTTATTATCAACATAAAGTGGGATCGTTTCAATTGTACAGCGTTTTATTGTGATACCTGTTGTTTGGGGTGACTATGCTTGTGTTTAGGAGTTTAAATGGTGTAAGAAAGGGTGTAAAGGTTTTTTTTTGATGGGAAAATCATCTTATGACAACCCCCGCTCTTGGGCGGAGCGGGAGATAGTGTCACACTCTTACTGACTAAAAAACCCATCCCGTTCCTTCAAGCATTCATACCGGGGCTCGAGCGCCCTTTCGGATTACCCTGGCCCCAATAGGCTTCGACCCGGCTGTTGATGACCACTTCTTGAGACGCGCGGGAACAGCGCGCGCCGTCGACGACTTGGGCTTGGTCCGGACAGTTACCGGACGGCCGGACAAAGGGTGTAAAGGTGGAAACCCCAGGCTAGGACAGGTTTTGTACGGCTTTACTTTGCAAAATTCGTAAACTTGAACAGCTCATCATAATTGGCCAGGTTGATGACAAACAACCAAGAGGCCGCAGCCCAATAAGATGGACAGATCAGGTCTGCTCTACTGGACACCCAATTGCACGTCGCACTTCATGACGGAATCGTCACAGATGGCGAGATACCATCAATGAGAAGCTAATGCAGCGGGAACTTCACGACCCTCAGTAATGAGGAATACGACTGGAGGAGGAGGGAGGACTTTAGAAAATCATCAAGTGATTTCGAGAGGGCATGTCAAAATTTTACTGACTAATATTCAGTTGTACTTTGCGTTCCAGAACGACGCTTTATCGAAAATTTCAACTACCCTCAAAAGCATCAGCTCAATTTGGCCCCTTCAGTTTTGCTGGCATCTCTCTGAAGCGCGCTTGGAACACAACGTGCTGTCAACTTGTTCTAGTCATCCACAAAACCCGTGCCTATGAGGGCCAGAAATCACCCAGGGACTCCCAGCAGCTGGGTGTGTGTCTACTACAGCAACAGCTCTGTATAAGGACGGAAGAAGGGTCTTACGGTTTCGACCATTACTGCTTCGTGTAAGGAGGTGACTGCTCTCCATTCCCTTTCGCTTCAGATTATGGCCTGAACCAGAGCCACACTCAGAAGGTAATCGTTGATGATCGCCTTGACAGAGACACGGGTGTGTTCCGCCCGTGTCCTCCAGGCAATTTGTACATCATCCGGCTGTTTCTTCCCGCAAAATCTAAAACGAGTGACTCCTGAAACAGAAATGTCCGGCGAGATCTGTCTGAGATTACCATATCAACTTGGAACCTAGGATCTTAATAAACTAGTGCACCTCACCATCAACGATTGCATCACTGCTTACCATCAGGTGGGATCGCAGTCAAGCAATAGTTTGTATCAATTTAAAACAAATCAGCCAATGCTGAGTTCAAGCCTCCTAGGTTTCATACGCCATAGGTACATCCTGGATCGGAGCATCCATCAACAAGTTAGTTTTCCGTGGTTTTAATGATATCTACTATCAATCCAAAGCGCTTTTGAGAGTTGCGGAAATTCGATCATTTCAGCCGACAGACGTCCACAGTTGAAGAGTCAGACGCTCACGGACACGATATCTCGGAGCGCCTCGGCCCGCTCCTCGAACAGTTCCAGCTCAAACGCTCATTAGTGCGCGTCCACCGAGCGTAGGTATAAAAAGTGAAGTACATACATTAGATTGTCTTCTGTACCTGTCAATTTTGTGCTATTACTGACTAAAACTCACCCGTGACCATTCAGTTGCCCTTTGCTTTCCAATCCCCGTGACTCTCTCAAACAAACC
Source organism: Mythimna albipuncta (assembly GCA_929112965.1). Taxonomy (NCBI): domain Eukaryota; kingdom Metazoa; phylum Arthropoda; class Insecta; order Lepidoptera; family Noctuidae; genus Mythimna; species Mythimna albipuncta. Next base: position 15,392,506 of record OV815982.1, on the reverse strand, counting down.
CATAGCGGCCTTACAGACAGACAAAGAAATTCTCAAACATGTGAAAATAACAAGCAATAAAATATAAATGTATTTCGGCTATATTTCAGCAGTTAAACACGGCAACTTGTACAATTGCCTATCAAGACCCTTTACGAGTATTTTACAATCATTTCTAATTGTTCCCATAACTGTTAAAGACTGATCTGGGTATAAAATAACAATTTTAAGGAAATTAATGAAAGTTTTAATGAATTAGAGTTCTCAAGAAACTACTGGCCTAGTGGCTATTATTTGGGGCCATTTACCTTGAAAAAGTAATTTATGGGTGCACTAATCTTGGCACGACAGAATCTTGTGAAAGAGAGGCACCATGGCCACACCTTCTACTTAATGCAGGTTAGGCGCGGGCTTGCGGACGGCAAGCAATGGGTAGCTAGCTCGCTGTCCGATCGTCCGGTAACCGCCTAGACCGAGCCCAAGTCATCGACGGCGCCTACTGTTCCTGCGCGCCTCAAGGAGTTATCAGCAACCGTAGGGGCCCAGCAGGGTCGAAACCTACTGGTGCCAAGGGTCTATTTATGAAAAGAAGGCTCGAAAAGGCAACGAAGGAACAGAGTGGATTTTTAGTCAGTAAAAGTCTGACACTATCAGCTCCACCTAAGGGCGGGGGATGTCGTTTAGATGACTTTAACCCACTGAAAAAAAAAACCTGATGCAGTTCCTCACCGGACATGGGCAGTTCGGGAGGTTCCAGTTTCGAATTCAGATGGAAGTCCAAGGCAAGAAGTATCACCCTTGTGCTGACCGCTTGGAGGACACGGTGAAGCTTACGGATACGAAGAAGTCAGAACGGCTTGGGCGTAATGCTGCCATGTCTTCGTGGATCTTTAGCGTTCGGTTCTGGCCATGGTCCAGAGCGAGAGGAAATAGGAGGTGGTCACATCACACCGTCCGGCCGCCAAGTAAGGGCTGAAACCGAGTCGTCGACGCGCGCCTTAAAGAATATATCAGCAATACCTAGGGAGTCTTGTGGAGTCGAAACTCCAAAGCCTTGAGCATCGCCGCCTAGTTGCTAGTCTGTCGGTTTTCTATCGTTTACATTTCGGAGAGTATGCACTGGAATTGCACCATCTAATTACAACGTCCTTTGGTGAAACCATACTGTTTATCATGTAGGATGTTATTGGAGTTAAAATGACTAAGCATTTGATTTAACATTACCTTTTCAAATATCTTGCTAAGAACCGGCAAAACGGACACCGGCCTATAATTATTAGTGTTTTTACTATTCCTTTAGGATTTAAAGAACGGTATCACTTTACTATATTTCATTAGATCTGGAAAGACTCCTTGATCTATACACAAATTAAATATTAAAGCCAAGTACGGCGCTATAGTCTCAATAATTGAGGTACAAACTTTGATAGACATACCCCATAGATCTTCTGTCAATTTAATCTTGATTTCTTTAAAAGCTTTTATTACTGTTATGGGGTTTATATGTTTAAAGTTAAATTCAGTCGAACAGGCTGCAACGTTCGCCTGTAATAAATCAAAAGCATGCGATGGCGACGAATTTAGGGCTTCAGTAGTTTTAAATATTGGTATACTGGTAAAGAAATTTACAAATTCTTCTGAAACTAGTTTGTTATCGCTAATAAGACCATGATGAGTCTCCAATGTGTAATCATTATTATTTCTTTTGTTTCTGTTGGTTTCATTATTTGTAATATTCCAAACTGTTTTTATTTTATTATCTGCTGTTTTAACTTTGTTGCTATTGTATAAGGCCTTAGCTGCCTTACAAGTATTTTTAAACATTTTAGAATAAGTAGCAACATATTTATTAAAAGTTTCAGTGTTAATAATAGGCTTAAGGCCATACAACTCGAAAAGTCTTTCCCTACTTATTCTGATTCCTTTAGTTGCCCAGTCACTAAATCTAAACTTAGGGCAGATAGTTTTAGTTTTTTTCTCAAACGTTTGATTAAACTCCTTTTGAACTACTGAAAAAAAATTTTATACAAAATATTACCATTGTTTTCTGCAAGGTTCCAATCACCCAACCTAATAGTTAAAGTGCTATTAAATTTATTTAATTTACCGGTTGTTATTGGTCTGAATTGTATCTGCACTTGTTGTATTAGTAAATTGGATCCAAATGTTACCATTAGGCCGCTATGATCAGAAGGCAGATAATTTACAATGGCTTTTTCTAAATACTTGCAGCAACAAAAAACATTATCGATACATGTAGCAGTAGTTGTCGTTGTTCGAGTTGGTTCAATAAACACATTTGATAAATTAAATGATTTGAAAAGATTTAATAATCTACTGCTATCTGTGTTATTTTCTAAAATATTAACATTAAAGTCTCCGCAGACAATTACTGGTTTATTACCAGTTGAAAGTTTAGCCATAACATCTTCCATGACTGACTCAAAAATAGAGTAGTTTTGATAATTAGGGGGCCTGTAAACAGTAACAATAGTGTTATGTGACACAAGCAGCATAATACGTCTTCCTTGGTCCGTAACAAAAGAAAAATTGATCGATATTTGCTGCATAGTGCCCGCGTCACACCGTACCTACATGACATCATGTAGCTGCCGACTGCTACCGTGAGACGGCACGCCGTTGTGCCGTTACACGATGGCAGGTGCCTTACCGTAGACGTGTGTCCACGCCCTTATGAAACAACGGACAGGTGGCTACATAATATATTATGTTCAAATTAGAAATTTAGTAAATACAAAAGAAACAATATTTACTTATCTAATGATAGAGCTAATAATAATGGAGTTAGCAGAGTTCCCAGTACATTACTAACCCCGAAGTATTTTTGAAACCCCGAAGTATCTTCTATAATATAAAAATGAATCGCAAAATGTGTTGGTAAGCGCATAACTCAACAACGCCTGGACCGATTTCGCTAATTTTTTTTTTGTTGTTTTCGTTATTATGAGGAGAAGGTTTTTATGAAAAAAAAAATGAAAATTAGGGTAGTGTAGAGTAGTGTAGGGTAGTGTAAGGTAGAGTAAGGTAGAGGAGGGTAGAGTAGGGTAGAGTAGGGTAGAGTAGGGTAGAGTAGGGTAGAGTAGGGTAGAGTAGGGTAGAGTAGGGTAGAGTAGGGTAGAGTAGGGTATAGTAGGCTGAAGTAGGGAAGAGCGGGAGCGAAGCCGCGCGGGCAAAAGCTAGTTTTTGATAAAATAAGCCGCAGTTTCTCGCCGCTAAAATTGACATTGATAAAACTATGCATAGCGCCATCTAACGAGTTTCATCTGTACTGTTAGTACAGATACAGCTACTACGAACCATGAATGCTATCAGTTCCTAGTTATGTCACTAGATGGCAGTAAATAAAGTTCAATTTGTTACATTAGATGTTTTTTTTAATCATGAAATTCAATTGCATCGTGTAATGTTATTAATTAATTATTACTGAACCAGAAAAAAACTGGCAACTACTATACGAAAATGATTAGTACCTACTTCACCTGATACTAGATTGAGTAGTATTCAATTTTTATTCAACTACAAGATGGGTTATGTTTTTCGACGCGTATCTTGCGGTTTTATGGCGATTATCACACTGTCCCACATCCCGCAGCGTAGTGCGTGAATGCGTGTCCTAACGTTCCTTGTAAGTATCTCCATTTTGTAAAGAAAACACTATAGTTGCAAAACTTCTGAAAAATTCGGAATAATTCCGGAATACTTCTGGGAAAGTTTTTTTAAATCGGTATTATTCAAAATGAATTAAATTATGATATTTTTTTTTGCTGAAAAATTGTATTTTGCATCGATCGTCGATCGCCGCCGCCGCTGCTGCAGCGCTGGCCACAGAGTACTTTGTACGCTGGCGCCGCGACGCGCGCGCGTGCCCGACTGCATAAGATGGTTTATCATTATTTAAAACATTAATCACAACCGTTGACGTCCATGACGTCACCCCTATGACAGAGTTTGTTATATTAAGGTTAGTAAAGTTCCCAGTACATAACTTTTTCTTATGTATCTATAATATAAAAAATGAATCCTTATTTCCTTGGTCACGCCATCACCCGTAAACGGTTGGACCGATTTCGCTAATTCTTTTTTGTTGTATTTGTTATTGTCAGGAGAAAGATCTTGTGGGAAAAAAATGAAAATTAGAGTAGTGTAGGGTAGAGTAAGGTAGAGTAGGGTAGGGTAGAGTGGGGTAGGATAGAGTAGAGTAGGGTAGAGTAGAGTAGGGTATAGTAGAGTGGAGTAGAGTAGGGTAGAGTTGACAGCTTAGCTAAAAGGTATCACAACATAACTATTAGGAGCCACGAAGTTCGCCGGCTCAGCTAGTTTTTGATAAACACAAGCCCAACATTATAGTAGCGAGTTGGGGGTTTGCGGGATACTCGAGCGCGTCAGATAATCATTGGGAAGAAACCTTGCACCTTGTAATGTTCCCCTACCACATATGGCATATGGGCGAGTCATAAAGTTAGACTTAAAGGCGGTTGTCACACTGCGACACACCCCGCAGCGACACGCATTCACGCACTGTGAATGCGTGTCTTAACGTTGCCTGTAATTATCTCCGTTTGTATAGGAAACACGCACGGTCCAACACACTGAAAATGCATCTCTCGAACACGCACCAGCATGCGGAAAAACATGCACTCACGCGCGTGGGTGCGCAGTGCCATTCAAGGTATAGCGCACTGTGTCTTGTAGTACCGTACCTTTTTTTTTTATGGTGGGAAAAAATCATGCATTGACATCCCCCGCTCTTGGGCGGAGCGGGAGATAGTGTCAGACTCTTACTCACTAAAAGACCCACCCCGTTCCTTCTAGCCTTCATACCGGGGCTTGAGCGCCCTTTCGGATAACCCTGGCCCCAGTAGGCTTCGACCCGGCTGGGTCCCTGCTGTTGCTGACAACTCCTTGAGGCGCGCGGGAACAGTGCGCGCCGTCGACGACTTGGGCTTGGTCCGGAAAGTTACCGGACGGCCGGACAGTGAGCTACCCATTGCTCACTGTCGTGAGTGTCTCAGTGGCCGGAAATCGGGATCAGAATCCCGGTTGCGGCGGCGGCGGCGATAACGCCGTTGCCTGATGCGTTCGGCCTCCTCCTTTGCGAGCATTACTGCTTCGCAGAAGTCGGCGACCGCCTGCCACTCCTCCTCGCTCCGGACCATGGCCTCAACCAAGGCCCGGCGCGAAAGGTCTCCGCCGCCGATCGCCCCCACGAGGGCACGGCGATGCTCCGCCCAAGCAGGGCACACCTCGACTGTGTGCTCCACCGTGTCCTCCGGGCGTTCCGCACAGTGGCGACACCCGGGCGTCACTTCAGCATGAATTCGGTGCAGGAAACTCCCGAACGAACCATGTCCGGTGAGGACCTGGTAGTACCGTACCTGCCGTGCGTGATTTGATTTTGTATGAAATGAGTGCGTACCTGCGTGAATTTCCAAAACGCACCTACGTGCTTGAGTGCATAAAAAATCCGCGCGATGATGCAGATCTGCACTCCCGCAAGTACGTGCGTAGGTGCGTTTTCACATCACACGCTACGCAGCTTGCGCGTGGCAGAGTGATAACCGCCTAAGGTTCCTGTTGATATTTTGTTGCAACGCCCTAATTTTACCACTGTTTGCTAAGATAATTTCATACCTAAAGATGGTTTTAGCTAGGTACATCGCCCCATGAAAACCGTCTGCTATAGGTTTTTCGTAATCCTGACAGGCCACCTACCTTCAAAATAAATTAAAAATTAATCGCGCCTGAGTATTTCAAGGTTCCGATATTTTTACATTTTTGAAAAATTTTACACGCTCTTCCCCGCCCTAAAATGAAAACTCGTCATAGACTTTTTTTCGTTTCAGAACCTAATCTTCACAGTGCAGGTTCCCATGGCGCGTTAATAACTGCAAATTTACCATCCGTCCCGTATAGACAAAAATATATTTTTCATCACCAAACATTGATAAAACTATACGTAGCGCCATCTATAGAGTTTAATCTGTACTTTTGGTACTGATAGAGTTATCAGGAACCATGCATGCTGTTAATTCCAATCTATTTAACTAGATGGCAGTAAATGAAGTTGAATTCATTTACTATGGAACTATGCTCATTTCATTATTTTTCTTCAATAGAAACAAAAAAAAAGAAATGTTTGCAACTTTACTATAAAACTAATAATGCTTTTACCTAACACTAGATGGCGCGCGGTCTTCAATTTCTTTAATGTTTTCTTGTCCACGAGTTTCATTTGCCCCAAATAAAATACTATTGAGAGAGAAAAAAAATTAGGTCACATTACAGGGTTTGAGCGGAAATAATTATAGCCAAACCTTCCCTTTTTCTTTCAGCCACGTAAAATAAAACAATTTACTTATTACGACAGTTCTGCTGTGATCCTAGTTCTATGCCATATCTTCAAAGTTCATGATCAGATCGCAACAATTATAATAAATAATTCTATGGGAACAACTTGGAGCATAACATTTCAACCAAAAACATTATATTCAAAATCAGTCCACAATTGACCGACATTGGTAAACATACATGAAAAAAAAAAATACGTTCAACCGAACATATAACCTCCTCGTTTTTGAAGTCGGTTAAAAAACGAGTTACTGGCACTGGGCTGAAGTTATTTTGAATTATTAATCCAGCATAATGTTGAGATATGAGCCTTTTTGGCTTTGCACCGGTCTTTTTAGGGTTCTGTCAGTTTGTCTAATACCACGCTGTATCTCATAAACTGTGATAGCTATACAGCTGAAATTTTCACTGATGATGTTTTGTGTTGCCACTATAACAACAAATGTGGGCTTGCGGACAGTGAGCAATGGGTATTTATTTATTTATTTATTGACACACCAACAGCATTACATATAGAATTTTGTAAAAATAATATTAAAAACAAGGCACTGGTACCTATGCATGCCTATTACACAAGCTGTAGGTACATCTACAGCTTACACCAAATTATTAAAAATCACCTAATAACCCTAATTATTAAACATTACCACAAAAAATTAAATATACAAAGAGGGAAAAAAAACAAAAGGTGTGTAAAATAACAGAATAAAAATTGGAAATATTTACAGCTCATACCTCCGAGACTGCTCTCCTAAACTTGGGTAGCTCGCTGTCCGACTGTCCGGTAACTGTCTGGATCTAGTCCAAGTCGTCGACGGCGCGCACTGTTCCCGCGCGCCTCAAGGAGTTGTCAGAAACGCAGGGGCCTACTGGGGTCAGGGTTATCCGAAAGGGAACTCGAGCCCCAGTATGAAGTCCCGACGTCAAGATACCTGGTTTTTTTTTTTATAATTTATGTATCTACTTTAAAACCAAATCCCGGGACTCCATATTATTATTATCCATATTATTCTAACATAAGGCAAGTACATCAAAAAAACAGTCCTACCAATTCCGATCTATAGCTACTTATAATATAACACCCCTCTTTTCCGTGGGGGATTAAAAAAGTTCTGTCCTTTTCTCATGACAATGAGAACCTGCATCTCATTAGATTCGTCTTAACTAGTTCTAAATATTTTTCATGATGACGAGGACCTGATGCTAGAACTGAGAAGTGGCTGATGGTTCCCTGCAATGCCTTCTAGTAAACACATCGAGTTTAAACTCATTAGTCTAAACATTTTTTATGATGACTACAGTATGATACTAGAATTGGGAGATGGCTAATGGAACCCTGGAATGCCTACTAGTAAATATGTCGAGTTTGTGCTCATTAGACTCGTCTTTAACCAGTTCTTTTACTTATCCTTATAAATTGTATGCGTCGGGGAAGGAAAACATCGTGAGGAAACCGGCATGTCCTAGAACCAAAAATTCAAAGACATGTGTCACCAAACCGCTCTGGGCCCGCGTGGTGTATTACGGCCCATTCCCTCTCCTAGAGAGTAGGCTTAAGTCTCAAAAGTGGTAACATTAAAAAGGCTGGTGATAATGCGTCGGGTGTTTTTTTTTTAATTTTGCTTACTTAAAAAAATCCTACCAAAACCCCCACATACCTATGAGTTCCCGTTACCATCACCGCACCGGCCCACAATACCTACCTATCTCTTTATTACCAGTATCTCACAGAAAGTCGTGCATGCGAGCTGCCAGATAACGAGGTACTCAGTGGCGGATTAAGGCAGTACGGGACAGGTAGCAAATTCGACCACGGGGCCCCCTTTTTTTGACTTCTGAAGGACACAGGTGTGGTTTTATTCAGTAAAAGTCTTAGCACGCTGTCCTAGAACGCAGTTGCCCTTTGCGTTATAGGACTGCGGGTTTCCTTTTCAGAAATTCCTCGCGGTCCCAGCTAGCGGGCATCGGCCCTACCGAGTTCCTACGGTTTGCTGATATCTTTTTGAGGAGCGCGTGGGTCAGTACATGCTATTGATGAGTGGGTCCAGTCTGAATTTTTTTTTTCTGTCTAAGCGGAACACATCTCTACCGTGTCTTCCGGGCGATCCACACAATGGTGACTTCCGGGTGCTTCTTCCGCTTACCTACCATGTCTGGTAAGGATCTGTGTTATATTATGCGGAAAGTGAGGACACCGTGTTGCCGCTCCAGCCACTCTTCAAAAAGGGGACTAACCGCCGCGATTACGGCGTGCGTGCCCAACCAAGGGATCTATTTTGTACCATAATTCTGATTCTTAATATCAGTTGCCAATATCCCAGTGTATTTTAATTCATAAAATTAAAGGGTTGGCCACACGGTTGCAAACTAGCTTCCAACCAAGGTGATCTTGGTTATAAACCAAGTGTTTGTTTTGTGTTGCGGCTACGTGGATGTAATCCAAGCGCTAAGACGTTCGGTAGATAGGAAAACACGCCTCCTAACCAAGAGCGTTGAAGGTTATGGATTACAACTGCTGTCCACACGGATTGCAAGGTCACCTTGGTTGGGACGTTGGATTACAACAATGTAGTCACCCCTTAAACCCCAAGCGAACGCATTTGCTCTGTCACTGTCTTTTTATTGTGTCTCTAATTATGGTATTCGAAAGCTTAAGATTGGGTAAGGTACGTGAAAAGAAAGGTAATGAGGGAAACCTAAAAGATTGACCACCATAACATAGCATTGTCGGCCTTATAATGTTCCCACTATTGGGAATCAGGCCTAGGAGAGGGAATAGGCTGTAAGCCACCACGCAGGCCCAGTACGGGTTGGTGGATGTCACACGTCTTTGAATTTTTGGTTCTAGGACATGCCGGTTTCCCCACGATGTTTGACCATCATATTCAATTAAACAATCAGCTGTATTCGGATTTCAATATACATACTTTGGTTACATTTTTTTTTTTTGTTTTCAAGTCCAGGATCCTCGAACGCGAGGGGCCACCGAATGCGCGGGGCCTGTAGCATTTGCTACTCTTGCTACGTGCCTAATCCGCCACTGGAGGTACCTACCAATATGGATGGCATAATGAGCAGGCTAGACCTTATGTGGCGCTGTAGTGGGAATAAAGGTGGGGTGGAGAGGGAGGGGAAGTGGAATTGTTTTGGGAGACTGTTATAATGAATTGGTTAAGTTTATTTTCTTATTTATTATTTTTTACATCGTGATACTGGCCGCGATTTTCCTATTTAGTCGCACCCGAGATAAATTTTATAATCAAAGTACACTAATATTATAATCTACATCTCCAATCTACATCAATAATATAAAGAGCTAAAGTTTGTTTTTAGGTTTATAGGAGGTAATTTCTGGAGGTACTGGTCCGATTGCTAAATTTTTTTCACCGATAGAAAGCTGCTTTATTCCTTAGTGCTAGATTTTATACACGCGGGCGAAACCGCAGTGCAGTAGAGCAGTGGTGGCCGAGTGGTAGTGGCCCCGACTTACGAGTTGTAGGTCGTGGGTTCAAACTCAGCCAGGCATTACTTTGTGTAATTTATTTCATCACCACTGCTCTCAAAACGGTGAAGGAAAACATCGAGAGGAAACCGGCATGTCCTAGAACCAAAAATTCGAAGACATGTGACATTCACCAACTCGCACTGGGCCCGCGTGGTGGATTTCGGCCCATTCCCTCTCTTAGAGAGGAGGCTTAAGTCTCAAAAGTGGGAACATTAAAAAGGCTGGTGATGATGCGTCGGGGTGTTTTTAGGGTTCCGTAGCCAAATGGCAAAAAACGGAACCCTTATAGATTCGTCATGTCTGTCTGTCTGTCTGTCTGTCTGTCTGTCTGTCTGTCTGTCTGTCCGTCCGTATGTCACAGCCACTTTTTTCCGAAACTATAGGAGCTATACTGTTGAAACTTTGAACTCCTAGAGAGGAGGCCTAAGTCCCAGCAGTGGGAATATTAAAAAAAGGCTGATGATGATGATGATGGGCGAAACCGCGGGTAAAAGCTAGTTTTTCATACAACCGCTAGAGTTTACACTCGCATTCATGAAATATAGCCTATGTCACTTAGGAATAAAGCAGCTTTCCGGGCGCTGCTAGCCGCAAATAAATGCACAGATTTGCGTACTGCCGCCTAGGCGAGTGCGAGAGTTGCGTTCACATAATTTCGGTCAGATGGTTCAAGGGACTATACGCCTTAAATCCGCAAACGCACTGCATCCGCCTCGCACACGCCTCGCGCCCACTTATACTACTAGTGACTGGACTACTTCGTTCACTAAGCATAATGGCTTCCAGGTGTCACTACGTGTGAACGTTTAAACCAAAGTGGATTTGACTAGGTTAAACAAAGTTCTAAATACATTCTTCACTACATAGTATAAAACAAAGTCGCTTTCTCTGTCCCTATGTCCCTTTGTATGCTTAAATCTTTGAAACTACGCAACGGATTTTGATGCGGTTTTTTTTAATAGATAGAGTGATTCAAGAGGAAGGTTTATATGTATAATAACATCCATTAAATAGTGGAGAAGTACTGTTATTTTTGAGGTTTCTAATGTGATGTCGTAAATAATTACATTTTTTCCGCTTACATTGCAAACGCAGGCTGAACCCTACGAGTTTTATCAAAATAATGTACTAAGTATTGTACACATTGAAAAGGTCTACAGAAAAGTCCGTGATGGTATATGTCTATCTCTTATGGATAACCCACAATAACTTTTTTTTGTCATTTACGTTTTACGACAAATGATGGCTAATTTTCGAAGCGATTTTAACCAATACAGCATTAATCCTTAACCAATTAAATACCTTGAGTACATTGTTCATTTAATATAGATCTATATGGCCCTTGACACCGTATGATTTAAGTGAATATTTTCGAAGATATTACAGATTTAAAAATTGCGGGGCGTAGCGTTTGCCGGCCGCCCGTTGCGGCAAGAGCATTGCACCCGTGCGAAGCCGGGGCGGGTCGCTAGTTAAGTATAAACAATCATCATCATCATTTCAGCCGATACAGGTCCACTGTTGGACATAGGCCTCCACCAAGCGTCGCCACATCGAACGTTCCTGTGCGTCCCGCATCCATCGGTTTCCCGCTACCTTCACCAGGTCATCCGTCCACCTTGTAGGAGGCCTTCCAACGCTGTGACTTCCGGTACGCGGTTGCCACTCCAGAACCTTTCGGCCCCAACGGCCTTCTGTTCTGCGAGCAATGTGCCCTGCTCATTGCCACTTAAGTTTGGCAATTCTTTGTGCTATGTCGTCGGCAACCTTAGTTTTCCTGTGGATATCTTGAAAATAAACAATGGAAGAAAGAAAAAGACAGCAACGGGAAGGGAGCAGAGCGAAGGCAGGGTGAGCACAGGATTGGCGCGAGGCGTGCGCGTGTAAACCTCGTTTAATGCAATTTGAGATCTATTGATGGACTGTAAGACTCAAATTCTTATTTAACAAATTTGAATGCGAGTTGGACGCGGGTGGCGTGCGCGTGTCGTGTGAACGTGCCCTTAGACAGACTTGTTTCGCAAGTGCAATACAGACTTGTCTATGCGAAGCGAAACAAGTCTGTCTAACAGCCTAAATAATTTTAATTTCGGAAGTCGATGGTTCTAATACTTTTTTTTTACATTGAAGTCGGTTGCATTTTTTTTTATATATTTTTTTTATTTTACACTTTTTAGTTATAGTACCACCACTCAAAAGTACCCCTCAACCAAACTTAAATACTACTTAGATCAGTTCGATATATCTCCTCCTTTTCTTTCAGTCGGTCATCGATTACACATAGGTATAAGTTCTCTTTATTCCGTAGTATAAACTAAAAAATTTTACATGTTATGACAGTTCTCTTCCATATCTTTGAATTTCATGATCAGATCTTAGCTATACTTCTATGGGACCAACTTCGAAGCATAAACTTTCAAATAAAAAAAAATATTTTTAGAATCAGTTCTCATTTGACCGAGATATCGGTGAACGTACATAAAAAATATATATATACATTCAGCCGAACATAGAACCTCCTCATTTTTTAATTCATTAACCTTTCAATCGTGGAAATTACAGACACAATAGAAAGACAATAGGTGCGCGAACGCCGGCGTTCGCTTGGGGTTTAAAGTCGGTTTAAAATGAAAAAAGAAGCCAAAAATAAATAAAGAAGTTAGTGGCCCTGACTGCTATGCCGAAGGTCGTGGGTTTGATTCAAATGTTTGTGTGTTGAGCACGATAATTTGTTCTGTGTCTGGGCGTAACTTATCTATATCTTCTATCTATCTATCTATATCTATATCTATACTTATAATAAAACTGTAGAGAGGTCAATTCTGTACATTGAATATATATTCAAAATTAATATTAGAGGATGACTGGTGATCGATACTGATGCCAAAAATGCAATCAGTAAATTTTTTGTCTGTCTGTCTGTCTGTCTGTCTGTCTGTCTGTATGTGTACGCATGGGTCAAAAACTACTGAAGGGATTTTAACCAAAATTGGTACGATTGTGGTCCATACTCCTGGGCAGGTTATAGGCTATTTAACATATCGCTTAGATACATAGGAGCTGAGAAGGGACGATAAATTTGAAGCAAGTCGGTTGAAAATGCGCTTTCGAGCTCCTTATCCTCGCATTCGTTGATCATACACCAAAAGTATGTATTACAAAAATAATGGTCTATAATAGATCTACAAAAAAGTCCTCAATAGTATATATCTATCTTTTATAAATTAGCCACAATAACGTGTTTAATCGTTAGGCATTTCTTCAATAATAAAATCGTACATATAATAAAATCGTCAAAACTGTACACTAAATATTTTTTTAAAGAATACTTGGGGCGTGATCTACAATCGATATCGAAAAATACAGTTTTTAGAATTTTTGTCTGTTTGTCTGTATGTATGTCCGGGCTAAACTCAAAAAGCACTGCATGGATTTACTTCAAATTTTGCATGAATATTACTAAGAGGTCGGGTCAACATATAGGCTACATATAATCACGCTATCACCTACGGGGGAGGAGCTGTGAATCTTTATTTTTCTCACGCATTCTGTGACAGCGTGTAATCTAACGATGCATATTTAAATAATGTTTTTGAGGAAGCCATGCTATTATCTAGCTTTACACTACAAAAACTACGCCATTTCAGTAACTTGGGAAGAGTAACATAGTTTAATGAATGTTAGTAGTATAAAGACAATTTTGAAAGAGCGCCATCTATGAGATTTCATAAAAATCAAATCAAGTTATATGTTAACACTTTTTGGAAACTAATAATTTAAATTTGATCATGTTGGCGAGGTTAGTAGTTAGTTATTCTTAAAATTCATAGATGGTGATGTGCATTTTCTTCATAAAAGTTGTATCGTATAGTTCGTTTTGAGAAATTCAAGTTCCAACAAAACCCTCAAAATCTTGAGCAGAGTTGAGGAAGACAATTTAAAAAAAAATGCGGTGTTAACATGGTGACATTTTTCCAGCTCTGTGAAGTCGACCAGTTTGCGAGCGTATGACGAGGTGCCTTCATATTACACGTACGACAAGCAAAGGGGTGTATTTAACCGACGTCGACGAGGAGGTGCTGTGGAAGGTTTTTCGGGAACTTTCAAGGACACCGCATTGGATATCTACCGTGCAACCGAATAATGGCAAATGCTATTTTCTGCGGTTGTTACTTCCCACTGTTCGAGGCCCGACGTCTTTCGCCTTCCAGAGGATATTTGATGGCGTGGAGTATCCCACTTACCACGCAGCCTGCGTAGCACGTCACCTTCTCGACGGTAACAAAAATTGGGATCGGTTGGTGTTTTGTGGAGTCGCGAACCCGGTAGCTTTGTGGGAGAAGTATCGCCATCATCTGTCTGAAGATTTTTTACGAGCTTTGAGGCGTGCTACTGGAGACGAAGGCGAAGTAACTGATGAACGCGTGCTGAACACCTGTCTCAGTTCATTTTTATCGGCGGCAAACCGCTGATCGAATATGGATTACCAGCTCCCCAATCATCACCGCATCAAGGCTGTGGAAATCGGGAGTATAACGCTGGGATAAATTACGATTCGGGCGAAATGACCACCATACGAAATGACCATGTCACTTTGTTCTCTTCAGAGCAAAAACAAATTTATGACACCGTCCTTGAAAGCATTGGGTAAAACCAGGGTAACATGTTTTTCTTGAATGCTTCTGGTAGAACAGGAAAAACATTTGTTACCACTGACATATTACTGTCAGGAGGCAAGCCAAAATTGCTATTAATATAGCATCGTCGAGAATCGCTGCCATACTGCTTCCGGGTGGCAAGACAGCACATGCCATGTTTAAAATTCCCATCGATTTAGAGAGCGCCGAAACGCCTGTTTGTGGTGTGTCACGTAACAGCAATAAGGGACACGTGCTCAAGGATTGCTCTTTGATCGTATGGGATGAGTGTACCATGGCCAATAGGAAGGCAGTTGAGGCCGTGGACATCCGCAGGAACGAACATTTGATGGGTGGTGTCACATTTCTGTTCAGTGGCGATTTCCGGCAAACATTTCCCGTGGTGACGCGGGTATCGAGGGCTGACGAGGTGAACGCTTCGTTGAAACGATCTTCGTTGTGGTCACGAGTTCGTAAGCTGCGCTTGACCATTAATATGAAAGCTCGGCTCGGCGGCAATGCACGTGCATTGCAAGAATTCTCCGATGTCCTTCTAAGTCTTGGCGAAGGCACTCTGACAGGTGTTGCTTCCAGAGTCTCTCGGTAGAGTGGTATCCAGCTTAGAAGAACTCATTTGCTGTGTGAACGGGGAGATCAGTCGTAACCGCACCAGCTTCTTGGGTGTGTGAGGGACAACGCCGACGCCCAAAAATGATCAGGCTGCAGCAAATAACGAATGCATTCTCTCGGAAATTGAGGGGAATGAAGTGGTCTACACCTCGATAAACACTTTTGTCGAGCAAGATGACGCCACACATTATCCCGTGGAATTCTGAACTCCCTGTCAGCAAGAAGACTTCCAGCGCATACCATCAAGCTGAAGGTCGGTGTCCCGATTATACTTCTTTGGAACCTTTCTCCTCCGAAATTGTGTAACGGGACCCGCCTTAAAGTCATCTCTCTCCACAGACACACCATTGAGGCGGGAATTCTTACGGGTTGTGGCGCAAGCGAGGCAGTATTTGTACCACACATTCCCTTCATACCTCACAACTTCCCGTTCCAGTCCAAGCGCGTATAGTTCCCCGTGAGTGTTTGCTTCGCGATGACCATCAATAAGTCGCAGGGGCAGACACTGAGGGCAGCGGGTGTCGATCTCAGGACGAGTTGCTTCTCACACGGGCAACTGTACGTTGCTTGCTCTCGCGTCACCAGTCCTGACTCTCTTTACATTTTGGCTCCTGGCAGCATAACTACCAACGTAGTTTATAGGGAAGTGTTGTAAGGTATGATACCTTTGTACGTATTTTTATTTTTTTGTGCCCTGGAATTTATTCCTGCATTATTTTCTCTATTTCCTTCAGTCACATCTTATGACTGAACTCAGCAGGATTCCCATATAACTCTTTTCACTAGCTTTGCTTGAAAAAAAAAAATATTTTAAAGCAATTTTAAAAGTTGTTTACTTAATACTATAGCGACACTGACATCTTAGGTATTTTTGGTACTGCAGTGCCTTCACGCAGACGACGTCGCGGGCAGCAGCTAGTCTATAATATGTGTGTATTTAGAAATACATAGTATGTTTATCGCCATATATTATATTATATTATATTATATTATATTATATTATATTATATTATATTATATTATATTATATTATATTATATTATATTATATTATATTATATTATATTATATTATATTATATTATATTATATTATATTATATTATATTATATTATATTATATTATATTATATTATATTATATTATATTATATTATATTATATTATATTATATTGTATTACCTTCGTTCTTCGGTAACTACCTATGTAGGTAAAAATCTTATCGGCCACCGTCACTTCAGTTAGCGATTCTTTGAAAAAAATGCCATGCATCCTCACCAACTGCAACAAGATAAAATACTTCAAGCAATAAAAGTTTTGTAATGTTCGCATTAATATTCAAATAGGGGTTGTTTTTCCATTTGTTTGTACCAAGTTCTGCGTTGCATTCTCACAGTGAGCACGATAGACTTGTGAACTACTTGAGAAGTGTTTAAAGTTCCTGTGTGCAGTTGGGGTCAGTAGGTAGACTTTGGTGCTGAGAAAAAATACATAATTATTAGTGATGTAACGAATTTTCAAATTCGCATTCGCGAATATTGGCACATTTTTGATATTCGCATTCGAATTCACAAGAAACATGCGAAGATTTGTCATTTTTTGTTAAATTGATTTTAAAGTATTGTTACTTACGTGGGTAATGAAATGACGATTTACTAACAGAGAACTTTATGCACCACCAACAATAACAAATTAGTCCAGTCAACAATAATCCGAATCGCTAATTACCGTTACACTATCGCTTAAGTCGTTAGATAAAATCACTTTACACACTTAGGGTGAGTTGCACCATTTAACTATAACGATAACAAAGCCGTTAACAGTTGTCAAATCATCGAATTGACCAATAGGCGGTTGTTTCACGGCTGGTTATGGTTTGGTTATCGTTATAGTTAAATGGTGCAACTCACTTTTAGGTAGTTAGCTCTTGTTCGCAGTCGAAATCAAAACTGACTCACATCCGGTCGGGAGCTCGTCTATTTATATGCGGAGCGAAGAAAATTCTAGATACCGTCTCAAGATCGATCCAGAACAATAGGGTCACGTTGCGGGGCCATAAATCATTATAATTGCACAATGTATAATGATATGTATAGAAGTTATAATCGGTTGACCAGACAGTAAAAGAGGTTTCTTTAAATGTCTAATCTTAACGCGAATAGGGTATAAGTGGTCGTTATTAGTAAAAAAAAAAATCTTTATTATTCATGTAACAGGAAGTTCGTAGTCTCAGTGCTCATCCAAGCTAGTTAATCACGAACATAGTCCACGCGAAGTGCTGAACTAAAATATAAGTAGATAAAACTTGATAATGACTACGACTTGTGTCTTATATTTAACGAGAAACAACTACCATACTACTACAGTAAAACAAATAAGTTACTGCAAATTGGAGTTAGTCATTAGCGACATTCACA
The DNA here is from genome assembly GCA_929112965.1 of Mythimna albipuncta. NCBI lineage: Eukaryota > Metazoa > Arthropoda > Insecta > Lepidoptera > Noctuidae > Mythimna > Mythimna albipuncta. The sequence continues at coordinate 15,374,973 of OV815982.1, read as the reverse complement.
ATTTACTTCTATACTAGTTTCTTCCAGGTGGCTGAAAGTTTTTTTACAATTGCCCTCACGGATCTTGAGCGCTGACTTCAAGTTGCGCAGAAGTCAAGTATTCGGTCTCTTTGGTGGTGAAAGAAAGAAGAAAGAAAGAAAAACAGTTTATTTACGTGAAAAAGACGCAATGTTAAAACTAGCAAACAAAACATAATATTACAGCAATTGATTGGGAAGATATGCGTCTCCTCCGCGCAAAACGGCCGAACGCTCAGCATACAGCTGGTGTGAAGTGAGACGCAGGGGCGGGGAGTATCAGTGATTGGCTCGCCGCGCCATTAGGTACGTCATAGACGTCACTCCTGATTCGTTCCCTGCGTTGTTGCATGTATCTAACAACGAAGAGGATTGGCTCGCTAATGTATGGAATGCGCAAAGCGATCCCCACTCTGACGCCGAGCGCTCAAGATCCGTTTTGGCAATTGTATGCATGGATGTATGGCCAGCGTTAGGGTAATGGAAAGGGCTATGCTCGGAGTTTCCTTGCGTGATCGAATCAGAAATGAAGATATTCGCAGGAGAACCAAGGTTACCGACATAGCACAAAGAATCAGCATATTGCTCGCAGAACGGATGGCCGATGGGGCTGAAAGGTTCTGGAACGGCGACTGTGTACCGGAAGATGCAGCGTCGGAAGGCCTCGTAGTGGACCGATGACCTGGTGAAGGTTGCGGGAATCCGATGGATGCGAGACGCACGGGACCGGTTGTTGCGGCGACACTTGGGGGAGGCCTATGTCCAACAGTGGACGTCTTTCGGCTGATATGATGATGATGATGAATACATGATGTGGATGCCTTTAACGGCTTCACACAGATTTCTGCTTAACTGTTTTTTTTTTTATTGTTGTTTATTGACATTAGTTTTTCTAAGTTAGCAATTGTTATTATAAAAAAATTGGTAACAGATTTCTATCAGGCGTTGATTGTTACTAACCAACATGATTTAGAATGTAATGACTGACAAAATTAAGCTGGTACACTGCAAGCTACATACCTGATTTATTAATTCCCAAAATTCTTACGAAGTTCCTACAATGTTATATGTGGTCCTTCGAGCCGGATAATGTACAAAAAAATGAAATAACCTTAATATTGGACTTTTAAACATGTAACAGAGATATTGTAATACATAACATGATTGAAAAGAGTGTCCATGGAGTTCCTTGCACATTCTTCTCCATAGAAATCTTCGCTTTGGAAAATGTTATTAGCAACATTTTTTAGATTAAGTAACTTCTTCTTCTTCCTCTCGCGTCGATGCTCTCTAACTATATTTTTTCTGACCAATATTTGACAACCTGATTGACTGACTTCTTGACATTTCAAAATTGCCTGTAAATTGTTTATTTGAAATGAAATGCTTTGAATCATTGGTTTTTAAAAGCCTACCTACAAATAAGCATTTATTTTCCTTTCTTTTAGAAAAAACTGGGCAAGTGCGAGTCGGACTCGCTCACTGAAGGTTCTGTGCAAACTACAATTCCCGAATGGAGTCTTCCAGATTGATTGACAGAGATTTTTCCAGATTGAATTTGTTTTTTGTGTCGTAAGTCACAATAAATTTAATGTTTTCAAATTTATTCCTATACCTGTGCTATAAGAACTTGCTTTGTGTCAAATTTCAGGATTCTGGGTCAACGGGAAGTACCCTATGAATGTCAATCTTTGAGAGTATCAAAATATACGTTTTTTTGCGACATAAACAGCCGCATCTTTTTTATTAGTTAACTTAAAAGTTTTTTTTTTTTTTCAGAGCTTGAAGAGACCGCAGACCTAAGTATATGGTTTCAATTTCAACTCGATACCTCCACGCGTTCTTGAGATAAGGGGTCTTGACAGACAGACAGACAGACGGACGTACAACAAAGTGATCCGTAAGATATAAGGGTTCTGTTTTTCCTTTTGAGGTATGGAACCCTAAAAACAGTGTAGGTAGTTAACAGTTAACATAAAACTTCAGTTTACTGTCTGTATACATCTGTTCATGCTAACGAGAGTTCGGGGTTTTTACGTTTCCAGATAACTGACAAAATAGACCCATAAAAGTACAAATGGGTCGCGCAGAATCCGAAGAGGTGAGGTTACATGCGGCTGGCTGGAGAGAAAGTTTGAGGAAAACCATTATTTTATTTAATAAGTATGTTTATTATTGTGTGTAAAGAAAGAAAGAAACAAAAGAAAGAAAGAAGAAAGAAAGAAAAATAATTTCTTTGGTACATCACAAGGCCTAAACACAATACTACACAATAAACACATCAAAAATAAAAGAAGCAAATAAAAATTAAATAAAATAAAAATATCATTGATGTCTGCCTCATGGCTGCACCAAAATAGGTCCAGTTCAGCATGAATGCCAGACAACTAGTGCCTGACGCTGGTGTACTTTCGCGCGTGTACTTTCAAGCTCGATATCCAAAAATATACCCACGATATCTTTCTAATTGTTTTTAATTGTAGGTATTTATTTCATTTCTGTTCAACATCATCATCACCATTTCAGCCAAAAGACGTCCACTGTTGGACTTAGGCTTCCCACAAAGATTTTTGTTCGTCTTCTATTAATTTGCAAAGAAAGAAAGAAAGAAAATACGTTTATTTGGCACATAGGTACACACAATGAGATAACAATTATTATACTTAGTATAGAAACTTAAACTTAAATATATTCACACCACTTTGCACTTGCTATGTTATGTCTCTCGCCACGGATTCAGAAAATGCCTAAGGCATTAAGGCCAGGTTCTACTAATTTTGAACTTTTTTAAACCTCTGGAAGTCTACAATTTATATAAAAGAAAACACTATAAAAAAATATTTTATTAAAATTAACTAATAAATTAAAAATCAAAACATGATATAAATTAGTTCGCTTGTTAAAAACAAATCGCGAAGAAACCCTCTTACGATTTCAAAAAATGTATATAAAATGTAAATGTATATAAAATGTAAATGTATATAAATGTATGTCCACGAGATTACGTCACGGAAATATTTGAAAGTCACAAAAAATAATAAAGGTGGATTTTTCAAGAGAGCCTCCGCAAAAACAAAGATCTTGAATAGTTTTTTTTTTTCAACCACTGTTACGGGGCCACGAAATCGACATAGACGATCCTGGGTAGAGCTCTTACAAAATACTTAGTGACTACAACCGGCTCTTAAGTTCGCCTTTGTACATTGTTTCATTAGTGCATAAAGTTTTAGATTATTAGATACATAATAGGAGTAAATAAGGTTTTTTTTCAAAGGCTAAAAATTATTCAAATGACATCCTCCGCCCTTAGGCGGAGCGAGAGGTTGTGTCAGACTCTTACTGACAAAAAAAACTCACTCCACTCCACTTGCCGTTCATACCGGGGCGGAGCCACCCTTTTGGAAACAGACTCTAGCGGCAGTAGGCTTCGACCTAGCTGGGGTAAAAAAGGGTATTCATTATTCTAGGTACATGTTGAAGATACCTATCGATACAGAAGAACAAAGCTACCTGCTTAATCTTCACCTAACCATACCAACTCGTGTAGACGATTAGCGGCAGCGACTTCTCTCACCGGGGCTTTGTTCGGAGCGAGGACGAATGGCAAGCGGCAGCCTCCTTCCGCGAAGCAGTAACGCTAGCAAAAAAGGTGGCCACACACGTAAGGGAACGGACGTCCTCACGCCACACCCGCCGAGACCTCAAACCTGATTTCCAGCCACCGTAGGCGTGTCTAGCTAAAAGAAAGAAAGAAAAGAAAGAAAACTCACCGCGCACCTTGCTTTTTCTCGAGCTGATGATAAACACTTGGTAGCTCGCCGTCAGGCTATCCGATAACCGTCCGGACCAAGCTCAAGTCGTTGACGGCGCGTAGTGTTCCACACGCGCCTCAAGAAGATGGCAGCAATACCGTAGGGGCCCAGCAGGGTTAAAGCCTACCGGGCCTTGGTTGAGGCCAAGGTCCGGAGCGAGGAGGAGTGGCAGGCAGTCGCCGACTTCTGCAAAGCAGTAATGCTCGCAAAGGAGGAGGCCGAATGCATCAGGCAACCTCCGCTCTTGGGCGGAGCGGGAGATAGTGTCAGACTCTTACTGGCTAAAAGACCCACCCTGTTTCTTCTAGCCTTCTTACCGGGGCTCGTGTGGGATTCCGGATAACCCTGGCTCCAGTAGGCCTTGATCCGGCTGGGTCCCTGCTCTTGCTGACAACTCCTTGAGGCGCGCGGGAAGAGTGCGCGCCGTCGACGACTTGGGCTTGGTCCGGACAGTTACCGGACGGTCGGACAGCGAGCTACCCATTGCTCACTGTCCGCAAGCCTGTGCCTACGGTGGCCGGAAATCGGGATCAGAATCTTACTTAGTTTTGAACTCATAGAAATTCTGATCTGTATTTGAATAAAATTTATTGTCGAGAAGTAGTAGCTATTCGGTCATCGTGAAACAGGCGCATTACATTTGGACAGGCCTGTTGGTCTAGTGGTTAGTGACCCTGACTGCCATGCCGGAGGTCGTGGGTTCGATTCCCACCCAGGACAAATGTTTGTGTGATGAGCACGATCATTTGTTCTGTGTCTGGGTGTAATTTATCTACAATATGTATGTATTTAGAAATATATAAGTATGTTTATCAGTTGTCTAGTACCCATAACACAAGCTCTGCTTAGCTTGGGACTAGACAGCGCTGTGTGATAGTCGTGAAATATTATTATTTATATTATTATTATTATTTTAAAGAACACCTATCGATCTTCAACTGTCCGACCCAAATTCCATATAAGCCCGTTTAAACTCTTTTATTTTCCTGTCCTGGGTTGCGAAACACCGCGGTTTAAGACTTGAAAAGGTAGTATTTTTTGTTCGTTCAATCATTGGTTTGGTTTTTTTGACGTCTGTAATATCTTCACCTGGTTAATAGTTGACCTCATAGAAATATATAAAACTGTTGACCTATATTGCAGTGTGAGTTTTAAGTACCACATTTTATAATATTTTAAGCTATTGCATAGCTTCTATCGCGGGCCTTGAGCGTGGAGACCGAATCCAGAAATTCCGTAACGAAAATAACCTAACACCCCCCACTCATTTGTTTTGTTATCGGTCTCAAAAAGTGTAACTTCAATTAATATCAAAGAAAAAAAAAACAAAGGAAAAAAAAAATATTGCACGCAAGCCCGCGCCTACGAGGTGGCCGGAAGTCGGGATCGGAATCCCGGCGGCGCGGCGGCTGGGGCGCTGCGAGCGCCGCTGTTGCCTGATGCGGGCGCCGTTCGGCCTCCTCCTTTGACCCATAACCTGGTTGGCCCCTACGGTATTGCTGACATATCTTTGAACCGCGCATGGAAAACTTACACCGTCCATCGACGGGCTCTGTTAGAACGGTTACCGGACAGCCGGACGGCTAGACGTCGAGCTACCCATTGCTCGTTGACTGCAATTTTCTGCTAATTTAACTTTCAAATTTCCTGATATTCCTGATGAAAAAGATTCAACAATGAAGTTTATACCGTGAGGTACCTTCGACGTAAGCGGACTGGAACATTTTTTTTTCTTTTCATCAGATTATAATTTAGATGTATTCAAGGCTAGAGTGAATAGGCTCTTAATAAACTACTGCGCTTCACTATCAACGGTTGCATCGCCGCTTACCATCAGGCGGGATCGCTGTCAAGCAATTTCACATCAATAAAAAAAGAAAATCTTCGCCATTGACCCAGAGCTACGGTATGATAAGAATTTTTTCGAAGATTTGTTATAAATTAACATAGATATTCCATTGTGTTTGAAGTATCTAAAGAAAGAAATTCCTTAACCTACATTCTTGTTTTTGAGGTCAAAAAGAAGTTCCGCGAACAAATTTTTGATAAAATACCTATCTTCAGAACACAAAAGTAAAGTTTTAAGACATTTTGAATGTGTCTTTTGTTGTCTTCAGATATTTATGAGAAATGGAAATGAACCGCAACCTAAAAAGAGGCTGTATTCAAAGTTTTTTTGGACCGATTTTAACTTAATATTTTTTCTACCCATATTATTCCTCTCCTTCATGGGCTATCGAAAGACCAAGCCCAAGTCGTTGACGGCGCGCGCTGTTCCCGCGCGCCTCAAGGAGTTGTCAGCAACAGGACCCAGCCGGGTCGAAGCCTACTGGGGCCAGGGTTATCCGAAAAGGCGCTCGAGCCCCGGTATGAAGGCTTGAAGGAACGGGATGGGTTTTTTGGGGTCAGTAAGAGTCTGACACTATCTCCCGCTACGCCCAAGAGCGGGGGTTGTCATAAGATGATTTTTCCCATCGGAAAAGAAAATGGCCTATCGAAAAATATAAACGTAAAAAAGGCATATTCTGACACTTTTATTGCCTAGTTAATAACTAATAATAATTATAACTAACTAACAATAATAATAGATTAAGTATGTAAAAGAAAAACCACACAAAAATATATACCTACCTACATAAGCCACTAAAATAAAAAGATATTAAAAAATACAAAAACAAAAACACAAAAAATACACGCCCACACTTATAATAAAATTAAACAGGTCTAACAAAAATACAACTACATAAAATACAAAAAAAAAAATTGACGGAGTATTGGATTTCCAGTGTAACAAAAAAAGACTTTAATTTTAAAAATGAGTCGCCATTTTCACAGTAAACTCATCAATGTAGACTGTGAAGAGTCGATAATATCCCGTTCAGTTAATCCAGATCTATGTAAAGTGTTTGCAGCTCGCAATCCGTCCGAAATGCGGAAATATTCTACGAATACTTTCTTGATTTGAGTTATAGTCTGTCTCTTGTCTACTTTTCATAAGGTTCTTCTGTTAGTAAACAATTATTTCATCTCTTATTCCACCTTGATTATTGAACCAGTGTTGACTACATCAAATTTCATTAAATCCTAATAATTACCCAAGTCGTTTAACTTATTAGCCAGACTCTATGAACATAGAAATATAAAAAAATCAATTCAATTCATTTATTCATTTGTAAACATAGGTCATTAAGGTCTTAAATAACATTAATACTCCTTTCTGATATGTAGAGTGCGTCTCGCATACTTCGGAACGGTCTATATGGCGTCACTTTGAGGAGGTCTATGTCCAATGTTGGACATTTTTTGGTTGAAGTGATGGTGAGGGTGATGATATCTCATCATCATCATCATCATCAGCCTTTTTAATGTTCCCACTGCTGGGACTCACGCCTCCTCCCTAGGAGAGGGAATGGGCCGTATTCCAACACGCGTGCCCAGTGCAGGTTGGTGAATGTCACATGTCTACGAATTTTTGGTTCTAGGGCCCGTATAAATAAACGATGCTCAACTCCATCCTCAAGTGTGATATCATTTGATCCCCTATTATACGATGACAGAAGCTCAAGATCTTTGCTAATTAATAAACACAAGAGTACAGGATCTCAATTACCAAGATCAGCTCCTCAATGCGTACTCAAGCTTTGCTTACGTTAACGATTACCTACGTCATATTGGCCGAAGTTTAAAATAAAATGCCTTTTAATGGGAATATAAAAATATCGAATCTTGATCAAATCTGTATTTTTTTTTATTTACTTGGCAATCCAAAAGGATTTGAAGAATTTCTTACATAAATTTTTGATAAACGATATCGCAAAGGCCATAAAATAGCATAATAGTGCTCTCTATTTACTCGTAATACCTAATTAATTCGACTCAAAATATTTACAAACTCCATGTTTCGCGCTACGATAATCACAACCTCAAGTCCCGGTCGGTCTACACTCATGATCTGGCAGCTCAAGTACAGAGATTGTTGTAAATTTAAGTTTTAAGTTTCGTTTATTAATCAGACAACACTCGGCTGATGCCGTAAACCTAAGCTGAGCTTCAGCTCGAACTTGAGCTTGAGCTTAAGCTTGTGAATCTCGTTTATTAATACGATCAAGACCTCAAGCTTGGTAATAAGTACGAGATCTTGGGCTGAGGAACGTTTATTAATACGGGCCTAGGACATGCCGGTTTCCTCACGATATTTTCCTTTACCGTTATGAGAGCAGTGGTGATGAAATAAATTACACAAAGTAATGCGCCTGGCTTGTTTCGAACCCGAAACCTACAGCTCGTAAGTCGGGGCCATTACCACTCGGCCATCACTGCTCATTGATGATATCTATAACTATAGAATCTATGGATTGATAAGGTACGCAACGAATACATCAGAGGCTCCTTCAAAGTTGCACCCATAGCAGATTAGTTGTCAGAGAAACGTATGCGCTGGTTCGGACATGTCATGAGAAGGGACGAAGAGTTCATCGTAAAGAAGGCCTTAGCGATCCCGGAAAGGAAAAAAGGAAGAGGGCGCCCTCTAGCTACGTGGTGGACAACCGTGTCCAAAGATCTGGAACGGGCTCAGCTGGACGCACAGACAACCCAGGATAGACTATCCTGGCGCCTAAAGACGAGGAGAGCCGACTCCAAATAAAAGGATAAGGCAAGGAAGAAGAAGAAGAAGAAGAGAATCTATGGATCAATGTATCTATGTTGGCGATGATATCAGTTATCATTGCCATCATAATCACTTCAATCATAACCATGAACAACTAGCGACTGCCAGTGGCTCCGCCCGAGTTATAGTTGAAATTTTTTCCAAAGAAACCTCCGGGAACTACCGGGATAAAAAATATCATATGTACTAGTGGTAGGTTATCTCAGATTGTTTCATTCTTATTTCAGTGTGGGTAAGAGATGGCGCTAGACCACCTGTATGTATAGCTCTGTCCCTTATCCACGCTGGAATAAGAATAAAAAATCTTACTTTGAACACCATAGAACTTGATCTGCTGTTCTATATTTCCTGGAACAAGTTTTGTAAAAATTTCGAGTAAATCACAGAATTACCGACAGCTAACAGAGTATTCAGACGTTATCTCTCTTTTTTCGCGTTGCCTCTTAGTCAAACATCGCATTGGATTGCGTTAGATGAAGTAACAAGCTTTTAAGCCATGGTCGATGTTGACGATAGGCGGGTGGGAAAGAAGCCTCTTAAGGTCCTACTATTTCCAGTTTCCTACCAGTACTAATAAACGGTAATTACATAAACCTCACTAAGGCTGCCATTAGACGGATTGCATCGCAGCAACCGTGCGCAGTCGATATATTTAACTGCATGCAGTTATCTACAGTCGTATCTGCCTTTGTGCAGTTGACGCCACGTATCAAGCCCAGGAGCTAAGTATAAGATTTGATCTTTAAGAACCTCAAAATAAAGATGACATTGATCGCATAATGCCAATGTGCATTCGACGCGATTTGACTTGACTAATTATATAATAAAACTGCACATTAACTGTATGCGGTTAGCGATGGACAGCGTCCGTCGAGACTACACGACTGTAGCCGACTGCATAAAGTTGAAGTCATGACTGTTTGCAGTTAATATTATTATCAACTTCACACAACTACAGCCGATCGCGTGAAGTTGATATCATGATTGTACGAAGTCGAACATACTAACAGCATGCAGTTGAATATATCGACTGCATGCGGTCGCTTCGGTGCATACCGTCTGATGGCAGCCTAATCTTACCAGAAACATAATCCGGCGCCATCTTTATCTAATTACAATCACATTAAAATAAAGACTCTTATAATTACGGAGGTACTGAGGAAGCCATATCGCGTGACAAAATATAGGGGTAGGTCTAATGTCATGGATAAAATGAGGACACGCTAACACTTTATATTGGTGACAAGGTTGAGCGTTTTCAGATGTTTTTGGATGTAATAAATATACTTTTAACTTTTTCACTTATAAAGTACTAACTATTGCCCGCAGCTTCGTCTGAGTAAATAAAATATAGCCTATGTCACTCAGGAATAAAGCAGCTTTCTGACGGTTAAAATATTTTAGCAATAGGACGAATACTTTCAGAGATTGATGCAGAAGAGGCAAAGTGCTTTATTTGCCAGAAACATGGTAATGAGGATGTTGAATACAGTACATAAGTTCTACATGTTTCACCAATGATTGGTATACAAATATTAGGTAGTATAATAAAATTGTCATTTAAAATTATTAAACATTAATTGAACATTATTTAAACATCCTACAACATTAAAAAACCGGCCAAGTGCGAGTCGGACTCGCCCATGAAGGGTTCCGTAGCAGCAAGTAACATAATATAAAAGTTCTTGTAATGTGTTGTAACTTTGATCGATGTTTTAATAATAGTGTATTTTTTTCGATTTATGACGCATTAAAAAAAAACTACTTACTAGATTTCGTTCAAACCAATTTGCGTTGGTAGTTTTTATAGTAATGTACAACATATATTTTTTTTAGTTTTATCATTCTCTTATTTTAGAAGTTAGAGGAGGGGGATACACATTTTACCACTTTGGAAGTGTCTCTCGCGCAAACTATTCAGTTTAGGAAAAAATGATATTAGAAACCTCAGTATCAATTTTGAAGACCTATCCATAGATACCCCACACGTATGGGTTTGATGAAAAAAAAAAAATTGAGTTTCAGTTCTAAGTATGAGGACCCCCAAAATTTTTTGCTTTTTTTCTATTTTTGTGTGAAAATCTTAATGCGGTTCACAGAATACATCTACTTACAAAGTTTCAACAGTATAGCTCTTATAGTTCCGGAAAAAAGTGGCTGTGACATACGGACGGACAGACAGACAGACAGACAGACAGACATGACGAATCTATAAGGGTTCCGTTTTTTTGCCATTTGGCTACGGAACCCTAAAAAAGACCACAATTGAATAAAATATCATTTTGCATTTTTAACATGTCTCAATTAGATATAATTATATTGTGTCGCTTAGTTACATTTTCTTTCTAGGTCATTTATCATAGCATTTGTCCAACAGCCATTCGCGTAATCTCATTTTAAATAATCTCATTAATTGCAATTCTCTTATAGATTTTGGTAGTCGATTGAGAAGCAAGCCAAGAAGATTATCGGCAATGACGTACTTGTCAAGTCAAACCTTCAAGTCTTGAGCATCGACGCCGAGGCAGCTAGCCTGACGATTTTTTATCGTTTACATTTCGGGAAGGTTGCAAATTTTCACAGATAGTGTATTTCAGTTGTCACTGTAACAGCAAATAGTAAAAATATAACAAAAATATTTAAAGAGAGGGCTCCTATGCAACAAACGTGTCTTTTTTTTTGCTGCTTTTTGCTCGATATTATATTGTAGTACGGAATCTATTTTTTTTTTATTATGGGAAAATCATTTAATGACCACCCCCGCTCTTGGGCGGAGCGGGAGATAGTGTCAGACTCTTACTGATTAAAAACCCATCCCGTTCCTTCAAGCCTTCATACCGGGGCTCGAGCTATCTTTCGAAACTTATGCCCCAGTAAGCTTCGACCCAGCTGGGCTGCTGTTACTGACAACTCCTTGAGGCGCGCGGGAACAGTGCGCGCCGTCGACGACTTGGACTCGGTCCGGACAGTTAGCGAACGGTCGGACAGCGAGCTACCCATTGCTCGCCGTACACAAGCCCGCGCCTACACGGAATCTTTCATGTGCGAGTCCGACTCTCATGTGGCCAGTGAAAGTCGTTGGCCCTGAAAAGAAAGTATAATATAATCTACAGATATCTGCAACTATAGATGTGTCTGCAACGTTACAAACCTTCGAAAGGTTTCACTTGTTTTTTTTAATGATACTTAGATAAAAACTAGTGCTTGACTGCGTTCCTACCTGATGGTAAGCAGTGATGCAATCATTGATGTTAATTGTAAAGCAGTGTGGTTCTGGAGTGGCGACCTCGGCTGGTCAGGGTCGCGGGAATCTGATAGATGCGTGACTCACAGGACCGGTCATTGTGGCGACGCTTGGGGGAGGCATAAATCCAACAGTGGACGTCTTTCGGCGGATATGATGATGAAAGCATCTAGAATCTTTGGACGAAATTTTCTATAAAAATATTGAGCACTACAAAAAATAACTACTCAACGTCAAAAATAAGTTTTCATATTTAATTAAAATAATTGTCTTCAGAAGTAAAAAAACAGAGACAAAACCGCGTTTGCATTATTATCTTTTTAATTAGAGGTTTAAGCTTCAATTATGTATATTATTCCAGTTTCTTCGAATTCATTAGTGCATGTTATATTTGAAGCTTGTCATTGCACGATATACTAATTATCACAAACAAGACACACAAAAACAAAATAGAATCAACTAAATATTATCTAAGTACAATTGCCATCTCGGATCTTAAACACTTGCGCAGAAGTCAAAAATTCGGTCTCTTTAGTGGTGCGAAGAGCGACGTGGAGGCGGGGAGTGTCAGTGATTGGCTGGCCCCGCCATCGCGTCATAGACGTCACTCCTCATTCGTTCACTGCGTCGCTGCATGTAACTAACAACAAAGACGATTGGCTCGCCAATGTATGGAATGCGCAAAGTGATCCCCACTCTGACGCCGAGCGTTCAAGATCCGTGATGGCAACTGTGTACCTAGTCTGTCTAAAAAGTCATAAGTACGACTTGGGTAATTGTTACAGTAAAATGAAATCAGATGTAGTCAACACTCGTTCAATAATCTAGGCTGTTTAAGAGATCATGATCATTGTTTACTAATAGAAGAACCTTATTCAATAAAAAGTATCGAATAAAAGTATTTTTAAAATGATTAAATATTAAACAAAATTACCGAGTTGTTTGACTTTTTAGACAGACTATAAGTACCTACAAATTAAAAAAATAACTCAAACCTAAATCAAAACCTTCGATCCAATTGACAACCTAGACTGAACTGTAAAAAATGACTGGAGCTCCATCCCTGTTTTTTCGCTGGCACGCCTGACATTTCAACACGTCATGGCCCTTGGTTTCCGCACTTAGTCATTTCATTTAACAATATACATTGAGTCTAAATGTGAAAATGACAAAAGAAAAATAATAGTAAATAATTAATAATCGCTAAAACACTTCCAATAAAATCAATTAATCAATAAAATTTTATAATAATCAGTCCTCGGTCACAAAATAGATAAGGTACAGAAGTCAATCTACATACAAAGCGCGCTCGAGCAACGCACAAATAGACACCGCTCACGGACACGATATCTCGGAGCGTCTCGGCCCGCTCGTCGAACAGTTCCGGCTCAAACGCTCATAAGTGTGCGTCCACCGAGCGTAAGTATAAAAAGTGAAGTACATACATGAGATTATCTTCTGTACCTTCGGTGGACGGCGGCGGCGGCGGCTTTCATTTCAACTAATACGGTACAGGGTAACATCCATAGATATAATTATATTTCTATGGTAATATATAGAAATATAAAAACCGGCCAAGAGCATGTCGGGCCACGCTCAGTGTAGGGTTCCGTAGTTTCCCGTCCATCACAATAAGTGTACCCACTTATGAGGTTAAAAAAATGCTTGTATATACACTTATATAAACTTAGTCCAGAAATTATTTTGTAGAACACTTTTGTCTTTTTTGTACAAAAACTGTTCTTTACATCAAGTTCAAAATAATTTTCCTAGAAAGTCCTTATAAAGTTCTGCTTTTCAGATTTTTTTCATAGTTTCTAAACATATGGATCAAAAGTTAGAGGGACACATTGTTTTTTACTTTTGGAGCGATTATTTCCGAAATTATTGACATTATAAAAAAATGATTTTAGTAAACCCCTATTCATTTTTAAATACCTATCCAACGATATATCACACGTTATTAATTTAAAAAAAATCACTTCCCACTTTACATATAGGGTAACCCATCCTAATAAAACATTTTTTTCCAATTTTTATTTGACCACTTTATCGGCGTGTTTGATATACATATTGGTGCCAAATTTCAGCTTTCTAGTGCTAACGGTCACAGAGATTAAGCGAGGACGGACAGACAGACAGACATGGCGAAACTATAAGGGTTCCTAGTTGACTACGGAACCCTAAAAACAGGTAACATCGCTGTTGTTTCGAAATATGCCCAAAACAAACACGTCTTTTTATCGATCTATTTAAATAAATAAATGATGTCACCATCAATACCACTAGGTACCTACCACCATGACATTTAGAAAACTAATTTGAACATAACAAATTACAAGTTGACGATAGCTAATTATGTTTCAACACGGAACGCGATAATTATACTTATTGTCACAATCTTCACGCTCTGTTACTTTGTACGTAAGTAAAAGTATAGCTCAAAAATGAAATCTAGAAATGGTCTCTACGTTATCTATGGTCAGGTATCTCCCCTGAGTTTGTTTTGGTGTAGTCAGCAAGAAAACACCGGCCTCATCTAGCATTAATTGACGGAAAAAAAAAATTTGACGTGTAAAAGTGTTTTTATAAAACCTACTTGCAAAATAAAGATCATTTTCATTACTCATACTCTGAAAGTAGGTCTGAAGTTGCCTGAGGAGCGGGCTGAAAGTGATACTTTTCATCCCTAGGGAGTTTTACTTTACAACTGACAGCTGACAAATTATAAAAAAAAAAACTAGTTCTATCTTCACATTTCTATTGAACCATGTTCCAATTTTCCATACAGCCAGTCAATCACAGCACGATATAAAATTGAAATAACTTAAAGACAAGTATTAATTAAATAATGTTATTGATTTATTTGTTCAACTATTTCTTTAAAATACTTTATTTTTAAAAGATTACAATTAATTTCAAATTTTTCATTAATGAGGCTGAATAGCTGCATGGCCGCCCGCAGAAAAAAAAACAAAATGGCGGGAAAGTGGCAATCAGTCGTTGGTTTTTTCGAGTTTTGTTTACATTTCCGTACAACAGAGATTTGTATTAACACGTTATGTTTATCAGATTAAAATAGTGATTTAACGCCTAATTTCCTAAGAGAAGAGGCTAAAGCAGTAGTGGAATACCTTTACCGCCTAAATCAGAAGAAAGATACCTACTTAAAATCATAGGTACGACGACTCAGGTTTTACAAACTTTTTATTTTATTTTTAGTTTCCTCGTATTCGTAATGAAAAGCACAGTGTTTACCTCGGGGTGAAAGTAACCCATTTAACCCCTCGAATTAGCGACCTCGCTTCGCTCGCCCGCCAACTCCTTCTCGGGACGAAATGAGTTACTTTCACCCCTAGTGTAACAATGTACTATTATCATTTATCGTTTTTTTTTTCATTGTGTGTACTCTAACACCGACGGGTCGGCGATTTATTTTCTTCTTCATTTCAGCCAAAAGATGTCCACTGTTGGACACAGGATTTCCCAAGTGTCGCCAGAACGGACGGTTATGTGCGTTCATCTGATTTCCACTTTGTGTGAAGCCTTTCAACGCTGCTTACGGTACGCAGTCGCCACTCCAAAACCTATCGGACCCAATGACCATGTGTTCTGCGAGCAATATGTCCTGTTCACTTCCACTTAAGTTTGGCGATTCTTTGGACTATTGTAACCATGGTTACTGACGTAAACCATGGTCTTAGCCTTGTGTGATACATGGTCATTGCTAACTATCATAACAGGCGAGAGAGTGGTCAAGCGAGCTTGAAAAGCTGTCAGCAAAACCCAGCAGGGCCAAAGCCTATGAAGCCATGACTTTTGAAACGAAAACTCATGGTCCTGGATCACAAAGGGCAAAGAAGCAATATTTTAGATGATTTCCCACCTTAAAATCTATCATCACCATCATTTCAGCCGAAACTCCGTCCACTGTTGGACATAGGCCTCCCCCAAGCGTCGCCACAACGATATAATAAATCTGTACAAGTTTTTAGTTGGGCGCGCATCACGTAAAATGTACGAAATCGATGTAGATAACTTTCATAGATTAAAATTGTGTGTAATTTGATGTAGAAAGAAAGAAAAGAAAGAAAGAAAAGAAAGAAAAAAGAAAAGAAAGAAATAAATAAAGAAAGAAAATGAGTTTATATTACTTAGGCTTTGTTCCATCACAGTCGGTTGAATACATCGAAAGATACACTACATTCACTGACTTTTAGGCGGTATGAATTTCGCTGGGTCTGTTAGTAAAAAAATAAAAAAATATTTTTTTATAAAATTATGAATACTATCTTAAGCGACAAAGGACTAAAATGTAATTCAGAAGCTAAGCTAATCTCGGCTATTACAGTTTAAAACTAGTACAGAAAACTTTATAATCGTTCCCTAGACAAAGTTTATATTTATTCTAACATTTGACGCTAATTAGAATTTGCCGTGTTCTGCCGCGATTAACCGTAATGTGGTAGACAAAGTTTTTTAGCGCTAAATTTAGATTGAACTAAAGAATATTTGGTTTGTAAATGTGTCGAATTCATGTGGTTCGTGGCTTAAAAATGCCTCTCGATTCGATCGGTCAAACTATTATCCTAACTAACATTATAAATGTGAAAGTGTGGATGTTTGTTACTTAATCTCGCAAAAACAACTGAACGGATTTGGATATTTGGCATGCATATAGCCTTTGACATGGAAAAGAACTTAAGCTACGTTTTATCCCGATTGCTTAAGTACCTAATGCTACGCGGGCGAAACCGCGGGCAAGGAGGGCGGGAGTAGTTATTAAGGCGTATAGTCCCTTGAACCATCTGACCGAAATTATGTGAACGCAACTCTCGCAGTCGCCTAGGCGGCAGTACGCAAATCTGTGCATTTATTTGCGGCCAGCAACGCCCGGAAGGCGTTTTTAATCCATTTTCTCTGCGAGATATTGATTGATTTACATATGCAATGTTCACTTTGAAGAATATTTAACCACCCATTTTTATGTGTAAAAATGTTTCTAAAGGTCCAAGCCGTTTCGGAGGAGTAGAGAAAAGTTGCGAAATTGCTAAATATATATTTTTAGACAAAAGTATTAATAGCACGAAAAAATCAAATGTTGATAATGTTGTTCGTGAATCTATAATAAACAAATATTTTTCAAATCTATTAACCTGGCCGTTACCGAGGAGTAGGCTTCAGAAAGTCACTGTTTTATGGCCCTTTTCGGGCGCTTGAGAAGTTTGGCGATTTGATTGACGTTCTGCAAATAAAATAGAAAAAAATATAAGCCAGACATGTTTTGCTGGCAAAGTTGGCAGCAAGAATAGAACTTTTCTATATAGATTATTATCTAACCAGAACTCAATAAATAACACTAACATGGTCTTTTAAAGATATTTTTGTCGACCTGTGTGTGTTTCCAAATCAAGGACGAACCTCCAAAACAAAATTACGACGTATTGAGTTCCTCGAGTTTGAATCTTATTTTAAAAAGAATAGGGTTGTAGTAAATGCATACTGAAATTGGCATTCATAAGGACTTGACATGATATTATTTTGTGTGATTTAGTGTATGGGTTTATATTTATAGGGGTTTCATAAGTTGGTGTAGACAAAAGCCAAGGAAGTTGGTGGTTAGACCTATTTTATTTAGAAATCAAGCAAAACTATAATAGTTTATAGGGTTCCGTAGTCAACTAGGAACCCTTATAGTTTCGCCATGTCTGTCTGTCCGTCCTCGCTTAATCTCTGTGACCGTTAGCACTAGAAAAACGGAATTTGGTACCAATATGTATATCAATCACGCCGACAAAGTGGTAAAATAAAAATTGGAAAAAAATGTTTTATTAGGGTAGCCCCCCTATATGTAAAGTGGGAAGTGATTTTTTTTTTAATTTCAACCCTAACGTGTGATATATCGTTGGATAGGTATTTAAAAATGAATAGGGGTTTACTAAAATCATTTTTTGATAATGTCAACAACTTCGGAAATAATCGCTCCAAAAGTAAAAAACAATGTGTGTGTCCCCCTCTAACTTTTGAACCATAAGTTCAGAAAATATGAAAAAAATCTGAAAAGTAGAGCTTTATAAGGACTTTCTAGGAAAATTATTTTAAACTTGATGGAAAGAACAGTTTTTGTACAAAAAAGACAAAAGGGTTCTACAAAATAATTTCTGGACTAAGTTTGTAGTATAATCGTATATGCAAGCATTTTTTTTAAACTCATTAGTGGGTACACTTATTGTGATGGACGGGAAACTACGGAACCCTACACTGAGCGTGGCCCGACACGCTCTTGGCCGGTTTTTTTTTTTTTATTGGATAGGCTCGCGTTGGATTTCTATCTCGCATGATGGTAAGTGGTAAAGGATGAACGATGATGCCATTATAGCTTATAAGTAACTTTATTGAATACTAGCTTTTGCCCGTATCTTCGCCCGGGTACATAAAATACCCTATGAGACTCAGTTTTATAGCAGCTTTCTATCGGTGAAAGCAATTTTAGCAATCGGACCAATACTTTCTGAGATTACCTCCTACAAACAAAAAAAAAACAAAAAAAGAAAAAACTTTACCTCTTTATTATATTGGTGTGACGTAGAAAAAAAAATTTTTTTTTCAGGTTTCTGGGTCAACGGCAAGTACCCTATGGATTTTGATTTCCTCGAGAGTTTCGAAATGTAATTTTTTTGCCACATAAACCGAAGTATCTTTTTTTCTCGTTAACATAACTTTGGTTTAAGTCAAGAGTGAATAGGTTTCTTCTAGGTAAGCGCGTTCCATCGTCGACTGCATCGTTGCTTTCCATTAGCTGAGATAGCGATCAAGCGCGAACCTATCAACATAAAAATAAAAAGAAACTTACAAGTTTGATTTTTTTTAGATCTTCAGACCTAAGTTTATGGTTTTAATTTCAACACGATACATCCACGCTTTCCCGAGATTAAAGGGTCTTGACAGACAAACGGACGGACGGACGGACAATATAAATATATTTATAAAGGTTCCGCTTTTTCTTTTTTAAGGTAAGGAACCCTAAAATTGGCCAAATCTTTGCCAAACCCAACCCCAAAGTCAAAATTTGACACACAATATTAGCTCAAGGTCAACAAATTCGTCACTCCACACCTTGTTTTCACTAGCTCATGTAATGGCGTTACCTACCCTCATAAAACAGTGACATAATTATCTAAACGATTCGCCAGGTCACGGCACAGTTAGCTGGTGAGGTCGGATGAAATTATAGTATAGTTTTTTATGGTTTAGTGAGGTCGTTTCGTATCACACCTGTATAATAATCAAAATCAAAAATATTTCATTTCACATAGGCCTACATGGGCACTTATAAAACGTCAGAAGCTAGTGCACGGTTCCAAATTGGTCGTTTCCTATGGAGAAGAACCGGCAAGAAACTCCATGGTTATTCTTTTAAAAAAGTGGTTGTTTTTACAATATTGATAGATATTATGTAATAATAACCAATCCCCATCGCCGTATCTCTACGTTAACATCGTGGTGGGGCTTGTGCGCTCCAGTGAACCCTAAGTCTGTGTCGGTAGCGCTTACTTTGCCGTAACATGCCTAGAGTGAGGGGCCAGACCAAGAGAGGTAGAATCTGCAGGGCAGTTTTGTGGCGAACTGTTGGGCATTAGCGACCCCACGGACCCAATCTCCCGTAAGAATTCTTGTTCTTCATCTCCGGCTTGCCTTTATTGGCCGGCCGTAGTGAATACTGAGGAGGAACAGAGCTCCCACCTCTCTCTTGCCTTTATCGTCTGGCTTGAGTGGAGATTCACAAGAGCCAATGCGCTCGAGAGAAGGATGTATAATCCAGTAAGGTGCTGGTAAGGATCTATATCGTACTTCCGGGTTAGTCCTCTCCACTCCTCTCTCACTCCCAGTGACGTAGCAACAAGAGGGCAATATATCCCAGTACATTGGGATATATTACCCTCTTGTTGCTACGTCACTTCGTGCTAGCGACAGTTTCGGGGGCCCATTTGTTGAGTGTGCAAGTCACCCCCCTTTTTTTTTTTTTTTTTTTTTTTATGGTGGGAAAAAATCATGCATTGACATCCCCGGCTCTTGGGCGGAGCGGGAGATAGTGTCACCCCCTGACTTTTTATCGATGGAAATTACAAACATTGTTCAGGCAGGGGCCATAGTCTTAACATAGTTCCTAGTAACCAGCCCACTTAAGACTCCAAAAATCGTAGCCTTATACTAGTTTTCCACATGGTGCAATAGTTTCCCTTCAACCGGGGGTTGTCCTTGGATGCACTAGCAAAGCGCATACAGGGATAATCACCACTTGGTTCAACGTCCCATTAAAAGCATCTAAAAGGGCCTCTGCGGTTGGTTTCGGCTCCTCGAATGCCTTCCAAAGGTCCAGGACGACGTACAAACTACCTACAGGTCATTCCTGTAGGTAGTTTGTAAGCAACGCCGACTTTCGTCGGTTTATATGTTTTTTTGTTGTGTTTATCCGGGCTTTGTTTTACGGTTTAATAATTACAGAACAGATGAAAGAGGTTACAATGGCCTCGAGGGCGGGGCAGGCGTGCCACAAAGTAGGGCAATGCTCATAGTTCAACTACCAATAGCTAACTTACGATCTAAGGCTGCGTGGTATGTTAGTTGCGTACCTAATGCGCGTTCGTATTGATTTATTGCCTGTAGTGGTGGAGTTAATTATAATTAAACGAAATTAATTTCTTTAAGAAAACGCCAGCTGAGCGAGTTCAATGACTTGTAGTTAATAGTCGGCGTTGCGTAAAAACTACCTAACTAAAACTAACAGTGCGCGCCGTCGACGACTTGGGCTCGGTCCTGACAGTTACCGGCCGACTGGACGGCGACCTACCAACTGCTCTTCGTCCGCAAGCCCGCGTCTACTGTGGCTGGCGATCGCCCTGCGACACCCGAGGCTCGGGGCGTTTCCTATCGAGGTGGCTGGGGCGTAAGGAAATCCGTTCCTACACGCGAGTCCTCTTTTCCTAGCATCACTGCTTCAAACACCCTACACTTTCAAATCTATGACTATTCCAGTTAGCTCAAAAACTACTACCAAAATTACTATATGGCTGCCTATAATATTTGAGGATCCCATCATTTGAAGTAGATTTAAAAAAATATATAGGACCAATACATATGTACTTTTAAAAAGAAAAAAAATTGCAAACTGATCGATAAATGAAAGAGTTTTGATGACAACAAACATAAAGAAAGGAACAATCGAATTGAGAACCTCCATCTTTTTTTTTAAACCGATTGAAAAGAAATAGCAAAAAAAAATAAACTTAAAAGAAACAGACCTTTTACCATTAAAAACACTTCAAAACTCTTACTCACAGATTCTTTGCAACAGACAAACACTTTTCCTTTCTAAAACAAAGGTTCTGGCACAAAAATAAACGCTTCGTTTCGAACAGCGCCGCGGTTACTAATTAGCAAGCACCTTTAGATAATGTACCCAGACCATAGACCTAACAATCAGTTTAAATTAGGAATTCTGTTCAAATGATTTATTTTTATTTTGAAATGATATTTATTTTGCAAATAGGTTTAAAAAAACACGTTTGCGCGTCAATTTTTTTTTTTCGTCTGTTTAAACTAGACGAGGCCGGTGTTTCCTAGCTGACTACCCTGAGAAGAAACTCCGAAACAAACTCAGGTCAAAGTCTCTTTTAGAGTTCCGTATCTCAAAAGGAAAAAATGGAACCCTTATAGGATCACTTTGTAGTCCGTTTGTCTGTGTTTCCGGTTCTTTATCTCGGGAACGCGTGAAGGTATCGAATTGAAATGATATACTCAGGTAACCTATCCTAACTTTACCAAATACACAGGTCTGCGGTCTCTTGAATATGTGCCAAATCAAACTTCTATGTTAAGGAAAAAAAAAAGATTCAGCCGATTATATCACAAAAACGTATATTTGGACCCTCTCAAGGGAATCAAAACTCTTAAGATACTTTCCGTTGGTCAAGAATCCTAAAATTTGGCATAGAACAGGTATAGGAAAAAATCTGAAACCAGTACATTTGATGTTACACACGTCGCAAAAAAAAATTTGCAATTCGGAAAAATCTTCCAGACTCCAATCGGAAATTGTAGTTTGCACGGAACCTTCAGGGCGCGAGCCCAACTCGCACTTAACCAGTTTTTTTTTTTTCATTAGCCAACCTGATTACGAAATAATACAAACTATATCAGTTATTTTTAAGTATTGTTTTTTAAGGTATCCGAAAGGTGCAACCTTATTACTGACCGCTGTCTGTCCGTCCATCTGTCAGCGGGCTGTATCTCATAAACCGCAAGTGGAAGACAGTTGAAATTTTTACAGAATGTGTATTTTTATTGCTACTTCAACAAAAAATAAGAAAAATAATTTTCAGTTCAAAATTTAAAAAAGATAACTATTGTGTTTTTTTTTTTCGTTTTAAATTCGATTTTAATATTGCACTTGGCCAGTTTTCCATATCTTCGAACCATTGCTTAAAAGAACTAATCTCAAATTCTCAACCATTTCATTGACTCACAGGCATATTACAAATATCTAGGATATCTAACCTATGACCACATTATCCAAGAATGTTGTTACATCTGTCCTACACCACTCACAAAGGCATTTAAATATATTCATTTATACCTTCTCTGTGCCTTCATAGTGACACACTCATATTATATCTTTTTACTTTTTGTTTCTTAGAAGTGTTAGCACACGCGCTTGCTATAAAGTTGGTGGCATACTAGCCTTTTACATTTTCCTTCAGAAGATTTTTATTAAGCTATTGCATAGCTTCTATCGCGGGCCTTGAGCGTGGAGACCGAATCCAGAAATTCTGTAACAAAAATAACCTAACACCCCCCACTCATTTGTTTTTTGAGCGTGGTGACCGATAAGAAAACAAATGAGTGAACAATCAATCAAAATTCAATTCAACGTGTGAAAGTGTAACTTCAATTAATATCAAAGAAAAAAAAAACAAAGGAAAAAAATACTGCATAAATAAAATAAATAAATAATTATAATTGCATAAGTTGATAAAAATGCTATGCAATAGCTTTACCGCGGCAGTCCCCGAGTGCCACACGTCTTTTTTTTTTTATAAAACAGTTCATGGTACACATTGTTTTTCTAATTTGATTACATATTTGCATACATAAATACATCTTAATTATTGAATATTATAAACTAAAACATTCATTGTGCGCACAGCTAAGGAGTGGAATTCCTTGCCGGAGTCTGTGTTTCCTGATGGCTACAATCTGGGTTGATCTGGGGATCTTTATGTCAATAATGAATAGATTACTTATAAATAAGCGCGCTCCATTGTTAACCGCATCGTCGTTTTCCATCAAATGAGATATCTAGCGATCAAGCGCGTATCTATCAACAATAAAGAAATGCAAGTGGAATGACTTGAAAGTGTTTCAACAAATTAAAAATTATTATTTACATATGTACATAAGAAAAAAACCTAAACCATTTATACTAAAACCTAAATAAATACATAACGTACATAAATAAAATACAAAAACACAAAGTGCACTCAGGCGTCGAAGTACTCCTCCACATTGCTATCATCCGGGAATGTGCCCAAAAACTGGCAGCATTACCACGTTGAATGGCAATGCTAATTCTTTGAGCGAAGAACGAGCTAGCCCTCTGGTCACGCAAGGTGTCAATCAGTTGGTGAGAAACTTCCTTAAAAAGGAGACGCGTATTCGGACCCTATTACCCAAGCGTTTCAACCCCAAACGGCTCAAAACTATAATTACCAATATTAGGGTTATATCTGTTTCAACTCACTGCAATCCACCGCATAGGCCCAGTGCTGGTGGAAATTACAATATGTCTGAATGTTATATTTAGGTTAATTTTATTTTTAGGTTATAGGAGATGCACAAATTAAGAGATCTTGATAATTGTTCACTAATAGAAGAACCTTATAAAAAGTATCGTATATAAGTATTTTTAAATGATTAAATTATACAGAATTTCCAAGTCGTTTGATTTTTTAGACAGACTATATTCAGTAAATGTCTGACACGCCTGGGTCCGTGGGTGGGAGAAGTCAGTCGGTCGATAACAAAAATACGGTGTACCCAGTGTGTCTACAGCCTAACCCGAGTTAACTTTTGCCACAATGTAAAGAAGATGCAAATGTTCCTGTTCCTTTTATTTCGAATGTGCTAACCTTTCGTTTTTAGATAAATTTATTTTAACGCTAAATGAGGAAGGTGGATACTTTGCAGTTTAGAATGAAGATGCTGCTCAATATGGATATCGCAATGTACCGTCTCAGAATATTATGTTGAAACATGATTTTGCGGAGCAGAAGTGGCCTAGCCCAAGCTTACGAGATGTAACCTGCGGGTTCAAACCCTGCTAAGGCGTATTACTTTGTGTAATTTGTTTCATCACTACTGTAAAGATGGTGAAGAAAAGACGTGTGGCACTCGGGGACTGCCGCGGTAAAGCTATTGCATAGCATTTTTTTATCAACTTATGCAATTATAATTATTCATTTATTTTATTTATGCAGTATTTTTTTTCCTTTGTTTTTTTTTCTTTGATATTAATGAAGTTACACTTTTTGAGCGTGGTGACCGATAAGAAAACAAATGGGGGATGTTAGGTTATTTTCGTTACAGAATTTCTGGATTCGGTCTCCACGCTCAAGGCCCGCGATAGAAGCTATGCAATAGCTTAAAAACATGGTGAGGAACCCAGTATGTCCTAAAACCTTGCCGTCCGGCGTGGCAATACTGCCAGCGTTCTGGGCCTCAAGTCTACTATTACAATAGTGTCAGAATGGTCTATCATTGATTTCTTAATTGTTGATTTTGACAAGTTTTGGTAATCAAATATAATGCCGTCACTATGACTTTCCGATGCTCAACCACTGACACTCCATTGAAAGAAATGGCATAGAATGGTAACCTCGTACATGAATATCTGACGTATGCGGTAATCTACCTAAGGTAACACATATAGGGTAACCTATCCCTGGTTGTAACCAAAACAAAAATATAAGGTAAACTATCCCTGGTTGCAATCATCAGGAAACACGGACTTCGGCAGGGAACTCTACACTTTAGCTGTACGCACAATTAATGTGTTCCCTGCACGTTTTGTGCGTACAGGTGGACTGTCCACTTCGTACCGGTGGCGCATCGCTGTACGTCTGGTGGTCCGAAAATTAGGCGGAATTAGGCTATACAATTCCGACACACACTCCCCAAAATGGAAACGGTGAAGTCCTTGCACAAACAGTATAAATGATAATGATAAATGTTATTTATTTTGTAAATAGATTTTTAAACAACACTTTTACACGTCAATATTTTTCTTATATCAGTTTAAACTAAATGGGGCCGGTGTTTCCTAGCTGATAGGTATATGTAGTCTCATTTGTAACAGCAGTCGCTCTCCTTTTATTCACTATACTTTTTTTATGGTGGGAAAAAATCATTCAATGACAACCCCCGCTCTTGGGCGGAGCGGGTGATAATGTCAGACTCTTACTGACTAAAACACCCACTTCGTTCCTTCTAGCCTTCATACTGGGGCTCGAGCTCCCTTTCTCGGCTGGGTCACTGCTGTTGCTGACGACTCCTTGAGGCGCGCGGGAACAGTGCGCGCCGTCGACAACTTGGGCTTGGTCCGGACAGTTACCAGACGGCTGGATAGCGAGCTACCCATTGCTTACTGCCCGCAAGTCCGCGCCTACGGTGGCCGGAAGTCGGGATCAGAATCCTGCAGCGGCGGCCGTTGCCTGATGCGTTCGGCCTCCTCCTTTGCGAGCATTACTGCTTCGCTGGAGTCGGCGACCGCCTGCCACTCCTCCACGCTCCGGACCATGGCCTCAACCAAGGCCTTTAAGGTTATTCACTATACTCACGGACTAAGAGTATACTATGCGTACCTAATAAGAATAGGAAAGTCAATAACCTCGATCTGTCAAATGTTCAGTGAAAAGTACGGTTTGCAAATAAAACTTAGTTGCGTAATAATAAAGGTATTTTTTTTGCTTTGTATTAGGTACTAAGTCTTAGTTAAATGTGAAATTGATTGATTGATTGTGAATTAAATTCATTTTTTAATGTAAATCACCACTGCTCTCAAAACTCTTGAGGAAACCGGCATGTCCTAGAACCAAAAATTCGTAGACATGTGACTAACACTAACACGCATTGGGCCCGCGTGGTGGATTACAGCCCATTCCCTGTCCTAGAGAGGAGGTCAGTGTCCCAACAGTGGGAACATTAAAAAGGCTGGTGATGATAATGTAGGCCATAATTAATTTTATTCAAAAACACTTTATTTCTCATTTTTATTGTTAGGAACAATTCGCCATCTTTTTTCATTTGCTACTACTCAAAAACTTCACTCAGTGAGGCAGAGATGAGCAAAACTGAAGAATTCGATTCTAAATAAACTTTTTTTATTCACTATTTGTAAATAAATTAATTTAAAATGCCTTGTTTTGTTCACCCTACCCAATTTGTTCGATTTGACAGTATGACGTGACGTCACAACATGACAATCGATCCTATTGTTATTTGGAACGCATAATACTATATTATAGTCTGTCTAAAAAGTCGAACGACTTAGGAATTTTTCAAAAGTCCCCTAACAAAATTAAATCATTTAAAAAAACTTTTCTTAAATATATTTTATGTATTAGTAACAATGTTCAAGACCTCTTAATCAACCTTGATTATTCGACCAGTGTTGGCTACATCTGATTTCATTGTAACCTAATAATCACCCAAATCGTTTGGCTTAATAGACAGACTCTACCATAGCTAGCCAAAGTAATAGTAACGAAGTTCGATACCGAAGCTCAGTTACTGATCCATCTTTTGCATAGCAACAGCGACTTCAATGATTAGGCTTAAGCCTCTTCGGCTAACCTCGGCTATTCTCGGCTGTCAGTCCACCTCAAACCGGCACTAACCATCACATTATCTTAAAATAGCGCCACAATAAACACAAAACAATTTCTTTTTTTTAAAAAAAAACGAAAAAAAAAAACTTATTTTACAAAACCGTTGCACTTGCGCATCACATCATACGACTTGGCTATTGTTAAACGGGTTTTTAGCGGGACTCGACAAAACTATACCTTTCTCTTTCTCTCCCATGTAAAATTGTATGTCTGTCTCTCTCGCTCACGGTGTCGTGTTAAGGATGGAGGTACAGGACGTTTTTTTATTTAAATTTGAATAAATTTACACTTTTAAAGAAAGGTTTTGAGTTTATATAGGGTTTTTGAACTCTTGCGCAGTCCGTCACATTGTGGTGCGATTATAAAATCGTTGTTATGGTGTTTATAACTGTCAGTATGGGTTTTATTGAGATTTAAAGATTGACACCTTGATATTAGTATATAGTTTGACAGTAAATCTCGATAAAAGCTTTAGAAATCTGTTTTTTTAGGGTTCCGAACCTTAAACAAATATACGGAACCCTTATTGGAACACATTGTTGTCCGCCTTTCTATCAAGCCCCCATATCTCGGGAACGCATTTTTTTTTTATAGTGGGAAAAAATCATCCAATGACAACCCCCGTTTTTGGGCGGAGCGGGAGATAGTGTCAGACTCTTACTGACTAAAAGACCCACCCCGTTCCTTCTAGCCTTCATACCGGGCCCCAATCTCGGGAACGCTTGGAGATATCGAATTGAAATAACTCGTATTAATTACATGCGTAAATTAATACGAGTTTTGAAAAAAAGGTACTTTATTTTTTAATTTTATCTTTACAAATCGATAGTGTTTCATGTACCGGATCGATCTTCCGCGGGATTAAAACGATTAAAATTTAGCGGTGTATATACCTACCTTTCAGATCCTTGGCCCCAGTAGACTTCGACCCTGCTGGGCCCCTACAATTTGCTAACAACTCTTTAAGGCGCGCATGGAAAAAAACGCGCCGTCAACGTCTTGGGCTCAGTTCGGACGGTTATCGGACGGTCGGACGGCGAGCTACCCATTGCTCGCCGTTCGCAATCTTTGCGTTCTAGGACCTTGTGACCTCGTGACGTCCAACATAGCAGTCAAGGCCAATAAACTAACTGGCTAGTCATATGCTACTGGGGAATTCACATTTAATTTTCTTATACACTGTATTGACGTGAGCTTTCTTCAAGAATCGACCTTCTCAGAAATATGGCTAAATGATTCAGTTTTTCTGCCAATTAGCCCAGTATAATAATAATTGTGCAATGATGAAATCACTGCTGGAAACCGAATTTAAAAAAAAATCTGGTCAAGTATGAGTCAGATTCGTACACCGAGAGTTCCGTACACACTTATGTAAATGGTTCGACTCCCGAATAAACTTGTTCGTCAACTCGCATGCGCAAAACGCACGGGCCAGCGCGAGCTAGCACTGGCACCTTCCGATTTCAACTACTTTTTCTGTCTTCAACTCGTTCAAAGGTAAAAATCTGACGTATTATATTTATGTACCTTTCATAAATCCATTAGCAGTTTTACAAATCTATCGCATCAAAGCAATTCGCACTTTTACTATAACAAACATTTTTCACACATTAGCAGTGGTGATGAAATAAATTACACAAAGTAATAGGCCTGGCAAAGTTTGAACCAGCGACTTACAACTCGTAATCGGGGCCGCTACCACTCGGCCACTACTGCTCCGTGATCTTATATTTTTAATACATTATTGGTCTGCGTAAAGATGCCGCACAAACACTGGAAGGTTCCTTCAGTGTTTGTACGTAACCCTAAAAACAAAGAAAAACAGTGCCTCGGGGAAGTACTACTACCATGAATACTTTTCCATAACTCACCAAGCAGCTTGGTTATGTTCCGGTAGGAAAGGCATATGGCTACTAAGGGTCAACTCACACCGAAAGAGCGGCGAAGGGCAGCGCAGTTTCAGTGTCATATGAATTTTAACTTTATTTTCATTTCTATAATACTTATTATCGCATGAGAAACACGAACGAGAGAATTCCTCGGAATTCCTGCGGCGCCGCGGGCATCCGCGCGACTCGTTCGAGTTTCTCATGCGATAATAAGTATTATGGTAATGAGAATAAAGTTAAAATTCATATGAAACTGAAACTGCGCTCCGCTTCGCTGCCCTTCGCCGTTCTTTCGGTGTGAGTTGACCCTAATGAGTATGCAAGTGTACCTACGTGACCTGTGACAAGTTTAAAACCCGATTTTGGATCGGTATCATGATTTCTAATAAACAGAAATAATTAATTTGCGTTCTGAGAAAATATTGATTCAGATTATACATGAGAAATACTTTATAATTTATATATCTAACTAGCTATGCGGCCACTACCACGGGTTCGTTCGCGTGGACTACAGGATTTTGAATTTATTTTTTCTTAAATAAAGCCTATGTTACTTACATCTACTATTGGCAGTAGAACTATGAGCTTTGCCCTACTTTGTGGTACTTTTGTGCGCCTGCTCCGCCTACAAGGCCATTCTAACTTCTTTCATCTGTTCCGTGTTCGCAAGCATTACTACTCCACAAAAGCAAGTGACTGCTTCCCATTCTCTCAGGATCATAGCCCGAACCAGGGCCGGGCACAAGAGGTCGCCAGCGCCGATCGTCTCCGGCGGTATACCGGTTTTTTTTTTTTATGGTGGGAAAAATCATGTATTGACATCCCCCGCCCTTGGGCGGAGCGGGAGATAGTGTCAGACTCTAACTGACTAAAAGACCCACCCCGTTCCTTCTAGCCTACATACCGGGGCTCGAGCGCCCTTTCGGATAACCCTGGCCCCAGTAGGCTTCGACCCGGCTGGGTCTCTGCTGTTGCTGAGAACTCCTTGAGGCGCGCGACGACTTGGCGGTACACCGGTCTAGAGGGCCACACGTCCACCGTCTTTGGCCACGTATGGATACGATTCCTGTAAAGAACCGAAAGCGAAATAGGATAGAGCTCTTCTTCTCCCAGAGCTACTGGAGCTTTGACAAAAATGGCCGGTTCAATGCCCAAACATCATGCTAAGTCAGTAGCTAGTATTATTATACTATTCTTTTATATACAATTTAATTGTGTATTTTTATCATCATCATCATCAGCATTTCAGCCGAAAGACGTCCACTGTTGGACATAGGCCTCCCCCAAGTATCGCCACAATGAACAGTCCTGAGCGTCTCGCATCCATCGGATTCCCGCAACCGCAGCTTACCAGGTCATCGGTCCACCTTGAAGGAGGCCTAATGCTTCGTCTTTTGGTACGTGGTCGCCATTCCAGAACCTTTCGACCCCAACGGCCATTTATTCTGCGAGCAGTGTGCTCTGCCCATTGCCACTTAAGTTGTGCTATTCGTTTTTATCATTCCTACTTTATTTCATCTTAATTTATTCATTATATCGACCCTCTTCACCTAAATCCTATGATGCTACTGCTTAAACATTTCGCAATTCCAATCCAAATTACTGGACACATACATACGCTTCCTCGTTTTAAAAAAAAACAAGAACGATACAACCAATCGCCTTCTCGGAAACATTCTCAAACGAAGTGATTCAGTTTCGGGTTCAAAAAACCTGAATGTAAGGTATTTAATTAGTCTGAGTGCACACGACCACAATATAGATGAGTACAGTAGTTCAACTGCGTACAACAAGAATCAAAATCGCAGACACACATGGGTAGTAATGGACACGCTTCACGTAAGCGAGTTTTGCTGTTTTTTTCCGTCTGCTTTCTCGGTATATTATGTTTCCACATTTCCTTGAATCAAGTCAAGTCAAAGCATTTATTTCAAATAGACCATTTGCAGGCACTTTTGAATAGTCAAAGGTCAGTCCAAGAAAACTGAAGCTAAATGGCACGTTCCAAAGCGTAGGTCTCTATGGAGAAGAACGAGCAAGAAACTCCATGGACACTCTTTTAAATCATATTATGTGTTACATATAATGCTTGGTTACATATTACTTGTTGCTTCTATCATGTGAGCACAATGTCTATAATGAAATAAAAATGTAAAAACTAAAAACAAGAAAGAAAAAAAAAAGAAAAAAAAAGAAGAAAAAGAAAAAGTGTAAGATAAAAACTAAATTAAGCCACTGGCAGCTAAGAAATGACCAGTCCCATCTTACGGCACCCGTTCACGAGCATGACGCGTGCATCAGCCCCACTCACCTCAACCATTTTGAAGGGAACTGAATGACTCAATAACACGTGCCACCAACAGCGAGACATTTGAGTGAGCATGACAAACTCTCAACTGCCATGCTCGGAATGACGATACCTACCAAACCCAGCTACCGAACCATCAAACCAACTCCTTATTATAGTTTGATAACTTATCAAATTATAATAAGAACTGTACTATATTTAAGTTAGTATTTAGTTACTAGTTAATTGTAAGTACGTATGCGTCTAATATTAGGCAGACCACAATCATAACGGTAAATCCCCTCTTTGAGGAGTAACATGGATACGTGCCACGGCGTCCTCACCTTCCGCATGACGCAGGTCCTTACCGGACATCGCAAGTTCGGCAGGTTTCTGCACCTGATTCAGGCGTAAGAAATGCTAAGGTCATCATTATTGTGCAGACCGGAGGATACGGTGGAGCATTCGATAAAGATATGTCCTACTTGGGAGGAGCAACGCTGTGTCCTCGTGGAGGCAATCGGCGGCGACGACTTCTTACCCCAAGCCTTGGTTTAAGCCATGATCCGAAGCGAGAGGGAGGCTGCACGCGTGAGAGAAAGTACATCGTCACGCCCCAGCCGCCACGAAAGGCGATGCGTCGAGAATCAGGAGTCAAAGAGCGATAGAGCGGGTAGCTCACCGTCGAGCTGATCTTTTATCGCAGACAGTGTCAAGAGCTAACTCGCCACTCGTTCGAGCGCTTTCTGTGCTTAATGCTCTTCTGACTCTAACACCAGAGTGCGACTTGTTTGCTGTGAGATGGATAGATGTGTGTCGTGAATGGTTTTGTGAGATGATAGATGCAAATAAGTAAACGTTGTCTTATTTGGTTTTGTGGGATCTTTTATTTTATTTTACTGGTAATGTATATGTTTTAGTTTTAGTTTTTTTTTTTAGTGTCTGTACAACGTATTAGTTCAGCTGTAATGTTGGACAAGTAAATTGTAAATGAATAAATAAATAGAATGCAGCATGCAGTTACTCAGTCAGCCTTCTGTACCTATCTGTTCTGTGGCACTCAAACTGTAAGACGATTCGCCAAAAGATTTACTGGTACATGCGGTGTTTTAATTACATTACGATCTGTTCCTGCCTTATTAATGTTTGTGTGAAATACAAGTTTAAAAGATTTAGAGATACTGTAAGATTCTGAAATCTTTATTGGAAAGGTCGAACAGTTAGAAATATCTCGTATATCATCATTATCATCCTCTAGGCTTCCGTATGTTCATTTGGGGATGGTGCAGATGTGATTATATTCACATTTTATATTAAGCTTGAACTCGTCCTTGAAGACGGTCTCCGATTGGGGCAATGCTAATCTGGTCAAGTTCAATGCAACTAAAACCCAGGCGTGTCTTTTTTCCGCTAAACGGAGTCAATTCCACTCTTCCGGCTCCTTTCCGAGGTGTGGCCGTGCCGATAATCGACTACCTTGAGGTTTTTGGGGTTACGTTGTCGTCTACTCTCAATTTCGGCTCATACGTCGAGGGAAAGGCTCAACCGTCTGGCAAAAAATTGGGGATCTTAGCAAAGGTGAGACGGTACTTCACTCCGGAACAGCTGCCAAGCCGTTCGATCGAAGCAAGTTCGATCGTGTATGGAGTA
Organism: Mythimna albipuncta; assembly: GCA_929112965.1. Classification (NCBI taxonomy): domain Eukaryota; kingdom Metazoa; phylum Arthropoda; class Insecta; order Lepidoptera; family Noctuidae; genus Mythimna; species Mythimna albipuncta. The sequence continues at coordinate 15,342,459 of OV815982.1, read as the reverse complement.
GTATTCTCATCTTTGGGATAGGTCTGCCAAATAGTAGCTTGATGCGCTGGAGTCTACTGAGAGCACCGTAGGTGAGGGCTTGCAGACAGTGAGCAATGGGTAGCTCGCTGTCTGGTCGTCCGGTAAACGTCCGGACCAAGCCCAAGTCGTCGATGGCGAGCACTGTTCCTGCGCGCCTCAAGGAGTTGTCAGCAACAGCAGAGGCCCAGCCGGGTCGAAGCCTACTGGGGCCAGGGTTATTCGAAAAGGAGCTCGAGCCCCGGTATGAAGGCTAGAAGGAATGGGGTGGGTTTTTTAGTCAGTACGACTCTGACACCATCTCCCGCTCCGCTCAAGAACGGGGGTTGTCATTGGATGATTTTCCCCACCAAAAAAAAGAGTCTGTTGAGAGGCGAGCCAAGAGGATCCTTGGCTATGATGCACTCGTCGAGTAGAGGCTTCAAAGTCTTGTGCAGCTAGCCAGTCGGTTTTCTACCGGTTGCATTTCGGGGAGTGTCGGAATTGCCCGTTCCATCATCGAACCACCAAGCGTACGGTGATGCGCCACTGTTACATGGTAATCATCCCACCTACACGTATGAAACGTTTTGGGAACACATTCATTGTACAGCTAAGGAGTGGAATTCCTTAACTAAGTCTGTGTTCCCTGATGCCTACAACCCAGGAATCTTTAAGCAAGAGTGAATAGGTTACTTCTAGGCAAGCGCGCTTCTTCATTGACCGCATCGTCGCTTTCTGCCGGTTCTTCTCCATAGGAAACGACCAATTTGTAACCGTGCACCAGCTTCTCACGTTTTATAAGTGCCCATGTAGGCCTATGTGAAAGAAAAAACTTTTGAATTTTGATTTTTTTTAATTTTGACGTGAGATAGCAGTCAGGCGCAAATCTATCAACAATAAATAAATATAAAATATTACTACTAGTGTTAGAAGCAGAGTGCTTCTAATAGGAGTGTACTTCTAGTAACATTATAATATATAAAAATATTTAATATGCTTAGTCTTTTACTTATTTGACATTCCCTAATCAATGATTGTTTCGAAAACCATCCTTAAGCTTTTAAAATGTAAACCTTAATAGTATATTTTGCCAGTTTGCAAGTTAGTAGTATTAATGTGGCCTCGGTGGTCGCCACAGTAGCTACGCCCCTGCACATAATGCATTTTTTCTTTGTCCTCCCTCACTGTAGCTACGCCCCTGCACACAATGCATTTTTTCTTTGTACTCCCTCACAGTAGCTACGCCCCTGCACACAATGCATTTTTTCTTTGTCCTCCCTCACAGTAGCTACGCCTCTGCACACAATGCATTTTTTCTTTGTACTCCCTCACATTAGCTACGCCCCTGCACATAATGCATTTTTTCTTTGTCCTCCCTCTCTTTCTCCCTCTTCAACCATACACAATCGTTTAAAAGTAATGTCGCAAATCCATTTCATCTTTCTAAATGCTTCCGTTATGACTAATGGCAAATTCTTATTAGACGTTGATATATTGACATTACGGTAATGTAAAATGTCAAACATTTGATTGACAACGTTCAATTACCATTAAAGGTCAAAATCCTGCAGATACTTTATCAGGCCACATATCTTTTTAAACTCATGAGAACATTCACACAGAAAAGGAAAAAGTAATTAAAAATTTAACAAACAAAAAACGACTTTGATTAGGGACCCCACAAATCACGCTTTCAAAACTACAGCTTTTTATGTTTGAAAGAAAGAAAGAAAAAGAAATGATTTCAAACTGAAAATAAATCTTTCTTTTCGTTTGTTCTTTTTGCATATCTTTTTAGTCTGGGTGCGGGCTTTTTGTTTTGAAGTGAGAATTAATCTAATGGTTTCGCCCGCTCTATAATAGAGTGAGCATGTCTGAATTTTAGTGACTGACACACCTGTGTCCTTCATTCGCTCTTGTGTTCTAGGTTCACGGGTTTCCATTGCAGAAATTTTCAAAAGCCTTAACGGACACAATACGGGCTTCCTGACACCTCTTTCAGGCGCACGTGGAAAACTACTCACGTCGACGATTCGGGCTCAGTCTGAGTGATGGGCGGACAGCGAGCTACCCATTGCTCGTCGTCAGCAAGCCATCAAGATCGCTCTGCATCTAAACGGAGCATTTAAACTGCCTTCTCTTTTAATTGCATTGACTTACATGTTTAATTGCGAGAAACCTTTGCTGAGCAGTGGGAAAACTAAGTTAAAGTAAAAAAAAACAAAGGGTTCCGTAAAAACTTTTTTTATTAACTTACTTATGAAGACAGTTCAATTTCCGAATTGAATTACAAAGTCCTTCAATTAAAAAATCCCGAATCGCAAAAAAGGTATTTTTTATGTGACGTAACTACACAGTTTTTAGATTTTTTCCTATACTTGAGCAGTGAGATCTTGCTTCATACCAAATTTCAGAATTCTAGGTCAATGGGAAATACCATAAGAATTTTGATTCCCTCGATCGTTTTTTTGCAACATAGATCTGCGTGTATTTTTTTTTTTGTTACTTTGAAGTTTGCTGTTTCACAGCTTTAAGGGTCTGCAGACTTGAGTATAGTTTTAATTTCAACTCGATACGTCCACGCGTTCTTGAGATACATGGTTTTGACAGACAAACAGACAGTGACGGACAGCAGATAGATCCTATAAACGGTGGAGCACACAGTCGAGGTGTGCCCTGCTTGGGCGGAGCATCGCCGTGCCCTCGTGGGGGCGATCAGTGGCGGAGACCTCTTGCGCCGGGCCCTGGTTGAGGCCATGGTCCGGAGCGAGGAGAAGTGGCAGGTGGTCGCCGACTTCTGCGAAGCAGTAATGCTCGCAAAGGAGGAGGCCGAACGCATCAGGCAACGGCGTTATCGCCGCCGCCGCCGCCGCCGGGATTCTGATCCCGATTTCCGGCCACCGTAGGCGCGGGCTTGCGGACAGTGAGCAATGGGTAGCTCGCTGTCCAGCTGTCCGGTAACTGTCCGGACCAAGCCCAAGTGTCGACGGCGCGCACTGTTCCCGCGCGCCTCAAGGAGTTGTCAGCAACAGCAGGGACCCAGCCGGGTCGAAGCCTACTGGGGCCAGGGTTATCCGAAAGGGCGCTCGAGCCCCGGTATGAAGGCTAGAAGGAACGGGGTGGGTCTTTTAGTCAGTAAGAGTCTGACACTATCTCCCGCTCCGCCCAAGGGCGGGGGATGTCAACGCATGATTTTTTCCCACCATAAAAAAAAAGAAAAAAAAAAAAGTTTTTCTGCACATACAGCATCTAGCTAATAGGTAAAACATTGTTGCTAAACCAGTCTGCCATAAATGTGAAAGATCACAATAGTTATTGTGAATTCAATAGGGCTGGACTTTTCTTCAATCAGCATTGCCATCCAGCGTAGCAATGCTGCCAGCGTTCTGGGCACTTTTCCCATTGACATCGATGTGGACGAATGTTTTGATGCCCCCTTAGTTTTCCCCGTTTTTTCAGCCTTTTTTACTCGTTTGTACATATTATTATTTTAAGTTTGTTTATATATGTATACCTAGTGATTATTTTGTAATAAGTTAAATTGATTTAAATAAAAAATACTAAGACAAAAAAAAATAGCTAGATTTATAACTGCAACTTTTGAAATGTTTAAGTAACTAGGAAATATTTATTAATTTAAAATTTGTATTTATTATGCAGTTTTGAGACTGAAAAAAAATTTAGGAGGCAATTATGTTAGTGATTTTAACCCAACTCAACAATTAAATGAGTAGGTTTTTTATTCTTATTTATGGAAAAAGGAAAGTGTTATGTTTTTAAGTGCTTTGCCTTGCGATCCAGGACTTCGGGTTTTCATTCTGAAGCAAACCCATGGCCCGAGTAGGCTTTGGCCCTACTGGGCTACGCGCCATCGATGATTCGGGTTCGGTCCGGACGGTTACCGGGCAGCCGGACAGCGAGCTAACCATTACCCACCATTCGCAAGCATTACTACTTCACTGACGGGACCGACCACCACCTTCTAGTTCCAGACTATGGCCTGTACCAAGGACCGAAGCAAGGTAAGTTGCCACCGATCGTGCCCACGAGGACATGTCGGTGCTCCGTCCAAACGGGGCACTCCTCCACAGTATGCTCTACCGTGTCCTTCGGGCGATCCACACAATGGTGATACCGAAGCGTTTCTTCCACACGAATCCGACGCAGGAACCTGCCGAACTTGCCAAGTCCCTGCGTCATACGGAAGGTGAGGACGCCATGACGTCTTTCCAGCCACTCTTCAAAGAAGGAACTTACCGCCGTAATTATAGTGTGCCCAACACTAATTTGATGCGATGCTTTGACTTAAATATCGACTCTTTGTAGGTAAAAATCATACGTAGGGTTGCCAACTTTTTTTACAAGAAATAAAGTTTTTTTTTTATCAGAGAAGAATATTAAATAGTATTCTAGAAAAATGAACAGTATTTTATTTGTTCAATGTATAAGTACATACGAATATTTCCATAGGTTCTCGCACAACTTATTGATTTACAGTATTTTTTGAAAACTTCATCCGCTTCACCACAGTTATAACCAAAATCAAATAAATGAGATCATTCAATCAGTTTTGAAACACGATAAATAAAAAAATGTGTGACCGCCTAAATCGAACACTAACGAGTACCTATAATGTTAAGAATGTTGATACTGAAAACAGAATTTTCTATACTTTATTTTTGTCCAACAGTAAAAAGTATAATGTATAAATATATAACTGTTTTTACAGTATAGTTGGGAACCCTAGTCGTGAGCGACAATTAGGATGAGTTGCACCATTTAACTATAACGATAACCAAACCATAACCAGCCGTGAAACGGCCGCCTATTGGTCAATTCGACGATTTGACAACTGTTAAAAGCTCTGTTATCGTTATATGGTGCAACTCACCCTTAGTGTTTTAGAGGAATGGATTTTGTCTTTTTTAATAAACAGCAAAATACATTGTTATGTATTTTGTCAATTTCATCTAGATGAGGCCGGTGTTTCCTAACTGAATTCTCTGAGAAGAAACACCGAAACAAATTAAGTAGCCTTAGTCCAAGTTTTTTACCTCGAGCTCTATGATCGATGACAACTCAATTAAACATATTTTTTTACTAAAACTGGCATAGCATACTCAATACTCAATACTCAATTCTTTATTGCAATCCACAATGTAGGCTTAGGTGGTATACATTAGCAAAGAGAAACAATCATGGACCCTGTCGGGCACAGCAAAGAAGGATAATTGTAATCATCAGAGGAGAGGCTTTATCATTCAGGCATTCCATAATCCAATTTTACTTAATCCAATAACAATAGTTGAAATAATAAAAAAATTTAACAATAAAAATTAACAGTAACGTCAATTTATATAATTACGAATATATAATGGCTATTTTTCCTAATAAGAATTGATAATGTCAATTTGTAATAATGCTAATACATAATGTCAATTTGCGATAACTAGAATTATAATTAAATAAAAAAATGTCAATTTGTGATAATAAGAATTAAAATAAAAATAAAAAAATACAGCATAGCATAGCATAGTCGGCCCTAGAATGTTCCCACAGTTCAGTTTAGATCGTCTGATGGTACGCGTTATGAACTCATGGTCTAATTTCAAATCGTACAGAAAAGAAGAAATTTACTGTTACTGACACTTTTAATGTGACCAGTGGTGGCCGAGTGGTAATAGCTCCGATTTACGAGTTGTAGGTCGCAGGCTCAAACCCAGCCAGGCACATTACTTTGTGTAATTTATTTCATTACCACTGCTCTCTCTCTCCCAAAACGGTGAAGGAAAACATCGTGAGGAAACCGGTATGACCTAGAATCAGAAATTGGAAGACATGTGACATTCACCAACCCGCACTGGGCCCGCGTGGTGGATTACAGCCCATTCTCTCTCCTATAGAGGAGGCCTGAGACCCAGTGGAAACATTATAAAGGCTGATGATAATAATGCCTCTGTCTGTCTGATGCTTTACCTAACTAATGATATTTTTTTACAAATCAATCCTTATTCTAAACTAACATACTATCAATCATAATGATCTTCGTATACATAAGAAACTTTTTACAATTATTTCTTATCAGACTTCGTGACCTAATAAAAGAAACCTCTTAGTTCGTGATAAAATCTTATTTGTTAACAATAAATTTGTTTCGGTGTTTTCTAAATTAGCTTATTGCACATCCTGTTTGTGAATTTTATATTAACCTTCCGAATACCGTAATTAGACACAATTAGTGATGTACCGCTGCCGGCAACATTGCCGTGAAGTGGGAATATTGCCCGAATTAGGAATATTGGTGGCAATATTAATAATAATAATATTCCGCAACTATCACATAACGCCGTCTAGTCCCAAGCTAAGCAGAACTTGTGTTATGGGTAGGTACTAGACAACTGATAAACATACTTATATATTTCTAAATACATACATATTATAGATAAATTACACACAGACACAGAACAAATGATTATGCTCAACACACAAACATTTGTCCTGGGTAGGAATCGAACCCACGACCTCGCAGTCAGGGTCACTAACCACTAGACCAACAGGCCAGTCAAAAAATATTGCCAGCAATATTCCCAATGTGACCGAAGTATTACAGAATCTTGCGTAGACACTAGAACGACCGTGAGATTCTTCTTCTTCCTGCCTTTTTTTTCGGTGGGAAAATCATCTAATGACATCCCCCGCTCTTGGGCAGAGCGGGAGATAGTGTCAGACTCTTACTGACTAAAAACCCACTCCGTTCCTTCATGCCTTCATGCCGGGGCTGAGCTACCTTTCGAAACTAACCATGGCCCCAATAGGCTTCGACCCACCTGGCCCCTTCCTGTCTTTATCGCATTTAAACCTGGAGTTGGCGCAACAGTTTTTTTCAATCATTCTGTCCTGTCACCCGTCACACTATCACTAACTCCCTCGGACAACAGAGAGAATACCATAACAGTAATAAAAAAGATTAAGCAGTTTTGATTGCATCACTGCTTACCATCAGGTGGGATCGCAGTCAAGCACTAGTTTATACTTAGAATGAAAAAAGAAACAGTTTGGAATAAAATGAGAAAACATGTCATTTTTATTTGGAAAAATCACAATACCCCACAGTAATACAGGGTGATTTACTGTCAGTTTAAACCTAATTTGACTGAGATTAGATTTTTTTTATTTTTTTTTTATAAATAGTTTTATTTCAAGCTTACACAAATAAAGGGTTAGTAACAATATTTACTTAAAGTCTATGTTAAGTAGGCCATAAAATTCCAGTTCTATCTTCATTATTACATTCAGCTCGTTAGTTCATTATAATTCAATATTCATATCTAAATTAATAAATTCAATTAAACATGTCAATAACAACACAAATCAAATTATATAAATTAAAATAAATAAATACATAAATTTAATTCATTAAACCCCAAGCGAACGCCGGCGTTCGCGCATCTATTGTCTTTCAATTGTGTCTGTCATTATCACGATTGAAAGGTTAATTTAGTCTTATTCATTTCCGGCATATCATCAAAATTACAATGCAAGCTCGTATTTTGCCATTGGCTTTTTTTTGAGCTGGGAAATCATACAATGATCATCTACTTTTCCTCTAGAGTTGACCGAGACGGCATGTCATACTTTTAAAAACAAAAACCACACACCTGAGTCCTATATTTACCTTTGCTTTCGAAAACCGTGGGCTTAAGGCTTTGAATCTACTGTTGTTGCTCGCATACATACATATAGACAGTAGTGTAAGACCTTATTCTATAAACAACATCCAACTATTGTAATACCTCTCTGGTAAGAACACAATGTATAGCACAATAGCCATGGGTTCACAGATGCTTAAAGAACTAACACTACTGTTCACTCTCCAACGCAACTCACCGCGATAATAGACACCAAACAAAAAAAAAGTTCTCCACTCTGAAGTGCGAGTGAGGGCACGAAGAAAAAAGCACCACTTTTGCCTAAAGCAAACCGGTCTACGGCCAACTTCAGTCCGTAGCGTTTGATTATCCGAAGGTCAGACATTTTGCCATTTGCCAGATGCGAACCAACACTGTGGGAGACCGCACGTCTCTCTCCGCTCCGTCATAAAAAACTTTTACGTATCAAAAACTAAATCGAACAACTTATTTTGAATAAAAAACGGGTGTTTGTTAGCTAAAATACGAGTTTCAAATGTCGTTTTCGTTATAATTTGTAGTGCAATTGTGTTTTAAAAGTTGTTGAGTTGAAGTAGAAAGTTACATTGCATTGACAAGAATCCCAGTGGTTTCTCATGTGTTTTAAAGTTCTGTGTTGTGCCTGTGTTTAAACTGAGGAAGTTTTGCCGTTTTGGTAAGTCTAAAACTTGTATTTTGAGGTTTATTTTATAAAGAAATGGAACTTAAATTTGTAGCTCGCAGACCCTTTTGTAGTCTAACCAATTGTTGTAGATTCTTTTTATGTCCTGATTGATAGTGTATAACGTAATAGAATAGGTATAATGGTACATTTTAACTTGATTAGGTTTTACCTAATAGATGTTCTATGTGTTATGTCCACCCACCAACTTTAGAAATAGTTTTGAGACTTAACAATGAATTTGGAGCAATGAGAGATTTCTTTTACGTTCAAATTTCCTTGAGAGTGGCACAGGTCTCTAGGTACTTATGTATAAGTAAAAACTTGATGTAACTTCAAGCCATATAAGTACCAATCAACTTGATGCTGCCAGTATTCAAGTTCAGGGAGAAAAAACAGTCTACGATTTACTTTATTGGAAGTTTTAAACGACTTTTTTTCTTGGGAATGAAAAATAGCTGTATCTATGACTTAAAAAAATAACTAACTCATAACATAAAAGAATAAAGTAAAAAAAAATGTTCTAAAAATAATAAAGTAAAAAAAAAATGTTGCACATATAATGCAATTTACAAAAATCGAATCTTTTTAACCTTTTAACGGTCTACGTCGGAAATTTCCGACAAACATTTCCGTGGCCATTCCTTTAAGGTCGCATATCCACAACTAAATACTCTACCTCGTCAGCTCTTCTGTCACCTATGGGGATTGAAGAGCTAAACGAGATGGAGTACGCAGTCGCAACCACACGACTCTGGCGAATAGGACACGAAAACATTCGTCCGACCTACCCAATGCAAATAGTTAAAAGAAAGGGTTAAACCGAAAAGAAACTGAAACCCGAAAAAAACCGAAACCGAAACCCGAAAAAAAACCGAAACCGAAACCCGAAAAAAACCGAATGGTTGACTGGCAGAGAATCACTGGTTAAACAAACTATACAATATGCAACTGCTGTATCTAAATAAAGTTTTAATAATATATCTGACTTTAGAGCCTAGATAGACAGCAGTAGTAGTTTTAAGCACTAGTAAGTATTTAAATTACCAACCAGTTTGACAAGTATGGCAATATACTGTTTTGGCAAAAACCAGTATCCGTAAGCATAATTAAGCGAAGACTAGAATCTTGATGATTACGCGATTTTGTATCGTCTTAAATTTTGCTATTTTCTAGGCTCTTTTACCTTCTTTTTAGGGTTCTGTATCCTGAGGATAAAATGAGACCCTATTACTAAGATTTCGCTGTCTGCTTGTGTCACCGGGCTGTATCTCATGAACCGTGATAGACAGTTGAAATTTTCACAGATAGTAGGTATGTTATCACTGTTGTCGCTATAACAATAAATACTTAAAAAACAGAATAAAATAAAATATTTAAGGGCCCATACAATAAACATGATTTTTTGCTGTTTTATGCTATGGACGGTAGGTCCGGGAGAGCCCGACTCGCGCTTGACCGGCTTTCATTCTTTTTCTATTTTTTAAAATTTTAAAAGTTCACCCTGTATATTATTTTTATTGGCCTTTATTTAACATTGTTTTTTTTTTATAAGTTTATTGTTAAATAATAATATTTGTTGTATTGTGGCATTAGTTTAGTATACTTAACAGGTACATAAATTATATGTATAGTATAGGTACCTATACATTTTTTATCCTTTTCTGCGGGTTCGTTCCACGTTTTGAGTTAATCTTTGATCGAAAGACACTATCTATTGTGTCTTATCCAATTTAATATTTATCCTTACATACTTACGCCATATCAATCAAAGACTCAATTTACCTATGGCAATAACGTTATAACAACCGCTAAAAAAATACTTATTCGCGTTACTTTCAATTTAACTAAACTAGAAGACTGCGGGATTATTCCAAATAGTCACACACATTTTGCGTTCCTGGGGGCGTAAAGGACAAATTTAAAAAATAAAATAGAACTAGTGCTTGACTGCGAACCCACCTGATGGTAAGCAGTGATGTAATCGCTGTCGGTTTTCTACCGGTTGCATTTCGGGGAGTGTGCGTCGGAATTGTTTAGCCTAATTCTGCCCAGCCCGTTCCATCATCGGACTACCACACGTACGGCGATGCGCCACCGGTACATGGTGGACATCCCACCCACACGCACAAAACGTTTTGAAAACACATTCATTGTGCGTGCAGCTAGGGAGTGGAATTCCTTGCCGGAGTCTGTGTTTCCTGATAGCTACAACCCGGGAATCTTTAAGTCGAGAGTGAATAGGTTTCTTTTAGGTAAGCGCATTCCATAGTCGACCGCATCGTCGCTTTCCATCAGGTGAGATAGCGGTCAAGCGCGAACCTATCAACAATAAATAAAAAAAAAAAAAGATGGTGAAGCGTACTAGTTCATGAGAAGCCTATTCACTCTAGCCTTGAAGATACTGAAGGAACACAGATCCATTAAAAGACTGACACTCCCCTCTCGCTCGACACAAATCGCGAGAAGTAGAGTATTTAATGACTTCCCATCTCCTATAAAAATATGGTATTTATAAAAGCTAAGGACACTTTTCTTATTTTGTCCTGTCATGTCACGTGGCTTGGTTCGAGGTTCTTTTAAATTGCACTGGTTGCCTGCAGCTGATATATTTCAGGTTTTTTGCAAACTGGTTTTGAACTGCGAAAATTCTTTGCCAAAAAATGTTGGGTGCCCGTTATGCAAGATTGATGTCAATAATAATGATACCAGTTATATGTCAATTTGATTTTAGTTATCAAGTTGCTTTGGATCATTATTTATGAGAAAGAAAACACATAATTATGTTATAAGCTAGATATCGATTGAATAATTTTTAATATCACTGTGATTCTTAAATGAATAAAAAAAAGACTTGGAAAATAGAGATTTATCTCTCTTTTCCAAGTCTTCTCAGTCTTCACACTCCAATATGTAAACTTAGAACACGGAAAACCATTAACATTTTAAAACAAAAGACAACTATTTAATTCTAAGAAAAAAAATAAACAAACCATAAATTAGTGTTACGTATTCGAACTTGACAGCAACATTCCAAATTTGAATAAACTTCGAAAAATAAATGAACGGGTAAAAGGTTGACGGTCACAAAACTAGTTTCGTTTCGCGGTTTTGCTCTCCTTGGTACAAATATGTCTGTCGTTGATTGACTTTTTAATAAAGACTCTCCATAGGCAAAAAAAAAACCACTTTCAATAATGGAATATGGTTTTTAGTTTTAAATTTTTGCGTTTCTGTCAGGCCTTATTTTGTATTAAATTAAAAATTTACACTTCTGCACATAATAAAGAGGTAAAGTTTTTTTTATGTTTGTAGGAGGTAATCTCTGGAAGTACTGTCTGATTGCTGAAATTTTTTCACCGATAGAAAGCTGCTTTGTTCCTGAGTGACATAGGCAATAGGCAATAATATATACGTGGATGAAACCACAGGGTAAAGCTAGTTATTAATAAACTTTAACAAGTGTCCAAATTCTAGAAACACATGAAAAGATTCATTAACTAAAATGATAATGAAATGAGCTAAAACTTTTAGTATTGCGAGTTTTTTTTTTTTGTAAAATCAAGGTTTGAGTGTGTAGCATAGGCGCTATGGCGAAAAATTTTCTAAGTCCCAAAAATATTTTTTAACCAAAAAAAATTTTTTTTTTCTTTTCGTTGCTGCTCAAAGTGCCCGTAAGCGTATACTCAAACTCCTAAAAATTCGTCCCTAAGACTACGCACTGACCAAAATCAATGGTAATTCAAATCATGATAAATAAAGGAATTAAATTAGTTCTATTGTTAACTAGCTTTTGCCCGCGGCTTCACCTGCGTACATTAAATATAGCCTAGGAATTCCAGAGGTTTAAAAAAGTTCAAAATGAGTAGAACCTGGCCTTAGCAAAAAACAAAAGCCTTATATAAACGCTACAGGAACCTGCAAAAGCTGCTTGACATCCTTTTCATACATAAAAGAGCTTTGTGAAGGAAACCTCTTAGGAAAACTCTTGCCAGTGAAGAAAATCTAGATAATAAAGACCCGTTTTTACTGTAGGACTCGTACATCGATAGATACTCTAACATCAAATTATATTCAAAAAAAACTTTCTTTTGTTTTACTCGACACTTGAAAGGTAGAGTCTGTCTAAAAAGTCAAACGACTTCAGTAATTATTAGGGTAAAATGAAATCTTATGTAATCAACACTGGTTCAATAAACAAGGTTGATTAAGAGATCTTGATCATTGTTTACGAAGAAGAACCTTATAAAAAGTATCGAATATAATTAGGTATTTTTTAAATGATTAAAATTATACAAAATTCCTAAGTCGTTTGGATTTTTTAGACAGACTATAAAACAATCTAAGCGACATTCAGTTTTTTTTTTATTAATAATGACAAAATAGTCGGATTTAGATATTATTAACATCATTGTATAGTATCTAAATTGTTTTTTTTTAACAAACAATTTATTCACTAAAATTTTAACTTTAAATCACTCTCCTGTAAAGTTTACTTAATGTCGTTTAGATCATTTTGTCTTTCAAGTGCCGTTATTATTACTGTCTACTTTTTTGTCGTGGCTTCGCCCTTGTACTTAACATATAGCCTATGTCACTCAGGAATAAAGCAGCTGTCCATCAGTGAAAAAAATTTTGTGCCATCGGTCCCGTACTTTCGGAGATTACCTCCTACAAACAAGAAAATATAAAAACAAACTTTTATAATATTAGTGTAGAAGAGTAGATAGGCTCGCGTTTGACCACTATCTCACCTGATGGTAAGCAAAAAAAAAATCCTAACACACAGAAAATATTTTTAAACATTGCAATCTCAGCCGGCCAGTGTTACAAATAAAAGTTGTTCCTTTTTCAAACTTGAAATATCGAACTCTAGCCTTGACGGTTTGTATTAAGTGACGTCATCTGTCACATTTATTTATTAACGTTTTTAAGCTTCACCTGCATGTTATGCACACTGCTATTGGTCGGATAGGCTCTGACGTCACACAGATAGTGATGGCTGCCAGTATGCAAGCTTTACCGGTTTTTGAAAGGGTGATATTGAAGTGTGGAGACTTAATCTAATGTTATTTAATGTTTGACCAAATCATTGTGAGTTGACGAATGTGTTGATGAATGTTTTTTTTTATATTCCCCAGTTTATTAAAAAACATTTTCCTAGCGATCATGATAATATTGTCAAAATATGTTAATCGTTTGTCAAAAAGTTTTTTAGTTATGAATTTGTGAATAATAATATGCTTCAGGCTAAAACAAACTAAAAACAAAAAAACATTTAAGTTTTTAAATATTACAGTTATAAAATGAATATAAGTTTATAATGTCAAAATGAAATAATTAACTGTAAATTCTGTGCAATGTCTGTGTAATAGGTAATCCGTGTTTCCTAATAGCTACAACTTAGGGATCATTAAGTCAAGAGTGAATAGGTTACATCTAGGCAAGCGTGCTCCATCGTCGACCACATCATCGCTTACCATCAGGTGAGATAGTGGTCAAATGAGAGCTTATCCATGATATCATTGGGGTGAAAAAGTAACGTTATGCTAAATCGCAAATGAAAATTTGAAATTAAATGATTTTTTCCAATCCGTTTAACATTAAGTAAAATAAGAATCCTTTCAAATCTAGTAGAAGCGGAAACTGTCAAGTAACAGAATAATAATGTGCATTGAAATGTGACGTCACCGCCATCAGGTTACGTATCTATGTAGAAAGAGATAGCGAGATATTTCCTGCACTCTTCCTCATCAGTATTTGAAATGTTCATTAATGCTTCATTTAATAACACATGTAGCTGTTTGCAGAAAACAGATTTCTCTTACAGTTATTTATTTTTTATCAGATTTTTTTTTAGTTGTTGATAGACTCGCACTTGACATGGTGGTCAACCAGTGCCAACTATGACAGCAACAACAATACCAACACTAAAAAACAAAAAAAACAATAACCAAAACCAAATACTAACACTATCAGAAGACAACAATGTCGTCAGGTGACAACAATGTCATCAAGTAACAACTATGTCATCAGGTGACAACTATGTCATCAGGTGACATATTTGTCACCTGATTGAAAACGACGATGTGGTCGGCGATGTAGCACGTTTGCTTAGCAATAACCTATTCACTTTTGAATTAAAGATCACCAGCTTGTAGCTATCAGGAAACACAGACTCTGGCAGGGAATTCCAGTCCTTAGCTTGTACGCACAATGAATATGTTCCTAAAACGTACATGGAAAAGCACGCATTTAAATTACTGACCAATATTAATTCACAATAACCATGACCCTCTTACCGTACGGAAAGCGTAAAAAAATAACTGTTTTGGTAAATAATAACGCCCTTGGCTAAATGGGTGAAAACGCAAACCTTGTCGATAAGATATCCAATATCTTGCAGATAACTGAAAGATAGACTAATTTTTTTGTATATCTTTTATATGTGCTTGACCTTGATGCATATCCTTGAAGATATTGCTAAAGGGGTTCTCCAAGGAGTTAATAATCCGTTGAGCGCCGCGTTTTATTTACGAAATACTTTTTTTTCCTAGCCATTACAGTTGCCATAACGGATCTAGCGCAGAAGTCAAATATTCGGTCTCTTTAGTGGTGCGAAGTGAGACGCGGGAGCGGGGAGTGTCAGTGATTTTCTCGCCGCGCCATCGCGTCATAGACGTCACTCCTTATTCGTTCCCTGCATTGCTGCATGTATCTAACAACGATGACGATTGGCTCTTATATGTATGGAATGCGCAGAGCGATCCCCACTCTGACGCCGAGCGCTCAAGATCCGTTGTGCCTACTGTACTATCCCACTGCTGGGCAAAAGCCTCCCCCCAAGTCCTTCCAGACATTCTTCTCTCGCATCGTCTCGAAACATTTATAGTGATATGCGTCCAGATCATTTCGCCACCTCTTTCTAGGGCGACCTCGATGGCGCTTTCCATTTGCAGGAACCCACCGGGTGTGGCGACACTTGCCCAGCGCTCACTGCTCATGCGGCTGACGTGTCCTGCTCAATCCCATTTGAGCCTGACAGCCTTTTTGCCCACGTCCATTATGCCCGTTTTGGAGCGCAGCGTGTTATTCCGAAATACTTATTTTCCTTAAATTATCTAATATAATCTAACGCAATAAAAAAAGAGTGTATAAACTGGAGCTGAAGTGACAATACTCGTAGAACAGATGGTCGAAGAGGTTGATTGGATCTAGAGTGGCGACCGTGCATCAGAAGACGCAACGTTCGAAGACCTCTTATAGGAGTCCTTCCTCAAAGGAGAGTTTTGGCCGAAGGGTGTCGTGTATCGACGATTTTTATTATTATTATTATTATTTTGTAAGCTTATTATTTTTGTATTCTGTCTATGAGCCTTAGTTGCCTGATAATAAAGAATTATTATTATTATAGGCTGGACCGATGACCTGATAAGTTTTCATGACGTTTAAAGTAAGATTGGTTTGATAAAAATCGAGGTTAACCTATTTCGAGACTAAACGAATCAACATTACATCATTCAGCATAGCAATGCTGCCAGTCTTTTAGGCAATTCCTCCATTGACATACAGACGAATTGTTCACCAGATTTGTTGATAGGTATTGTTGTCCGATAAATTCTTTATTTTGGTATGAATGCTTAAACCTATTGTCATCTTTTATTTGGATGTACATATTATTCATGTTAATTCCTCTGTAATTCATGAGCAATAGACGATAATTTGTTTATAAACATATTCTTTAGATACTATCAATAAAAAACTAACAAATATTACTTACGTAACATCATCAGTGTATTACGTTCTCACATTTTTTTTTTAAATTAATTAATTTTATACAACTATCACACAACGCCGTCTAGTCCCAAGCTAAGCAGAGCTTGTGTTATGGGTACTACACAACTGATAAACATACTTATATATTTCTAAATACATACATTAGATAAATTACACCCAGACACAGAACAATGATCATGCTCATCACACAAACATTTGTCCTGGGTGGGAATCGAACCCACAAACTCCGGCATAGCAGTCAGGGTCACTAACCACTAGACCAACAGGCCTGACATTTAGAACACAGTACTCATAGGGTTTGTTTTTTAGATGGGTGAAAATCATCCAGATCACATCCCCGCCCTTGGGCGGAGCGGGAGATAGTGTCAGACTCTTACTGACTAACAAACCCACCCCGTTCAGAAACAGACCCTCGGCCCCAGTAGGTTTCGACCCAGCTGAGCCTCTGCTGGGCCCCTGCTGTTGCTGACAACTCCTTGAGGCGCGCGGGAATAGTAAGCGCCGTCGACGACTTGGGCTCGGTCCGGACAGTTACTGGACGGTCGGACAGCGAGCTACCCATTGCTCGTCGTCTGCAAGCCCGCGTCTACGGTGGCCGAAAATTAGGATCGGAATCCCGACGGCATCATCAGCATATTACCTACATTCCCACATTTGGATCTGAGTACTAATCTTAATCTAAATCTAAATCTCTCTTCGCGGGAATCCGATGGATGCGAGATGAACAGGATCGATCGTTATGGTTACACTTGGGGGAGGCTTACTTATGTCCAACAGTGGACGTCTTTCGGCTGAAATGATGATGATAATCTCTATCTCTATGATAGAGAGAGAGAGAGAGCGGGTGGTAACCATCACATGGGTTATGAGATTGTTTGAAAGGGGTACGGACTCTAGAACGCAAAGGGTAAGAAGGAACACAGGTGGGTTTAAGTTGGTAAAAGCCAGTCAAACTGACACTCACTCTCGCTCTACCCAAAGCGGGAGTCTAAGAAGTTAGTTTAACGACTGCCCACCCCCAGACAAAAAAGGTTTTGGAAAAATTATTTGCTTGAGATAAAACTGTATTTTTTCTACATCATCGTTTCTGCCTTTTACTTCTAGATATCTTTATCTATCAAAAACAATTGACGTCACCTTATCACTAATAAAAAAAAATTAACAATAGCACGAAATCAGCATCAGCGATTTCCATTTTGCATTTAATCTTATCATTGTCAGTCTTAATGTTCTCACCGCTGGGACTCAGGCCTCCTCTCTAGGAGAGGAAACAAATGAACCGTAATCCACCACGCGAGCCCAGGGGGATGCCATATATCCTAGAATTTTGAGTCCTAGATCACGCCGGTTTCCTGACGATGTTTTCCTTCACCGTTTTGAGAGCAGTGGTAATGAAATAAATTACACAAAGGAATGCGCTTGGTTGAGTTTAAACCCTCGATATACAAACTCGTAAAGCATTTCATAGCATGACCAGCTTTATAATGTTCCCTCTGCTAGGTGTCAGGTCTCCAGTCTATGAGAGAGAATTGGCCGTTATCCACAACACGGGTTCAACATAGGTTGGTGGATGTTTGTGACATCCACCAACCTATGTTGAACCCTCGAAAGCCTTCGAAGTTTTGGTTCGAATTTCGCATTTGTTTCAATTAATGTAATCCTCAAAACAAGTCTAGAGACTTGCTCATCATCATTTCAGGGAAAAGTGGTCTCAACATCAGCCTTTTTAATTTTCCCACTGCTGGGACTCAGGCCTCCTCTCTAAGAGAGAGAATGGGCCGTAATCCATCACGCGGGCCCAGTGCGGGTTGGTGAATGTCACATGTATTCGATTTTTTGTTTCTAGAACATGCCGGTTTCCTCACGATGTTTTCCTTCACCGTTTTGAGAGCAGTGGTAATGAAATAAATTACACAAAGGAATGCGCCTGGCTGGGTTTGAAACCGCAACCTACAACTCGTAAGTCGCAGCTATTACCACCCGGCCACCACTGCTCTAAAAAACAAGTCGTTTAATTACTATAATCTAATTACGCCACCCCCAAGTGTCGCCACAACGACCGCTCCTGTGCGGACCACCAGGCCATTGATCCAATGGGAAGTTTTCTATCGCTGCGTCTGCTGGAGCGGGATCGCCACTCCAGAACCTTTCAGTCCCATTGACTATCTATTCTACGAACAACGATCCTTGGCCACTGCCACTTAAGTTCGGCGATTCTTCGTGCTAAGTCGGCCGGCGCTGTGACTCAATTCAACAGAAATGCTTAAAAAGATTGGCCTCCTTATATTATTGATTTGGTAGAAAGCAAATAATTATGATAAATTATCGTAATTGAATTGACAATGACCCGCTGGTGATTAATTGTATACGACTTAATATCGGAGTCAGAGTGGTCGTGAAATTAAATTTAATGATACTCTTTTCAAAGGACAAGGTAGGCTTACTAACGGATCTTTTTGTCCACAAAAAGATCCGTTAGTACTTGTTCCATACCATGACCTGCCAAAATGTCAAGCTTGCGAGAAAGACGGATGGGGCTTATACGTCCTATACACTACTAATTTTAAATTAGTACAAATACTTAAAGGGTTTATTTTAAAAGGTCTCGTAATTCATATAGGGTGACTGGCAATTAGTGTACGATACTTAAACACGTGATTGTGCTCATGATAACAAACAATATTTATTATGGGAGCAAAGCCGAAATCGCGAAAAAAATATCAGCTGTTCAGTACATTAGGCAAACATAAATGTACTGAACGAAGCTGACTTCTTTTTTCGCAGTTTCAGGTTTGTTCCCATAGTAAAAGTTGTTGTTTATCATGAGCACAATCACGGGTTTAAGTATCGTACACTAATTACCACTCACCATATATAGGTAAAAGTGTTTCCGGTTTCACATATCCTAAAACTAATATTGATGTATTGTAAGCAGGGCGGAATTTTGTGTGTCAACGTGTCAATAATCCTTTTAAAACAACAATCCTTCTTGACTCCTAACAAGACCTAGAACCATGACATAGTATAATAGCTTGGCCAATTAGCCTAATGAGGTTCCGAGATCGTAACAGTTAGACATTGTTTTGCTAGTCTGAACTAAAAACTTCACACATTATGTTTGAATATGTAATAAATATCACGAGTTGTTCTAGTAGACATCGTCACAAAATAGATAGGTACAGAAGTTAATCTCATGTGTGTACTTCACTTTTTAGGGTTCCGTAGTCAACTAGGAACCCTTATAGTTTCGCCATGTCTGTCTGTCCGTCTGTCTGGCCGTCCTCGCTTAATCTCTGTGACCGTTAGCACTAGAAAGCTGAAATTTGGTACCAATATGTATATCAATCACGCCGACAAAGTGGTAAAATAAAAATTGGAAAAAAATGTTTTATTAGGGTAGCCCCTCTATATTGGGAAGTGATTGATTTTTTAATTTCAATCCTAACGTGTGATATATTTTTGGATAGGTATTTAAAAATGAATAGGGGTTTACTAAGATCAGTTTTTGATAATGGCAATAATTTCGGAAATAATCGCTCCAAAAGTAAAAAACAATGTGTGTGTCCCCCTCTTGAGCCGAGATATCGTGTCCGTGAGCGGTGTATATGTGTGCGTTGCTCGAGCGCGCTTTGTATGTAGATTGACTTCTGTACCTATCTATTTTGTGACACCGTATCTAATCGCTGTGTCTATACACTATTCGCGTTAAGATTAGACTTTTAAAAAAACCTTTTTTACTGTCTGTTCAACCGACTTTAACTTCTATTTCGTAGGCATAAGGATGGTATTAAAAGCAAAAAAGTTGTTACAATACCAACTATTTACTGCAGCTGCCATTTGTCATGCCACCAACGTAATAAAACTCAAAATCGGTTGAACGGACAGCAAATAAAAAGTTTTCATAAATGTCTAATGTTATTTTGAACTGAGTATAGATGAATAAGGGTTCATTGTTCATGTTTGGTCGTCACAGGCTACTTTTTCTTTTGTTTGAAATTCAATAAAAAACATTTATTTTAAAATAAACAATTTCCAGGCACTTCTGCATTGTCAAAATGTCGGTCAGTCAAAAAAGTGAAGCTAAATTGCACGTTCCAAAGCGTAGTTCACAATGGAGAAGAACATGCAAGATACTCCATGGACACTGCATGGACATTCCCGCTCCAATCTAGAGTCAAAGAAGTCATTGAATGAATTTCTACCTCGAAAAAAACTCTTTTTGAGCGTATTGACTTTTGACTCGAATAATCGAAGTGCATGTTGCTACGCCTTCATAATTCATAATTGTTTGCCTTCATGGTACATCAGAGATAATATATCCAAGATTATTTAATACTTATCAGCTAGTGTAATAACTATGAACTTGACATATTGGCCTTAAATTTTATGAATAAGAGGAGCTAAGATCTGTGCCTTCGGAAACCAAAAGCGGTATCTCAAAATTTGCAATTTTTTTCATCAGATAGCTTCAAACCGTCGCATCAGGCAGGCTTGTCAAAACCCATAACTTTATTAAAATAAAAAAAGAAACAATATCTACATACTTACTTATTTAACAAGTGTGAAAGTAATTCTGTTAACTTATTTCGAAAGTACGCTTTGGGCGCTAAACTGATGAAATGAGTGAATGATATTTACTTGACCTGACCTTGGACCTGGAACAAGACTTAAAAACTGTTTAATAACATTCCACGCTGACAAACCACGGGCAGAAGCTATTTTGTTCTGCCATTTACCTAAAGATCTAAGAAATATTTATGATAACAAAGTAGAAAGCAGGGTTAGCTGGATAAAAAATTGCCTACGACCAATTCTCAGACCTACTAGGTAAATATAGACAAAAAAAAAACAAAGAAATCGATAATAAACACCCTGTCATGACATTTTTATTTATATTAGATGAAGACGGAAACAAGTTCCTACAAAATCTCTATTTTCTCATAATTCACTTCGATTGAGTTACTGTTATTTGGCTTCCAAATGCAGAACTACCACTACATTCAACGATCGCAACGTACTTGAACTTGTTAAAACACGCAACAATTTCCTACCATAAATAAACATACATCCTTGAACTTTACCAAAAAACAATACCAAGCGTGACCAAAAAACAATTAAACCACTTAACGAAACCACTTTAGCTCCTGATGAACCTGCAAATCTCAAAGAGCATGAACATCTTAAGATAATGCTTGCACAAAACAATCGCAAGAATAAGGAAGTCGGTCAAATCGGTCAAGGCAAAGCCATGCATATTCATATACCTAATGATATACATAGCAATTTTCATTGTTTTACATAAACGGTACTTTGAAATGAACTTCACGGGTTATTTGTAATTTAAATTATTTTTGCGGAGATCCAAGAGAGAATGTAACGGTTTCCATTTTGGGTTACTGTGGCGTGAATGTTATGTAAAAAATGGTTTATAATTATTTTCTATTTGCATCTTGAAGTCAGATGACCGATATATTTTTTAGGATTTCGTATCTGAAGGGTAGCCAAATGAAGCTATTACTGAGACACGTCTGTTTATCTGCCCGTTTGACTGTATCTCAAATAGAAAAAGTATATTAAAAATCGTACGGAATCTATCATATGAAAGTCAGCGACACACTTGAACGTTTTTTTGTAAACTGACGCTCTTTACCCTTTAGCCTCAAAACTTGATTGCTACTGTAGCGACATCTATGGCGCCACATAAGAACTACGAAGAAAGTACGAAATCCTGCATCGCGCAATCAAAGTTCTCCGCGCGATTTGAACATATACGACATCCCGAAATCATCTATCGGGCAGTCGCCCACCAGACCATACCACCTGTCTGGCCGGAGGATGCCTCCCTTTTCAATGGAGGTTTGTGGGACTTTACTCTCTGTTCCGCATACCTCCAAACTGGTGACCCTCGACAAAGAACGTCAGCGCAGCCTTCGTGCAGCTACTACTTCGTGACGTCATCATCACTTCCTCAAGCTTTCGAGCAGCGAGCCATACAGCCAGCACCCACGGCTATAGAGGGTATCCTGACCACCAGCATGCCTACTTGGTCATACCTGGTCATCACCTTCAGCCTCATCAGCGACCTTGGCTTGGCACACCGCACCTTCGGCCAGTCACATGAAGAGCCATGAAGAACCTCTCCTGGTCGACGCCAACAGTCAAGCCCTACGTCGCACAAGCACCGCTCCAACTCACTGGAGCCAGCAGCACTACTCCGACTCACTGGAGCCTGCAGCATTGTCCCGACTCACTGGGACAGCACCACCCCGACTCACTGGGGCATCATCCCGACTCACTGGGACATCGTCACCCCGACTCACTGGGGCATCATCCCGACTCACTGGGATAGCACCACCCCGACTCACTGGGGCATCATCCCGACTCACTGGGATACCAACACCCCGACTCACTGGGGCATCATCCCGACTCACTGGGATACCAACACCCCGACTCACTGGGGCATCATCCCGACTCACTGGGATACCAACACCCCGACTCACTGGGGCATCACCGCAGACAGTTCCGACTCACCGAGAACTATGCGGCATCGGTTCCGACCCACTGGAACCAACCTACGCTGGCCTAGCGCGCATCAAGAACCATCGATCTCCGATCTCCGGAGGGGAGTGATGTAGCGACATCTATGGCGCCACATAAGAACTACGAAGAAAGTACGAAATCCTGTATCGCGCAATCAAAGTTCTCCGCGCGATTTGAACATATACGACAACCCGAAATCATCTATCGGGCAGTCGCCCACCAGACCATAACACCTGTCTGGTCGGAGGATCCTCCCTTTTCAAAGGAGGTTTGCGGGACTTTACTCTCTGTTCCGCATCCCTCCAAACTGGTGACCCTCGACAAAGAACGTCAGCGCAGCCTTCGTGCAGCTACTACTTCGTGACGTCATCATCACTTCCTCAAGCTTTCGAGCAGCGAGCCATACAGCCAGCACCCACGGCTATAGAGGGTATCCTGACCACCAGCATGCCTACCTGGTCATACCTGGTCATCACCTTCAGCCTCATCAGCGACCTTGGCTTGGCACACCGCACCTTCGGCCAGTCACATGAAGAGCCATGAAGAACCTCTCCTGGTCGACGCCAACAGTCAAGCCCTACGTCGCACAAGCACCGCTCCGACTCACTGGAGCCAGCAGCACACTCCGACTCACTGGAGCCTGCAGCATCGTCCCGACTCACTGGGACAGCACCACCCCGACTCACTGGGGCATCATCCCGACTCACTGGGACATCATCACCCCGACTCACTGGGGCATCATCCCGACTCACTGGGATAGCAACACCCCGACTCACTGGGGCATCACCGCAGACAGTTCCGACTCACCGAGAACTATGCGGCATCGGTTCCGACCCACTGGAACCAACCTATCAATGGCCTGGCACGCATCATGAAGCATCAAAAAAAAAAAAAAAGAACTATCGATCTCCGATCTCCGGAGGGGAGTGATGTAGCGACATCTATGGCGCCACATAAGAACTACGAAGAAAGTACGAAATCCTGCATCGCGCAATCAAAGTTCTCCGCGCGATTTGAACATATACGACATCCCGAAATCATCTATCGGGCAGTCGCCCACCAGACCATACCACCTGTCTGGCCGGAGGATCCTCCCTTTTCAACGGAGGTATGTGGGACTTTACTCTCTGTTCCGCCTACCTCCAAACTACCAATTAGCATGAATTTAACCTCTTTTCTAATAAACATCTTCTTCAATCATCATTAAATAATTTTTGCTCATTAAAAGATTCTTCAGCAAATATCAAATTATTTGTTGCTTTCATTCTTTTTTTTATAATGGATAGGCTCGTGTTTGACCACAATCTCACCTGATGGTAAGCGATGATGTGGCCGACGATGGAACACGCTTGCCTGGAAGCAATCTATTCACTCTTTGACTTAAAGACCCCTAGGTTATAGTTATCAGGAAACACAGACTCCGGCAGGGAATTCCACTCCTTAGCTGTACGTATAATGAATGTGTTCCCAAAACGCATAGTACGTATTTTTTTTTTTGGTTTCTTAAATTTCTTCGTTTTCTGCAAATTTTTCAACATAGTCTCGTTCATTATTATTTTCATTAGTCACACCAGCGTGTTTTACCTTTGCAAACTTATTAAAATTGGAATTATTTTCTTAGAACCATTTATTGGTACTTACTTGACCCAAGTCATGTAAGACTGTCAGTACTATTTGCACGACCTCACGCTTCCCACATTATATATACTCATCTATACATATCTTAGCCATGTAAACACCTCATCATTTTATGTTAATCCAATATCCGTATTTAAAAACAATCTTCAAGAATGACTAACATTTTTCAGTCACGAATCTGCCTAGAAATTTTGAGGTCAAGATAACTTGAGGTCTACAATGGCGTCATTGGGATTTTAATATTGGAATCACTAGGATTCTTTGCAATTATACTAAGAAAATTTACATGAGTGTTGTAAAGGATTTTTCTTGGTAATCTTGGTATTGCTTCTTTTTGCGTAACTACTTAAAACTAACTACTTTTACTTAAGGTTTTTACTTAAGGTTTTTTTTTACTTTTTACTTAAGGTTGTCTGGTAGAAATTGCCTTGCGCAATAAGACCGCCTATTGTACGCATAATCTTTTGTAAATGTTTATCCTGTGTTAAGCTAAGGTGTGCAATAAAGTTATAAATAAATAAATAAATAAATAAATAAATAATAAATACTTATACAGTTTTACTAATGCTCTAGAAATGTGATTCACACTACATTACAGTGTGTTAAAATTCCAATATATATTCAAATGACTTGTGCCAAATAGATTTGAATATAGAACGCTGACCCCTGGTGTGATGTCTCGTGATGTACTTTTGGCAATTATAAGGAACAGCTTCGTATTTCTAGAAATGCTATCTGAGGCCCCTTTTATATTTTTACTATTGAATATTTAGACTGTTGAAAATAACCAAAAATATGTCCTATTAAAGGCAACTGTTGGTTTGTATAACGATTCGTACGAATGTATAATAGGAAACGAAAAATAATAAGTATTGCAACATGGTCGCTTCATCTCTGTATGGGGAGAAGAAATATCTTTGTTTTGCCAATTATTAATTCGCTCTGATCAAGGATCAAGGTTATCATAAGGAAGTCCTAATTCTAAGTGATAACACTTCGCTCTCACTCTATCATAAATGCTAATCTGAAACTAAACAATACGTTGAATGCATTCTCAGAAATTGATTAGATATTAAAATCGATCGATCAACGATAGATGCTAGAATATTTCTACAATCTTCGATAGAGTCGCTAAAAGGAATTTTGTAATGATTGCAAAACAGATGACTCAGGATTCTGAGTCCTGACATTCCATTATTATCTTTATTCTTAGGCTTATCACGAGAAATATGATTAAAGCTAAAATACGCATTAATTTTGTAGCAGGATCAATATTGAGCAATTTTTTTTTAATCTCCATCTAGTTTGTTTTAGCCTATTGCTAAACATTGTCCTGTTTATATTACTACTTAGTCTTTCCAAATATTGTTTTCATATTTATTTTAGTTCACCTTCATAAGTTTCAGTGGCTAAGAAAGCGTTTATTTCATTGTAAATGTCAAACATGGCGTTAGTCAAAATTCTAAAAATATGGTCACAATTTCTTGCTCATAGAGCTGGTGATGGCTATACAGGTTAAAATCTAGTAGATCAGACCCTAGTTTATATTCTTTGGGTTTTCTTTTAACATCACTGGTACACTGGGTATATAGTCCATGTTATCATCATCACTGCCAAATTGCTTATGTACAAACCTGTCAAAACATTAGGCCATATATGTATTATGGATTTCCGTGTTTGAAAACATGCGTCGTGTATTTTTCTTAATAATTTTTCAATTATCTTATTTCTGTAAACTTCAAAGGCACGTTCATCAAGTCAATATTTGATTTTTTTTACAAAAAAGTGTGGTCCTTTGGCAAACTCATAGATCGTGCTCTCTATAAAATTACAAATATCACGAAGCAGAATTACGTAAGTGCAACAATGTAGGGCGACGTCTGGACTGGCCTTTTGAGGAAAGAGCCTTTGAATTGACCTGACCTAACAGGCAGCAGCATGCATCAAAGTGTAAAATGGCTAGTGTCCTTTGCTTGCTTTAAGGAAATAATACATTTAAGTACTTACCTTTGGAAAATAACGTCATGCCTATATTCTCTAAAGGGATTACTTAAATTGGAATAAGAAACCCAAATACCGGTTGACTTTCGGTCATTTTATCTAAATAGGGAGCCACTCTATTACCTAATATCCTATATATTCTCTACACGATCCAGTATTTCCTTAATACCTTCGTGAACTCTTTGAGTACCATGTCTCGAGGAGTAAACTCTGTCGCACTGCCACCTCTCTTCTCCTTCGTAACCTGCGTCACACTTCATGTCGCTATTAATAGTGGCTCTTCCTCTGTCACTGCAGTGCGCTTGTGGAACTCTCTCTGTCTGTAATGTCTTCCAGAGGGAAATTAAAGATCGTTTCCTTTCACAATAACATTTGTGTTTAGGTATGTAGTCCTTACACATGATGGCAGAAATCCAAATACTTGATTGTTAATAACTGAACTGGGAATCGTATCCAAAATCCCATTTAAGCGGTTTACCAAAGAGACAAAAATCCGAATCCGATATGGGCTGCTTTATATCCTTCATCGTCATCATCAAACTATTTTGCAGTCTACAGCTGGACTACTTAAAATTCTCTTATAGCCTGTTTTCTTTTGAAATCAATTAATGCATGTGCTAGAATGCAATTTTATACCTGAAGGATTTTCCCTTGAAGGATTGTTTTAAAATCACAAGGTTTACCGTTAACATTAAACTTAATGCACTAAGTATCGATTTTTGATACCGTGGTAGGTGCGTCTTTGTACGGAAATACTATTATATTATTAGATACTCAGTTCAAAGGCCAAATGCTTTGAATCCTTCACTTTATTCTCTAGTGTTTTAAGTTTTACTGCAGTTTCGTCTCAAGCTACTGTAACCTGTACTGCATTAAAATTAACGTTGATTTTGGCTTGCTTGTAGAACCTGTATTCGAGATTTGTGTCATTGTAAATGGCTATAGTAATATGAGATTTTTGTCAATATTGTGTGCTTGATAATCTGTTGAGTTATTATTAGTTGATTCATTTGATTAGTCTAAGTATTAGCGCCTACGTACTAAATTGATTTTATGACTTAAACCAAGGTTTCGCCAATCGCTACTGACATAATAATTATTTGTAGATTCATTAATTCCATTGCAGTTCTTGTTAGATTCTTTTTTTTTTGTAATATATTGTTTTTTGAGTTATAATTTGATTGTGGGTTATGGGCGATGTTTCTTTGGTATGATGCTTGTTTGAGACTATACGATATCACCACGTATAACTGATAATATCATATTTGTTTTTAGCAAAAGTTCTAACCGCCTAGTCCAGGACTAACGGTTTTTTAAATCTACAATTGCTTTATCTTTGAGTGAATAGATACCTATTAAAGCCGTGTAAAAGTTGTATATTAGTACAATTTTTTTGACTTCTAATTTCTTAATTCTTTCATTATCATCTTCCTACCCTTTTACCATGATACTGGGGGTCGGCGTAACACGTATTTATCTTCCGTTCTGTCCTATCACCCGTCACGCTATTATTAACTCCTCATACAATTAATACCTATATTGTACACTTCTACAGAGTGATTTGACAATTCATTGTCGTCATTCATTAATTTTAAATTCAATTGTTGGTTAAGATTATTATCTGGGCTTTCTACCAATTGATGTTTTGGTCACCATTAATATGATACTTCGTTAATATTATTGATAGTGTTATCTTTGTTTCTTGACAAAATTCTAAAAACCCAAAACTTATTATCTTTCAAATTCGAAACTGTTTTATCGTTTGGCGAATATATATTGAAGTCGTCTATATAGCTCACTTCAAACTTTATATCACAACTCAATCTGATTTTATGTTATTCGTCGCAATCCAAATCATTCCAATTAGGTCATTTTGTTGGTTTACGAGCATTGATAAGGTTCGTATCGGCCACAACTTGCGTCCCAATTTGAGTACTTGACATTTATGACTTGTGTTGCGCGTTTGATACACTTTAAAATAGAACATGCGTGATGTTAAATTGACTACTCTGAATTTTAATAAGGAACTTATAGATGGGAAGAATACCTAGTATTCGGGATTTAAAATCAATTTTACTCTTAATAAATCAAGTGAATGAAATTTATATCTTTCATTTTATTTGTGATGATTATATTATTATTATTATTTATTATTATTATATCTAACCCACATTGTCCCACTGCTGGGCAAAGACCTCCCTCCACTCCTTCCAATTTTCCCGGTTTTGAGCCACCTCTTTCCAATTGTATGATGATTATAAATGTTTATAAATAATAAGTGAATATTGTGTGTTTATTTATTTATAGCTTTAACTGTATGTTACTAGGTAATTCATATTTAGAGAATTAAATTATATGTGTAGGTTTATTTCATACTTGATCTTTTCCTCTTTTTTTGCGCACTATTTTCAACTTTATTTAAATGATTTTTTGTTTATTAAAAATTTGCTTACATTCTTAAATTCTGCCAAACTGAAAAGCAGTTTGTCGGCAGTTGTTCTTAATTTTACAAAATTTTGGCATGTCAAACTTAAACTAAGTTTACAACATAAAATAATCAATATACTTTTTCTATATTGATGTGGAATGTAGGTTTGTTTTTAAAACCAAATACATAAATTCTAAATCCAATTACAATTTAATTTAAAAATTGAATTATAGACTCTCCTATCCTAGGTTTCCTTGAAGAAATGTCTAAGCAACCTTTCTATTCATATTTATAATTTCCCGCCACAAAAAGAAGAGACTGGTCAATAATCCACTACGCCGACTAATTAGGTTGGTGACCTAAATCAAGAAGCAGGAATGCAGGCATGCAAATATATTCAGGACTATTGATCTATTCCTTCAGTTGCCATGGTAAACCGGGAGTATATGAAAACAGGTCGTATCAGGAACAAGCATTCCCGAAGAACTGAAGTTTTTATATACAGATTTGTTGTTTTTGTTGGTTTGTTATTTTGTTTTGGGTCGTTAAGTCGGGTAAACAACAGTTTTATAGGCAATCAATCTGGCTGTATCCCCGAGGGGAGAGAGGGAGGTCCTTCTTTTGATTGGTACAGAGATTGACGGGTGTTTTATTATTTGGACGTGGGTACTCGTTTGTCCTGTCGTTCGTTATGGACGTTTTATTAGTGTTGTTTTCTGATTACTTTTACTGAAGAATCTGAGACTATTTTTGACGAACTTTTCCCATGAAAAGACATATTATTTACAAAAAGAAAATCTTATGAATAGGCTCGCGTTTGATCACTATCTCACCTAATGGTAAGCGGTGATGTAGTAAACTATATTTTTTTTTACGGTGGAAATCATCTAATGACATCTTCCGCCCTTTTCGTATCAAACTTCTACTAATTAAAACCCACTCCTGTTCCTTCTTTGCCTTTGTTCCAGGGCCCCCGGGTTGGGGTTGCGGACAGTGAGCAATGGGTAGCTCGCTATCCAGCCGTCCGGTAACTATCCGGACCAAAACCAAGTCGTCGACGGCGCGCACTGTTCCCGTGCGCCTCAAGGAGTTGTCAGCAACAGCAGGGACCCAGCCGGGTCGAAGCCTACTTTTTTTTTTTTTTTTTTTTTTTTTATGGTGGGAAAAATCATGCATTGACATCCCCCGCCCTTGGGCGGAGCGGGAGATAGTGTCAGACTCTTACTGACTAAAAGACCCACCCCGTTCCTTCTAGCCTTCATACCGGGGCTCGAGCGCCCTTTCGGATAACCCTGGCCCCAGTAGGCTTCGACCCGGCTGGGTCCCTGCTGTTGCTGACAACTCCTTGAGGCGCGCGGGAACAGTGCGCGCCGTCGACGACTTGGGCTTGGTCCGGACAGTTACCGGACAGCCGGACAGCGAGCTACCCATTGCTCACTGTCCGCAAGCCCGCGTCTACGTTGGCCGGAAATCGGGATCAGAATCCCGGCGACGGCGGCGGCGGCGATAACGCCGTTGCCTGATGCGTTCAGCCTCCTCCTTTGCAAGCATTACTGCTTCGCAGAAGTCGGCGACCGCCTGCCACTCCTCCTCGCTCCGGACCATGGCCTCAACCAAGGCCCGGCGCGAGAGGTCTCCGCCGCCGATCGCCCCCACGAGGGCACGGCGATGCTCCGCCCAAGCAGGGCACACCTCGACTGTGTGCTCCACCGTGTCCTCCGGGCGTTCCGCACAGTGGCGACACCCGGGCGTCACTTCCGCATGAATCCGGTGCAGGAAATGCCTACTGGGGCCAGGGTCATCCGAAAGGGCGCTCGAGCCCCGGTATGAAGGCTTGAAGGAACGGGATGGGTTTTGTAGTCAGTAAGAGTCTGACACTATCTCCCGCTCCGTCCAAGAGCGGGAGTTGTCATTGGATGAATTTTCCCATCGGAAAAAAAGTGCCCCGGGGTTCTCTTTTGCATCACCCATGGCCCCAGTAGGCTTCGGCCCTGCTGAGCCCCTAAAGTTGCTGACATTTTCAACGACTTGGTCTCAGTCCGGACGTTTACCGGACGGCCACACGGCGAGCTATCCATTGCTTGCCGTCCGCAAAGAGAACGCTTGCCTAAACATAACCTTTTTACTCTTGACTTAAATACCCATTGGGGGACATTTTGTCCCCTAAAACATTTGCCTGCAATATAAACTCAACTCAAAGAATTCACTCAAACCCATCTCAACATCGCCTGCTTTCCAACGTTGAATCTAAACTAAACTATCTAACCATCAGTTACTTTAACCACTCAGTCACGTACAACTTGACCTACTTCAGTTAAAAATAAACTGAGTGAGAATTTAATTATAAAGTATCGATAGTGTGCCTATTTTGTGGCTAGACATTTTTATATTTACGGTTACAGTTTTTTCAATAAGATTTTGTGATGTACCGGTTTTTGGGTACGTTTTCACTAGTATTGAGTGATCGTTGGAGCGTTTTAGTGCGTCTGTGATGGATGGAGGTGTACCTATTATGTGATGGTAACGTAACAACGAAATGATCTAGATGCCTACCGCAAGGGCTGGATTGAAGTGGCTCAAGAAAAGAATACTTGGAAGAAATTGGAGGAGGTATTTGCCCAGCTGTGGTACAATATAGGCTAATAAAAAAAAAGACGTGTGGCACTCGGGGACTGCCGCGGTAAAGCTATTGCATAGCATTTTTTCCAACTTATGCAATTATAATTATTTATTTATTTTATTTATGCAGTATTTTTTTTCCTTGGTTTTTTTTTTTTTGATATTAATTGAAGTTACACTTTCACACATTGAATTGAATTTTGATTGATTGTTCACTCATTTGTTTTCTTATCGGTCACCGATCGCTTTGCGCATTTCACACATTGGCGAGCCAATCGTCTTCGTCGTTAGATTCATGCAGCAACGCAAGGAACGAATCAGGAGTGACGTCTATGACGCGATGGCGCGGCGAGCCAATCACTGACACTCCCCGTCTCCGCGTGTCACTTCGCGCCACTAAAGAGACCGAATATTTGACTTCTGCGCAACTTGAAGCCAGCGCTCGAGATCCGTTTCGGCAATTGTAGCATGCGCCTCAAAGAGATGTCAGCACAACAGTAGTGTAGTGATCAGTAGGACAGATGCCCATTACGGCAACGGGGAATCTCTAAAAAGGAAGCCGTGGTCCTAGCACGCAAAAGGCAACTGAAGGACGTGCTAGTCAGTAAAAAATGTGCTCTCTTATCCAATCCCAGAGCGGGAGCAGTCATTGAGTGATTTCTCACCTCAAAAAAAGTATTTTTTATTTATCCCGATCTAAACCCTAAATCCTAATTTGTTTTATCATCTGCCCCTATTTGAATCCGATCGAACTTGGCAATACTACTCCTAACGCCTAGAAAGGAGGCATATGAGCCAAACCACACGATGCGGTGCGGCGCCGCATCACAAATATTTCGACGAATCGGCGGGCACACGAGTGGCGCCACCCCCTCTTATGGCCCGTCGCCGATTCCTTGAAATATTTGCAGTGCGGCGCCGCACCGCATCGTGTAGTTTGGCTCTTAGTCCCAGCAATGGAACATTATAAAGCTGATTATGCTTTCTACTCTTCAAGGCTATTTATATACATCCCTTTTACTGATTAATGACATTTAATAACCGTACAGAAACCAACATAATAGAAACATTATAACACAAATTAAATCTGACGCCAACCATTGCACAAGTGTTGCAAAAAAAAAATTGCAATTAAGGCACGATCGATCAATCCAATTAACAGGTGTTTCACTAATAAACTTAATTTTTTGGTAATATTGGGGATAATTGCGACTGTTGACCAACTATTATACGACCAGTTCTGAAACCTTTTGAACTGTACAACTATAGACCTTTTAGTATTAAAATATGTAGAAAGTTGTGAAATTGTTTTATAGTACTGTCATTAAAGTCGTTTTACCATGACCTGTGCTGTATCTACTTTGACATCTTGTGAAATTTATTTTTCTTTTCCAAAATTAATACCCTCTGTTAATCTAAATCTTTTGTATATGAAAAAAAAGAGATGAAAAAGCCGTTTACTGGGGGCGTGGGACTCTTCGGTCCCAACTTCCACGCATATATATACACCGCTAAATTTTAATCGTTTTAATTCCGTGGAGGGTCGATCCGGTACATGAAACACTATCGATTTGTAAAGATAAAATATTTGTCTGTAGGCCACACAAATATTAATAGCGCGATACATAGCACAATAGCCAATCGCTCAACCACCGAGCCGTTAAAATATTTGTGGTTAGTTAATATTATTAAGTTAGTGAATATTGCAGTGAAGTGAAGACGCATTGTAACAGGCGAGTAGACTTGAAAGTCTCTGTAAGAATAGATCATACTTCTTTAAATTTATGTTATTAGCTTACGCCAGTGACTAGACCCGTGTGAAAGTAGGTTTCCTCTGTACGAAAATTTGAACCAAGAAACTGCTAATGTTGCTTTTTCTTTGCTCCAAGCAAAGATAATAAATAATAAATATTACATGTAAATTAGCGCAATGTGTTCAGTGATGGATGTTGTAAAGATAGATCAGCCAATAAAAAAATTAATACCAAAATAAAAAGCATTTAATTCAGACAACTATAGACACCCATACAGCGAATACTTACACAGCAAAACACTAATTCGCACTATCGGTAATGATTACCTTTTGAAATATTATTGTTTACAAATAGTACAATTTATGTTGTAAGACAAGTTTTTGATAGAGATTCTATTTTTGTGTTAAGTATTTTTAAATAGCTGTTTAATCTAGATTTTATGATCGACCTGACATTTAGAAATGGAATTATAATTTTTCAACAAACGATTTAAATTCTTTAAAGTGTATTCATAAAATTATTAATCAAAATCTAATCTAGCATTATCATTATAAGAAATGATAATAGTAATTCATGTTTTGTTTAGTACGGGATAGTAACTTGAACAAGAATTCTTTAAACAAAGTAAATTATTATTAATAACTTTTAGAAGTAAATAAAGGTAACCAAATTATCTGAGCTATAGTTTTAGACTTTCTGTACATCAGACTGTGTCTAAATACGAATTTATAAGAATTTTTGTTACGGATAAACACCACATACTTTAGATATAGGTGTGATAGAGAGCGCATTGTCATCAAACTCGGGTCTTTACAGTTTCAGAATATTAATTAATCAATCGGAGCTATTGATAGAGAGATATATATATATATATAAATATACAAAACAAAATAGGAAACAAAACTGTAAAAAAATTGAATCATAGTCATATCGTACCTATATAATAATGTGTCAAATGTCACCAACTTTACAGGAGGGACTTAAAAACGGTTTATTTATAAGCTTAATTAAATTTAAATTTTATTATTCTATATAATAATAAAATTTGTCAGTATGATTCTCTCTACTATTAATAAGGTCATTGACTTAACAGGTTTTGAAAAATATTTACGTAGAACATATTACTCTCATTGAGCATATTTCTATTAATTTAATAAAATTAGTCACTTCTGATTGGTCGGCAGACGTTCAAGTCTTGGCAAGTTTCGTGTCAGCATTTTTAGTTACGTATCTATAAAAGAAAATTTGCAATTTTTACACATTCTGTCTATAGCATGTACCACGACGATATTACACATCAAGCAATCAATTCGAAAATCGCGTGCTCCATAAACCACTTCCTATCATTCATAAAATCCAATTTCAATCCGTCACACTCCAGTAAAGTAAAAATCGACAGTGACACTATACTGTCTGACTGACTGACTTTCGTACCAAACAAGGCTCGAGTTACTGACTTTTGTATCAAACGAGGCACAAACCGAATGAGAGATAGATAGCCTGATTTTATGTTCTTATCAATGTTTATATATTATTTTATCGGGATATGTGAAAGTGTCGATTTTAAGCACTTGACCGTAATCTAGATTCGATTTAGGTGATCTATTATTTTGCTGAAAGTAACGGCGCTTTTTTATGTGATTGCGTCATGGTATTTTAGTTGTCCTACTTTTCTGGTTGTTGTTTTGTTTTTAATTATTGTGGATTTCTGAAATACTTTCATCAGGACCTTGTTAGATAATTTGAATCTCAAAGACGATGAACCATCTTTGCGCTCGAGCTCGTCCAAAAAATCAGGAAAAATATTACCAGAATTCTCCGGTTATGTAAATTCTAAACGGAAAAATATTTTAATCTTTTCCCAACCCTCGAAACGTCAAGACGTCAAGCTCAAGAATTCGGTTATCAAATACTATTAATCAAATTCACCCCTGAGTCCACCTGACCTAGGTACTTGTTAGGCATTATCCATAAAGGTTCATACACACAACAGTCACGTTACGACGTTGTTGGTCAGACAGTGATGTTATTTGAAAGATTGAGTCCTGATTTGAATTAAGAATATTGGAAGTTGAATATCAGCCAATCTTCGGCATTCCAATATGTTTTTTTTTTTTTTTCATTTTTACTGATTCGTTCTACACAGTGTCGTTTCTTTCTTGCACGTTCTTTTCGATATCTACGCTTGGGAACATTTATCTGTTATAAGTAGCTTCTTACTTTTATTTTTTATTTCGTGATTGACTGAACTTGATTATATATTAAAAGTGCCTTTAATTAAAATCAATACTTTAAAATAATTTCGCAATCGAAATACATAATTCAAAAACCAGCTTCTAAAACGCATTGATCATGTGGAGACGGTATCCTATGACTTCTTTGAAATAAAAATTATATAACAATACACATCAAATTTCATCTAAATCGGTCAAGTCGTTTAATTCATTAAACCCCAAGCAAACGTCCGCGTTCGCTCTCTCATTTTCTATCTATTGTGTCTCTAATTACAGTACCTATTTGAAAGGTTAAGGCGTATAGTCTCTTGAACCATCTGGCCGAAATTATGTGAACGCAACTCTCGCACTCGCCTAGGCGGCAGTACGCAAATCTGTGCATTTATTTTCGGCCAGCAGCGCCTGGAAAGCGCTTTAAATCCATTTTCTCTGCGAGATATTGATTGATTTACATAATATATGCAATGTTCACTTTGAAGAATATTTAACCACCAATTTTTATGTGTAAAAAGGTTTCTAAAGGTCCAAGCCGTTTCGAAGGAGTAGGGAAAAGTTGCGAAATTGCTAAATATTTTTTTTTTGACAAAAGTATTAATTGCACGAAAAAATCAAATGTTAATATATTATTGTTCATGAATCTATAATAAACATATATTTTTTCAAACCATTTGACCTAGCCGTTACGGAGGAGTAGGCCTCAGAAAATCACTGTTTTATGGCACTTTTCGGCGCTTGGCCCTTAAGAGGAGTTAGGAGATAAACACAATAAAGAAGAATTATATAATAAAAATGACGTGATTTTTTGGCGACGCGACGTGACGGTGACGTGTTTGTTGTGTGTTTGCACCTTTATGGCCATGAGAAATGCAAGGATTCCTTAACGGTAGTACAACCAATCAATTCGAGAGACAGGCTAATTACCGAGGTAAATGACTAAACATTAGCAATTAATCACATGTGCTAGGCATTCTGTGTATTCGCCGGCTGAAGCAGGTAATTCGTTAAATGTGTGTAATTTTACAATGGATGGATAAATTGTTAAGATTATTGTTGAAGATGTTTTTGTGATTGTGATAAGTTGTAATCAAAGGATTATTAAGTAAATTAGCTTCATTAAAGGGTTCTATCCTTGGCATGATAAATCAGAAAATGCCATGCTGAAAACTATGTAAAAAATTCTACAGTTGCGGCATATATTTGTTGATATTCTACTGTTATAGAAGAGAGGATAAAGTGTGAAATGAAAATAAGTACATACTAGAGGAAGTTTGAAAGTGGCTTGACGGGTGACAGGACAGAATGGAAGAAAAAAACGTTTTGCACCGACCACAAGTAGCATGGGACAAGGGTTGGAACATTTATTTATTTATTTATTTATTTTACAATTTATGTACACACAAATATACTGAGGAGGATAACATTAATAAAAAACTTTGTACAAAGGTACTGCTTATTTCAAAAATAGAAATTTCTTCCAGCAGACCTGCGAAAGGAGAAATTACAAGAGATGTAGACAGTAGTGTGCAGAAATGAGAAAGAAGAGTTAGTGAAATCTTAAATTAAACCAATAAATACTTATATAACTATATATAACTTATACTAAAAATAAATACATAATATTTATGTATACATATATATATACGATTATCAAGCAAGAGAGGAAAGATAGTGCTCTTTTAATTTAGTCTTAAAGAGTGAGATCGTTTTCAAATAACGAATGCTAGGCGGAAGTGAGTTCCACAACCTTACTGCGTGGACAGAGAAAGAGTAGGAATAGTAGCTGGATTTATGAGGAGGGGATTTAAGGAGGGATCTTAGGTGTGACCTGCACGGTGCGTCGCGAGGATATTATGATACTAAAGATACGATTTTGACAAATACTTCACATTTTTAGTTCAAGAATCAAAGACAGAGATTGCTAGCCTGTCGGTTTTCTATTCATTTAATTTTGAAGAGTGTGGATCAAAATTGCATAATTTGATTCTAGCTAGCATCACTGATCTGATTCACTAAATGTACGGTGGTGAAGTCTTTTAGTGGACTTCCCACCCCTACGCCCTAAGCATTTTGGAAACCTAACCAAAAAAAATGTGAAATGAGAGCCAAGTTCAATATTATGATACATGCCTTGGTTGCTGACTTTAATGACAAAAGAAGTGAGATCTAAATGGGTGGCAAGTTCAATGGTCAGTCCATAAATTTATTTATAATAACATATAATATCATTTCCTATTATAACTTAGGATAATATATCGTAGCCTAACGTCTGTCTTGGCTAGTTTTCAAATTTGACACTTTTATGTGAAATAGTTTTTGAGCTATGAGGGTGTCAAAAGTGGCTCCAAATGGTTCGTGTAATATTACACACGGTGCGGCTCGCCAGTTCTGTTACTTGAACTTGGCTTGACACGCTGCCGGGTGTCTAGATAGCTCCATCCCTTTAACAGTCCGTCAAATAGATCGAGTTAAGAGCTCGTAGTAGGGCCTCAGCATAAATGATATAATTAAAAACGTGAACAAATAAAAAATAATTACTTCGTCCGTCCATCCTTACATAAGGACATCAACCAACATAATTCCAAGTTCCAGGCATAACAAGCTTGCGCAGCGCAGTGAGCCTCAGATCATTTATTGAGTGCAATCTAATACTGATATCACGTCTCGTCAGTCATGGTGTGACGTAACTGTGATGCAATGTACCTTCGTGTAGGTACTGCCAGATTTGTTGGCAGAAGGTTCAGTACTAACTGCGTAAGTACACCACTTTGGGAAACACTACTCTATGCTAATAGAGCAGTGTTTCTCAAAGTGGTGTACGTGAACCCTTAGGCCTCTAAGGCATAAGGGTTCATCATTTTATGGTACCTACGGAGTTCGCAAGATTTTCGTAAAGGCTATAACTAAAGGGTAAACTTTCACACCAGTAAGGCGTTTAACCAAACAATCAAACTTTAGCTTTAAATATTTATTTATGTCAATAAATTAGCTTCAAATTTTCTTGTACATATTGCCATTCTTGTAGATATTGCGATTTCTTTTTAGAGACTGTGGGGGTGTTATACGTCCGCAGTAATTTGGCCACCTACTTTAAAAAGGGTAAACCATATGCGAAATAAGGTCTTTCTCAATAAAGCTTACATCCTGTAAGCTTTATTGAGAAAGAAAGATGATAGATGCTGATAAAAGTAAATTAATTTTAAATGAAGATTCAGTCAAAAACCAGCAGTCATTTCTGACATTTTCTGCAGTTCTAAAGCTGAAGTGCCGTTATTTGACATTTGGCGGTTTTTTAAATGTCACGGTAATCAGCCAAAAATTCTCTGCCGACATGTCTCAGCAGTATTTTTCTACTATTTAGATTATGAGATAAAAAAATTAAAATCACCGTTAAGTTCCCTTGACTTCTATGCAATTCGGCGCTATTTTTTTGTGAGTAACTCAAAATGTGATTTGATAAGATATCGCCATTATAGCTTGGGGACACAAAATCACCATTGTCTTATTTTAATTTTTTTTTTTCATGTTTGTACGTATACAACATTATTTTTAGTAAATGCGGAACTTGAATATAGTTTGTTCAGAATCAGTAACAAAATTTATTCCAATAATTTTTACATCCTGTTACATTTTATCTCAAAAATATTTTAAAAAGATCACAAGTTAGACACCACACAGGTCATGGCAGGTCATAGCAGGTGATATGTACGGAATTTCTTATGTTATTTACATATGAAAATCTATTTAATTTATATCGCAAGTTTAACTTGTTTTCAATTATGATGATCTTTTTGCGAATTTTAGGCAGGTCATTAGTTTGATTTGATCATCATCATCATCAGCCTTTTTAATGTTCCCACGGCTGGGATTCAGGCCTCTTCTATAGGAGAGGGAATGGGCCGCAATCCACCACGAGCGCCCAGTGAGGGTTTGTGGATGTCACATGTCTTCGAATTTATCGGCCCTAGGACATGCTGGTTTCTTCACCATGATTTCCTTTACCATTTTGAGAGTGATGAAATAAATTAGAAGGTTTTATTTTAAAGGAAAATTGAAAACGTCCGCTCTTGAACCCACCAACTATAACTTGTAAGTTGCAGCCATTATCACTCGGCCACCACTGCTCTATATTCTATTTGATAAAACTTAGTAAATTATTTCGCTGGCATATTTATAATGACATTCACTCTAATAAGATTCCTATATGGTTATATTCTTGTAGCAGGGACTGGCGCTTCTGTTCCCACTGCCCATTGTATCAACTTTTCTCAGTGGGCGACGCTCGTTATTTGTTTATTAAAGAATGCAGAGTAAACTCTCCAACAGTTATGCAATGAATCAAAGTATACATCACATTGTTCAACATTTACGAGACTAATTTATTTTATAAACAATTGTGTTCATTGTTCTAGTGACGAATGATGTTACGTCTACATAATAATATCCAAACATCATTTTTAGTATATACGAAACTTGAATATAATTTGTTCAGAATCAGTAACTGAATGGATTCCAATAATTTTTACTTCATGTTATTTTTTTTCTAAAAATATTAAAAAAGGACGTGTGGCACTCGGGGACTGCCACGGTAAAGCTATTGCATAGCATTTTTACCAACTTTTATTTATTTTATTTATGCAATATTTTTTTTCTTTTTTTTTTCTTTGATATTAATTGAAGTTTTCACACATTGAATTGAATTTTGATTGATTGTTCACTCATTTGTTTTCTTATCGGTCACCACGCTCAAAAAACAAATGAGTGGGGGGTGTTAGGTTATTTTCGTTACGGAATTTCTGGATTCGGTCTCCACGCTCAAGGCCCGCGATAGAAGCTATGCAATAGCTTAAAATGTCACAACACAAGTTGGACACGTCCTTCTCTAAGTACAACTTAGGGCACGGCAGGTCATAGCAGGTATTAACACGCAAGCACACAACTGGCTTCGAGAGCAAAGCCACCCGTCAGTCGCCCGGATTGTCCGGTGACCATGTATTTGTGCGGACAACCACGTAACATAACAAGCTTATAACTTTGTGATGTTTCATGATACAGTTATGAAATTTTGTACATAGATTCTTTACACAAAAATATTAAACACGTTTTTCGGGTTTTGCATATACTAAACCTAATGTTGTATAAGTTCTTAAAGAAAGTAATTAGGCAGGTGTTTAATTAGATTAATAGGTAACTTAAGAGGCTTCTTTCAATACTGTTAAATCGCTACAATGCTAATGTTTAGAAGACCTATCGAAAAACACGCTTACGTCAGAATGTTGAAATGCCATTGAAAATAATCTTATTACCTACTCTAATAATAAATACAGAACGATGTGTGACAAATAAATACATAAAGAAATAAAACAAAGTCAACACCAAGAAAAATCAAGCGTTAAATCAGGTGGCCCTTCTTTTTTTTACTGTCTAATGATTGATTTGAGAATATTTGTTTTATTTATTTATTCACAAAATCCACAGCTCTTTTACAAAAATGTTACTTAAAGATAAACTAATAGAATAATAATAATATTTAGTTTAGGAAAAGTGAAAGTAGGTTCTCTAAAGGGCCATTTCTTTTTACTAGTAAATCACTCTGCACCAATATAGCTAGACTAGCTCCTACAATCGGCTTTGCCTGCGTGATAATAGTAAATTATCCCGAGGCAACATAATTCCGAAATAAGATGTATCATAATAAATATACGCTACTCCAGGAAATGGTCTGCCCGTGTACCGAGTCTCATCAGCAGTTCGAGTGTGAAGAAGTTTATAAAATTAGTTTCCAATAAAAAAAAAACCATATCTTGAAGCTTTGAATAAGCGTGAAGAGGAAATCAAACACTCTACCAATAAGGCTTGTTAAAATGCCTAAAGCTTATTCCATTTTAGGCAAGCATCTTAAAAAGATCTTTGTTTACAAATCACCATTCCTATTTTACCGTGAAACAGCTACTATATTAGGCTTTCACCGTTACATCAACAAATAAATCTTTAAAACGTAGAGTATGGAAACGACTAAGTGGCCGTTGTTAGAAATGTCTTTGGTAAAACTTCATCCTCCTTTTTTTATGGTGGGAAAAATCATCCAATGACAACCCCCGCTCTTGGGCGGAGCGGGAGATAGTGTCAGACTCTTACTGACTAAAAGACCCACCCCGTTCCTTCTAGCCTTCCTTTCGGATAACCCTGGCCCCAGTAGGCTTCGACCCGGCTGGGTCCCTGCTGTTGCTGACAACTCCTTGAGTTGCTGACAACTCCTTGAGAAAACTTCATCCTCCTTGCGTCGTTTATTCTCGATGCTGAAGGCCGTGCCCTCGTTGAATAACTTTCATATGGACTATTATTTTGCCATGTTGTCCTATCTTCGATGATGTGGATGGCGTCGCAGACTGTGGTCTCCAGTGTAGTACAGATTTGGTCTGATCAACGTATCGGATCCCATCGGAGAACCTGGATCTTTTCCCAACTATTTATCCTGTCAGTAGCAACTTTTGCTGAAAATATGAGGGTTGTAATACTTCAGTGATCATTATTCAACTGGACATACGCCTCCCCCAAGTGTCGCCAGAACGATTAGTCCTATGCATCTCGCATTCATCGA
This sequence comes from Mythimna albipuncta, assembly GCA_929112965.1. Lineage (NCBI taxonomy): Eukaryota > Metazoa > Arthropoda > Insecta > Lepidoptera > Noctuidae > Mythimna > Mythimna albipuncta. The sequence goes on along the minus strand of OV815982.1, from coordinate 15,300,501 downwards.
ATTCGCGCAACATTTGTTCATGATGGTAAACTATTAAATCGACCACTCCCTTTAGAGTAAAAGGGAGTGTCAGACTTTTACTGACTGAAAACCACCCGTTTTCCTACAAATGCCATTGCGTTTCCAGGCTGTGGCGACTCTCTTAAACACATCTGTGGCCCTGAAGGCGTACTATATCGCGAGAAAAAAGGATAGAGCTATATAGGGTATATAGCTCTGTCCCTCTTTCTCATTCGAACGATTGACATTTCATTACATTAGGTAAGGTGACAAAATAGATAGGTACAGAAAAACAAAGCGCGCTCGAGCAACGCACACATAGACACCGCTCACGGACACGATATATCGGAGCGCCTCGGCCCATTCGTCGAACAGTTCCGGCTCAAACGCTCATTAGTGAGCGTCCACCGAGCGTAGGTATACAAAGTGAAGTACATCACCTGTACCTATCTATTTTGTGGTCCCTGGTCTGTAGAAGTGATGACGGGATCATGTCACCTCTAGTCGATTCCATGCTCTGTGCTTCAAACGAATAAGAATGCATTTACGATAAGAAAGTCAATTCATGCGAAATTATCTCGTTGTTGTGAATCTATAAGATCGTAAATCATGGAAAGGTGATGTCTACTTATGACCTTTTGCTACTGATGTTCGTAGTTTTGAGGAAGGATTTGTTGCTTCATATGGCAAGGTGTTAAACCTTAAAAGGTTGGTTTTTGTTTCTGTAGATTTTTTTTTAAGAATTTGTATGATATTTGAACTTTTTTACAAATTATTTGACACGAAGAACAGTTCTATCATGCATAATTATGACAATAAGATATTTTAAAGTATAATCAAGCATCATCAGCCTTATAATGTTCCTATTACTGGGACTCAGGTCTTCTCTGTAGGAGAGACATCTGGAAGACATATCGGTTTCCTCACGATAGTGGCATCTCTTTCCTTCAATTGGATTACTGCTTCGCTAAAAGAGGTGACCGCCTCCCATTCCTTTTTACTCCGGACCATAGCCTGAACTAGGGCAAGAATTATATTGCCCATGGATTACGACAATTTTATGAAAAAAATGGTGATTGATTTGGTCTGATCGGAAACACATTAAAAAATTAGATGCAATTTAAAACCGTGCAACACTCTGTGATTGACTGGCAGATAAAGCACATACTGAAACATGGAAAACAGACACTTAAGTCATGGAGAATATTTAATCTGAACTAAGAACAGAACATGTAAGCTTTTTTAACAGAAATTCTGCCCTTAACCGGGACTGAAGTTACATTAGTTATAGAGAGGTGTGCGGCAGAAATGGTCGATGAAGTCGAAAGATTCTGTAGTACCGTCTGCGTACTGTAAGATGCATAGTTGATAGGTAGGGCTCTCACACGGTGGACCGATGACCTGGTACGAGACGCAAAGGACCGGTCGTTGTAATGACACTTGGGGGAGGCCTATGTCCAACAGTAGACGTCTTTCGTCTGAAAGGATGGTGACTATGATGACCAACAAAATACTGCAAGCATTTTTGAAAAGTATTTTTTCATAATTTCACAATTTGTGCTGTAAAGAAATAGCCTGCCGCCAGCCATCCGAATTCCTTAGCGCTTGGCATGGGCAAAACGTGACGCGAACCCGTGATAAGCAGCGCAGCAGTTAATCGCTCAACCATTGCGCTAATCGTACCGTCAATGCTTGTTACAGAAACAAAATAAAACCAAACACACACTCGAATAAGTACAAGCTTTAATAAAAAGAAACCAAACAATCGTTTTGCAACCATTCGGCATAACACGACGACTGGACACGCTTAAGATTTCAATCATCGATATGGAACCATCTTTTGTTCCCTCTTATCAACATACATGAGTTACATATCTTTTATTATGAAGGTTATAACTTAGAATAGACTAGCTTTTGCCCGCGGATGTACGTACGTAAAATATATATGTCACTCGGGAATAAAACAGCTTAGTATCGGTGAAAAAATTTCTACAATCGGACTAATACTTTCAGAGATTACCTCCTATAAACAAAAAAAAAGGAACTCCCTGAAAATATAAACTAGTGCTTTACTGTGATCTTACCTGATGGTAAGAGGTGATGCAATCGTTGATGGTGAGGCGCACTAATTTATTAAGAGCCTATTCACTCTAGCCTTGAAGACACCTAAATTATAATCGTAAGGGAAGACCGCAACAGGCAAGTTGTTGCGGTACTTCGATGTATGCGGTACAAACAACCTGGACCGAAGATGTTTCAATAACGTAAGAGATACTCTCCTTAATGTAGAAAGGAGATGGCGGAATCAAGTTATGCAATTTCCGCACACACTCTCCAAAATGCATCCTTCCAAATATAGAAAACATGGCTACTCTACACCTGTGCTCCAGACTTTGTAGATTGGACTTAAACCAAATCTTGATTACCAATTAACCTCTTTGCACGACTTTCTCCAAAGCTGATGATGGCATTTTGCAGCACCAGCCCATAAGTGGCTATCGTTTTGTGCAATAATCAATATATTTCATATGCTGAGGGTACGTCGGGCAATCCAATTATGTCTTTCATAGAATTTGAATCGATTATTATGGAAATCGAATGGAATTAGAATGAAGAAAATGGCGGATATAATTTATTTAAAGTCGATTCAATTGTAGAAATTGCTGTCTACACCAGATTAGTACCAGTACACAGTCTAGTACCAGAAAAATAGGAAAAAAAGGCTGTTAAAAATATTGATGAAACACAGACTCAGCAAGTCTGTTTCCTGAAATCCTGACAGGTGCAGACTCTGTTTCCTGATAGCTACAACCTAGGGGTCTTTAAGTTAATAGTGAATAAGTTACTTCTACTACATACTTCTGTCCTCAAAACGGTGAAGGAAAACATCTTGAGGAAATTGACATGTCCTAGAACCAAAAATTCGAAGACATGTGACATTCACCAACCCGCACTAGGCCTGCGTGGCCCATTCCCTCTCCTAGAGACGAGGCCTAAGTCCCAGCAGTGGGAACATTAAAATAGCTGGTGATGATGAGGTTACTGGGACTAACGGGCTCTATTGTTGACCATATCGTCACTAAACATCAGGTGAGGTAAAAGATCGGTTAGTGGGTCGAAAAAAGAATCAGCGTAACCACATATCGATCCCCAAAATTATAACCTATGACTATTTAATTTTTTACCACATTGGAAATAATATTTCTCATTAATAGACAATGGCTAAGGCCAAATGAGATCATTCGCGTATTCATCTATCATCGATCATCATACATTTCGATACATCAATCAATTTGTCTGTTCCATGCGTTTATCCTTGAACGAATCAAACGCCCACAAGTATGGACTATTGTTTATTTTTGTTATTAAAAATGTTATTAATATTATGTTCGTTTGTTTGTGATTTATTGTTGGTTGATTGGCCTACAAGCCTAGTGGTTCGGATTCTTTGGACGGGTCTTGACGAAGATTGATTTCTGAGATTCGACTTGCATAGGATGCATTTTTCTTCTTCATCTCTTTCCTTGTTTTGAAGGTGAGAATTCATCAAATAACTTCTCCTGATCTGGGTGGATTTAGTGGAAGTGTCCGATTTTTGCTAACTAAAACCCACCCGTATTCCTTCCCTTGTCCTTTGCGTTTCAAACCTGTGGTAACTCTTTCAAAGAACTCTCAGTCAGCAGGCAGACATCGGCCATTTCTTTCAAGCATTTGGGGAACACAATGCGACAGTCCTCATAGTAGTTCCAATCTGACGGTGAGAGCTGCCTATTACTCGTTGTTCGGTAGTTGGGAATCGCTCTTGAACTCCTGAAGCTCAGAGTGCCTCCTATGGTAATCCCGGAAAGATCACGCTTTCCGCCGCATCTTGCTCAATGTCTGAAGCGACCTCAATACATACAAGAGATGTGTTAAAGAAACCATCAAAAGATATATTTTTGCCAATTTGTTATGAATGTTGCCAGTATTCTCAGAACTATTTCAAACGGATTGTCTGTATGTCCTTTTGTTCAATATTTATGGCCCTTCGAAGTTCCAATAAATTAAAGTTGATTGACAACTTTAAAATGGTGCAATGATGGAGATAAGTTTCTTTGTTGATGTTGAAAGGAAGTTGGTAGAAGCTATAAATAAGCATAATTCGTAGTAGAGGAGTTTATTGTGCATAGGCTCGTGTTTGATCTCTATCACACCGATAAGCGATGATGTGGTTGACGATGGAGCACGCTTGCCTAGAAGTAACCTATTCACTCTTGATTTAAAGACCTCGGTTGTAGCTATCAGGAAATACAGACTCCGGCAAGGAATTCCACTCCTTAGCTGTACGCATAATGAATGTGTTCCCAAAACTCTTTGTACGTATGGGTGGGATATCTACCATCCGATGCCGCAACGCCGTACGTCTAGTGGTCCAATGATGGAACGGACTTGGTGGGATTAAATTGTGCAATTCCAACGCACACCCTGACAACACTTTTTTTTTCTTTCATAACGTGGTTTGCTTCTGATTTTTTTTTTTGGTCCTTTGGAATTGACTGGTCTACACTGTTCTTACATAATATCTATTATTACTGTATTAAGGAAATGTTGTAACAACAACTTTTTTAAAAGAGTAACCATGGAGTTTCTTGCCGGTTCTTCTCATTAGGAAACAACCAATTTGGAACCGTGCACTAGCTTCTGACGTTTTATAAGTGCCCATGTAGGCCTATGTGAAATGTAAATATTTTGAATTTGAATTGAGTTGAATTGATTTTCACTGGTTGAAACCGCGACAAATATAGCGTTTCTTTAAATGAAAGTATTTTGAAGTGAAAGTTATAGTTTTCCATTTCTATAGAGTAATGGTGGAACGCTGTTCCCATTGTGTAGTGGGTAGGCAGTGGCCGTGGTTCCGGTTCTAACTAAGTAGTTTGTTTACGCTTTTCTTTATAAGTGAAAAGTTCGCGCCGTGCGATTTGTATTTCACTAGCCTGTTGGTCTAGTGGTTAGTTAACTTGACTGCTATGCCGGAGGTCGTGGGTTCGATTCCCAACCAGGACAAATTTTTGTGTGATGAGCATAATCATTTGTTCTGTGTCTGTGTGTAGTTTATCTATAATATGTTTGTATTTAGAAATATAAAAGTGTGTTGTCTAGTACCCATAACACAAGCTTTGCTTAGCTTGGGACTAGACGGTGTTGTGTGATAGTTGTGGAATATTATTATTATATTAAGGTGTCTAAAATACTTGAGTAGTGGTGTCCGAATTATCAATACGAATATTGAGCTCTCGGCGTCAGAGTGGGGATCGCTTTGCGCATTCCATACATTGGTGAGTCAATCGTCGTCGTTATTAGATACATGCAGCAAGCGCAGGGAACTCATCACAAGTGACGTCTATGACACGATGGCGCGGCGAGCCAATCACTGACATTCCCCGCTCCCGGGTCTCACGTCGCACCACTAAAGAGACCGAATTTTTGACTTCTGCGCAACTTGAAGCCAGCGCTCAAAATTCGTGCTAATAACTATAACCACCGTGTTTTATAAATTGTGGGTTGTGAATTTGAACATAGGTGAGCTTTTCTTTTGTGGAAATTATTAACAAAACGGTGAAGGAAAACATCAAAAAGAAACCGGCATATCCTAGAACCATTTTTAAGACATGTGATATCCATCCGCCCTAGTGGTGTACTGGGGCCAGGATTATCCGAAAGGGCGCTCGAGCCCCGGTATGAAGGCTTGAAGGAACGGGCTGGGTTTTTTAGTCAGTAAGAGTCTGCCACTATCTCCCGCTCCGCCCAAGAGCAGGGGTTGTCATTGGATGATTTTTCCCATCGAAAAGGCCCTAGTGGTGGAATACAGCCCCCCCACAGAGAGGAACTCGGTATACCAGCTGTGGTGTTAATAATAGTCTAATTATGCTTTTCTCTTGGTAGCAAGTGGTTCCATAGTTGACTTTTTTTTATAATTGGTATCAAAAGTATTTTCGAATAGCAACAAGTGGAAAGGGAAATTGTCAAGTTATAAAATAAGGATGCAGACACTTAAATGTAACGTATTAAACGTAACGTGTATTTAGGCGGAATAAACTTGTTTTCTTTCTTTCTTTTTTTTCTTTTAACGTTACCGCCACAAGATTAAGTGTATACAAAATAAATACAAAGATGTTTAAAAATTTCTATTATTTAAGTAACACGGTTCATGAAATACAGCCTGGTTACAAATATAGTCTGTCTAATAAGTCAACCGACTTGGGAATTTTGTATAATATTTAATCATTTAAAAAATACTTATATTCGATACTTTTCATAAGGTTCTTCTGTTAGTTAACAATGATCTCTATCTCTTAATCAACCTTGATTATTGAACCTGTGTTGACTACATCAGATTTCATTAAATCCTAATAATTACCCAAGTCGTTTAACTTATTAGACGGACTCTAGATGGAAAGTGGAGTTTTAACAATAGGGTCTCGTTTTCACCTTTATTATACGAAACCCTAAAAAGATGGCGGCTCTCAATTTCCTGATGACGTCACGCAAACGCCGCCCAACCAGCCAATAACAATTTAACTGTCAAAAATTCTAGCCCATCAATTTCAAATTACGAAATTCTTTATATTCAGTATGCGTGAAAAAACAAAAACTTACTACCGTGTGGCATAATGGTGGAAAAAAACCTCTTTTTATTTATGTTGGTAATTATATTAATAGTATTTCCTACTCCTTGATTGTCCAATCGTGATTTGGAGGAATGATGCTTTTAGTATCGACTACTTAAATTGTAACCTTCGCACATAATTGCATCGCTTTGTTTTGTTTATCAATAAAAAATTGAAAATTATTATTGTTTTCCTTGGAGACTTTTATTTTATGATGAGAATCCATTAGACTTATAGACTTCCTTCTGAATTCCAATTTCTTATATTATCATCTTACCCATCTTACCACAAAATAGATAGGTACAGAAGACAATCCCATGTATGTACTTCACTTTTTATACCTCCGCTCGGTGGACGCAGACTAATTGAGCGTTGGAGCCGAAACTGTTCGACGAGTGGGCCGAGGCGCTCCGAGATATCGTGTCCGTGAGCGGTGTGTTTATATGTGCGTTGCTCGAGCGTGCTTTGTGTGTAGATTGACTTCTGTACCTATCTATTTTGTGCCCATACGCAAAAAATTAAGTGTTTTCCTTGGAGATTTTAATAGAATTTTATTTTATGGCAACTTTTGCATATTTTGAATCAATTAGCAATGATAAGGATCCATAATACTTATGAACTTCCTTCTGAATTTCAATTTCTTATATTATCATCTCACCCATACCAAAAAACAGATAGGAACAGATACCGACACGGATCTTGTACTCTGGCTTTTTTTTTTCGATGGGAAAAATCATCTTATAACAACCCCCGCTCTTGGGCGGAGCGGGAGATAGTGTCAGACTCTTACTGACTAAAAAACCCATCCCATTCCTTCAAGCCTTCATACCGGGGCTCGAGCGCCCTTTCGGATAACCCTGGCCCCAGTAGGCTTCGACCCGGCTGGGCCCCTGCCGTTGCTGACAACTCCTTGAGGCGCGCGGGAACAGCGCGCGCCGTCGACGACTTGGGCTTTGTCCGGACGGTTACCGGACGGCCGGACAGCGAGCTACCCATTGCTCACTGTCCGCAAGCCCGCGTCTACGGTGGCTGGAAATCGGGATCGGAATCCCGGCGGCGTGCTCTGGCTTCAAGTTGCGCCGAAGTCAAATATACATGTATGTATCACATCAAGTGTTTACAACTGAACAATATGTGGAATCACACACGACACGACGACAAAACTCGATTCACGATTTCGGCCAAATAGAGCTGAGAATGTTGTCGTAATATTGACTACCTTAGCGAAGCTTGACAAGATGGCTGATTCTATACATTTTCTTCCAAGCACTGCAAAAAAATTAGGATGTATTACATCCGCATTTCAATGTAAACAAACTGACTGTCTATTGTATCAAAAACGATATAATTTCTAAACTTGACACTGGTTAAATGCGCAAATAGTACAAAGCCAAAAAAAGCACAGGTACCTCATTATCATTTCAGTCGTAAAACGCCCACTGTTGGACATAGGCCTCCCCTAAGTGTCGCCACATCGACCAGTCCTGTGCGTCTTACATCCATCGGATTTCCACGACCCTCACACCAGCTCATCGGTCCACCTTGTGATCACGCAAGGAAACTCCGAGTATAATAACTCTTTCCATTCTCCTAATACCTACATATTTATAAATACTAGAAAGAAAGAAAGAAAACACGTTTATTTGGCACATAAAACACACAATGAAATAACAATTATGGAAACACATAATTTTAAAAATACATACACATTGTGTGTCTCACGGCTGCGCCAAATAGGTCCAGTTCAGCATAGTGCCAGGCCACTACGTAGCAGTTGCCTGACGCTGGTTTTCAACTGAACCTTACTATTTATATATACTTAACAATAACAATATTAGTTACGCTTAAATACTCTATGGAATTCAGATTTTACTTTAAAAAAGCATAATAATAGGTATAATTATTATCACACAATGCATTCCATGCCATCTAATCTGGTATTTATGGCTAATTTACTTTAACACTAGTATCATAGACAATCGATCTAGATTATAGATTACATAGCCTAGGTATTACTCAGGTATGAAAATATGTGGTAAATATAGAGCAACTATTTGTAAAGGGCGGTACGTAAAGAATTACTATGAGATCTTTTTTTTTTTTTATGGTGGGAAAATCATGCATTGACATCTCCCGCCCTTGGGCGGAGCGGGAGATAGTGTCAGACTCTTACTGACTAAAAGACCCACCCCGTTCCTTCTAGCCTTCATACCGGGGCTCGAGCGCCATTTCGGATAACCCTGGCCCCAGTAGGCTTCGACCCGGCTGGGTCCCTGCTGTTGCTGACAACTCCTTGAGGCGCGCGGGAACAGTGCGCGCCGTCGACGACTTGAGCTTGGTCCGGACAGTTACCGGAGGGCCGGACAGCGAGCTACCCATTGCTCACTGTCCGCAAGCCCGCGTCTACGTTGGCCGGAAATCGGGATCAGAATCCCGGCGACGGCGGCGGCGAATACGCCGTTGCCTGATGCGTTCGGCCTCCTCCTTTGCAAGCATTACTGCTTCGCAGAAGTCGGCGACCGCCTGCCACTCCTCCTCGCTCCGGACCATGGCCTCAACCAAGGCCCGGCGCGAGATACTATGAGATCTGACTAGTGCCAAATTAGGCACGTTGCAAGAGTACAAGATACTACGGGCTCCGAGCATTGGAGTGGGCTCCACGTTTTGGATAGAGCCCCGTTTGAACATAGGTTACTTTTAGGAAAGCGGGCTCCATCATCGGAAACATCGAACGTGAGCCTTTGGTTAATTAAAAAAAAACAAATCGTCGCCTTGGAGGCCAATGGAGCTAAGCCATATAGTAAAAAAATTTGGCTTAGCTCCATTGGCCCCCAAGGCGACATAATAAAGAACAAGTCAAGACACATACCTGTGCCGGGGTGGGTCTTTTAGTCAGTAAGAGTCTGACACTATCTCCCGCTCCGCCCAAGGGCGGGGGATGTCAATGCATGATTTTTCCCATCATAAAAAAAAAAAAAGTACCTGTGCCAAAAGAATTCTAAATACTTCCGGATTATCCATTGGGATAAGGCGCCCCCTACGAACCCATCACCACCGAAGGGCCTAGGAGCCTGTTTAAAAAATAAATAAAATTAAAATGATGATGATTTTATTTGTTGTCATTTATAAAGATTTAGGGGTTCCTTGGTGAAATTCGCTACAGACCTCACGCTGGATAAATTCGGCACAGGATCTGACTAGACTAGCTTTTTAGCAGCTTCACTCCCGTGGCTTTAAAATACATATTTCATATGGTGAAGCTTTTTTTTTGGTTGGGTAAAAATCATCCAATGACTTCTCCTGCCCTTTGGCGGAGCAGGAGATATTGTCTGACTTTTACTCACTGAAAAACCCACAGCGTTCCTTCTTTGCCTTTTATACCAGGGCCGAGCGTTCCTTTCAGAAGCAGACACAGCGCCAGTAAGCTTCGATTGTTCCAATTTTGTCGTTTACACTGAGTCTATGGTAAAAAGAAAAAAAAAAACACTTCATCAATAACAATTACGTATCGATTACTCAGTAAAAACGTCGAACAAAACGGGTCATCTTTAACCTTCAAACTTATGACTACCTACCTATCATCTTTTTTAACAACCATTTTTTATACGAACTTCTTAGTTCCGTGCAAGCGTGATGTTCAAAAAATATTGCTAAAATCTGACGCGTGACTATTTTTTTTTTATCTTGTATATACCTATATTTTTTTTTTGTTTATTATTATATCTTTTGCCCGCGGCTTTGCTCGCGTTCATAAAATATATATGCCTATGTCACCCAGGAATAAAGGAGCTTTCAATCGGTGAAAAAATTTCAGCAATCGAACCAGTACTTCCAGAGATTACCTCCTACAAACAAAAAACAAACTTTACCTCTTTATTATAAATGTGTAGATAGGCTTGCGTTTGACCACTATCTCACCTTTTTTATGGTGGGAAGAAATCTATGGTAAGCGATGATGTGGTCGACGATGGAGCACGCTTGCTTAGAAGTAACCTATTCACTCTTAACTTAAAGACTCCTAGGTTATAGCTATCAAGAAATACAAACTCCGGCAGAATAAAATCGAACGAGAGTGACATTTGTTTTTTCAAATTTTTCTTGGCAACACTGTATTGTCAGATGACGTCAGAGATTTTGGCGGGATTTCTTCAAGTGAAGTTTAGTGGCTGTTTTAATTATTTGCAAATTGATTCCTAGTGGATATTGTCATGTAAAGACAGTGGAGTTTTTTTTGTATGATTTCAATAGAAGCCTAGATAATATCCACAAGATACCGTGTTTCCAAAATATACACCACTAATTTTTAATTAGTAAAAATACTTAAAGGGCTTATTAGAAAAGCCCTTTTTATTATTTAAGTAAAGTATCAATAAATAATATTCATAAAACGCAAAGTTATGAGCGTTTGCGTTTATCCCAAAATGTCTCTCAATTTATGGAAATATTGTGCAGGCTGTTGATTATGAATGAATAAATGACAATTCATTAAACCCCAAGCGAACGCCGGCGTACGCGCACCTATTGTCTTTCTATTGTGTCTGTGATTTCTACGATTGAAAGGTTAAAATGGAAAAACACTGCCCGCAGTATTTTCTAGCAATTCTTATGTATGATTGAATCTATGATGAATTTACCTTTTCGTGGTCAATTTTAGGATTTCGGTTTTTTCTACTTTTGAATACAAAAATATGATCAGTAACGGGTAAAGATACAGTCCCATTGTGTGTACAGTGTACTAATTAAAAAGTAGGGGTGTATAATGAAAAATGTGTAATAGCGTTATAATCGCGTAAGAACGGTTTTATGAAAAACAGTAAAAATGTACGTCGAGTTGCATCCCCTTAAGTGTCTGCGCTACTGGACACTAAGTGGAAAAATTGAAATAGGTGCGAACTTGGTAAAACGGAGCTGAGAATTTTATTGCAGTGTCGATAACCACAGCGAAGTTTTCCGAGAAGGTTGACTTGATGTATTTGATTTCTAAGACTACAAAAACATTAGAAAGTGTCCATATTCTTATGGTAAGTAAATTAACTATTTAGAAACTTGTAATCTCTGATTATCATTCTGGTATTCTTGTAATTTTTATTAGAACTTCTTAGTTCCGTACATGATGTTCAAAAAATATCGCTAAAATCAAACGCGTGACTAAATATTTTTTTCTAATTTTTCTTGGCAACACTGTAACGTCAGATGACGTCACTGTGTTATTAGTTATACGGAAGCGTTTATAGTAATTAGGTTATTTAAGGAGCTCTTCTGTTTAAGTCACGCCTATACCATTAGTTCGTGGTTTCTGTTAAAAAGATTGATAATGAGAGGACTTATATGGAGGTGATTTATTTTTGTTGGAAAACAATGAGTGATTTTTACGGTCAAGATGCTCGAATAATATTTTAAAGGCTCTAAATCTATTAGTCTATGAGTCAGTGGAGGACAAAGGGAAAATTAAGGCTTGCCTTGCGTTGTGATGAATAACCTGCCAAATTAATTTTCCCTTTGTTAACGGAATCGTTGTTTAACAACAGGAAAGTTTTTACGGACCCATAAAAAGTTTCCTCATTTGTTATGGTTCCGTTTCCAAAGGGTGCAAATGGGACTCTGATTCTAAGACTCCGCTTTCCGTATGCTTGTTTATCTGTCTGTCATTGGGCTTTATCTCATGAACTGTCAAAGGTAGAGAATTAAAATTTTAACTCAGTGTTTCTAGGGGTCGTAGGGCTCTTTGGGTCGGGACTGCGGTCTCAACTTCCAACTATACTTAATAATAATTTTTTTTTTTGAGTACCTAATATTTTGGGACCACAAAGAATTAGGCATTAAAATACAGTTACCAAAAAACTGTTTTTATTCTATTTGTGGTCCTAAAAAACTATCAACTGAAAGAAAGAAAAATTTGGTGGTATTTGGGACCGTGTTCCCGGTCCAAAGAGCCCCATATACCAGACACATTGTGTGAAAATTTTAATTCTCTACCTCTGACGGTTCAAGAAATACAACTAAACGAACGCAGCTGAACGGATAACCAAATGGCTAACACTGATGAGATTGTATGTTTGACAGTTGGTATCGAGATCGGGGACCAATAAACCCCATGACCCATTTCTAATGCCACTAAAACAATCCAAATCCAAACTTCCAAACTAATATTATAAATGCGAAAGTAAATCTGTCTGTCTGTCTGCCTGTTCACGCCTAAACTACTGAACTGATTTGTGTGAAATTTGGTACAGACATAGTTTGGAACTTGAGAAAGGACATAGGATAGTTTTTATTACAAAAAATAAAATAAAAAATAAATTTTATTCCGGACACACAGCGCCATCTATTGGTCAAGGGTCGGCAACAATTCAGTACTGAAAATTCATCCAAGTCACTATTCCACGCGAACGAAGTCGCGGGCAAAAGCTAGTAAATAATAAAATTATAGAAACTACTACCACTGTAGGCACTACTGGCAAATATTCAAAATTCACAAACATTCATCTCCGAGTAAAACTTCTTTTGTTGCCAGCATCAAAATTACCATCAGCTTGAATGCTGGTCACGACTATAGGAAAACTGACCACTTACACAGGTCATGACGATATTGTAACCTATATGACGTCATGTGTTACTTATAAGGAAGCAGTTTGAAGATTCTCGCAAGATATCACGATTATCGTTAATAGTTAACCAGATACCTTACTCGGGACTGAAGTTTTTTAACAGGATATAAATTAAGTTACCGATTTTGAACATTGGATGAATATTGTTAATTATTACCTACCAAGTACCTTTTTTTTTGGCTGGGAAAATCATCCAATTACAACCTCCGCTCTAGGGCGGAGCGGGAGATAGTATCTGACTCTTACTGTCTAAAAAGCCCACCCCGTTCCTTCAAGCCTCAAGTACCTTACATTGTTGACACCTCTACGGCACAAAACAGATAGGTACAGAAGTCATTCTACATACAGAGCGCGCTCGAGCAACGCACACATAGACACCGCTCACGGACACGATATCTCGGAGCGCCTCGGCCCACTCGTCGAACAGTTCCGGCCCAAACGCTCATTAGTGTGCATCCACCGAGCGTAGGTATAAAAAGTGAAGTACATACATGAGATTGTCTTCTGTACCTATCTATTTTTTGTCTACCGTCAGTACTAAACGTTGCGCCCCGTCATTTATACCGCGTTCAATGAAGGACTGGAATAATTTGTCTGCTGCCGTCTTCCCGTCTAATTATAATTTGGTGTCTTCAAGGCTAGAGTGAATAGGCTTTTAATAAACTAGTGCGCTTCACCATCAACGATTGCAGTACAGCTTACCATCAGGTGGAATCGCAGTCAAGTAATAGTTTATATTATTTAAAGCTTTATTTATTTATTTATTTAAAGCTTTATGCACAAAAAAAAACTGTACAAAGGCTTAATGCCTTAGGCATTATCTGTAAGTCGATCTTAGGGTGGTGCAGAAGCATAACATGGCAGATGCAACTTAATAAATAGACGAAACAGAAGAGAAAGAAATACAATAGTAAATACATACTTAGAACATACATATAAATAAACAATGCTGTAGTGAAAAAACAAATCCAACCAATTAGCGCGGTGATGATTCTACCAACATCTTGCGAATATGCTCACGTGCCTTCACATTTACCTTTATATTATTTTTCTGCCATAAACATCCAAGTAACATCAATTCTGCATTTTCTCATGACATCACATCGAGTATGTGTGTACGAGTTACGGAAGCATTTAACATAATTGGGTTAGATATTAAAGGAAGCTCACAAACGAAGGCGTGAGATTCTTGCATGTTTTAATGGCAATATTGATTTGCGAGTAAATTATATGTTACTACTAGTATTACTTTAATAGTTGAGATCATTCGTATATTGATTTCGGAGATGATCTGATAGAGCCGGTTTTTAGTAGCGCGGAAATTGTGTTTATAATAATATAATAATATTTCCACAACTACCACACAACGCCATCTAGTCCCAAGCTAAGCAGAGCTTGTGTTATGGGTACCAGACAACTGATAAACATACTTATATATTTCTAAATACATACATATTATAGATAAATTACACCCAGACACAGAACAATGATTATGCTCATCACACAAACATTTGTCCTGGGTGGGAATCAAACCCACGACCTCCGGCATAGCAGTCAGGGTCACTAACCACTAGACCAACAGGCCAGTCAAATTTATTTAATTTTGATGAATATATTGATCGATGATATTTACAATTTCAAGATTGTTCGAATGAGACATATTGAATTATTAACCCAGGAACACAAGAAATACGATTATGTTTTAGTTAGTAAAAGTCAGATAGGTTCATCCTGAGAGCGAGAGACGTTTATTTATTTATTAGTAGATTATCTGACTACGAGATAAAACAGCTGTTGAATTCCGATCAAAACGAAGGTTGCTAAGTTTTAATCCCGAACGTCAGTGAGGGATTTATATAATTAACTCCCAAGCATTGCGAGAGAGTTAATATAGAAAACTGAGTGAAGTGAGGAATTGAAACCTCCCAAGACAATGACACTGTTTTATTTTCGTTTTGGAAACTCTACTTTTTACACAATCTGTGAGATAATTAAGAGACAATTTACTAAAAACAATGGTATATTAGAGAAATTTAAGGATTATTTATGTACTTATAGGTACAAAGGCGACCTTAAAGCCTTAGGGATTTTCTACCACTCAACCAACGATGGCATTACTTGACGATTCCCCACATCAAATAGAAAACAAGAGACAAATCTTACTTACCAGTAACTTGTTGACAGAATCCCAATTCATCATTATAATCTTCAATCATTTGTGCAACCATTATAAACTAGTTAAGCCCATCAGTTTCATCACTTAGAAGCATTAATAATAATCTCGAAAGAAATGTCGTCGTCGATTGTTCTAGGATCCATTGTTCGAACCGGTTCATTTATTGGGTTAATCAGCTTGACAGCTCTTAAGGCCCTAGCGCCCGAGCAGTGTCATAAAACAGTGACTTTCTGAAACTTACCCCTTGGTAACGGCCAGGTTGAAAGGTTTAAAAAAAAATTGTGTTTATTATAGATTCATGTATCAACACATATTTTTTCGTGTGATTAATACTTTTATCTAAAAAAAAAATATTCAAGAAAATTTTATTTTCTTGCTTATTTTTCCTACTCCTTTCAAACGGATTAAAAACGGAAAAAATAGATGTTTAAGCGTTCTTCAGAATATACATAGCATATCTAAATCAATCAATATTTCACAAAGAAAATGGCTTTAAAGGTGTGAGTGGTAACGGCCCCGACTTACGAGTTGTAGGTCATGGGATCAAACCCAGTCAGGCGCATTACACTTAGTGTAATTTATTTCATCACCACTGCTCTTAAAACGGTGAAAGAAAACATTGTGAGGAAACCGACTTTTTCTAGAACAAAAAAATCGAAGATATGTGACATTCACCAACCCGCACTGAGCCCACGTGGTGGATTACGGCCCATTCCATTTCCTAGAGAGGGGGTCTGAGTCTTTGCAGTGGAAACATTAAGAGGCTGATTATGAGGCTCTATGAACGCGCACGTGGCATTACGACTATGTGTGCATTTAACTCCAGCTCGATGTTCAGGGACTATACGCCTTAAAGAGGAGATAGCAGGAGGACTAGTATTGTGTGTGCGTGATGATTCAGACCTTGAAATGGTGGTGAGAACTGTGTAGTGGAAGAACTGGTTCTCTGGAGAGTTTGGAAACCTGGCTTTGAGTGTTGATGTTGAGAATGATAATGCCACTTACATCTTAGTTTTTTGGGTTCTTGTTAAAGATATTATCGACAGTGTTTTTTTTTATGGTTCTTTACTTCATTCAGCAAAAACGATACCCTCATAGGATCACTGTGTTTTCCATCTATTGGATTGTCAAGATTCTTTATCTCAAGAACAAGTGGATGCGTCAAGCTAATATTTCCTTTTTTTTTCTATTCTATTAAATTATAAATGATCTATATTTTGCTAGTAGGTTTTATAAAAACACTTTTACACGTCAATTTTTTTTTTACGTCAGTTAAAATTAGATGAGGCCTGTGTTTCCTAGCTGACTACCCTGAGAAGAAACAACGAAACAAACTCAGGGGTCAGTCTCTTTTAAAGTCCATACAGCAAAACATGTAATGGTCAAATAAATAAAATTCAAACACTCAGGTTTGCTACTCCTAATATTAAACTTCTAAGTCACTGCAAAGGAAGAGCGAGGAGGAATGGCAGGCGGTCACCTCCTTCTCGGACAGTGAGCAATGGTTAGCTCACTGTCCGGCCGTCCGGTAACTGTCCGGACCAAGCCCAACTCGTCGACGGCGTATTGTTCCCGCGCTACTCAAGGAGTTGTCAGCAACAGCAGGGACCCAGCCGGGTCGAAGCCTACTGGGGCCAGGGTTATCCGAAAGGGCGCTCGATCCCCGGTATGAAGGCTAGAAGGAACGGGGTGGGTCTTTTAGTCAGTAAGAGTCTGACACTATCTCCCGCTCCGCCCAAGGGCGGGGGATGTCAATGCATGATTTTTCCCACATAAAAAAAAAAAACAAAAACCTCCTTCTGTGAAGTAGTAATAGTAACGCTAGCAAAGGAGTCGGCCGCACGCGCGAGGGAACGGTCCTCACGCCCCAGCTACCGGGATTCCGATCCCGATTTCTATCCGTCGTAGGCGTAGGCTTGCGGACGGGAAGCAATGGATAGTACGCCGTCCTGTCGTCCAATAACCGTTCGGACCAAGCCCAAATAGTCGTCGGCGCGTAGTGTCCCACGCGCGCCTCAAGAAGATGTTAGTAGATCATAGGGGCCGAGCAGAGTCACGAGTGGGTTTTGGGTTTTAGTCAGGAAAAGTCTGACACACCCTCGCGCTCCACCCAAGAGCAGGATAATATGATATTAGTTTTAGATAATTACATCTACCCGTTCTTGAGAAAAAGACATTAAAGTAATTCTATAAGGGTTCAGTTTCAACTTAACCGACTGAGGTACGGTACTTTTAAAAATTATAACAAGCTTATACAAACTGAATATAAACACCATAACACTATACCAGTTTGGCCATTAACTACCGTCTACCGGGTATAACCAGAAACCCTTATAAAGAACTATCGTGGGCGAACCGGTCGCCACTTAATTATTCTTATTGTAAACTCAGATGTATGGCCATTGTATGTATAAAGCGACATAGTTTGACTATTGTGTTCGAATACTTTCTAATTATAATCAGCCTTTTTAATGTTCCCACTGGTGGGACTCAGGCCTCTTCTCTATAAAAGGGAATGGGCCTTTTTTTATGGTGGGAATAAAATCATCCAATGACAACCCCCGCTCTTGGGCGGAGCGGGAGACCCTGCGAGCTACCCATTGCTCACTGTCCGTTCAGCCTCCTTATTGCGAGCACTACTGCTTCGCAGAAGTCGGCGACCGCCTGCCACTCCTCCTCGCTCCGGACCATGGCCTCAACCAAGGCGCGGCGCGAGAGGTCTCCGCCGCCGATCGCCCCCACGAGGGCTCGGCGATGCTCCGCCCAAGCAGTGCAAATCTCGACTGTGTGCTCCACCGTGTCCTCCGGGCAAAAGGGAATGGGTCTGTAATCCACCACGCGGGCCCAGTGCGGGTTAATGAATGTCACATTCCTTCGATCGTAACATACTTGGGGCCAAGGGTTTGTCCAAGATGATGTTTTATTAGGGTAGCCCCCCTATATGTAAAGTGGGAAGTGTTTTTTTTTAATTTCAACCCCAACGTGTGATATATTATTGGATAGGTATTTAAAAATGAATAGGGGTTAACTAAAATCATTTTTTGATAATGTCAATAATTTTGGTAATAATCGCTCCAAAAGTAAAAAACAATGTGTGTGTGTCCCTCTAACTTTTGAACCATAAGTTCAGAAAATATAAAAAAAATCTGAAAAGTAGAACTTTATAAGGACTTTCTAGGAAAATTATTTTGAACTTGATGGAAAGAACAGTTTTTGTACAAAAAAGACAAACAAAACAATTTCTGGACTAAGTTTGTAGTATAATCGTATATGCAAGCATTTTTTTAAACTCATAAGTGGGTAGACTTATTGTGACGGACGGGAAACTACGGAACCCTACACTGAGCATGGCCCGACACGCTCTTGGCCGGTTTTTAACCTTTGGATACGTAACCCTAAAAAGGAAAAAGTAAAAATGGACACACTGATGAAAACCACTTTCAAGCAAATCTGTCCGTCCTTAAATGAGTTACAAATAGCTTAGGCAAACATATTTAAACTTATAAGGATTTCAAAAGTCGGCGAAAAAAAATATTGGAAAAAATATTCCTAATCACTGTCGTAACTTTCTAACCTAAAAAACTTTTCTTAAACAAACCACTAAAATTCCAATACCTAATTAATACATAGATACTTATATTTGACTAACCCGTCCCCCCATATAAGGCTTCAAACACACTCACAATTGTAAACCCCAGTTCTAAACTAGTGATGTACCTAACGAATGTTAGATTTCTCACGTTCGAATATTTAAATTCAATATTCCCGAATGCGAATACGAGAAAATTTGGATATGCTGACTTTCAAACAAAGTTTGCGAAAAATGTCTTACAAGTTTAACATTTCGTGTTAGCCAAGTTTAAACCGAACATAACAAAACCGTTACAAATTGATTGAACCGAGTTTATCACATAAAGTTCATGCGTAAAGATTTGTTATGATTTGAGGTCAACATGTTGTTTTACAACTTGTGACACAACAAATGTGAAATGAACTTGCATTGTGTGATAAAAGAATAATAAAATAAAAATAAAATTGTAAACTCATAACTTATTAATATCACGAGATAAATCATATCATGAGAGCAGTGGTGGCCGAGTGGTAACGGCCCCAACTTACAAGTTGTAGGTCGTGGGTTCAAACCCAGGTAGGCGCATTACTTTGTGTCATTTATTTCATCACCACTCTCAAAACGGTGAAGGAAAACGTCGTGAGGAAACCGGCCTGTCCTAGAGCCAAAAATTCGAAGACATGTGACATTCACCAACCCGCACTGGGCCCGCGTGGTAGATTACGGCCTATTCTCTCTCCTACAGCGAAGGCCTGAGTCCCAACAGTGGGAGCATTATATGGCGGATTATGCTATGCTAGTATTCTATGGGCCTCCCATGCCTGAAAATAAATGGTTATTATTATTTATTATTATTATACTAAAATCATATCAGCTGTATTGTCATTCTATATCCATTCAATCTATGTATTATTTTCTTTGTGTTTGTCAGAAATATTCGCCAACCATTCGATCGTTTCTTGCTAATACAAATGCGAATTTGAAAAACAGTGCGAAAATTCGCGCATGCGAATGCGAATATTCGTTACATCACTACTCTACACTGTCGAATTTGGTTGGATGTCACTGGGTTACTGTTTTCAACGCCCACAGCCCGCAAGTGTGTAACTAGGTCGGTCGTACGTTAGTCTTGTGTAGAACTGACCTAATGATGGGGTCTTAAGGTGAATACTGATGAACTGGATACGACATGTAAGGCTTTATACAGACAGACTGCTTTAGATGTACAAAATTGAAGTCTATAGATGCAATTTTTTGCTTTTTTTGTGCGTATTGTTGTGTTTTTTTATTATTGACCACCATCTCACCTGATGGTTAGCAATGGATGTGGCTGACGATGGAGCACACTTGCCTAGAAGTAACCTATTCAAAGCCACTGCAGCCCTCTCGGCTCCATAACAATTGATATAATTAATTAACAATAATTCCGCCTCGTTCGCAATGATAAACTTTCTTCGCTTGTATCAAAATGTAAGCACATTTTTTTGTTTTCGGGATGAAACCTTGAAAAAGCGCCTAGACTAAAGGTGGGAATAATAGTGTGGTATTTACTGCAATTTTTCGCAGTTGGTTTGCAGTTCAATTGCAATTCAGCTTCACTGTTCTTGGACTGACCGACATTTTACTATTCAAAAGTGCCTGCAAATGGTCTATTTGAAATAAATGCTTTGACTTTGACTAGAAAATGTGACTGCTGAATCTAAAAATCTAAACGGCCTTCGTAGAAATTTTAAGAAACTAACCTCAAAATTCCGTACTGAGCTAGCCGTCATTTAATTTTAAAAGCATATAAACATGGTTATATCTTTTAAAATTTCTCAGTAAATAAAAGAGATAGTTATTGTAGTAATTGCGTGTCTTTGGCTTCAGTGCGGCACACGATTCCACCCGATTAGTAAATTAATGGTCACTTCGGTTTAAGTATGAATGAGCCATAGCGCGCACTCAATGGACAAAGATAAACATTCTTCAATTCAACAGGCTTCAACATTTTTTTTTCTTCTCGCTTTCGTACATAACTAGATAGATTGACGTAGACCAGCGTCAGGCACTGACTACCATGTAGTTGCCTGGCATTTTTTTTGAACTAGACCCATTTGACGCAGCCGTGAGACACACATTATGTCAGTTTTTTTTCTTTTTTTTTTTGTCTAAAATTTCGTTCTTACAGTGTGTGGATACACACACTGTAAGAACGAAATTAAATAGCGTGTAAATAAATTATATTTCTTTCTTTCTTTCTAGATGAAAAAAAATAGGAGGTGGGAGCTATAAAAAAATAAGGTATCACAATGGGTTAAGCTCATATTGCTCAACCGTGAGGCACACTGCATTTTGTTACTAAACTTTTTTGTTTTGTTATTTATAATAACTGTTTTATTTTTGTTTCGGTTCGTTTTCACCTATAAATTGGTTGTGATGATGCCAAATAAACTTATTAGCTTTCTTATAATTTTTTTATTTAAGTTTTACAGAGAAATATGAACATTACTAAAATCTTAACAGTCCGGTATATGCACTTGAAGCAAAAAGTCCTAACTATTATATCTCAAACTCTAAAATAATATAAAATTAAAATGATTTTATTTTTATAGTAATTTTTGCAAAAGTAGTGTAATTAAAAAACGTTTTGAAAATACACTAAACCTGGTGGCTTTGTAGGTACTTTATGAGAATTTTTTTTTCGTGTAACGGGACAGGACCCCGAAGAAACATTTTAGTACACTATTATTACAGTCACAAGTTGGACAACGTTTACTTACAATGTGATGCAGATCATCGTCAATCCCCACTGCAAGTAATTGAAGTACCACAACTACACTTGCGCTCTATAGCTCACCTTCATACTCAAAGATCCCGTCTAACGTTAATCCTAATAAGAGACCTTATTGACCTTAGGGTCTGTAGCCATAATGGCTTTAATAGGGCCTTATGGTTGTTATAATTTGAGGTCAAAACTATGAACTGGACCCCTTTCTATGTGAGTGTGTTTTGGAAAATAATTAGTAGAAAATTGTTGTTGAATCTGTGTATTTTATTTACTAATACACCATGTTTTAGTTGTTATTTTTTTTTTTACTGCAATTGTAGTTAAATATTTTTTAAACGTTATATGACTGGCTTGAGACGGCACAGGAAAAGATTTTCTGGAAGGACTTTGGAAAGGCCTTTGCCGAGCAGTGGAACAGTAGTGGCCAGTAAATAAAATCGTGTAAATAAACAGTTTTATTTACTATTTAGGTACTGGTTTCTGTCAACAACTTCATTTACCTACATTTAATGCAAATAGTAGAAGTAGAAAAACTTTATTTCTTGAACAGTTTTTTGGAGTACATGCACCGTTTCCTCACGAAGTTTTCCTTAACCTTTTCAAGAGCAGTGGTGATGAAATAAATTACACAAAGTGCCTGTCAGGGTTTGAACCCAACGACATAGCGTAAGCATAGCACTATCAGCCTTTTAATGTTCCCACTTCTGGGGACTTAGCCTCCTTTCTAGAAGAAGAAATGGGCCTTGATCCACCACGCGGGCCCAGGGCGGGTTAGTGGACATCAAATTTTTAGTTCTAGGACATGCCGGTTTCCTCACGATGTTTTCCTTCACCGTTTTGAGAGCAGTAGGTAAATGTGATGAAATAAATTACACAAAGTGCCTGTCAGAGTTTGATTTGAACCCAATTACATTTCTTATCAATTACATTTACACATTTTTTACGCTTGCATGTTGCACATACACGTCAAATAAATCAAATATTGCCCAAGGGCTGAATTTAGATATTAAACGCACACATTATGTTTTTCTAAGCACCTCATACTTACCGATAACTGGTCTAATTTAGAGCACATATGCTTAATAATGTTGCAGCTGTATGTAATATAACCCGGTTCTTAATATTTGAAGCTTGAATGATTGCTACGTGGATATATGGCTACTGGATGTGTGCATGTAGTGGGTGAGCGTGGTTTGTTATAGATAGTGAGCGCAGTTTTGATGTAAGGGCTTGATATGTTGTAATGTTGGTGTCATTGTTGAAATTTCAACTTGACGTATATTAGTCTATTGCTGTAATTATAATAGGTCTTTATGTAAAGTTTATTTGAACTTGCTTAAAATTTTAAATCAATCCAAACATATCAGATTTCAGAGAAAACTGTTAAAAAAAATTTTTAGTGAAGGTTTTAACTTTTTATTATGGATAGGCTCGCGTTTTTTAACTCTCATCCAATGGAAAGCGACGATGTGGTCGACTATGGTGATACACTTTTCTAGAATAATTAAGTTATTGAGTTGACTGCCTTCTATCATACAGTACAAAAATACTTTCTTAAGCTTTATTATTAAGATTAAATTTATCTAAAAGTAGGTCACTTAATGATATGTTTTCTCTTGAATTCATTTCTACAAAAAAAGCGATTTGTTTTCGGACCATTCGTCACCATTTATCATAAACAAATCTTTCTGGCACATAAAAACTTACCTTAATACCAGTTTTTTTTATTGACTTTCACTGACTATTTATTTAAAAACGTCTACTGGATGTCACTTTCACTGTTTAGATAAACATTGAATAGTAAGGTTTATCTGAGGTGAGGTGATTAGCATATTGATAAAATACCGATAATAGCGTTTTATTGATGTGAGAAAAACTTAAAAAAGTTTTTTTTTACCAATCTCTCACCACACCTTTTTGAAGTCAAAAATTTTACACGTTTTAACATTATCTTCATGAATAAGTAATGACTCACTTGATGATGCTTCATAAGTTTATTGAAAACAAAACTTAAAAAAAAAAACGCACGGTCATCTACTTCTCTGTGTATGAATGTCTTTATCGCACACAAAAAAAAAATGACCTGTCTTCAAAATTGTATGATGCTAAATAACTTAATTTGAGGATTTTAATAATAACTTCCTTTATATTTCTTGTCTTAACCGTTGGTAAAAAATAGTTAACATTTAATTTTGCTTCAGTCATCAGCATCGAATATTATTACCTTCTTTAATTTAACCGATACTGGCGCTATCCTTTTCCAATATTCCTTTTGTTTTCCTAGATAGGTATTAAACCTACTTTCGTACTCTTAATTCGAATGAAAATTTAATGAACAAACGATGTGCACATTTGTAAACAGCTGTTAAAAGGCAGCAGCAAACCTCCAATTATTTGACATTCGTCTAAGCAAGCAATGATCCATCACCATTATTCTATGATAATTTTGCGACCACAACCAAGACCTACTTAATATTTTGAAAACCAATATGTACTGTTGTCTTTTGGATTCGACATTATATCGCTTTACCGGAC
This sequence comes from Mythimna albipuncta, assembly GCA_929112965.1. NCBI lineage: Eukaryota > Metazoa > Arthropoda > Insecta > Lepidoptera > Noctuidae > Mythimna > Mythimna albipuncta. Next base: position 15,276,194 of record OV815982.1, on the reverse strand, counting down.
ACAAATCATTTAAATACTATTGATTTTTCTGAAAAAAAAAAACCACAAAATTCATTAGCACATCTAGTAAAACTATAGATCTAAAACAAATAATGATCAATGCGGTTGTCATATCCAGGTCACGTTCACTTTCGATAGTTTAACACTTAGATGTGTGACCCTGTACGATCTGTTGAGAGAAAGTCATTAATAATGGATTAAAGGGTCGCGGAGTGCATAATCTTCTTGAATCAGAACCTTCATCATCATCATAATCATTTCAGCTAATAGACCTCCACTGTTTGACATAGGGCTTCGTCAAGAGTCGGTATTGTTCGTCTCACAGCTATCAAATTCCCTTGTCCCTTACTTCGGGTTTTAGTGAGTAAAAGACGCAGACACTCCCAGAAATCAGAAATCAGTAACGTTTATTTCAAATAGACCAGTTACAGGCACTTTTGAATTGTCAAAATGTCGGTCAGTGAAACAAGTGAAGCTAAATCCCTTAACGGGAGAATAAATTTGATTATTGAAAACATCATCATCATCATTTCAGCCGACAGACGTCCACTGCTGGACCTAGGCCTCCCCCAAGCGTCGCCACAACGAACGATCATGTGCGTCCGTCGTTATTGAAAACAAGATATTAGTAATTACCTACTATTCGGTTTTGTTCCCAGCCCCACTAAGAATTACTTCTGTGTCTTCCTCTTTTTCTCGTGTCGATTTGACTCAAATTTGGTCCGACCAATATTTAGCCACCTGGACAGCTCTGTGTCAAACATACAGATAAGCTCACATACACAAGACACCCAGACGCCTTCGATCAACTATCTATAGGCTATACAAAAATATTTGTTTCGTGCGTGAATCGAAACCGCGACACACCGCTTCAACTCAACATCACACTAATATTATAAAGCAAAACTTTAGATTTATTCTGTTTCCACAAATCACATACAACTGGTGTTTGTTTCGGCTTTTTATTTTCTATTACGAACGATTACCAACAACTTGAATGTGATACAGTATGTTCAGGCAAACCTAATTAAAATAAACCAGTAGGTTTTATACCAACAGTACCAGTATATCAGTACCAATAGGTATGTGCTATACGTTTTTGGTATCAAAATCAAACTTACACGAAGATTGATTTATTCTTCTAATAGTGTAAGCGTCTGTTGGTTCATCAAATCGGTGATACACTGCAGCGTTAACGAAAACTCCCAAGCCGCCAAACACAGAGTTGCAAGGCCCTGCGCCTTGCAACTCTGTGTTTGGCGGCTCCACCGAGATTTGACCACGGCCACTCTGTCAAGAGTGTATGACTTAGAAGAGAGAGATGGTGGTTAATCCTTAACGCTTAAACGATGTACGTATTTGAATGTAATTTGGCACAGAGGTAGAGCATGTCCTAGTGTTGCACTTACGATAATTCTCTACTTACATGCGGGCAAAGTCGCTAGCAGACGCTGCTCCTAACATAAAGTAGATATGAATTACAAAATTATGTCGCAGGTGTCTTAACATAAAACAAAATTATAACCTCATAAAGTATACTCTGATCAAATAAGAAGCGGCTTGGTAGCCATAATGTAGGTTGCATTCACTTTCAATAGTTTTAGTGACCCTATCTTGAAATTGCACATAGGATACTTTACATGCCGGGAGTATGATCCCTTAGGATAATTTCTCATTTTCACGAGGTTGAACCCGATGCCAGAAACTAGGCGTAACACAAACTAGATATGCATTACCAAACTATGTCGCAGGTGTCTTAACATAAACCCAAGATCATAGCTCATAAAGTGTACTCTGATCAAATAATAAGCGGCTTGGTAGCCATAATGTAGGTTGCATTCACTTTCAATAGTTTTAGTGACTCTATCCTGAAATTGCACATTGGATACTTTACATGCCGGGAGTATGATCCCTTAGAATAATTTTCTATTTTCACGCTGTTGAACCCGATGTCTGAAACTAGGCGTAACATAAAATAGATATGCATTACCAAACTATGTCGCAGGTGTCTTAACATAAACCCAAGATTATATACCTCATAAAGTGTACTCTGATCAAATAATAAGCGGCTTGGTAGCCATAATGTAGGTTGCATTCACTTTCGATAGTTCTGGTGACCCTGTACAACTTTAGAGAAAGCCATCGTCGTGGGATGGGTGAAAGATTAGGCTTGTATGATTGAGGTAATGCGTTTGAGGAAAGATGGCAGGTTTTATGTGTGGAGGCGAGTTTAGGTCACGCCAAGTGATATTTATTTTTCCATGTTGGAAGCAAATTACTAGTAATACTTTTATTCGTCAATTTAAACTAGATGATGCTAATGTTTCCTAGCTGACTACCCTGAGTAGAAACACCGAAACAAACTCAGATAACAAAGATAGATAGTATCAGCTTGTATCTAGTATCCTACTAGACTAGAGATTTGCCGTTGCCAGCAATATTGCCGAGAAGTGGGAATATTGGCGACAATATTGCCCGAAATATGAATGTTGGTGGCATAAAATTCCCACTTCGGGAAATATTACCAGCAAAATTCCCACTTCGGTCAATATTGCCAGCAAAATTCCCACTTCGGGCAATATTGCCGGCAACAGCACATCTCTAAGTAAGAATAACTGCGTTCTGAACTGTGTCTAAGTAATCGCCAAGTAGTTACTAAGATTACCCAACATCAATCAAACATCTTACAAAGCAATAAATCCCTTCTACCTTTTAACAGTTTGTTAACACCGAAAATAACATAATTTCAAGATACGATTACCTAACAAACAGATCGTAATCTTAACAATAACAGAATACAAGGTGCCAATGAAAAGAATAAAATTAAGTTATTAAAATAATTTGATATTGTAACCTGTTATTGTAATGTTTTACTGATGTAATAGTTTTGTGTACGTACAAAGTGTGTTGAGCTGACTTTCCCTTAAATTGGAATCTCAAAATGTATCTTGATTTTATTCATTTATTTATATAGGGACATCAAGTACGTGTAACAAAACATTTTCAGCGATATATTTAATAAATTCGTGTATTTATAAATATTTTTTTATATTTTCATACCTGGTACTTATGTAAAATATGTGTCGGTCTATAAAAGTCAAAATAAAAAAAATATATAAATCAAAGCATTTATTTCAAATAGACCATTTGCAGGCACTTTTGAATTGTCAAATGTCAGTCCAAAAAATGTGAAGCTAAATTGCACGTTCCAAAGCGTAGATCTCTATGGAGAAGAACGTGCAAGAAACTCTATGGACACTCTTTTAAATCAAATTATGAGTTACATATTTATTGTTACTTCTATTATGTGAGCACAGAGAATATAATAATAATTAAAAAAATAATTAAAAGGTAGATTAATGATAAATGATCTTCATTTTGCAAGTAGGTTTTATAAAAACACTTTTACACGTCAATTTTTTTTTCGTCAATTAATGCTAGATGTGGCCGGTTCGGATAGAAATTGAATTAAGCCACTAGCAGCTCACAATAACAACTCCTTTACTATGTAAACAGGAAAATAAACGATTGAATTAAACTGAATTGATATTTACGAGGACATCGTGTGTTAAAATGTCACTTAAAACATTTACAGAGGGAATTCGATACCTGTAATGATGTTTATTTTGTGAAAATGTTATAAGTAATATTTTTATACGTAATTTTTTCCAAGCATAATCTTAAAACTATGTTGTAGCAATAATCCTTGCATTTTTATTACCCAAAAACACGGAAAACTGCATCAACCAAAGAGCTAATAAGTCAATTAACTATTTTTTCTAACCTATAAACCTTTTTTTGTTACAGAACTCACCAACATCGTCCCTCATTCGATAAGGTATAATTTTGTTATTATTTTCTGTAACATATCCTTTGTTCTTTTACCCAACTGCACAGGGAAGGAGGTGTTCGTTTTGCACGGATGGGTACACAAAAAACGATTTAAATCTGCGGCTAAATAGTTCTTAAGAAAAACCTGGTGGTATTAAGTAGGTTACGGGAGTTTGGTGTTCAAAAGGTTCAAGATTAAAGGTTTTTTCAACACATATACTCGAAAACCCGAGATGGATGGATTGTGTGAGAAGCTTTAAGAAAGAAAAGGGAGTTAGTGATAGCGTGACGAGTGACAGGACAGAATGGAAGAAAAAAATGTGCTGCGCTGACCCCAAATAAAACGGGACTAGGGCAGGAAGATGATGATACTCGAAAACCCGCTTTTGTCCCACCGCTTTTAGGCACGCAATGGACTGTTTTCCGCACTAGTGCAGAAAAGTGCGCGTGTTCTGCTTCGCCACAATGTCATTATCGAAGCCGAACTTGTTCCCCACGAGTCGCCGGTCTACCCCCGTTTATTCATTTCTGCATAAGTGTATTGAAAAAAGTCGTTTGATACACGTGCAAAGTCACTGCAGCCCTCGGCTCCATAACACTCTCACCTACGGCTCGTGCGAATTCCGCCTTGGTCGCAATGACAAATTTTCTACACTTGTATCAAAATGTACTATTCTAATTATGATTAGGCTCGCATTTGACCATGTACCTCACCTGATGGTAAGCGATGATGTGGCCGACGATGGAGCACGCTTGCCTAGAAGTAACCTATTCACTCTTGACTTAAAGACCCTGTTAGGTTAGCTATCAGGAAACGCAAACTCCGGCAGGGAATTCCACTCCATAGCTGTACGCATAATGAATGTGTTCCCAAAACACTTTGTATCTTGAGCGCTCGGCGTCATAGTGGGGATCGCTTTGCGCATTCCATACATTGGCGAGCCAATCGTCGTCGTTGTTAGATACATACAGCAAGAGCAGGGAACTAATCATGAGTGACGTCTATGACGCGATAGGGTGGCGAGCCAATCACTGACACTCCCCGCTGCCGCGTCTCACTTCGCACCACTAAAGAGACCGAGTATTTGAATTCTGCGCAACTTGAAGCCAGCGCTCAAGGTCCGTGCCGGCAATTGTACTTATAATTCCGCTACAAAATATAATAAAAACAGAATAAAATAAATATTGAAATGTGTCTCATAGAACAAACGTGATTTTTTTGCCATTTTTAGCTACGGACGGTAAAGAACCCTTCATGCGCGAGTCCGACTCGCACTTAGCTGTTTTTTAGGGTTCCGTACCTCAAAATACCCGTTCCTTGGCTGTCCGTCTGCATGTATGAGTTGGTATATACCTACTCAGACATGCGGTTCCCTTAAACTGTGATGAAATCAAATTTCTAAGTAAACAAATAAAAAAGGTACAGCCGTTTATGTCGCAAAAAAACGTATATTTTGATACTCTCAAAGATCGAAATTCATAGAGTACTTCCCGTTGACCCAGAATCCTGAAATTTGGCACAAAGGTCTTATAGCACAGGTATAGAAAAACATCGGAAAACAGTAAATTTGTTGTTACATACGTCATAAAAAAAAAGAAAAAATTTGCAATTCGGAAAAATCTTCGAGGTTCCATTCGGGAATTGCAGTTTGCACAGAACCCTCAGTGCGCGAGTCCGACTCGCACTTGCCCAGTTTTTTTATTTATGTGTAAGTACTTAATGAAAGGTCAAAGTTCACGCAAAATTGTAAATTTTCAGAGGCTTTGCTAATCTGTACGAAATCTCAAAGGTATTATTATAAGATCATTATCAAGATTTGCCAATCAACTAAATGCAAGCATAGACTCGCAAGAATCATACGATGATCGAGACAATACACACAATACATATATACACAATACATCTCTGCACATGTCATAATATAAAGCAGGCGTGAATATACGAGTTACAACACAATGGTGTCTAAATGTCGTGGTGTGATGTGGTCTGATGTGCCGCGCAATTATTATAGCGCATGTCGCGTTGAAAGTGAGGATGTAGGACGTTCTATAAATGTCTAAAAAAAAATACTAGAAAGAAAATGGCTGGAGAAGTTGTAATGCCGGGAAGAGGGAAAGGCTTTTAAAAACTTTTACCCGTTTTTCTAGCAGTGGACAATGTAGGAAAAAGAAAATAATATAATAAATTGTTTTTATTTATTTTTTGTTTTCCAAAACTAAGATAGAAAACTTCGTGAGTTTGATATTTTTTTTCATTAAACTATTGTAGAACCAAATATTCAATAACACATTCATTATGCGTACAGCTAAAGAGTGGAATTCCTTGCCGGAGTCTGTTTTCTGATAGCTATAACCTGAAAGTCTTTAAGAGAAGAGTGATTGTAAGTGACTTCTAGGTAAGCGTGCTCCACCGTCGGCCAGATCATCGCTTACCATCAAGTGAGATACTGGTCAAATATGAGACTGTACATAATTTAAAAAACTGTACAAAAATAAAACATCCGGGCGAGTATCCACTCTTACGTTGTTGAAACCACTACGGTCCGGCCCAAGCGCTTCGCCCCGTAGTTTAAACCACACTACATCGAGAGACTAGAACAATTTGCCTGCTGCGGTCTTCCCGTTCGTTTATAATTTAGGTGTCTTCAAGGCAATAGTGCCTCACTGTCAACGATTCCATCATTGCTTACCATCAGGTGGGATCGCAGCCAAGCACTAGTTTATATAAATTAAAGAAAAAAAAAACTCACAAAAACCAGTTTCAAACGAAATTCAAATAACAGAACAAAAATAAGACACTTATTTTCCCTTACTTATAATTTCGACTGCTTAGAAGTCCAATACACCATAATTACCTTAGAGGTCGATGTTCTTTCCAATATAATTTTTAATTTCCCTCTTACAAAACTGCCGGGATGTTGGAACACTTTATTGGTATCCCACACAGCATGTAATGGGGCTACGCCTTCCAATAACTTTACTATTTCCTACTAATAGCTATTTAATATAGCTCCGTTAGTACAGTTAGCAAAACGTTTAGGTAGACACCTTATTAAAGTGACCTGTTGGTCTAGTGGTTAGTGGTCCTTACTGCTATGCGGTACTGCAAAGTTCGTGTATTTGAATCACACCCAAAACAAATGTTTGATTCGTGATGAGCACGATCATTTGTTTAGTGTCTGTGTAATTTATTTATAATATGTATCAATTTAGAAATACATGAGTATGTTTATCAGTTGACAGGTCTATACATACCATGATTTTTAATTAGATGGACCAAATTGACAGCTATATCAATGATTTAATGACAGTGGGGCATTGTTCTTCAACTATTAGGCATTATCCACTGTCACATTGATTCGTCTAATTCAAAATCACGGTTTAGGTCACTATACATCGATCGCAGTCAAGCACTAGTTTATACTCGTATCAATTACAAAAAAAGGATAGTATAATAAAACTTAAATACGAAAACAGTACTCAAATGACATTATCACACAGCCAAATACCTACCTAAGTATTAGTAACTTTTTAAACTTAATACACGCATGGTAGATGTTAAAAAATAGCTTCTAGTTAAAAACCAGAAATTGCAAGTCAGCTACCTGCTACCTATCTCTCTTGTTGACTGTACAACATAATCCATAATTTTATGTTACTCCTTACTGTGCAACCTTAATTAAGTATTCCAAATTATTACGTAATGTGCATCTTAAATTAAGTATTGCATACTAAGATATACTTTACTTACTGTAAGGCTTGGTTATTTCTTCAGTGGAAAATCATTGAGAACTGAACTTTCTTAGTTAGTTAGCACAAATCAATTTATGGAAATAGCGCATAAAGTGGCATTAATTTTTGACAGCATGCTTGCTGGTTGCTAAGATATATTTTAAGAAGAGGAAGGCCAAAAAAAAAGATGGATGGATTGTGTGAAAAGTGACGGGTGACAGGACAGAATGGAAGAAGAAAACGTGTTGCGCCGACCCCAAGTAATATGGGATAAGGGCAGGAAGAAGAAGAAAGCTTGGTGGTTGCTATGATATATTTTGTGCTGTGTACATACTTTCTTTTGTATATATATTTATACATCTACATTATGAACTTACATGAATGGGTAGGTACAAAGTTTTATGTACGCATCCATTTATGTTTCGTTGCATCGTAAGGATAATTAGGTAATACAAAACAATGTTCCGTACCGCGTCTGTCTGACTAGCATAAGCATAACATAATCAGCCGTTTAATGTTCCCACTGCTGGGACTCAGGCCTCCTCTCTAGGAGAGAGAATGGGCCGTAATCCACCACGCGGGCCCAGTGCGGGTTGGTGAATGTCACATGTCTTCGGATTTTTGGTTCTAGGAAATGCCGGTTTCCTCACGATGTTTTCCTTCATCGTTTTGAGAGCAATGGTGATAAAATAAATTGCATAAAGTAATGCGTTTGGCTGGGTTTGAACTCGCGACCTATAACTCGTAAGTCGGGCCGTCTGTCTGTCTGTTCGCGATGAACTTAAACACTGACGAAAATTTCATATTGTTTTCGCCAATAGACAGAGTAATTCATGAGAAAGCTTAAGATCTTAAGGTGTATATTACAGTAAATAATAAGTTACTTCAAGGTAAGCGTGCTCCATCGTCGACCACATCATCGCTTACCATCAGGTGAGATGGTGGTCAAACGCGAGCTTCTTAGTCGTACACTCTTGACAGAGTGGTCGTAGTCATGTCTCGGTGGAGTCCCGCACCACCGCCTCTCTAGCGTTACGACGCCATGCAGCTCTGTGTTCGGCGGTTTGGGAGCCTTCATTTACGCTGCAGTGTGTCACGGTTTTGATAAGATCCGTCCATCGTGTTGGAGAGCGTCCACGAGAACGCGAGCTTATCAATAACAAATATAAAAATAAAAGAATAAAGCCAAAAAATAATATTGTGACAACCTTGCGAATCTAACACATTCGCTAGTAATAAGTATTTGTAATATGCAATTTCCATGCTGCGGTCTTCCCGTTCGATTATAATTTAGGTGTCTTCAAGGCTAGAGTGAATAGGCTTATCTTAACTAGTGCGCCTCACCATCAACGATTTCATCACTGCTTACCAACAGTACCCCTAGCCAAGTTAACGCTTGTAGAAAGCTTCAAATCGCTCAGTCACGTGGTCAGAACAAAAGAATTGGCGGCGAGGTCAACTCGAAGCGTTCGGCGCAAGCGAAACGTTTGTAACTTGGCTAGGGGGGCTGGTGTGATCGCAATAGTTTATGTCATTTAAAATTTTGAAGTTTCAATATTATTTTTTCCTGTTCCAATACACTCCGCAACTGATGCTGTTATAATTTTTCCTCATGACTGCTACTGTAGGCAAAAAGTTAATTATATCTATTAAATAATAGCAAACATAACTGGTGACTTCATTATGCTACTACTATATTAATATCGACAAAATAACGTTTTTTTGTATGGTTATTCCCTTTACTTTTAACTTTTTTTGAATTAGATTTTTTTATTTATTGTTGTAGCGTCAATAGAAATACAAAAAAATCCGCATATTTAATCTACACTATAAAGACGTTGTTTGTTTTTTTGTTTGTAGGATAATCTCTGAAAGTGCTGGTTAATTGGACCTACTTTCGGCTACTTGCTAATTATTTTTCACAGATAGAAAGCTGTTTCGTTTCTAAGTGACATATATACAAGATGTAAGGGACAGCCTTCCACTAACTTTAAGGGCTTGCTCAGTAGACGAAACTGAACAACCTACCATAAAAAAAAATTTTCAGGACACGAAAAAAAAATCCGTCTCACCATACAAAATTAAAAACTAGATTGGACAGTTTGTATAGAGAGGCCGACTTTTTTTTTTCGTTTCCTGAAAAAAAATCTTATATGGAAGGTTGATCAGTTATGTCTACTGAGCAAGCCCTAAAAGTTTGTGGAGGGCTGTCCCTTACACCTTGTATAATTATATATACCTAATTAAACGAAAATTAGCATGAAAGTCGTTAGTATGGAATATAAATCCTATAGAAAATCAAATTATAAAAGAGACCGCGTAGCGTAAGTAGAACACATTTTATATAATTAAAAGAAGAACAAAAAAACTTCACACTTCTAAAATAATCAATCGATTTATCAATCATAACTCATTTATAGCTTTTTGTTATAATTTAATAACATCATTCAATTGCTCTGATTGAATTAGATAACGTTTTTCATAGACTATGAATTACAAAATTACTGTTATGTAAACTCGGCGTTACTAATACAGTTCCTAGCTAGATTATTTCGTAGAGATTAATCGAACCTTCAAATTTAAAAAAAGAACACCACATCTGACAAAATGAGGTCAATTTTTGCTATATTCAAGTCCCATGGAATAAAGAGCGGGTCTTTTGCAAAGACTAAACTTGAATATAAGACTGCCAATGAGAAAACCCTGCTATAAAAATACTGACAAATGCTTACACTGACTGGACAGGTCCACTCAAATCGGTATAGTTATTTTTCCAAAAGACCATCTCAGACAAATCTGCATGGTTCTCATGTGATTTTACCATTACATATTTACTGTATTGACTTTAAGAGACTTTGACCCCTGAGTTTGTTTCGGTGTTTCTTTTTAGGGTAGTCAGATATTAAACACCGGCCTCATCTAGCATAAACTAGCCAAAAAAAAAACATTGACGTGTAAAAGTGTTTTTTTAAACCTATTTACAAAATAAATATCATTTATCATTTATAAAAATCCAATAACACTAACAAAATGTATACTATAAATAAATAAAAATATTTTAGCAAAGTCAAAAAGACGCCTGTCTTAACATAATTATGCTAGAATATTTAAAAACAATTAATAACGCAGCGCTGATATTCTGCTAGGGCCCACTGTGATGCTACCACGGACATATTATATGCAGAAGGTTAACTTAAAAAAAAATAGAATAAACACAAAAAGGCAACAATCTATGTGAATACTTCAATTAATACATACCTACCTACTTTTCTAATGATATTCCGTGCCTCGGAAACATTGATATAAAAAAAACTCAGCGTCTCAAAAACGTCCGCGAAAAAAAAGCGCAACATTCGGCAAAGTGCGCTCTTTTCAAATAGTCTCGCATCGCCCGCGTCACTGCACGCTCGGTTTTTATAATGCAATGCTCGGAAAGCATGTTAAACGATTGATTCGATTGTGCCCGGTTGTACCCGTAGATTTTTGACAGTCGTCACCGGCAGTTAGATGCCTGAAAGTCTCAACATCAGTCTATCCAAGGAGTGATCTGTTGCCCAGTGGGTTGTGGAGGTCTGATAGGCAGTCGCGCCATGTACCTAAAACATGGGTATTTGGACTGGAAGTCGGCCTCAAGCTACTTGGAAAAAGGCTAGGCAAACGGAACAGAAAAAGGCATTGACCTAGGTATTCTTATTGAAAAGCTAAGCATTCTCTCTTATGTTCAGTAGAGTCTGTCTAATAAGTTAAACGACTTGGGTAATTATTAGGATTTAATGAAATCTGATGTAGTCAACACGGGTTCAATAATCAAGGTTGATTAAGAGATAGAGATCTTTGTTTACTAACAGAAGAACCATATGAAAAGTATCGAATATAAGTATTTTTTAAATGCTTAATTATTACACAAAAATCCCAAGTCGGTTGACTTATTAGATAGACTATAGGCCATAGTACCAGAAAAAGAAATACAAAACTTTATGCAACGTCTACCTCTTTTAGAAGTCGCTAAATTAAAAAATTGTTTACTCATTAATTCGTAGCTCTTTACTTTCCCTTTCTATTACTTAATTAAATTAGTTTCTTAGATCAGGTCATCATGAGGTCATCGGATAGTATATTATCTCGTTGTGCAATCTTCCTTCCGTTTAAACAATATAGAGCTAAAAGCTTTGCTGATTACTGAGATTAATGTTGAGAGGTTTGATTTAGTGTTAAGGAGAAGGGAAAGTAGATGCTCTTAAGGTCTTTTTTACATAACGTGGGTAGGATAATAATAATAATAAATTTATTAACAGAAATGCAGGTACATCTTATCTAGCATAGCATAGTCGGCCTTTTAATGTTCCAACTGCTGGGATTTAGGCCTCGTCTCTAGGAGAGGCCACGCGGGCCCAGTGTGGGTTGGTGGATGTCAAATGTCTTTGAAGTTTTGGTTCTAGGACATGCCGGTTTCCTCACGAAGTTTTCCTTCGCCGTTTTGAGAGCAGTGGCGATGAAATAAATTACACAAAGTAATGCGCCTGGCTGGGTTTGAAGCCGTGATTACAACTTATAAATCGGAGCCGTTACCACTTGGCCACCGCTGCTCATCTTATCTATTCTAATTAAAATAGAATGTACTCGTATTAAATAAATTATGTTTCATTTGAAAAGATAGAGAAAACGACGATGTCTTATGACTAATGACAACTGATAATATCACATTATTAACTGTGTGTGTGATAGACATTGACGACTTCCTCCTTCAGCTTATTGACCGATAATACCTTTATATTATTGATAAGCTAGCGATCATCGCTCGTAAGCGACGATGATTGTGGTTGACGAAAGAGCACGCTTGCCTAGAAGTAATCTATTCACTATGAACTTAAGATCCGTAAGTTGTACATAGCTATCAGGAAACACAGACTCCGGCAGGGAATTTCACTCCTTGGCTGGTTTTAAATGAAAATTAAAGACATCAAACATCTTTAGCTCATCAAAGCCCAAGAGACCATCGGCGTTTTGTGTCTGTATGTTCGAAGTCATGAGCTACACGTGTACCAAGTTCCTTCAAATTCCGTTCAGTATTTCGAACGTGAAGAAGTAACGAACGATACACAAACACACATTTTAAAACATTCGCTTGTATAATATTAGTATGAAAAGAGTTTTTTCTTTTAGTTTTGTATTTGATCTAGTTTTAGAACTCAAATAAAAACTTTTTCACTACTGTTCCACTTTGCCCGATAAGTTTTTTATGAGAAATCAATGTAAACCTATCTAGTTATTTTCAAGAAACTTATTTGAGGCAATGTGTAATACTTTTTATTAAAAAAAAATCATAAATAAATCAACATCAACCACCGCACCAAACATTGACATCTAGACATTACCCGCAACGCCGTATTCCCCAACCGACCTACAACATAATATTAAGTTGGCATACAATTATCACTAATACCATTGTCTTTATTCACACTAAGGGGGCGTGGTGCGAATCTTATGGAGAAAGTATGACATTTGAAACTATATTGTTTAAGAGTAAAAGTGAGGGAACACCTTGGTGGGATGGTTGCGCAGTGGACTTATTACAGCCAGTGTTATGTACCTTTTTCAAATCAAATCTATCTGTCTGTCAAAGCCCTTTATCTCGGGAACTTTTATTTTTGTTTATATTATTATGCTGTTGACCAATATGTAATTTTTTTTTTATTGTTTGTTATTGAAGAAGTAGCCCTTTTCCCGTAACCTGTGCGTTACCGCACCGATTGGACCAAATATGCTGCTGCGTCCTTTTTTTTATGGTGGGAAAAAATCATCTAATGACAACCCTCGCTCTTGGGCGGAGCGGGAGATAGTGTCAGACTATTACTGACTAAAAGACTCACCCCGTTCCTTCTAGCCTTCATACCGGGGCTCGAGCTGTCTTTCGAAACTAACCCTGGCCCCAGTAGGCTTCGACCCATCTGGGCCCCTCCTGTTGCTGACAACTCCTTGATGCGCGCAGGAGAACAGTGCGCACCGTCGACGACTTGGGCTTGGTCCGGACAGTTACCGGACGGCCGGACAGCGAGCTACCTATTGCTCACTGTCCGCAAGCCCGCGCCTACGGTGGCCGGAAATCGGGATCAGAATTCCGGCGGAGGCGACGGCGATAACGCCGTTGCCTGATGCGGTCGGCGTCCTCCTTGGCGAGCATTACTGCTTCGCAGAAGTCGGCGACCGCCTGTCACTCCTCCTCACTGCGGACCATGGCCTCAACCAAGGCCCGGCGCGAGAGATCTCCGCCGCCGATCGCCCCACGAGAGCACGGCGAAGCACCGCCCAAGCAGGGCACACCTCGACTGTGTGCTCCACCGTGTCCTCCGGGCGTTCCGCACAGTGGCAACACCCGGGCGGGTCTTCTTTTATATATTTCTTTATCTCAGGAACCTGAGGTCCTGGAAGGAACTTTTGGAAGGCATGCGAGGAGCCGTATTATTATTATTTCGGTGTTAGCGCTTGGGTCTGTACAATTTACTTGTGGTTTTGTTTGCTTATCTTTATCTTGTAACCATCTATCAGTTGCTTTGTATTCCAGGGGCACGGAATACAAATGACAACTGACTACTTACAATACTAAAGAAGTCATCAAAACAGTTGCCTTGGAAATATTTCCTACTTTCAATAAATCCTGTATGCATTTCAAAAGAAATACCGATTAAGATTTCAATTCAAACTAAATAATTGCACACCATTTTAGGAACTCGATAAAAACCCCTGTTCTCAAAACTGACAGAACACATTTCAAAACCGCGAATTGAAATGTCAAGGCGTTCGAACTTCAAATTTTTCTATGTCAATCATTTGACAGATTGTTTTTTTTTTTTTTTGTAAATAAGAATGTGCTGTCATACGCGTGGCAATGACCGCCCGGAGGTGTGGTCAGAATAAATGATTATAGTCAGGAATGAACGTTAGAGTCGTGTTGTGTTCATTATAAGTTTTATTAGTACGACATTGCATTTTAATGAGTTCTTTGAGTGGTTATAGGCACTTAAAATGACGTCCGGTGTATCCTAGACAGTTAGTCCCGTCACTGTAGCTCATAGCTAGCTGATATTTTTATTACAAGCTTTTATTTTGTTTCACCTGTTCCGATGTTTGTCTGTCATCAAATCTTGCAAATTAAATTTGACCCACCTCCCGGTTACCGATTGGGCTGAAATTTTGCATGCATGTGTAAATCAGATGACAATGCAAAATTATTATGACATGGAGTTGACCTGATGATGCAACTGGAAGGTGGCTATAGGAACTTGGTAGTTCAAAACCACAACCCATCGAGTTTGGGCTCGTATGATTCGTCTTGACGAGCATTAATTATATAGGTATATCGAGCTATAAAAGCTTGCTATGAAAAAATGATTTTCATTAAAATCTTTTTTATTTACTAGCTTCTGCTAGCGAATTCGCCCGCAAGAAAGTCGATATTTTGGAAAATCCGTGCTTAGCGGATGTCTACGCCCTATAAGAAACCTACCTGCCAAAAGAAAACGTTTTAGGTATAATACTTTCTGAGATTTCATGATTAATCAGTGAGTGGTATTTGGCTTTTATATACACCGCAAAATTTTAATCGTTTTAATCCCGGGGAGGGGTAAAGATAAAATTAAAAAATAAAGTACCTTTTTTCAAAACTCGTAAAAATTTACGCATTTAAATTAATTTCTTTAAGAAATAGTCAGCTGAGCAAGTCCAATGACTCGTAGGTAGTGGTCGGCGTTGCGTACAAACTAACTACAGGTCATTGGACGATTGAGGGTTTTAAACATAACGAACTACTAAAAAATTAACTTTAACAAATGTTTTCACCATTTAGCCAAACCAAATTATCAAATTACCTTGTTGACATAGTATCTACATAAATATGGATATTAAGGATACATTCGACACTGTGTACTTCGATATTTAGGACATTCGGAACAGAAAGATAAAATACCGCTCAGAATAAATAAATCATTGGCCAAATATTGAAAAAAAATGCAGGACGTAACGTTGACACTCAAATATTAGGTCGCTCAAATATTATGAAGCTTCTCATTTTGTATTTCTAGTAACTCAAATTATAGTTAGTAAGTCGCTATTTTGTTGATTTCTCGTCACTCACAGTAGCTCACTTATTATTTCCATAACTCAATAAAATTATTTTTTTCACTTAAAATTTTATTCACAGTCACTCGTTTAAATACTACCCCTAAAAAGGTACCGAAATAAAATGCCAACATCTACATTTACACTTTTACATCTACACACTAATATAATAAAGAGGTCATTTTTTTTTTATTCTATAGCAAGTACTACGCGTGCCAAATGAGAATAGGACTGATTCCTATGTTTTGACGACTCGTCGTACTGTCGAATCGAAGAAATTTCGGCAAAAGTGAAGAACTTAAAAATGAGTAAAATTGAAGAACTGGATTCTGATTAAACTTATTTCGTTCACAGTTCATAAATAAATTAAATATTTCGTAAATTAATTAATGTTTCAAAATTTCTATCCTCGATTTGACAGTAAATCGTAACGTCACAACATGGCGAGCGATCCTATTCTCATTTGGAACGCATTGTAATCTCTGAAAGCCACCCACCGATTGCAAAAATTTTGTCACCGATAGAAAGCTGCTTTATTCCTGAGTGACTTAAGCTCCTTAAGGCTCCATCCTATTAACTGTTCAATTTAGGTTGTAGTAGTACTGCAGTCACTGTTAGATAATCGAATGATATTGCCAGTTTGCGTGCGCTTACAATAGTTTTACTTTTATTAAAAGTAAGATGAAACGATTGTGATTTACTTTCAAATAATTGTGCTGCAGTCAGTGGTTTGAGAATTTAGAAAGCAGTCACTCTAAAAGTTATATGATACCTAAACTGTACGTACATAAAGTGTATGTAACTTATAACAGACTATTTAAGCTAGACCTACATTTTTCAGTTTCAATTCCTTAGAAGCCAAGTCCGTTCCATCATCGGACCACAAGACGTACGGGGCGTTGCGCCACCGGTACTTGGTGGACATCGCACCTATACGTACAAAGCGTTTTGGGAGTACATTCATTATGCGTACAGCTAAGGAATGGAATTCCCTGCCGGAGTCTGTGTTTCCTGATAGCTATAACCTAGGGGTCTTTAAGTCAAGAGTGAATAGATTGCTTCCATCGTCGACCACATCGTCGCTTTCCATCAGATGAGATAGCGGTCAAGTGCGAACCTATCAACAATAAAAAAAAAAAAAAAAACATGGACTCTTCTTCTTCTTCCTGCCCTTGTCCCATTTTATTTGGGGTCGGCGCAACACGTTTTATTCTTCCATTCTGTCCTGTCACTCGTCACGCTATCACTAACTCTCTTTTCTTTCATATCACTTCTCACACAATCCATCCAGCTTTTCTTTTGCCTCCCTCTCCCTCTCCATCCATCCACATGTAAATTCATAACTCTTTTAGCAACATGCTTTTTATCTCTCCTCTATAAAGACTACGGCAGGGAATTCTGTCAGTTGTATGTTTTCTCATAGTTATTTACTTCTTCATAGTATTCTATATCAGCAGTAATCTCAGTAGTCACTTACCTTCCAGTCATATCATCTTCTGCATATCCCATCCATAGTTCCTTAACCCGTATTGAATCTATAATAACATCAGCCAATCTTGTCTGTCAGAACATACCAGCAACATTATTCTCGTAATGCAAATACGACTGCAATTAAGCAGGAGCTGGATCGAGTCATTATATCGATATAGCTTATTACTCGATTATCTTAAGTGCGGTTCTGCATACGTAATCGCAGACTATCGGTAATATCGATTTAAGAGTCGTGTAGAATAGAGCCGAGAAATAACAATAGGGTGTGTGTGCTGGATCGGTGTACCGTTCATCGAGTTTATTTCCTGTTAGTTTATGTACTGAATTATTGAGTCTATTGATAGTCTGTGCATGGTTGACTAATAAAATTTTGAATCGAGAATTGATATGTCAATTGGGTTTTGTGCTCTGGCAACACCGTTTGAGCTGTCAAAAATGTTATGCTGCTGACAACTATAATTTGACGTACAAATACTGTTGCTGGTACAAAAGAAAATATGAATTCCATTTTCGAATTAAGATTTTTTTTCTATCTAGATGGTAAACCCTTGATCAAGTTGAAAATCTTTGCAGAATGGTAACAGCTGGAGAAAAGAAACTGAATACCATTGGACTTGCGAATAAAAAAGCCTGTGTTCAAAATTGTACTGCTTTACCGAACTATCATTATTATATGAATTTACCATCATGATTTATTTGGCCTTTGCCCGACTGAGTTGACGTGATCATCTAGTATACCAGGATAAGAATAATGCAGTATTTTGCATGGACTGCATGCTTTCCTGTCCACATCCCAGTTACTAGGTACTACGAAATCACTTGGTACGGCTTGTTTTTACTCATTCGGATTTTTTTTCACGTAATCATTAGCAAAAATTAAAATTCTTGCGCGTTAATGCAATCCCTGAGTATCTTTTTACAAGCTAAGACCGATATTAAACTACTTTTTGAATACTCCTTACTCCTAGTTCATAAGAAAGATAAATTACCTCCATGATAATCATAATTATACACTTCAAGTAATAAATTAAAATTCACTCAACCCCTTCCGTTGAACATGACTAGTATAAGTACATAATGTAGGGTTGCCATTCCTAAAAATCATTAGTGGTTACAATATAGAAATTTACCACAGAAAACTTATTTTAAAAGTTCGTACAAACGTGTGTTTTTATTTATTTTTAAGTGACATTGGCATTGAGTTATCATTTAGTTTTTTTTTAAATATTTATGCTATAAAATTAATACTTATGAACATCTAAATAATAAATACCTTAAAAGGAATATATTCATTAAAACTGAAAGTAATAATTTGTACAAACGGGTAGAAAAAGATCTCATTGGGCATCAACAAATTCGTCCACAACAATGTTACCGGGAAAAGTATTCAGAACGCTGGCAGTATTACCACGTTATACAGTAATAAATTTGATAACTGACTACAATATCCACACACCATTGCTTGAAAAAAAACATTGATTAAAAAAACAGAGCTTTTCAGTCCTTTTTCACCAAATTCGTTAACACATTTTAGTAGTCCAAAAAATCCACTAGTTCGATAAATCCAGGAAAATTCACACACATGACAACCCTGTCCACGTAATCATATGTAGAAAAAAAAAGATAAAACTCGACCGAAGACGCAGCACAAACGAGTATAGTAATATAAAAAATAACGACGGCATATAATTATTATCATCCTGTTTAAGAGGCTGATCTTACTTGGCATTAAATATTATTTTTATGGTGTTGCCAGAACTTTGTTCTAGTTTCTGTATTGATGACCGGTTTACAACAATTTATTACGATGAGTATGTGTTCTAAGTCTATAGTTGCTAATACAGTGTCTCATTATTCATCATCATCATCATTTCAGCTGATATACGTCCACTGTTTGACATAGGCCTCCCCCAAGTGTCTCCACCTTGTAGGAAGCCCTCTAACACTGCGTCTTCCGGTACGCGGTCGCCACTCCAGGACCTTTCAGTCCCAACGACCATCTGTTCTGCGAGCAATGTGCCCTGCCCATTGCCACTTAAGTATGGCGATGTCAGTGTCTTAGAAATACTACTACTTCAGTACTTACTTTATTGTAATCCATATTTTGTACATTGATGGTATAAAATATTATCAAGATCAATATGGACCCTGTCGTGCACAGCCAAGTTAGGAGAGAGGATCAAGGCTAAGCAACAATTCATGGAATTAATTATTGTAGGTAGATCTAACAGATGTCTATTATGTAATGTGTATAATATTGGTAGATTGTATCAGAAATTTTAATATGTTTTTGTCATCATTATTATTTAATTATTTAATTCACTTTTGTAGGTGCACAAAAATTTGCATATGTATACAAATATCTATAGTTACGCGTTAAAAAACAAAATAAATAAACACAATTTTAGTCTGTGACTAATAAAATGTTTTTTTTTTTTCTTTCTTTTATAATATTAAGAAATTTTATATTTGCGAATTTGTTATAACGCCCAAAAATAGTTCAAAAATGGGCCACTAAAATGGCGTGTTAAAATACCTTCCCAGATTTTTTGCAAAGGTTAAAAAAGGTGCGCGAATTTAATTTTAAAGAGATTTTTTTCATCTGTTTTAAATTCTATTATCTGTGTTTTTTTTATTTGGCTTAGTAAATACACTAAGAATTATGAGTATACAATATTTTCATAGATAGAGAGAGGAAAAAAGAAAAAAAATCTTTCACTGAAATAATCTACTCGCCCATATTTTTTTTATCTCTGAAAACAAATACAGGGTTTTTATGGAAAGGACCATAGGACCAAAGTCACGTCGAAAGGCTAGTTTTTTAATAATAATTTGAATAAGTACTGCACCTTAACAAGTCAACATGTGCAAGTTTTAATCAGATGTGTATACAGTTCATATTACTGGCTTTCTGTTCAGTATGAGATACTGTCAGTTTTTATATCATTCATTTATTAGATACATCAGCCCTTATACGTGCTAATCAAGATTATCTAAGGGCATGAAATTATAAAAAGACTAGTGCTGCACCCGGCTTTATCCGCGTGAATACTTATAAAATATTATACATAATATTTCCGAAATCAAAAGTAACCTATGTGCTATTTTAGGATATGGTCCACCAGTGTAGCAAGTTTCATCTAAATCCAATAAGCCGTTCATGTGTGAAGAAGTAACAAACATACTTTCCTCTTTATAATATGAATGTGATATAATAGTGTAATTCTTGGCCAGAACTTATAGTATTTTTCCTGGGAGATATTTTACAATCTTTTATTTAGTCGCAATGTTTGTCTGTAATCAAATCTTGAAAATTAAATTTGATCCACTTCCCGGTTACCGATTGAGCTGAAATTTTGCTTGCATGTGTAAAAAAAATAACATGTGACATTCATCAAACCGTAAAGAGCCCGCGTGGTGGATTACGGCCCATTCACGGAAAGCCTAGAGAGGAGTCTTTAGTCTCAACAATGGAAACATTAAAAAGGCTGGTCATGATGATGATGATGTGTAAATCAGATGATAATGCAAAATTATTATGATATGGAGCTGATCTGATGATGGAACCGAAAAGTGGCTATAGGAACTCGGTAGTTAAACGATATAACCCCATCAAGTTTGGGCTCGTATGATTCGTCTTGACGAGTATTAATATATAATTGTGTTATAGCTTATGACCTTGCCATGAAAAAAAAAAATATTTTCATTAAAAACTTGTGTCTAATTTTAATAGTAGGTGTAATAATATTGTACGAGTTTGTATGGAGGCCATTTTTTTTTAAATATCTATTCTTTATTAATATTCGTGAAATTAAATGCCGGAGTTTGTGTTTTCTGTTAGCTACAACTTAGGGGTCTTTAAGTCAAGAGTGAATAGGTTACTTCTAGGCAAGCGTGCTCCATCGTCGACCACATCATCGCTTACCATCAGGTAAGATGGTGGTTAAACGCAAGCCATCAATAATAAAAAATAAAAATAATCTTGTGTAAGGTTGTTCAGTTTCGTCTACTGAGCAAGCCCTTATTTACGGAGACCTGTCCCACACCCTGTATAGTTTGCAAACTTAACAAATTGTCGGTCTATTTCTGGCACAAACTAAAACCGTGTATCTGGCTGATCTAAAATTAAGCCAAACTGAAAGTAAACAAGCCTTTAAAGTTAGATGGCTGGTTATGATCGTGTATCAAGTTGCGTGTGGTGCGACACGCGATTGAGTCGTATGGGTATCGGGGCGCTAAAATGTTGCAGGGAAACGCACGTTTGGTATGTGTCGTGGCCAGATCGTAGAAATT
The DNA here is from genome assembly GCA_929112965.1 of Mythimna albipuncta. NCBI lineage: Eukaryota > Metazoa > Arthropoda > Insecta > Lepidoptera > Noctuidae > Mythimna > Mythimna albipuncta. Next base: position 15,254,732 of record OV815982.1, on the reverse strand, counting down.
GATCACTTTGATATGGCCAACAAAACAATACTGGCCAGATTATTTAAACGTTAAAGTTTAATGATTATGTCAACCCCGTTTGGCCTATTTTCTTTAGACCTTTTAGTGTCAGAAATCCCACATCAATGAAATGGTCAAACGAGGATTGCCATATCATCAGATGTTAACGTTTCAACGATCTGGCCAGTTTTAGTTGGCCATAACATAAAATGATCAATTCTAAAATCTGGCCACGACATAATAATATATAGCGTAGACATGCACCTTTTACACTTTTTTCCATAGAAGTTGGCAGAAACAACCGAACGCCACCGAATTTTGAAATAAGAATTCTAAGACATGTGATATCCACCAACCCGTATTGAGACCTCGTGGCAGGTGACGGCCCAGTCTCTTTCATATAGAGCAGGACAAATTCAAAGCAGTGGGAATATTATAAGGCAAATTATGCTATGCCAGTCTACTAAATCAACGAGCTTTAGGTTCTTCATACAAAACGACCAATTTGGAACCGTGCACTAGATTCTGACGTTTTATAAGTGCCCAGGTAGGCTGCCAAGGCGAAGGTGGAGAGATGAGCTTGATAAATACCGGAGGGACTGGCCCGCAATGGCCGAAGACAGATGTGTGTGGAAAAGGGAGAGGGAGGCCTTCGCCCAGCAGTAGGACATAAATGGGCTAACTAACTAACTAACCAGGTAGGCTTATGTGAAAAAAAATATTTTGACTTTTTGACTTGACTTGAGCTAAGTGTATTTCAAAGCAACATTTTAGCGGCCCTAGAACTTACATACAGCAAATGCTGTTCTTAAAGACGTATTGTAAATGGCTCCGTTTTTATGAGATCACACAATTTATGGTGTAATCCTGTTAATGCGGTTGCTATGGCAACAGGATATGTTCGGTGGCGGGCAGGTTTTTTTTGGAATAGTTGGAAGGTGCGACTGAGGTCAGTGAACTTTATTGGTTTTTTTTTTATGGTGGGAAAAATCATGCATTGACATCCCCCGCCCTTGGGCGGAGCGGGAGATAGTGTCAGACTCTTACTGACTAAAAGACCCACCCCGTTCCTTCTAGCCTTCATACTGGGAACTTTATTGGTTGCTAGTCTTGATAATTCTTTGAATGTATCTTTTTATTGTCTATTAATCTTGTGATATTTAGAAAGCAATGGGTAATATCAAAAACTGAACCCTTAGTTTATTACTTTGTTGTCCGTCTATCTATCTATCAAGATCCTTTATCTCGGGAACGCGATCGAGTTGAAATTAACACCATATCTAGGTCTGCGGTCCCTTGAAGCTGTGAAAAAAACAAACTTCTAAATTGACGATAAAACAAGTTACGGTTGTTTATGTCGCAAAAAATCTATATTTCGACATTTTCAAGGGAATCTCATAGGCCATTTCATATTACAAGTACTTATAGGAAAAAAATCTGAAAACTATAAAGCAGTTAAAAAAAAACTTTTGTGATTTTCGGAAAAATCTTTAACTCAATTCGGTAAGTGAATTGTTTTCATAGGTAAGTTTTCACTCGGTACCCGAGTACAACTCGCACTTATCCGTTTTTTTTTTAAATTGGGTAGTAAGTATAGATTAGTATTTGACTGTGATCCCGCCTGATGGTAAGCAGTGACGCAATCGTTGATAGTGGGGGACACTAGTTTATTAAGAGCCTATTCACTCTAGCCTTGAAGACACCTAAATTATAATCGGACGGGAAGACCTCAGCAGGCTAATTGTTCCAGTCCTTCGAAGTACGAAGTATAAACGACAAGGCTTATAATCCTTGGTATCCAAAATCCGTCTTTTTTGGGTGGGAAATCGTCATTAACAATATTTACTCAGATCAATAAACTACATACCTAACTAATACAGTCTAACAATTGGTCCAAATCGACAATTGAAAAATATTAACTTTGTGATGAATGATACTACTGCCAACTCTTTTTTTTTTCAACTATCACACAACGCCGTCTAGCCCCAAGCTAAGCAGAGCTTGTGTTATGGGTACTAAACAACTGATAAACATACTTATATATTTCTAAATACATACATATTATAGATAAATAACACCCAGACACAGTACAAATGATTATGCCCATCACACAAATATTTGTCCTGGGTGGGAATCGAACCTACGATCTCCGGCATAGCAGTCAGGGTCACTAACCAATAGATCAACAGGCCAGTCAAGTCTTTTTTCAGTCAGTCAAGTCGTTGCCTTGGGTCTAGGGCCCCAGGCTTCTTCCACATCACCCATGGCTCCAGTAGGCTTCGATGGCCCCAGTAGCCTCGATCCAATGCCTTGTTAAAATACTTTTACTTGTATCTTGTTATCATGATATCGGGGATCATAAAACATGTTTCATTCCGAAAAAAGGGAAATTTAACGACGTCTGAATAATCCCTTTTTATGAATCTTTTATGACTTTATTTGATTAAAAGGGGACGGCAATGTAGCATACAGACAGAAAAATAAACATGAATTTACAACTGCCTATGATAACTGCTGCGCCCGAAAAGTGCCATAAAACAGTGACTTTCTGAAGCCTAATCCTCGGTAACGGCTAGGTTTATAGTTTTGAAAAAAAAAAAGTTTATTATAGATTCATGAATGAATGAATGATGTTGATGATGTCCATCAACATTTGATTTTTTCGTGCTATTAATACTTTTGTCTAAAAAAAATATTTACCAATTTCGCAACTTTTCACAACTTTTTTTCTACTCCTTCGAAACGGCTTAGATCTTTAGAAACATTTTTACGCATAAAATTGGTGGTTCAATATTCTTCAAAGTGAACATAGCATATGTAAATCAATCAATATTTCGCAAAGAAAATGGATTTAAAGGTCAGCCGCGCACTTTCCGGGCGCTGCTGGCCGCAAATAAATGCACAGATATGCGTATTGCCGCCTAGGCGGGTGCGAGAGTTGCGTCCATTTAATTTCGGCCAGATGATTCAAGGGACTATAAGCCTTAATCTGCGACTCTTCGAAAATAGCAATTGTCATAGTATATTATTTTTTTAAATGATTTAAAATAGTACTTGACTGCGATCTCAACTTGATGGTAAGCAGTGATGCAATCGTTTATTAAGAACTTATTCACTCTAGCTTTGAAGACACCAAACTTATAATCGAACGTGATAATCGCAGCAGACCAACTGTAATTCTAGTCCATCGATCATCATCATATCAGCTGAAAGACGTCCACTGTTGGACATAGGCTTCCCCCAAGCGTCGCCACAACGACTGGTCCTGTGCGTTACGCATCCATCGGATTCCTGCGACCCTGACCAGGTCATCGGCCCACCTTGTTGGAGTCCTTCGATGTATGCGTTTAATTATACGGCTACGTTAGAAAGGGATTTTAACATATCAAGTCATAGATACATTATACAGAAGTTAAAACAAAATCTAATTTAAAAAAATACTGTACGAAAAAGAAAGAGTCTTCGTAACCTTAGAACGCAATGAGCAACTAAATCATACAGATGGGTTATAGTCAGTGAACCTCTCTTTCACTCCACCTAGAGCAGGAGTTATTTTTAGATTTCCCACCTCAAAAAAGTTAGCCACGTGTTCACAAATAAAATGTTATATAAATTAACCATTTTGTAAAAAGACTTATTACACTTCCTGGAACAATTTTTTAAGTGATATAACAATCGCGGGAGGCAATGGCCCTCGCACCCGAGCCGCCGGGATTCCGAACCCGATTCCCGACCACCTTAGGGACTTGCGGATGGCGAGCAATGGGTAGCCTGCCGGCCAACCGTCCGATAATCGACTGGACCGAGCCCAAGTCGTCGGCGACGCGTGGGGTTACACGCGCGCCTCAAGGAATTATCAGGAACTGTAGGGGCACAGCAGGGTCGTAGCCTACTGGGGCCAGGGTTATCCGAAAGGGAAGCTCGGTCTCGGTACGAAGCGCAAGAAGGAACTGGAGTGGGTTTTTAGTCAGTAAAAGTCTGACGCTATCTCCCGCTCCGTCCGAGAGCAAGGGATGTCATTAGATGATTTTCCCACCGGAAAAAAAGGACCAGACCGTAGAGGTTTCAACAACATAAGGGTGGATACTCGCCGTTCGTCGGCTTGTCCAAAAATTCACCCTCTGAGGGGGTCTAGAACTTATATAGAGAAACCAACTGTCACGCAGGCAAAGCCACTGGCACAAGTTAGGCTCATCAAGAATTCAGGAATTCTTTAATGCCAATGGCCCACTTAGCTCAAAATACCGAAGTGGGGATTCACCAATCGCCGTTCGATGTTCGTCTGGCGTGATCTTTGACGTCACGTTTTTTGTGCACCGCACAATTTGACGAAGGTTAGTGTACCTAAATGTAAACTGGTTTCGTTTTAGGAGTACACAAGGAAGATGGGATTGGGAAAATTAAGAAAGAAAGAAAGAAAAAAAGTTTATTCCTGCCTTACATAATCATATAAATAAACTAAATAAGTTTTCAGTGAAAATCATATTTTTCGCAACAATTGGTATTTTTTAATTCGTACAAAAAATAAGCTTTTAATGAAAACATTTTTTTCATAGCTATCTTTTGTAGCTTGGTATACATATAATAAATACTTGTCAAGACGAATCATACGAGCCCTAATTCAATGGGGTCGGGCTTACGGACAGTGAGCAATGGGTAGCTCGCTGTCTGGCCGTCCGGTAACTGTCCGGACCAAGCCCAAGTCGTCGACGGCGCGCACTGTTCCCGCGCGCCTCAAGGAGTTGTCAGCAACAGCAGGGACCCAGCCGGGTCGAAGCCTACTAGGGCTAGGGTTATCCGAAAGGGCGCTCGAGCCCCGGTACGAAGGCTAGAAGGAACGGGGTGGGTCTTTTAGTCAGTAAGAGTCTGACACTATCTCCCGCTCCGCCCAAGAGCGGGGGTTGTCATTGGATGATTTTTTCCCACCATAAAAAAAAAAAAACTCAGTGGGGTTGTGTCGTTTAACTACAAAGTTCCTATTATAAGTACCTTCTGGTTCCATCATCAGATCAGCTCCATATCATGAAAATTTTACATTGTCATCTGATTTACACATGCATGTAAAATTTCTTCAGCTTAATTGGTGACCGGGAAGAGAATCAAATTTAATTTGCAAGATTTGATTACAGACAAACAACAGGACAGGTAAAACTAAATAATAGCTTGTAAAAATGTGGCTTTATCGTACTGAGCATAAGTCGTCGATAGCGCGTAGTGGGGTCACGCAGCGTGGGTACGCTCTCCTCAAAGAGATGCCTGCAAGCCGTAGGGGCCCAGCAGAACCGACATCCGCTAGAGCCGCGAGAATCTTCTAAAAAAGAAATCATTAGATTTCTCACGGTTTATTTTTTTTTTCGATTCGAAAAATCATCTTATGACAACCCCCGCTCTTGGGCGGAGCGGGAGGTAGTGTCAGACTCTTACTGACTAAAAAACGCATCCCGTTCCTTCAAGCCTTAATACCGGGGCTCGAGTGCCCTTTCGGATAACCCTGGCCCCAGTAGGCTTCGACCCGGCTTTGCCCCTGCTGTTGCTGACAACTCCTTGAGGCGCGCGGGAACAGCGCGCGCCGTCGACGACTTGGGCTTGGTCCGGACTATTACCGGATGGCCGGACAGCGAGCTACCCACATTGCTCACTGTCCGCAAGCCAGATTTCTCACGGTGGGATTTAGGTAGTATGAAGAGTCTGAAACTCCCTCTCACTCCACCCAGAACAGTAGAACCCTGAGATAGTTCTCATCATCATCATCATATCAGCTGAAGGACGTCACAACAAACGGTCCTGGGGTGCTATTCTCTAAGAAAACAGCCTTGACCTCAGCGCTGGAACAGCGACGAGTCGTGAGCGCAGTACATTGAATTAACAATCCAATGTAAAGGGGCATTGGGTTGTTAATTCAATGTACTGCGCTCACGACTCGTCGCTGTGCCAGCGCTGAGCTCAAGGCTGTTTTCTTAGAGAATAGCACCCCTGAGCGTCTCGCATCTACTGCATTCCCGCAACTCAGGTCAATCGGTCTACCTTGTTGGAGTAAATTGTTCTCACAGCAAGAAATAGTTTTTCTTTTTCTAAAAATTCTACTCGTATCTCAAAATTCCAAGGCCGTCGCAATCTTGACCTTCGACACAAAGTCAAAATTTAGTGCCAAATTAAGCACTAAATACCAAATCGACAACAGTTTATCGTCTATCAATTACCTAGACCAAAACTTCACAGCTAACGAATTCGACTAACCATTACACTTTACGACTTAATCGCATCGGCCATAGCACTCGAATAGGGTTGCCATCTCTAAGATCTGGCAACCAGGATAAAACACGTAAAAAAACCCGGCTTTTTGAACTTAGAACCCGGACATATTTTAGTCATTTTTCTTGCTTGTATCATGAAAATAGTTCAAATTGTTTTTTTTTGGTGGGTAGTCGTCCAATGACTTCTCCCGCTTTTGGCGTGTCAGACTTTTACTGACTAAACCCACTGCTGTTCCTTATTTGCCTTTATTCCACAGTCCTGAGGTTAATTTTCATTGAACCTATAGCCCCAGTAGGCTTTGAACCTGCTGAGCCCCAATTATTTGCTGATCTCCTTGAGGCGCGCTTGGAACACTACGCGCCGTTGATGACTTGACGACGTGCACTTTTTGCTTATTTTCAATCAAACAACGAAATATAGCACTTTTCACAATATTTTTTAGTTACCTACGTGGAAATCATCAAATGGCTTCTCCATCTCTGAGTAGAACAAAAGCGAGTGTCAGACCTTTTTATAACCGTACTTCAAATTAGAACCGTACGCTCCCCGGACGCCCGGACACGGCCAATCCGAGGACACCCGGACTTATGGCAACCCTACTCGTATTACGATTGAAAACAGCCACTTATTACATCATACGATATCTTTGTATTTGTTACGGCGAGTTTTTTTGTCATCACTGATAGATATCGACGCAAAAAAATATATAAAACGATCTTAGTTATTGTTATTGCAGATTTGAACTTGATTTTCTTATGTACTATGACGTGATGCATCTATTTTAATATTTGAGTGTATGGAGTGGGCTTTGGGAACGTTCGCAAGACATACCGTGGTTCTGGAATGCTAAGGGCACTGTAGAAACATAGATGGGTTTTAGGCCTCTTGGCCACGGCGACTTTTTGTAGCGTTGCTGTAGCGCGTTCGCATCGATACAGTCGCGATGCTGATTCGCGATATTGAACTGCGACTGAGTGGCGAGAGATATTTTTTAGGGCAGTGATAATTAACTAAATTACAAAAAGTATTGTGCTTTTGTTGGTTTTGAACCTGCGCCTTACAACCCGTAAGTCGGGGCCCTTACCGCTTGGCCACTACAAATCTATACTTATATTATAAAGAGGTAAATTTAAAGACCTGTCAAGACGTTTAATTGACACTTCGCGTGACCCAAGGGCTGGTTTTTATCTCGGTCAGAGATTAAGCATTGCCATTCAACGTGGCAATGCCGCCAGCCTCTTGGGCACAGTTCCAGTCGACAGCGATGCGGAGGAGTTTTATGACGCCATATTTTAGTAGGAAGTAGCCCTTAGTGTGTATAGTTAGGTAAAGCATACTTAAATATTTTAATTTAAGTTTATTATGTATATATTTATTTTGTTGCTTTAAGTTGTAAATAAAACGGTTTGGCTAGGTAAAGTTTGTTTTTATGTTTTTTTGTTTGTAGGAGGTAATCTCTGAAAATTCTGGTCTAATTGCTGAAATTATTTCACCGATTGAAAGCAGCTTTATTCCAGAGTGACAAAGGCTATATTTTTTACACACGTGTGAATCCGTGGGCAAAAGCTATCCAAACTATTTATATATATTATTTATATTATATATATATATATAATATTATAAATGCGAAAGTAACTCTGTCTGTCTGTCTGTCTTTGCTTCACGGCTAAACTACTGAACCGATTTGTGTGAAATTTGGTACAGACATAGTTTGGAACTTGAGAAAGGACATAGGAAAGTTTTTATTACAAAAAATAAAATAAAAAATAAAATTTATTCCAAGAGTCGGCATCAATTCAGTACTGAAAATTCATCGGAAAAATGTAAATAAATTGTAAAAAGGTATGAAAATATAATATAATACAATCTGAGAAGTCACTATTCCACGCGAACGAAGTCGCGGGCAAAAGCTAGTAAGTAATAAAAATAAGTTTATCAGTTGTACTCATAGCACAAGCTCTGCTTAGTTTAGCGATTCTTCTCACATTTGATGTCTATTTAGTATATTTCAATGCCTCATTACAGGAACGATGGCTGTTTCCCAACAGTGAGAACATTTTAACCTGAATCCTTTTTCCATCCATGAGTAAAAATCATCCAAATGACATCCCCGCCCTTGGGCGGAGCGGGAGATAGTGTCAGACTTTTACTGACTAAAGAACCCACCGTGTTCCTTCCTGCCTTTCGTACCTGGGCCGAGCTTCCCTTTCGGATAACCTTGGCTCCAGTAGGCTTCGACCCGGCTGGGCCCCTGCTGCTGCTGACAACTCCTTGAGGCGCGCGCGTTCGGGCCGCCGACGACATGGGCTCGGTCCAGGCAGTTACCGGACGGTCGGACAGCGAGCTACCCATTGCCCGCCGTCTGCAAGCCACCTGAATCCCTTGCTAATTATTATCCACCATATTAAACCAACAACAATTTCAATTAGTCCGCCACTTGCAACATAATGTAAACATCTCATAAACAAGCCAAAGTAACATTACAACAATTTAACAGTTATCTAAATTAAACGGCACAGCCATTGTGTTGCAAACAATAAAATATTTTGGAACTAACTCCGCGGCTTGCTATGAATCATTGGGAATGCGGACTAAGTAAATAAGGAGTTGATGACAGATATTTTGAACTAGAGGTAAAGTGAATAGACTCTTAATAGTACGCCTCACCATCAACGATTGCATCACTGCATCCGTATGTCGGGTTGTTTGATGATAAAAAGGTGATGGTGGAATCAAGTCATGTACTTCGAGTACGGAATCTTAAGCTGTAAAAACGTCATATACCTAACATCTGCTTACCATCAGGTGGGATCGCAGTCAAGCAATAGTGTATACCAAATTGAAGAAAAAGGTTTTTTTTTATCGGTTATAAACTAGTACCTATTTGACTGCGATCCCGCCTGATGGTAAGCAGATGTTAGGTATGTGACGTTTTTACAGCTTAAGATTCCGTACCTACTCGAAGTACATGACTTGTTTTATCATCAAACAACCCGACATACGGAGTAAGGGCCTATCACACCACTCGATATTCAGACCTTTTTAGTCTAGACTCGTCGTGTCGCGTAATAAGGGTCAGACTGTCTTATCGGAATGAAAAATAAGATAAGTCTGAATATCGTGTGCTGAAAAATGCGTAGTGTAATATGCCCTTAAGGCCCAAGCGCCCGAAAAGTGCCACAAAACAGTGACTTTCTGAAGCCTACTCCTCAGTAACGGCCAGGTTAATAGGTTAGAAAAAAATATATGTTTATTATAGATTCATGAACAACAATATCAACATTTGATTTTTTCGTGCTATTTTTACTTTTGTCTAAAAAAATATTTAGCAATTTCGCAACTTTTCCCTACTCCTTCGAAACGGCTTGGATCTTTTGAAACATTTTTACACATAAAAATTGGTGCTTAAATATTCTTCAAAGTGAACATAGCATATGTAAATCAATACTTCGCAAAGAAAATGGATTTAAAGGTCAGCCGCGCGCTTTCTGAGCGCTGTTGGCCGCAAATAAATGCACAGATATGCGTACTGCCGCCTAGGCGGGTGCGAGAGGTGCGTCCGCATAATTTTGGCCAGATGGTTCAAGGGACTATAAGCCTTAAAATTATTGAGACCCTTTCGGTCCGGACAAATGACTATGCTTTTTTTAAATATTATTATGGATAGGCTCGCGTTAGACCACTATATGACCTGATGGTAAGCTAAGCGATGATGTAGACAAAGAGAGCACGCATACCTAGCAATAACCTACTGGGTTTACCGTTTTCTTAATTATTTTCGAATTAATCCAGTTGACCTTATCATCATCACCATCATTTCAGTCGATATACGCCCACTGTTAGACATATGCCTCCCCCAAGTGTTGCCACAATGGACAATCCTGTGCGGTTGACCTTATTAAAATGTTTTTTTTTTGTTACAGGTACGCTGGTTTCCATAAGTTTCTTATAAAAGCAGTACTTTAAATTGATACTTCGACCGTTACGGGTAAGTATTTCGACTCTAAGTAACTAAGTAACTTCTGACTCTAAATACTCGATCAGACACTAGGAACATGGTTTCATGACGAAAATTTGTTCATTTCCAAAAAAAATTACATTTTTTGTCTTCAGAACTTTATTTTGAAGGATCCAATTTGGCACGGCTGGCACAGTAGTTGAGCGAATGGCTGCTACGCTGCCTGTCATCGGTTCAATTCCCGCGCGGAACAAGTATTTATATCGCCTACAAAGAGATAGTTGATCTAGGTCTGGGTATCTTATATGTCCTAGCTTTAACGATCTGTTTTTATTTTCATCATTATCGTCGTCATTTCAGCCTAAAGACGTCCACCGCTGGACATAGGCCTCCCCCAAATGTCACCACAATAATCGATCCTATGCGTCTCGCAACCATACGATTTCCACGACCCTCTCCAGGTCATTTGCAGTACTTACATCGTCACCACTCCAGAACCTTTAACCATCGGTTCTGCAAGCAATGGGCCCTACCTACTATTATTTAAGCTTGGCGATTTTTTCTCTAAGAACTAGTTGAAATATTTGTCCTTCATTACTTTTCCTCGCGACAAACACAACACAATCACACATTCTTTCCGCTTTAATAACAAAAGACAATCAATGAGGTCAAACTGCATTGTTAGCCAATAATCCGAACTTAATGTAGGCAAAGTCACAGTTGAAGGCTAGCTAGATAGTTATTAGGCGTCGTTACTAGCTGTAAGCAGTTATTACTGGTTTGAGGGGGTTATTACTGGTTTGAAGCGGTAATTAAAGAGAATTTTATGGATATCGGAGTGTCATCTTTCATGTTATGTGAAAGGTTATTGGTTTCTTAGTACTAAGTGCCCAAAGGCCCTACCAGTACCACAAGGTCTTAATGCGATCCACTTGACGACCTAAACTGAACTGCTATAGGGATGGAGCTATATAGGGTGTTTTCCACTTCTCCCACAACGGTGAAGGACAATCGAAATCAACAATTGGGCAGTATGACCAGACACACAGTTACAAAAAGGCTGGGCAGGCTGTCTTCTTTTACATACACCCAAACCATCAGCAAAAAAAAAAAATTTTGAAACCTCAACATCATTTTTGAAGACCTATTCATAAATACCCCACACGTATGGGTTTGACAAAAAAAAATCAGATTCAGTATGAGGACCCACAATTTTTTTTTCTTCACTTTTTGTTTCAAAATCGTAATGCGTTTCGCAGAATACATCTTCTTACTAAGTTACAACAGTATAGCTCTTATAGTTTCGAAAAAAAGCGGCTGTGACATACGGACGCACAGACAGACAAACATGACGAATCCATAAGGGTTCCGTTTTTTGCCATTTGGCTACGGAACACTAAAATGATAAAGTTAAGCTTGATAAGTCAATAAAACTATATACCTAGTCAACAGGCCATCCAGGCGACTGAGGGGTTGTTTATCATTACACACTGCTGTTTCCTAGCGCCTAATAGCTAGCTGGAAGAATCAAGAAGAAGAATCTAGGGTCCCACTGAATTTACGTTCTTAGATAAATTAAAGTTTTGGCAAAAGATAATAAAACAGTAGAAAGCAAATATGATACGAGTAGATTAGCTGACGTCTAAATTCTTCGCCATTCGACCCCAAAACAATACTGTCCTACATAGAAAATAACAAGAACTCTTGGCACAAATCCCAAATTACCATAGAAGAAAAAAAAGTCATATAATAAAGTCTGATTACATGTAAATTGCACAGTTCATGTCACAACATTTTTATTTCTGACTAGCTAAGTAACCCCGTGTCGAAACCATTGGGCAACGCGCCAATGGTGACAAACAAAAAATCAATAGAGACAGCGTGGATTAGCTTAATGACGTAGAAGGCAAGCTTTGAGCTATAACTATGTACTACTTGCTATGTATCAGACAGTAGAATTTAGTTTTTTTTGGGTTCCATACTTCGCGCCTCAAGGACTTGTCAGCAACAGTAGGGACCCAGCCGGGTCGAAGTCTACTGGGGCGAGGGTTATCCGAAAGGGCGCTCGAGCCCCGGTATTAAGGCTAGAAGGAACGGGGTGGGTCTTTTAGTCAGTAAGAGTCTGTCACCATCTCCCGCTCCGCCCAAGAGCGAGGGTTGTCATTGGAGGTTTTTTTCCCACCATAAAAAAAAAACCTCAAAAGAAACAAACGGAACGGGGTGTTTTATTCAGTAAAATCTTGATAGCCCCTCTCGCTCTAATCACCCGGGAGAAGTCATTATAATGATAGATCTGGATATCTTCCATGATAAGCCATACCAAAATTGTAAATTTATTTAGTCATTTTTAATTTTTTTTTTTTGTAATTCATATGTTTGTTAGTTTTGTCTATTAGTCTATAAGATTTTAGAATATAAGTGTTTTGGTCCTGTAACTACTGTAAACTTTTATCCTAACTAATATTATAAATGTGAAAGTATGGATGTTTGGATGTTTGTTACTTAATCACGCAAAAACGGCTGAACGGATTTGGATGAAATCTTTGACGTGGAAAAGAACAGAAGCTACTTTTTATCCCGGAAAAACATCTTATTCCTACGGGAAAACACGTTTAGAGTGCGATAACCGAAGTACACGTGGACGAAGTCGCGGGCGGACAGCTAGTTTTTTAAATAAATAAACGATTATCACTAAAAAAATCAACCTTTTAACAGTGCAAACAGAGCTTATTCTGTGGTTTCCTGGATATGTCGCTACCAGTTTCCAGAATAAAGGTAGAACTACATTGGGCACACATTGCACACATGGGTCACGTCCGATCTGAGCGAATCGGTGTCCATACATTTTATATATATATGGAAACTAGACTTGTAAAGCTATACTAGATCCACGCCACGCGACGCCATTCTACGTACAAATCAGGATTGGTTCTCGTGTGCGTCGGCCTAATGTAGTTCTAACTTTCATAGTCTGATGGGAAAGGGATCAGGCGCAAGACTAACGGCTTTAGGTGTTTTCTGAAGCTCAGGGGACCACCAACTTTCAAACTTGATTCTGCCATCGCAATTCTACCATCGGACAACCCGACGTACGGCGAATATTCACCCTTACGTTGTTGAAACCTCTACGGTCCGGACTAAGCGTTTCGCCTCATCGTTTATACCGCGTACGTCGAAAGACTGGAACAGTCTGCCTGCTGCGGTCTTCCCGTCCGATTATAATTTGGGTGTCTTCAAGGCTAGAGTGAATAAGCTCTTAATAAACTAGTGCGCCTCACCATCAAAGATTGCATCGCTACTTACCATCAGGTGGGATCGCAGTCAAGCACTAGTATACCTCAATAAAAAAAAAAAACTGCGGGCAGCTACAGAGTAACTAATTCCTACTGGAAAAATCTGAAACCAAGTTTTGCAGGACCCTATGCTCAGCTTCGAGCTTTCGACCATGAGGCCAAAGGGCGGGTGCGTCGTTACCAGTTTCCCGAATAAGTCTTTCCGAAAAAGAAGACCCAGTTTCGCACCGCGGTCAATATCAAAGGCAAACTTAAATATTTAAAATATTATGTGTATCTTCTTAATGAAGTTGAAACGTTAACAATCTACTAATGTAGACAAAACAAATCATTTATATGCTAATCAGTATTTTTATGAGACAACCAAAATTAATCAACTCGTCTTGCCATATATAACTGAACTAGCGTTCCGGCCCTGGTTCGGACGGTTTAAACTAGTTGCTTCATCATCAGCAGATAAACGTCCACTGTTGAACATGGGCCTACCCCAAGTGTCATCATAATGACAGGAAAGGTCCGGTGCATCTCGCATCCATCAGATTCCCGGGACCCTCACCAGGACATCGGTCCACCTTACGTGAGGCGAGATAGTCATCCAACTACCTACTTAACATTTTTTTCACGTGTTAAATCATCAAATAACTTTTTCCGTCCTTCTTGGGGGAAGCAGGATAGAGATTCGAACTTTCACTGAATAAAACCTCAAGTGTTCATTCATTGATCTTTTTTCGCGAGGCTGGCCCTGGCAGGCGTCAGCCCAAACTAGCCCCATCTCCCCTCCCCTCAATTTTGCTGACATCTCTTTGTGGCAGCGTGGAGTCGGACTTGGCCCTGAACTGGTGCGACGGCTGGACAGCGGTCTACCCATGGCTCGCTGTCCGCAAGCCTACTGCAGTTTTTCTGGCTTAAATGATGATAAATTTAGAAGTACGCTCACACAGACAGACACGATAATCGTCTTTATTTAGTAGTAACAAAAACATTAGTAAGAAATTCTGTTATGATTAGTCATTCCTATTATTATTAGAAACAAGTTGCTTGGAGCCTCATAAATAAAGTACAGTGGCAGTTTGATTCTAGATTCACGAGCAGAATTCGAGTTGATTTTTTTTAAATCGGTACAGAGTCCTATCCTAAAAACCTTTATACTAGTTTTTACTACGTAATACCTATCGTCGGCATTCGATGGAATCAATAAGTAGGAGATTTTCTTTTTTCTCTAGGAATGCCGAAAACAGTAAACTTTTTTTTTTGCAAAAAAGCAATCATTGTATGACATAAAGCATTTACATCTTTGTATCAGTGAAAGAACGTTTGTTATCGGATCAGTACTGCCAAGTATTACAAACATATATAAACTATCTATATATTTTTACTAGCTCTAAAGTAGAAAATTGCTCGACGGGAATATGCAATATTGGGATAAAAGTATCCTACATATCCTACAGAACATAGTTTAGCCATGTCTTATCTCCGAATACATTTAGCTAACCGTGAAAGAGCAACGAAAGTACACACACAAACAACAACACATACATAAAAACCCATTAGTGTGACAATATTAGTTTAAAATTTAATAAAATACCGAAAAACTAAAAGCTTAATCAAACTTTAATTTGGTCACCAGTAAATTAACAATAACTTGGAACTAACATCACTAGCCAAAGATTAAATCAAAGAATCACATTAAGACATTCTTCAAGGATCCAATCTCACACTAATATTACGATTAGTCACCGCTAATTCAAAATTTATGATTTATTAGCCACAATAAAAGGAAGCGTAGAAATGAATCGACATAAAATGACAATCTGAGCGGGTCAAGGTATCCACAGCATGTCACTGTGTCGACATCAATGGAGAACAACAATTTGTAGGGAGTGGTGCAAGTTGGAAGCAAAAGATATTATTCGGTTACTAATTCACTGGAAAGACTTTTTGGATCGAGAGGTCCCAACTTCTACCTATTTTTTTATTATTAGTATTGGTAACTATATTTTAATGCCTTTTTCTTTGTGGTCCCTTCTTCTTCTTCTTCTTCCTGCCCTTATCCCATATTACTTGGGGTCGGCGCAACACGTTTTCTTCTTCCACTCTGTCCTGTCACCCGTCAAACTATCACTAACTCCCTTTGTGGTCCGCAATTCTGTTAACCTCGATGTCGCCTATCTCTCCTACCTTGTACCACACCCAACTAATCAGTTTGCGTAACAATATCAAATTCTTAGCTCAGGTCAGTGCTCAACATTAAAATTATCTAAACCATATCTCATTGTTTCAAACACTACTATTGTGAGTAACTAATTCATTCCTACTATTGTTATAGTGTGATATAATTAGATCGTAATTTCGAGTGTTAGAGTTTAAAATTGTGCTTTGGTATGCTCGTAATTATAATTGTGATTATCTTTGGTTATGATCTGTTGATTTGATTGATATTGATTATTTGGATTTAAGAGAAGGCAAGGACATATGGGGTTAAATTGTTGCTGAATTGAGCCTGTAGTGGGAACATACGCACCTAGCCGTCGCCTCCTTCGGTGAAGCAGTTATGCTAGCGATAATGGCGGCTGCACGCCTAATAAAACGGATGTTGATGCGCCCCAGCTGCTGGGATTCCGACCTCAATATCCAGCCACCATAGGCGTTGACTGACGATCACCAGCAATAGGTAGTTTGCCGTCCGGTAATCGTCCGAACCGAGCATAAGTCGTCGACGTTGCGTAGTGTTCCACGCATCAGCAAAACAAGGGTCAAAGAGGTATCAGCAAAACCGTAGAGTCCCAAGAAGGCCGAAATCTACTGGGACCATGGATTCCGAAAGGGAAATCCGTCGTAAATCGTGTCTAGATCATGTAGGTAGGACCGTAGGACCATTTTCTACATATACGTTGACGAAGCCCATAGATGTCACTACATCTTCCTTAAGAATTGGATAAGAAGATGCGAAGAATCGTAATCCTTGGAAGGAGTGTAGAGAGGATTTTGTCCAGGAGTAAGACAACACGAAAAATGAACAGAAGTGCTAAGATCTTATCACTGGACCAGTTGATAGTTCTTAAATAAAACTGTGAGTGAAAGAACTGTTTAGTTAAAATGAACGAGAAAATAAACTTCAGATATAGAGCGACTAATTTATTTATTTACAATTTACTTACACAACATTACAGTCTAACTAAACTAATGCGTTGTGCAGAAACAAGAGAAATATATATATATATAAAATAAAATATCCCACAAAACCAAATAAGACAACGTATACTTATTTTTCATCCATCCTACCATAACACAAGCTCTGCTTAGCTTGGGCGTTGTGTGATAGTTGTGGAATATTATATTGTTATTATTATATTATTATCCTCTCACAAAACCTCAGACATTCACGACACACATCTATCCATCTTCCAGCAAAAAAGTCACACTCTGGTGTTAGAGTCAGAAGAGCATTAAGCACAGAAATGGCGGCCAATCAATTTCGTATACCCGTGCGTATGTCGTTGCCAGATCTTGGATAGATCAATTCATGATATGGGCCACTAAAACTGGCTAGATCGTTTAAACATTAACATTTGATGATATATCAATCCTCGTTTGGCCATATCATTGATGTAAAATTTCTATAATAATAAATGGTCTAAAAAAAGTAAGCCAAAGGAGGATTGACATATCATCAAACTTCAACGTTCAAAACAGTCTTACATAGATAGAACTACTAAAAAGTTACCTCGCTCAGTTCCTTTATCCACCATACCTCAAGACCTTACCAACAGCACACAGTTTATACCTAAGCGTACACTCGTTATCTCCCCATCCACATCTCCAAGGCATAGCGGGGGTGTTTGAAAGTGTTTAATCACAATAATCGCCGCACTTTCAGCTTCTATTTCTACGAGTAAGTAGGTCATTACTTTCTAGCTTATTGTCTCAGGCAGAGAAAACTGCGGTGTATAAGCGTAACTACTGTCTGTAGTGTTAGCTATAAGTATTCTGTAATGCCTGTGCATTTGTTTGGTTATAAATCTGTGTATGCCAAAGAAGAATTTTTGATTTCCTTTGCCACATTTTCAGTTAGAGCTATATTTCAACGAGACAATATGGCGGCGCAACCAGTCGTCGCTACCAACAAAACAACTCTATGCCTGTGCATTTTTTCGGTTATAAATGTGTGTATGCCAAAGAAGAATTTTTGATTTCTTTCGCCACATTGCCACTTAGGGCTAAATTTCAACGAGACACCATGGTGGCGCTACTAGTCGCCGCTACCAACAAAATATATAGAGCTCTAAAGAAAGTTACTCATCTGGTGTCTATTGGTTGCGTAACCAATTTGGTGGCGCGACCAGCGTGGACATCCCCTGGGTTTTTTCCCATCTACTTACTTTCCTATTTTACTTACTATCTACCTCTCTAAGGGCCATATTTCACCGGGACACAACCAGTTGCGCTGCCATGGTGCCCCGGTGAAATATAGCCCGAAGTTACCAAACTACACACCATACAGACACCAGAGTCGCCACACGTCCGAGCTGATCGCGCTACCAAATTGGTTACGCAACCAAACGGATACCAAGAGAGTAACCCTCTATAGAGCTGTATACATTATATTGGTAGCGGTGACTGGTCGCGCCGCCATGTTGTCTCGGTGAAATATAGCCATAAGGAGGAGCCAAGGTCCTGGGCATTAAAGCCTAATTGATGAGACGACAGCTCAGGTGGTGTGGGCATGTCTCTAGGATGCCCGAACAGAGGCTTGCGAAGCGTATCTTCACTTTTGAACTCCAGCAAGGAAAACGAAATAGTGGTGGATGGTTTCTACACAGTTTTGCTACGTGAAGAGATTTTTTTTTTTTGGTGGATAAAAATCATCTAGATGACATCCCCCGCCCTTGGGTGGACTAAAAAACCCACCGCGTTCCTTCGTTTACTTTCATACCGGGGCCGAGCCTTCCTTTCAGATATAGACTCTTGGCCCCAGTAGGCTTCGACCCTGCTGGGACCCTACGGTTGCTGACAACTTCTTGAAGGGCGCGGGAACAGTGCGCGCTGTTGACGACTTGGGCTCGGTCCAGACGGTTACCGGACGGTCGGACAGCTACCCATTGCTCGCCGTCCGCAAGCCCGTGCTTACGGTGGCCGGAAATCGGGACTGGAATCCCAGCGGCGGCTAGGGCGTGAGCGCCGTTGCCTGATGCGGTCGGCCTCCTCCTTTGCTAATATTACTGCTTCGCAGAAGGAGACGACCGCCTGCCACTCCTCACATGATGTGATGTGATATTGAACCCCGCCTCTTGAAGAGAAACAGATACAACATCAAAGTTTTTCATGAAATAAAAACGTCCGAATGAATTCCGACACTATTTCAAATATTATGTGATAAGTTTACAAATAGACACACCAAATGGAAAGCGGTTTCTTTTACCTAAAACACCAAGGATTTTTATTAGTATTCTATAGGAATCAATTTTAGCGCAATGCGTGAAGTTTGCTGTTTAGCACCGTTGCGCAAGAGTGCACGACATTGCGCTGTTCATGTTGTTGCACACCAAATATTTGGCAAGTTGAGACATTGCTTTGGACAAGTTTTAGATTTTTGATTGAACACTAGCTTCATAATATTCTCTTTGGGACTTGATTCCAATTTACCACGTCGGCCTAGTGCGGTGGATGTCACACGTCTTCGAATTTTCAGTTCTAGGACTTGCCGATTTCCTCACGATGTTTTCCTTCACCGTTTTGAGAGCAGTGGTGATGTAAATTACAAAGTAATGCGCCTGGCTGGGTTTAAACCCGCGACCTACAAGTCTTAAGTCGGGGCCGATACCACTCGGCCGTCACTGCTCTCAAAAAAATATTTATCTTAAGTACTTAACCTAGGGCCTAAGTCTGCTATTTTTATAAATTCGTCATTCAAACACGATCTCATTGTCATTTTGCTAAAAGTATGTAATCTGCTAATTCATAATGATCGATCATTGATCGGTCAAAGGTCTTGTAATAGAATTGTGGTAGAATGACAGTATCGAGCTTATTAAAAGCACCAATTGCGCAATGACGTCGTAATAGTAGGTCAAAGGAACTGTCAAAATTTTGCATACGTCAGATATTCATTTGTACGAGATAACCATTCTATGCCATTTCTTTCAATGGAGTGTCAGTGGTTGACCATCGTAAAGTCATAATGCCGCCATAATATTAGTCGATTACGTGAGACAGGCCTGTTGGTCTAGTGGTTAGAGACTGCTATGCCGGAGGACGTGGGATCGATTACCAGCCATCAAAAAAAAAAAAATTACCAAACTTACTCAAAATCAACACTTATGAAATCAATGATAGACTATTCTGACACTATTGTAATAGCAGACTTGGGGCCCAAGAAGCAGGCTGAGGTCGTGCAGACTATAGTATTATAGACTATTTCATTGAGTTCGCGCTTGTTTTCACAATTTAACGTATTCTCCGGTAGTGACACTTGAGACACATAACTACAAGAATGTTTATTACTGAGGGCCAAGCCACACGGTGTGGTGCGGCTCCGGCGCGGCGCCTAAGCGACGAATCGGCGGCCGTACGAGCGGGGTGCCGTCACTCGTGTGCCCTCCCATTCGTCGCTCAGGCGCCGCGACGGAGACGCACCGCACCGTGTGGCCTGGCGCTGATGGAATATCACACATGATACTTGATCTGGCTTGGCTTTCGTGGCATTTCTCCAACAGCTCTACGTTTGAGATGGTTTGAATGCGACGAAGACAATGGTTTACAAAAACCTGGACTAGGCGTGACTCAAAACTAAGATAATATACCAATATTACTAAAACATAATTCTGACGAAACTTTTCACAACACGTTGAAACAGATAATTCGTCTTAAAATCAATGTCTGACTCATGTCATTAATTTTCCACATACACACGTACTAAAAATTAAAATTTCCTGCCAAGGCTTTAACGGGTCGCCTTATCAATGACCAGGCCGTTATTATTTGACCGTTGAGTTTAAACTTTAGGGACCCGCAGTTAAAATTAACTGTTAACTTTTATGTTCGTTTAAATAATTTTCTTTTGAAATTGAGGAAGTTGAAGAATATGGTTAAGAACCGTTTACAAATTGCTTTTGGTTGTCCCTCTACAGGGCAATGACCTATTGTCTTGCTGAGGAGAAACGGGAATTTAGCTTTTAATTGACTTTAAAACAAAAAAAATCCTCTTCGCCTAATTTTGATCATCATCATCATTTCAGCCGAAAGACGTCCACTGTTGACGCTTTCCCCAAGCGTCGCCACAACGGCGGTCCATCTTGTTGGGAGGCCATCCAACGCTGCGTTTTCCGGTGCTCAGTCGCCACTCTAGAACCTTCTGACCCCATCGAGCATCCGTTCTACAAGCAATGTGCCCTGCCCACTGCCACTTTAGTTTGGCGATTCTTCGGGGTATGTCGGCGACCTTGGTTCTCCTGCGGATATCTTCATATCTGTTGCGATCACGAAAGGAAACTCTGAACATAGTAATTTAGAATTTTGATCATGATGGTCAATCTCAACAGAGCCATAATATAGCCAAATAAGCTATATTAGAGTGCACTAGTGTGTGCGCAAACGTAGGTGCGCTATCTGTTCCTTTGGGGCCCAGCAGGCCCGATACTTGCTAGGCCCATGGGGAAAAGTACGAATGGGACACTCGTGAAGGAACACAGGAATGGTTTTAGTCAGTAAAATTTCTTTATTGGCAAAGTGATCAAACTTCTCATTTAATCAACTGGAAAATGAGAGAGCTCTTAATAAACTAGTTCGTCCATTTTATAACGTCTACTAAATATGAATATTTATAAATACAGCGAGCGAAGCGAGGAAACGATGATTACGGCTTTATGATTATGATGATGATGAGCGAGTCGAGCACGTAAGAGAGTCCGATACGGATAGGTTAGATTAGAAGGCTAAGGCGAGAGCGGAGCTAAGCTGAGCTGAGCGAAGCTCCTGCCTTAGCCTTTGTGATTATTCTTTTATAACCACTCAGAAAGTGGCATACATACGAGTAGAAGATAACTAGTCGCTAAGATAGTATTATTCAGACGCTCGTTAATTGTGACTGACTTAGTAATTTGGAAGGCAATGTAGATTAGAGGCGAATTATAAACTTAAATTAGAACCTATAAAAAAACTAGTATACAGCTAGATTCGGTAACACAGATGAAGATGATTTTACCAAGGAGATGGCATAGAAATGCACAAATAGTAATTCTAAGCTCAGTACACACGGTAGAAATAATAAGCTTCATTGAATTAATCCTGTTACCGAATACCTATGATACAGGTATAGCCCTTAGTTTCAAATAACGTAATTTTGTGGACCACTATAATAAGACTGGTATATATACGGAACCCCTAGCGAAACGACACGCGATCTTTAGCGTTCGTCTCACGTTTTACAGTCCCAACTTATTTGTTATTCGCAAGAGATTCGCCGAATCGAATACCGTAAGTATATAAACATTATCTAAAAACCAATTATCGTTTGATTTTCAACCTTATGTCACTGGGAATTGAGGTCAATATCTGTTCAAGTGATGGTAAAAGTGGTTGTGTTATTCGATTCTGAATTTGTGATGGTGATTCAAAGTTGGAATATTTTTAAGTAAATGAAACGAAACGGAAATGCGAAATTCTTGAGCCCATGTTCACACTTTTGAGTATGTGGTGGAACAACCAGGAAAAATATAAAAAAAAACACTAGCTTCGGCCATCGGCATCGCCCGATTGTACAACATTAATCTTAGTATATGCGAAACTTGTGTAAAGAATCTATATTCATAAAGCTAAAAGCTTGTTATGTTACCTGGTTGACCGCACAAATACATGTTCACCGAACCATACGAGCGATTGAGGGGTTGTTTTGTTTCCTGGTCTGATTAAAAAAAGAATCAGTTGGGTGCCAGCTGATTTTTTTTGTTAAATCAGACCAGCATTTCATGAGATCTCCCAAACAAACAAACTCTTCAGCTTTATAATATAAAAATATATTATAGGTACTAGCTTTTGCCCGCGGCTACCTACATAAAATATAGCCTATGTCACCCAGGAATAAAGCAGCATTCTGTCGGTGAAAAAATTTTACCAATCGGACCAATACTTTCAGAGATTACCTCCTACAAACAAAAAAACGAACTTTACCTATTTATTATATTAGTGTAGATTATAAGTTTATATTTACATTGATCTCATATAATAAAAACAACAACATATTTACATATATGAAACCGAAATGTTGTATAAATTAAGATTATTGAAAAGACTGTCCATGGAGTTTCTTGCACATTCTCCTCCATAGAAATCTACGCTGTGGAGTGTACAATTAGAATCATTTTTGTGGCTGACCTCTTGACAGTTTAAAAGTGCCTGTAAATGGTTTATTTGAAACTAGCTTTTGCCCGCAGCTTCGCCAGCGTACATAAAACATAGCCTGTGTAACTCAGGAATAAAGCAGCTTTCTATCGGTGAAAAAGAAAAAACAAACTTTACCTTTTCATTATATTAGTTTAGATAGTGTAGATAAATGTTCCTGCTTTGATTTGATTTTACACACAAATAAAGGAAAATTTTCGGCTGAAGTCTGTTTCCTGATAGCTACAACTTTTTTTTTTATGGTGGTAAAAAATCATCCAATGACATTCCCCGCTCTTGGGCGGAGCGGGAGATAGTGTTAGACTCTTACTGACTAAAAGAGCCACCCCGTTCCTTCTAGCCTTCATACCGGGGCTCGAGCGCCCTTTCGGATAACCCTGGCCCTGGTATGATAGCTACAACCTGAGGATCTTTAAGTCAAGAGTGAATAAATTACATCTAGGGAAGCGTGCTCCGAGTGTTAACGGCCCCGACTTACGAGTTGTAGGTCGCGGGTTCGAACCCAGCCAGGCGCATTACTTTGGTTAATTTATTTCATCACCAGTGCTCCCAAAACGGTGAATAAAAACATCGAGAGGAAACCGGCGTGTCCTAGAACCAAAAATTCGAAGACATGTGACATTCACCAACCCGCACTGGGCCCGCGTGGTGGATTACGGCCCATTCCCTCTCCTAGAGAGGAGGCTAGAGTCCCAACAGTGGGAACATTAAAAAGGCTGGTGATGAAGCGTGTTCCATCGTCGCTTTCTGTCGGGTGAGACAGTGGTCAAGCGCGGGCCTGTCAACAACAAAAAAAAACATAACGATAGCTATACTTGTTTTTTTTTTTTATTTAATATAGAATCAACTAGATACATCAGCAACATTGACCTATTAGAGGATTACATCATTCTCTAACACGACTTGTCATCAAATCATTGTGGAGGTCAAGCCACGCATGATTCGGGTTTTAGTTAAAAGATTGCTAATACTAATCTTAGTTCGAAGATGACGATGATAATTTTTAATGGACTTTTACGCAATCACCATCATTTCGGCTGAAAGACGTCCACTGTTGGACATAGACCTCCCCCAGGTGTCGCCACAATGAACGGTCCTGTGCGTCTCGCATCCATCGGATTAAACCTTAACCAGGTCATCAGTCTACCTTGTAGGAGGCTTTCCAACGCTGCGTCTTCCGGTACGTAGTCGCCATTCCAGGACCTTTCGGCCCTAACAGTCATCTGTTCTGCGAGCAATGTGTCGTGCCCATTTCCACTTAAGTTTGGCGATTCTTCGTGCTATGTCGGTAACTTTGGTTCTTATGCGGATGTCCTCATTCCTGATTCGATCACGCAAAGAAACTGTGAGTAACTCCTGCTACGCAATAAGCCTGCTAAAAATGCCACTATCTTTGTAGTGATGAACGCAACCGGTCCTGCGACGATAAAAACGGTTGTTAAAAATGGTCCTCATCGCAACTAGTTTGAGGACGGTTGAAGATTGGCAACAAAATTTTCATTGTAACAACTGATTTACTTACGGGGACGCCTAAGTCCAATAGTGCATAGACGGCTGAAATGTCGATGATGAAAACAACTGCCTGGTAATGGCCCATTACTTTTAATTAACACCCTTTCCCCCCGACCATATTCTGAACTAGTCGCAAAAAGCAATCCTCCACGACCTTACTCAATCTAGCACAACCATCACAGAACATTTCAAACACACCCTTTTTATGGTTCCGTAACTCAAAAGAAAAAACGGAATCCATATAAGATCGCTTTGTTGTCCGTCCATTTGTCTGTCTGTTTGTCACGACCCTTTATCTCGAGAACGCGTAGAGGTATCGAGTAGAAATTAAAACCAAATACTCAGATCTGCGAACTCTTGAAGCTGTAAAACAAACAAACTTTTAAGTTAACCAGAAAAATAGATACTTCGGTTTATGTGGTAAAAAGCATATTCGACACTCTCGAGGGAATATAAATTCATAAAGTACCTATCCCATTGACCCAGAAATCTGAAATTTGGCATAAAGCAAGGTCTTATAGCACAAGTATAGGAATAATTCTGAAAACTGTGTTGTTACTTACGTCCAAAAAAAAAAAAGACGTGTGGCACTCGGGGACTGCCGCGATAAAGCTATTGCATAGCATTTTTATCAACTTATATGCAGTATTTTTTTCCTTTGTTTTTTTTTTCTTTGATATTAATTGAAGTTATACTTTCACACATTGAATTGAATTTTGATTGATTGTTCACTCATTAGTTTTCTTATCGGTCACCACGCTCAAAAAACAAATGAGTGAGTGTTAGGTTATTTTCGTTACGGTATTTCTGGATTCGGTCTCCACGCTCAATGCACGCGATAGAAGCTAGCAATAGCTTAAATGACTTTTTTTGTAATTCGGAAAAATCTTCGAGACTCCATTCTGGAATTGCAGTTTGTACGGAACTCTCAGTGCGCGAGTCCGACTCGCACTTACCCAGTTTTTTTTTGCTCTCAGTCACGTCCACGATCGTCATATCTACCTCCATGCCCACCCACTCAGACTACGAAGGATATTTATCATCATTAAGAACTCATCAGTCGTCCACATACCTTCTCACAGCATCCTTGATAATGCACCGTGAAAACGTCATAATATGGTGTTTGGATGTTTTGATTTTTTGTGGCTGGGTTCCGTATGTGTGATTACATCACATTAGAAGTTACGGCATGCTTTGTTTTTTAGGGTTTCGTACCCAAAGGGTATAAACGGGACCCTATTACTATAGTAGGCGCCAGATAACCGTGCAATAAAGTACATTGACCTTTTCCTAATATCTCTGCGTAGGTACGAAAAACAAAAAATGTACTGCTTTTCATTACTATGTCATGCAAAGGATCACGATACATGTCAAATCAAGACAGCTTTATGTCTCTATTTCCGTTTTTGAAATTAAGAATTTCAACAAGTGCAGGAGGGTCAATGACCGTTATTGCACGTTTACCTGGAATATAATATAAGACTTCGCTGTCTTTTTGTCTGTCCGTCTGTCTGTCACCAGGATGTATCTCAAGAACCGCGATTGCTAGACAGTTGAAATTTTCACAAATTATGTATTTCTGTTGCCGCCATAACAACAAATACTAAAAACTAAATGAAATAAATATTTAAGAGGGGCTCCCATACAACACCGCGATGTTTTGCCATTTTTTTTTAAGGACGGTGTAGCTCAGTTTTTTTTTCTTTGCTCTATCCACTCCCACTTAAGTTTGGGCGACACTTCGGATTGACGAAAATAACTTCTTTAAGTGAGTTGGGGTAAGATCGGGGTACGAACGTATAAATCAATATACCACCTAATTAGCTTTATTTTTAATGCCAGCCATATTGCTGGGCAAGGTGGAACATAATGATGCAGCATGCAATATGACTAGCATTAAAAATAAAGCCAAATAAGTGGTATAATTTATATTTATACGTTCTTACCCCAATGCCGGTCGTATTCCAACGCACTATATAAGGTTTAGTTTTTTTCTAATCACAATATTTATTTATTTTTATAACTACACTTAATATTCTAAAAGCAACAAAAAAAAATTACCCTCAGTATCATTAGCACCACTTTTAAACTTCCTCTAATTTACTAATTTCTCACGCTAACAAAAGATAGGGTTTTACAAATGTCACGATGGAACCCCAAAAACCCATCCTTTCTGTAAATTCCACTAGGTACTTATATGCCACAGTTGAAGGATAAGTACTAGCATATATTATTTTATGATACTTCATTACAATTAACCTATAGTTAAATTCACGTTTAATTCAAACCTGTCAACGTTACAAGGTGGTAGCTTGCAATCTCCTAACTGCGCATAAAGGATGTTTAATTTTTAATTGTTTGTGTAAAAGAACTTTATCTAAAAGCGCAAACAAACAGAACTTTTCAAATTCATTCAATATGTAAGTTTTTTTTAACTACCTTTTAAATCTGGTGGAAGAGGAATTTGTGAAATAAGGACGGACCTGCTAAACTAAATGTGACGTCATTAAGTTACTTGTAAAGAAAAGAAGATGGGTTCTGTTCCCACCACGGTCCCACTCTTCATTTAATAACCAATTTTGACGCTGTTTTGAGAAAAAGCCCGATTGCAATTTAGGTGTCTTCAAGGCTAGGGTGACTGCGCCTCCCATCAACGATTGCATCACTGCTTATACTGCTTACCATTAGGTGGAATGACAGTCGAGCAACCCCGTTTACCGCTCTATGTATTAGTGATAACAGCATCAAAATTCGTATCGGAATTAAGGCCCAGCTGTGTCGAAGCCTACATGCCACATGAGGATTTACGTGGAAAGATATTCCCACATAAAAAAAAATCGTAATTTAGGACAAATTACCGAATAAACAGACAGACGCGGAAACCGACTAGGAAGATCTAAAAAATATAAGTACGTTAGAAGACATGGATATTAGTTACTGTGGTGTTCACTAAAATCACTAATTAGGGATTTAGGTTTATAGTAAATTAAACAACCAAATTGTCAGTAAGCAGACAAACTCAAGGAGTGACGTGTAGTCGGTCCCTCGGCGGGACTGGAACTGACATGACGTCAGCTACTTAAGTTGTCCTACATTTAATGTGTATACCACAGTTACCACAAAAGAATCTCGCCAGACAAGGTAAAAACCTACGTGGTAAAAACAGTCAAGTATGCACATAATAAATATCCGAGTCTCGTATCTGAGGTAACCGTCAATTCTTGACATCCCCTTGTAATCCGTGATATGTAAATTGTGAACATTATACCTACTTAGTACCGCCTTAGAAATTGTGTGTAGTGATGCGACATGAGCGGCGGATCCGAAAATATCCGACTCAAAAAACCTCTTTTGATCCGTGACATGTGAATAGTGAGCATTATACCTACTTAGTACCGCCTTATAGAATGTGTGTAGTGATGCACTTTATATCCGAAAATATTCGACTCAAACAATCTATCTAGCTTTTTCTTAAATAAGTCAACAAAACAGTTCTTTATTTTATTTTATTTATTTATTACGGCACTCCAACGAATAGTTCGCCAAAACATTTACATAGGAATAATCTTATAATTAACAATTATCACAGCGAATTCTTCACTTAAAGGTGTGCACAGCACTTACAAAATTTTTGGTAAACTAATATTATTGTATTTAGAATAAATTGATAATTCACATTAATTAATAAATAATATCCAGGTACGACACGATAACCAAGAAAAAATAATCAACAAGATACGGAAGGAATTATTATAGATCAATCAATTAAATAAATTATGTCTGATTGAATGAAATTGCATTAAAAAAATTTAGTAATAAATTATGTCAAAATAAAATAAAATTACATTAGAACACATAAAATAACATTAAAATACACAAAATTACATTGAAATACACAAAATTACATTAAGTTACATTAAAAAACACAAAATTTATATTATATTACATTACATTAAATTGGAATAAGTTACACTAAATTGAATAGGTGATTAGTATAACGTTTTGTCATTGATCTACGAGTTGGTGCAAAAGATGCTTCCGAAACTGAGCCAAGGTATTGGAGAAGATGTCAATGCTACTGGCACGAGAGTGACTCTCGTTATACGTCCTCATCATACGGTTAAGCGGCGCCGATCGTCCGAGGTTTGTTCGAGCAGCAAACGGCAAAAACAGATCCAATTTACGGTCGGGCCTGGCTAGACAACTTCGGGGGACTGATAAGTTAATGTCATCCAGAAGTTTAGGTACATCAATCAAACCATTAACAATTTTGTATAACAAAATTTGGTCCATAGTTTTTCTGCGGTCTTCTAGGGTTGTTAATCGGAAGTGGCTTAACCTTTCAGGATAAGTAGCTGTATTAGGACAGCTGCCTGTCTTGTACCGCAGATACCTGGTAAAACCTCTTTGGACCCGTTCGATTCTGTTAACATGAACTCCATAACTAGGATTCCACACCTGCGATGAATAGTCCAGCACACTCCTGACGAGGGTGACGTAAAGAAGTTTAAGAGCACGTACGGACTTAAAGTCATGGCAGACACGCTTCAGAAACCCTAACATTTTGGTAGCCTTCTTGACAATGTTGTCTATGTGTGGAATAAAAGTGAGCCGACTATCAAGGTACACACCTAGATCGCGAATCGTGTTAACTTTTTGAAGCGTTAGACCATTCAAAGAATATGAGGATTGAATTGTATTGCATTTTCTAGTGAAGGTTATGTGGTAACACTTTCCAGCATTGAGAGTCATTTTGTTCTTTATGCACCAATTCTGTACTGAGTTTAGATCCTCTTGTAGTAAAGATACGTCTCTAGCTGAGTTTATTCGTTTGTACAACTTTACATCATCTGCAAAAAGTGAACATTCACTGTGCTTGATGCAGTTCACGATGTCGTTAACGAATATTAGGAACAGAGTAATACAACAACTTTTATTTACGCACCCACTTTTACACATTGGATAACTACGGGTTAACTGATACACATGACATACCTTTATTTGAGGTGGGAAATCACCAAATAACTTTTAGATCCACCTGTTTTCCTTCAGTTGCTCGTTGCTTTTCAGAGTCACGGTATCTCACTCAAATATTCTCGCAACCCACACAAGGCTTACGAGTATCTTTGCAACTGAATCGTTAGTGCACCTCACTGTCAACGATTACATCACTGCTTACCATCAGGTGGGATCGCAGTAAAGCACCATATAGTTAGTATAAAAAAGTCCGCTCAAAAGATCCGCTATGCTTTACATCAATGGAAAAAAGTCCGCTAAAAAGATCCGCAACTTTCTTCCTCGGACCCGCACAACCCTAACCTAACACACAGTCTTCTCGCATAAACTGCGGTATTTAAAATGAAAAATGACTTCGCGAGAATTTAAATTATAACGTTAAACTTCGGCTAACGATGTTTTGATGAGCTTGGAAGCACGCCTACTATGTGTCATAGATGTAGAACTAAAAGTACACTACGCACACATGCGTCACACACACTGATCAGCACGCTTAGCCAAGTTGTCATTCTGCAATCGTTAACGCTGTCGAATAGTGATGAAACGTATAATAATAATAATATATGACGAACAATTACCGGAAATACATTGTGAAGGATGGTACGGTTGACATCTGTCGGGCATGCCACCGGCCCGGAGAATCAATCCGACACATTATTTCTGGGTGTTCTCGTCTGGCTAACGGAGACTATTTGCATAGACACAACCTCGTAGCCAGGATTATTCACCAGCAACTTGCTCTTAAATACAATCTTGTAGAATCAGAAGTACCGTACTACAGGTATGTGCCCGACCCAGTTCTCGACAATGGCAGTATCACGTTATATTGGGATCGATCTATCATCACTGACAGGACTATTGTTGCCAATAAGCCTGACATAGTGGTGATAGATCGACTAGAGCGTCGCACAATGATTGTTGATATAGCGGTCCCTCATGACGAGAACCTCGTGAAAGCCGAGAAAGATAAACAAACTTAATATCTTGACTTGGCTCGCGAGGTTGTCGACATGTGGGAAGTGGATAGAGCAATCATTGTGCCGATAGTCGTGACGGCCAATGGCTTAATTGCCAAGAGCCTCGACCAACATCTGCGGAGGCTCTCGTTAGGCAGTTGGATCAAGGGCTTGATCCAGAAGGCAGTACTCCTAGACACGGCGCGTATTGTCCGGAGGTTCCTCTCTCAGAAGCCCTGACCGCCGGCAGCTTGGACCGTGTTCCCGATGCCGGTGGGCTACTATTTTTTATATTTTTAAATGTTTATTTAATGTTATTTTTTTAAGAAATATTTAAAAATATACTATAATATGTATATAATAATAAATAGATGGAATAATAATATAATATTCCACAACTATCACACAACGCCGTCTAGTCCCAAGCTAAGCAGAGCTTGTGCTATGGGTACTAGACAACTAATATACATACTTATATATTTTTAAATACATACAAATTATAGATAAATTACACCCAGACACAGAACAAATGATCCTGCTCATCACACAAATATTTGTCCAGGGTGGGAATCGAACCCACGACCTCTGGCATAGCAGTCAGGGCCACTAAACACTAGACCAACAGGCCAGTCAATATGGGAATGACGTCATCTCAACGTAAAGTCGCGTGGTCAGAACAAACGAATAGAAAATTCGTAGCCAAGTTCACATCGTTCAAAATCGTTTCTACAATGTTTAATGCTACATCCTTTGTTATACAAACGCTACACAAGAACGAGCGGCCGGCTCAGGCGCGTCAACATGGCTACCAACTTATCGTTTTCTACAATTGCTGTCACCGAGGCGTTACCGATTAGAGAACGGAATTCGATACAAACTGGTTGTAACTTGGCTAGGGGGGCTGGGCGCGTCGGTCTCCATAATGTTTTTGGAGGTATACAAAACAGAGAGTAAAGTTCCACATACCTCCGTTGAAAAGGATCCTCCGACCAAGCCGGTGTTATGTCTGGTGGGCAACTGCCCGGTAGATGATTTCAGGCTGTCGTATTTATTCAAGTCACGCGGAGAACTTCGATTGCGCGATGTAGGATTAAATCGACACCCTTGCGCATCCCACATTGCATGTACGGTGGGCTATGCTAGCGCTGCCGCTGCGGCTGCTGAGACCTTTAAACGGCGCAAATAATGTAACCTTATTGGTAATTACAGTTTTGACCCGTTTAGGGTCGAAACGCTTGGGTCATGGGGTCCGAATGCGCTAAAATGGCTGGTAAGGACCTGCGTCATACGGAAGTTGAAGACGCCGTAACGACTCTCCAGCCACTCTTTAAAGAGGAATCTTATCGCCGTGATTATGGCGGGCCCAGAAAGACCACGTGGAGTCTAGTCAGTAAAAGGCTGACATGGTCTCTCTCCGTCTAAATCTCATCTCAAAAAAATAGGGACGAGTAACCGTTTTGAAATGAGTGGATTTTAATATAGGTTTTACCCGGATAAGTGACGAATTTTGTCACTGAGAGATGACACAATTAAGTATAATAAAGAGTTTAACTTTTTTGTTGATAGCGAAGGGTACTTATAAGCATAAGCTTATTGTTGAGTCAAAATATGTTTGACATAATTTGTGATTGATGATAAGTATGACTTATAAGTCGCTCGAGGGCTTAACGGTAGTGAGATTTTGTGAGAACTTTGTGAGAAGGCGACTTTTTTGTTTTGTGTAAAAAATGTAATTTCGATTGAAATCTGTCAAAAGATTTGCTTCAACTTTCGGAGATTAGTAAACAAAGAGACCGACAGACAAAAATATAAAAAAAAAATGCATTTTTGAAAAGGTAGCGAACATACGTTTACAAGCATTAAAATAAAAAGAAACCGGTCAAGCGCAAGTCGGACACTCGCACAAAGGGTTCCGTACCGTCTGAAGCAAAATAGCAACATTTGTTGTATGAGACCACACGTAAATATTCACTTTCTTGTGTTTTTAGTATTTTTTGTTATAACGGCAACAGAATACATCATCTGTGAAAATTTCAACTGTCTGGTAGTCTAGCTATCACAGTTCATAAGATGCTTGGTGACAGACAGACATACAAATTGATAATAAAAACCAACGGACACCTAAATTTATTTACATGTAAGAGACTAGGAAAGAAGTACCCACTCATCATTACTTCTACTGTAAGAAGTACTACACCTCCATAAATTACGACTCTATCAGCTGATATCCTTATTATTCCCAACAAACACCGCCATAATGAAATCAAGATTTCGCCCACGTCGTCCAGATGGCGCTTTAGCGGCGTGCTCGTGCATATAGAGTGCTAGCCCATTGTTGGAAGTACCAGGCGCGCATATTAATAAGGAGATAGTAATTCTTGCAAAGAAAGGGCTATGTTCCCATAATATCGTAGGAAGTGGTAACAAAAGGTAGGAGTACCTATTCGGCTTCCTTTTTCCTTGGTCATTGCTATTGAAATATCTGCAGGTCATATCAAGGAATGACTCGTTCTATCTGGGAATGATACTAGCTTTTGCCCGCGACTTCGCTCCCGATCTACGCTACTCCACCCTGCTATACTATACCTTATTCTACCCTACTCTACCCTTCTCTACCCTTCTTTACCTTACTCTACCCTACACTACCCTAATTTTCATTTTTAACAAACACAACAAAAAAAGAATTGGCGAAATCGGTTCAGTTGTTCTGGAGATTTGCGCTTAGCAACACATTTAGCGATTCATTTTTATATTAAAGATAAACCAGTGCTTGACGGCTATCCCACCTGATGGTAAGCAGTGATGCAATCGTTGATAGTGAGGCACACTAATGTTTACTCATTTATGTATCTTTGGAAAGTATACATTACTTACTATTTTTTTTTTTAATTACAGATACTTAAACGGCTTATTAGAGAAGGTCTTCTTATTTTTTTAGGTAAAATCTCAATAAATAATATTTATAAACAGTAAAGTTATAAGACTTTATTAATTTCCAAAAATGTCACTCAATTTATGGAAATATTGTACAGGCTATTGATTTGAATGAATTAATGGCGATAAAAATGGAAATACACGGCGTGTAGTATTTTTTGAGAGCAATTGTTAAGAATGATTGATTCAATTATGAATTTACCAATTCTGACATTTCGTGGTCAATTTTTAGATTTCGTTTTTATTTTTTAACTTTTGATAACACAAATGAGCTAGTTACATATGTGTGCTTCTCCATAGAGATCTAGATTTTTTGTTCTTTTTTTTTTACAATTTCATTAATTTTTCTGATGGACTGACTTCTCGTTAGTTCTCGTTATTTAAAATGCCTTGATTTGATTTTTTATAAAAAAATACCCTTTTCATTCTCAATCGCTCATTTATGAGATAAAATTTTTACAAAAGAAAGAGTAAACAATTTTCTTTCGTCAAGAATCTCATAATTTTGAAAGTAAACGCAAACACACTGAGACAAAAAAGGGAACACTTTAAATTAAGAAATTGAACGGTGTAAGAAGTACCAGGGTTAAATAACCCGTGAAGAGGTTAAAACAAACGCCCTCTAATTCACACTTAACTCTAAAGAATGCTCAAACAGGCCTTTTATACTAAAGTGACGGGAAAGCAAACATTCGTTACGGTTTAAAATGGATTCCTCACCTTATGGGCAAACATACCTTTTGAGTGTAGTCACCTTTTTGTATAAAGAATGCGATAATACCGAAATTGAGGGAATAGAAGCGCGGATGCCGGCGAAAGCTACCGGTCTTTTTTTTTTTGTGCTTGACTGCGATCCCACCTGATGGTAAGTAGCGATGCAATCTTTGATGATAGCTATTCACTCTAGCCTTGAAGACGCCCAAATTATAATCGGACGGGAAGATCGCAGCAGGCAAACTGTTCCAGTCCTTCGATGTACGCGGTATAAACGACGAGGCGAAACGCTTAGTTCGGACCATAGAGTTTTCAACAAAGTAAGGGTGAATATTCACCGTACGTCGGGTTGTCCGATGGTAGAATTGCGATGGTCAAGCCCCAAGGTCCCTAGCCAAGTTCGACCGTTTCGATACTCTTTTGTCAATCGCCTCGAGTCGGCCGCGCCTCCGACTTCTTTGTTCTGACGTCATTTCAACGCTCAGTCTTTTAATTAGAACAAATGAATAGGAGCCATGGCTGACTCGAGGTGATCGATGACAGAAAAGGGAAACGGTCGTAACTTTGCATACATACATATAAATAAAATTGGAGTGTCGGTTTGTAATATTGAAATAACTGCTTTATGCATATATATACGGTACATACACCAATAATAACATATTTTTCAATTTTTTTTCTGTCTGTCTGTTTATCCGGGCTAATCTCTGAAATGGCTGGACCGATTTTGACGGGACTTTTTTGGCAGGTAGCTGATGTAATAAGGAGTAACATAGGCTACTTTTATTTTAGAAAAAAACAAATTCAAAATCCTGTAGTCCACGCGAACGAAGTCGCGGGTACAGCAAGTTTTATTATAAACTCCCATATTCCTTTCTCCCTATGCAATGTTCGAACTTTAAAAACAATTTCAATAAACAGTTACCATGTAAACAAAAATACAATTTAAAATAACATGCAGCTGTTTTATTTAATTCCAAGTTCATGTTTAATGTTAAAAAAAGTAAAATAAAGAACCATGCATACATAATCATTAAAACCGCTGAAGTGCGATTTGAATTTATGCAATATGGGTTCCGTTCCAATATATTTGCGTCAAGAGTTTTATATTAAAGTACAGTATACATTTAAAGAGAGTAGAGAGTAGAGTTAAAGTATTGTGTAAGGAGGTGATTCCTTTTATGTTTTTAATCAACTTTAATGCATTTAGTACTGTTCAATCAAGTACCATTTAATTAATAGTAAGTGGCAAGCATTTTATTAATAGTTACTTTTAAACATTGTTTATTTTTGTAAATAAAAGAAAGCTTCGACCCTGCTGGGCCCCTACGGGCTCCACCCAGAGCGGAAGAATTGGTGATTTTCATCTCAAACTTAACTGTCAAAAATACACGACTTTCTTTAGATAACTTTAGCACTGATGTTTTTTTTGGATTTTGTCATGCTCTTCTGCCCACCTAGCCAAGTTACAACCGTTTCGCTTGCGTCGAACGCTTTGATTTAGCCACGCCGCCGATTCTTTTGTTCTGACCACGTGACTGAGCGTTGAGATGACGTCATTCCCGTACGCTTGATGCAATTTACTAACGTTAACGACTGCAGATTAGCAACCTGGCTAAGTGTGCTGGCCTGTTATTGACCATACAGCCCTATGGCAGACCAATGTTGTAAGATTAGTAAGAAGGTTTCTAGCCTCTGAGCGCGGAACCCTAAAAAGG
This sequence comes from Mythimna albipuncta, assembly GCA_929112965.1. NCBI lineage: Eukaryota > Metazoa > Arthropoda > Insecta > Lepidoptera > Noctuidae > Mythimna > Mythimna albipuncta. Next base: position 15,218,980 of record OV815982.1, on the reverse strand, counting down.
CGAACTAAGTAACAACGTACACACAATCATTATAAACGCATCGTCTATAATATTAACGAGTTAAGGGTGACTCACACTCGGATTTATAAGCGCACAGATGACGCTGAGCTTCCTTCGCGTTACATAGATCAGTTTTAAGGATGGCACTGCTGTGTTTTATGATGCAATAGTAATAACTAAGATGGTAAAAAGATATTGGTGTTATACAACATTATTTTTAGTTTATGCAAAACATTAATATAGTTAGGTATAGTAAATTACAAAATAGATAAATAATAAAACCCTACGCTAAAATACACTAACTAAAATATGGCGTCAAAAAACTCTTCCACATCGCTGTCGACTGGTAATGTGCCCAAAAGACTGGCGGCATTGCCACGTTGTATGGCAATGCTTATCCTCTGTCCAAGGTAAAAGCCAGCCTTTGGGTCACGTGAAGTGTCAACTAGACGTTTTGACAGATCTTTAAACAAACTGAGCACTCGGACCCCACGATCCAAGAGTTTCAACCCCAAACGGTTCGAAAATATAACTTCCAACAAGGTTGTTATATTTCCGCCGCTTGAGGTTCTCCGCAGCCGCAGCGGCAATATAGTTAGGTATATAGTTAGTTCAGAATCAGTAAATGAATAGATTCCAATAGTTTTTACACCATGATATATTTTTTCCCAGAAATATTTAAAAAGTTGGACACCATCGACACTAAGCACAATACAGGCCGCGACTGGTGGAGCGGGCATTAGATGCCAGTGATTAGCTGGACGCGGAAGCAAAACCACCCCTCTGCCACCCGGGTGGTCCGGTGATCATGTATTTATGTCGCCAAATAGTTATGGTAACTGGCTTATAAATTTGTGTTTTTTCATAATACAGTTTTGAAATTTTGTACATAGATTCTTCTATGACAGGCCTCTTAGGCCTCTTTCTTCTATGACAGGCCTATTGGTCTAGTGGTTAGTGACCCTGACTGCTATGCCGGAGGTCGTGGGTTCGATTACCAACCAGGACAAACGTTTGTGTGATGAGCATGATCATTTGTTCTGTGTCTGGGTGTAATTTATCTATAATATGTATGTATTTAGAAATATATAAGTATGTTTATCAGTTGTCTAGTACCCATAACACAAGCTCTGCTTAGCTTGGGACTAGACGGCGTTGTGTGATAGTTGTGGAATGTTATATTACATTATATTATATCTTTACATAAACATACTACACAAGTGTTTCAGGTTTCATATACAGCCCTACTTTTTAATTAGTACACAAAAAAATGTGGCTCTATCTGTACCCGTCACTGATCATATTTTTGTAGTCAAAAGTAGAAAAAACCGAAATCCTAAAATTGACCACGAAAAGGTTAATTCATCATAGAATCAATCAAACATAACAATTGCTAGTAGAAAATACTGCGGGCAGTGTTTTTCCTTAATAATTGTCACTTATTCATTCATTAATCAATAGACTACACAATATTTCCATAAATTGTGTGACATTTTGGGACATAAACCAACGCTAAAAACTTTGCTGTTTATGAATATTATTTATTGAGATTTTACTTATTAAAATAACAAGGGCTTTTCTAATAAGCCCTATAAGTATGTGTACTAATTAAAAAATAGTGGTGTATAATACTAAAAATAAGACAGTATAAATAACGGGTCGTTTTTTTTTATGAAACAAAATAATTAATCAAAGGATCTTAACCTACTACATAGTTCTTTCTCACGCTACTTTATAACCAAGAAAAACGTGTTATTTGCCAAAACGTCTTACCATTAGGAACAGTAATTAATATGATAAAAACACTAATTATAGATTAATTTGCGGATTACTGTGTCACTGATATTTCAAATATTAAAGGTTACTGTGGCATGTAAATATAGGAAGTAATTACTATTTAAATATTTGTGATCTAGTTTTCGTTTTTATAATAGCTAGCTCTAAGATTTTTTGACGTATTTCGATGAATCTTCCGGCCGTCCGGTAACTGTCCGGGCTATGCCCAAGTCGTCGATGGCGTGCACTGTTCCCGCGCGCCTCAAGGAGTTGTCAGCTGGGCCCAGGGTTATCCGAAAGAGAACTCGAGCCCCGATATGAAGGCTAGAAGGAACGGGGTAGGTCTTTTAGTCAGTAAGAGTCTGACACTATCTCCCGCTCCACCCAAGAGCGGGGGTTGTCATTGGATGATTTTTTATGAATCTTAAGCGGCAGTGGGCAGCCCTACATTGCTCGCAGAATAGATGGTCGATGAAGCCGAAAGGTTCTGGAGTAGTGAACGTATACAGCGTTGGAAGGCCTACCACAGGACTGGTCGTTGTAGTGACACTTTGAGGAGGCTTATGTTTAACGTCTTTCTTTTAAAATTTTGGCTCATTTTGGCTTTGTTTTTTCGTAATTAGTTTGATGTCCAACGTCTTTCTGCTAAAATGATGGCTCATTTTGGCTTTGTTTTTGAAAAACTAAATTTTTCCTCTTTTAGTACCTCTCCTAAACGATTTATTAACCACAATTCGCCTAGTCCTTCTATTCTGTTGGAATCACTCTTGACAGAGTGGCCGTGATCATCACTTCAGGTGTTGGTGGCAAGCTTCACAACACGCCGCCACTACTCTCTGATGACTCCCTTCCTCGTGCATTCGTGCAGTGATGATGACCCATTCACTGCAGTTTTTATTTGGTCAGTCCACCTTATAAGCTATCTTCCACGTGGCCTGGAACCCTCAGCCTTTCTCTGGACCACAAGTCGCTCAATAGCTACTTCCCCTCGGAGGCACACGTGAGCAAAAAAAGTTTGGATACGAGGCTGTACCAAAGATGATAAACGCTGCTTGATGCCGAGTTCTCGGAGCACGAGTATCTAAAACTCGTTGGTATACAAATTTAAACAGCCAGAACACAGAATAAAATTAACTTTTTTAAAATACCCTTCTCTCACCTGCATCCCTATTGGTCTGCTACCATTACTAGTTTTCCAATAAGGCCATTAATATGTGCGATGTGTAGACAGTGACAGGACATCCGCGCAGTGTGCGCCACCCTTAAAAGGATACACGTATGCGCTTGCGCATATTAAAGTAGACAATATATTTTTTTTAATGGAGAAATTAAGAATTTTAGATGCGGCTAGTTGTTGTTTTATAATAATAAAATATGTATTTTATTGTTATTAATAAAGTTTTTTTTATTTACTATGCACATAATGAATTATAATTTTATAATCTTCTTTATAAATAGAAATGAATTGCTATTCTGTTAGTCTCGCTAAAACTCAAGAACGGCTGAACCGATTTGACGAATTTTAGTCTTGAAATATTCGTGGAAGTCCAGGGAAGGTTTAAACGATGAGAAAATCTGGTAAACACTTAGCTAAAAGGACTATTCGGCAGTACGAAGTTTGCTGCGTCAGCTAGTTAAATAAATAAAATGTCAAGGTGCAAAAATGCCCATTGCTCGAAAAACAGAAGGTCGGTGGAGACGAAAGGTTCTGTAGTGGCGACCGCGTACCGGAAGACGCAGCGTTGGAAGGCCTCCCGCAAAATGGACCGATGACCTGGACTGGGTCGCGGGAATCCGATGGATGCGTAACGCACAGGACCGGCGGTTGTGACTGCGCTTGGGGGAGGCCTATGTCCAACAGTGGACGTCTTTCGGCTGATATAATGAAAGATGCCCATAACACTCGTCGCATTGCTTCGCTGAATGGCGATGACCAACCTTTCCAACAAGATCACCCTAGACCGGGACTCGGGAGTCATTCGTTGCCTCCCCGAGCCTACGTTCCAAATATCCCCACATATCCCCCACAATTGCATCGGCAATGATGTTAAAACTGCGAAGTCATGGATCACCAACACCGAGTTTCTAGCCCGTCGGTTTTCTAGCGTTTACATTTCGGGGAGTGTGCACTGGAGTTCCACAATTTAATCCTGCCAAGTCCGCTCACAAGGCGTATGGCGCCCACAAGTCGTATGGCGTACGTAGCCATACCATTCCATACGTGCAAAGCGTTTTGGGAACATATTCATTATGCGTACAGCAAGGAGTGGATTTCTCTTGTGTTTGCTGATAGCTATAACCTAAGGGTCTTTAAGTTGAGAAGAATAGGTTAGTTTTTCTAAGCGTGTCAATGGCAAAACTGATTGAATTCCTTGCATGACTCAGTATTCGGCCGAGTCTGTTTAGAGATTTTCAGATTGGCTATAGCAAATAGTTTACTAGGTTATTTCTAGGCAAGCTTACTCTATAGTAGCTCTATAGTAGCTCCATAGAAGCTTTATAAAAGCTCTATAGTAGCGCTATAGTATAGTCGGCCCTTCATAGCGCGCTAGTTTATTAAGATCCTATTCACTTCAGCCTTGAAGACAGCTAAATTATAATCGGACAGGAAGACCGAGATTAGGAAGACTAAGGTGAGATATAGCGAACTATTAGTTCCATTTGTGTCAGTGCCAATTATTATGATGGAAGGCTCATAATCACGTCCTGGTCTTTAGCTACGGTTCTCGCTTCCCAACGGATACTTAGATTTTTCCTCATCAGTGTCTGTCACCCGTTAAACTGAACTGCAACTAACAAATTACATTTCCTTCACATGTCTATCATTTTCTTTGCGAAAACATCTCATTTTATAAAACCCGCACTTCGTTACGGTTAAGTACCCTTCAAACTGATCTCTACATTTAATTTTCAACTTTATTTCTCAACGAAATAAAACTCAAATTCCTCTGGCGATACCTCAGTAGTCATATCCTTATTTTTCTCCAAAGGAATTTCAACTTTATGAAATGTATTATAAAGTTATGTTTCAGTTTTTGTAGTAATGTTTTCGCATAGGGTGCTTACCGAAGCGTATCGTCATTTTATTCCGTACAGCTAAACATATGAACGATTGATATAATTTGTGGGTCAATAAACTAAGGAAATGCTAATGACATTTGTGGCAAAATTATTTGGTTGTTCCGGAGATGGACCTTGCTGAACACGCACTGAGTCTAATACTAGTGAAACGGAAGGCCCTAAAAAATTAGATAATGTTATATTTTTTCCCAAAAATATATGAAAAAGTTCACAAATTGGACACCATCGACACTAAGTACAACACAGGTCATGGCAGGTCACAGCGGGCATTAGACGCTAGCAAACAGCTGGGTGTAAGTGCAAAACAACCCCTCAGTCACTTGGATGGCCCGGTGACTATGTACTTTTGCTGACATAACTTTGTGTTTTTTCATGATATAGTTATGAAATTCTGTACATAAAGAATCTCTTTACGTTAAAATTCTAGACACTTGTTTCGGGTTACGCAATACTAAAATTGATCTTTATATATAAAAATGCCACTTTTCGTTGTAATTTTATAACTGAAGAACGGGCTCACCTATCCAAACTAAATGTTTAGGATTTTTTTCGGACTATTTATTAGATGGTTTATGTGAAGTTTGGTAGGGTGGAGTAGGGTAGAGTAGTGTAGTCTAGAGTAGGGTAGAGTAGGATACTAGGGTCTTCGGTAGGGTAGAGTAGGATAGGGTAGGGTAGAGTAGAGTAGGCAGGAGTAGGGAATAGCGGGAGCGATCAGCGAGGCCGCGCGGGCAAAGTCTAGTGTTGTATAAAAATCTCGTATCACAGTGATTGTTAACGAACTCTACTGAAACGGCTTGATACAGTTTTTGTGTATATTTGGTAGGTCTGAGTATAAGACTAGACTTTTCTTCCACTTTTAGACCAAGTCCCCTTCATCGACAGCGCGTAGTGGTTTACGCGATCCACAAAGATATATCAGCAAACCGTAAGGGCCCAGCAGGGCCGATGCCCGCTAGTTGGGACCGCGAGGGTTTTCTGAAAAGGGATCTCTTAGTCCTAGAACATAAAAGGTAAAAGGTAAAGGACACAGGTCTGTGTGGTTTTAATCAATAAAAGTCTGATGGTTTTTCTGACGATATATTTTTTGTAAAAACTATCCAAGCTAAGCAAAGCTCGTCTAATGAGTACTAGAAAACTGATAAACATACTTATATATTTTTAAATACATACCTACAATCTACATGTTATAAATAAGTTACACCCAGACACAGAACAAATGATCATGCTCATCACACAAAGATTTTTCCTGGATGGGAATCGAACCTTCGGCATAGCAGTCAGGACCACTAACTACTAGACCAACAGGCCAGTCGATTATCTTGAAATCTCCTAAGGGTACAGCAAATACCAATTTACAGTAGGCACAACGGATCTTGAGCTCTCGGCGTCAGAGAGGGAATCGCTTTGCGCATTCCATACATTGGTGAGCCAATCGTCTTCGTTGTTAGATACATGCAGCAACGCAGGGAGCGAATGAGGAGTGACGTCTATGACACGATGGCGCGGCGATCCAATCCCTGACACTCCCCCCCGCGTCTCACTTCGCACCACTAGAGACCGAATATTTGATTTCTGCGCAACCGCTCAAGATTCATTGTGCCTACTGTACTTTTGTCTTCAAAACTTTCAAGTTTTATAATTGATTTTTCTTTTTTTTTTACAGATTTGGATAAGCTGTCGGATTAAATAACGGTAAGCAAAACGTCTGTCACTGTTCAAAATAACATTAAACATTTATGAAAACCTTTTATTACTGTCCGTTCAAACGATTTTGTCCTTTATTACGTTGGTGGCATGACAAATGGCGGCTGCAGTAAATAGTTGGTATTGTAACCACTTTTTTGCTTTAAATGCCATCCTTATGCCTACGAAATAGAAGTTAAAATCTGTTGAACAGACAGTAAAAAAGGTTTCTTTAAATGTCTAATCATAACGCGAATAGGGTATTGTATAGTTTTTATTAAATTAGCACATTTAAATTCTTCTCTGAGTGAAAGCGTACCCGCTAGCAGCACCTAGTGTTACACATAAAATTTATATTACCTATACCTAGATTGTCACGCCAATATGAAGTCAAAGAAAACAGATTTTATGACCTTATTTTTTTGTAACACATTTTTATGTGTTACAAAATGTATGAAAGTAGAACGTTAGCATATTTTTTTCTGTTATAGCTACTTGCTTGTACCGGCTTCGCCCGTGTGATAGTAAAAATATCTTAAGGGAACTTGTTCTGTAGGGGCCCAGTAGGGTCGAAGCTGACTGGGGCCATGGGTTCGCTTCTGAAAGGAAAACCCGGCTCTGGAATGAAAGGCAACGAAGAAACCAGGAATGGGTTTTAGTCTAAAATCTGACACGCCCTTCCTCTCCGCCCAAGGGCGGAAAATATTAATGGAAGATTTTTAAAAAAGGGAACTTGCTACTTCAAGACATGGTCTACCCCTATGTCAAATTTTATCCAAATCTGTTCAGCCGTTCGTACGTGAAGAATTAACAAACGCACACCTTCACAATCCTTCTCCTGCATAATATTAGTAAAGCATAATCAACCTAATAATGTTCCCACTGCTGGGACTCGGGCCTCCTCTCTAGGAGAGGGAATGGGCCGTAATCCACCACGCGGACACAGTGCGGGTTGGTGAATGCCACATGTCTTCGAATTTTTGGTTCAAATCAAATCAAATCAAAGCATTTATTTCAAATAGACCATTTACAGGCACTTTTGAATAGTCAAATGTCGATCAGTCCAAGAAAAGTGAAGCTAAATTGCACGTTCCAAAGAGTAGGTCTCTATGGAGAAGAACGTGCAAGAAACTCCATGGACACTCTTTTAAATCATATTATGTGCTACATATAATGCTTGGTTACATATTACTTGTTGCTTCTATCATGTGAGCACAATGTCGATAATGTTCTAGGACATAACCCGCGAACTACACTCGTAAGTCGGGGCCGTTACCACTCGACCACCACAACATTGTCATCAAGTCATAATAATTAAACAATTATTTAATAATCATAATAAGCTATACTCTCATTTTATCCTGCAGTATCGTTCAAAAAAAATTACGGTAGCCCTAGAACGCAAATATTAAACAAAAAGAACACAAGCTAATTTTACACAGTAAAAACATGACACTCTCTCGCTCTATCCGGAACGGAAGGAGTCATAAAGAGGCGTACTCATTACTTTTAATTATAACTATTACAAATGTTTTGCCCTGCCGTGCGACATCATAATATATGTTGAAAATAAAATAAAATATAAGTCATAACAAGTATTTGCTACGACACCTCTTTTACAGCTTACAAGAAAAAAGAAACCGGCCAAGTGCGAGTCGGTCTCACGCACGAAGAGTTCCTTACCATTATCTTTTGAACTTTTTAAGCTATTGCATAGCTTCTATCGCGGGCCTTGAGCGTGGAGACCGAATCCAGAAATTCCGTAACGAAAATAACCTAACACCCCCTACTCATTTGTTTTTTGAGCGTGGTGACCGATATGAAAACAAATGAGTGAACAATCAATCAAAATTCAAATCAATGTGTGAAAGTGTAACTTCAAATCAAAGAAAAAAAACTGCAAAAATAAAATAAATAAATAATTATAATTCAATAAGTTGATAAAAATACTATGCAATAGCTTTACCTCGGCAGTCCCCGAGTGCCACACGTCTTTTTTTTTTAACACAATTTATTTTACTCTGTTTTTACCCGACTACGGCAAAGGCAAAGGAGGGTTATGATTTTGACAGGCTATGTATGTATATATGTGAGTATGTTCATCTGTTCTCTCATAGCGCCTAATCTACTTATCGGAAATCGACATATGAGGTATCGTTAGAACCGTCTTAATCGTCCGCTGAACATAGGCTACGTGATGTGTCACAAAACTCGATAAGGCGCCCTCTAGCGGCCAAAAAGTAATGTAGTAAAAACTAAAACCCGACTACGACAATAAAACGTTATTAGTGTTTCGGTTGGTGCCCGTGACGTGTGACTGTTTATTTCAGCATCCTGAAAAACTTGTTTCATACTTTTTCAGTGTCGTTTTTTTGTCGCAGTCGGGTTTTTAGTATTAATTGTCTTAGAGGCAACAGAATCATCATCTGTGAAAATTGTAACTGTCTAGCTATCACAGTTCATTATGTACCACTGCGGTAATTTCTGCCTGATCACTTAAGAACATTTTCGCTTGTATCCTGCGGCGCGGTGGCAACGTGCAACGTTTGCTTTGAAGTTTTCGCTTTGAGTGCAAGCAATAATGATCTTAGCGGTGGTCAAGCGGACGTGTCTTTGATGGTACAGCCCGGTTTTTTTTTTTAGGTATGAAATCCAATGATTTCTCCCTGTCTAGGGCTTTTTTTTCGATTGGAAAAATCCTATGACAACCCCCGCTCTTGGGCGGAACGGGAGATAGTGTCAGACTCTTACTGACTAAAAAACTCATCCCGTTCCTTCAAGCCTTCATACCGGGGCTCGAGCGCCCTTTCGGATAACCCTGGCCCCAGTAGGCTTCGACCCGGCTGGGCCCCTGCTGTTGCTGACAACTCCTTGAGACGCGCGGGAACAGCGCGCGCCGTCGGGAGGCGCGAGAGGATGTGTCTGAGTTTTACTGTCTAAAAAATGTGCCCACTTCTACATGCCTTCTTTGTCTTGCGTCTCAAGACCCCAAGGTTTCCTTTCGAACAACCCATTGGCAACCTAATGACAAACAGACGAACTGCGAAGTTTTAGTACCTAATAGGCTCCCGCTTTTACCCTTTTGATACGGAACCCTAAAAACAACACCTCCCATTTATAATAATAATGGGGTTTATATAATTTATGGTAATACGCTGTTAAAGTAAAATTATCGGTTGGTTAAAATTATTTCATAACTGGTCCATTTACTCAGTAGGTACCTGTGGTAAGAAAATTACTACTTAATGTTTTGTATTATTTTGAACTAGTTTTATATTAAACAGGTCATTTATGGCAGCTTTATTTAATTTCGTTTTAAGTACCAGTTTACTAGTCTTTAAGTAATGTCAAATATGACAGCTGGTAATAGTGATGTTCAACGCAGCAGTCGATATTTTTAAATTATCGATAAAAAAATATTCTGACAATTGTAGGTCGCCTTAAAAAAAAGTAGTCACATATTTCTATATCTTACTCAAGTTATTAATGTGGGTTTATTTGATTAGTTTAAGATTTCACATGCTCTTTTCTTTTGTTTTTTTTTTTGTTCTACATTTCTATTATACTCTGCTGTTGCAAGTCTGTTAGAAGAAACAAATTATTATTTATAACATACTAGCTGCCCTCCGCGGTTTCACCGGCGTCTTTAATCTCTGCTCCGCTGCCTTGGGTCTTAGCGTGATGTTATATTATAGCCTTCCCCAATAAATGGTCTATCCAACACTATTTTTTTTTTATAATGGGAACCTGTAGTTGCAGAGTTAATATTAATACAACTATACTATTTTCAAATTTGTACATAAATAACAAAATAAATACGTAGGAAGTACCTCATAATCTAAAAGCCAAGAGTAAATAGATTACTTTTAGGCAAGCGCGGTTCATTTTCGACCACATTATTACTTTCCATCGAGGGCTTAGCGAGTTGGTAATCTACAATCGTTAACGCTAGTAGAAAACTTCACGTAAGGTGAGAGTCAAGCGCGAGCCTATCTAAAATTAAGAAAAAGCAATTGTTTTAATATATGTAATAACCATATTTTGAAACACGAGTGAAATTACAAAACACAACTAATATGTACATTTAATATCACATCTTTCAAGAAAACATACTATGTAATACCGTTCATTTATGACTTTCACTTTTTCCTGTTAGCTAGTTACGTTTCCAATAATTACCGAGTATTTTACCATACTTAGCGACATAATTTACCAGGATAACTAGTATTACTTCTAGAAAACACGTTATATTCCTGCTGATAGAGAAATTGTACGACATAACTTATGTAAACGACTTCGCAAGGAGTTTTGTATCATTGAAATAAGGTCGATGTATGTAGATCATTGTCTACTGGTTACTATAGAGTAATTAATAGTTTTGCATAACAGTACAACTGTGTACCAAGAAATCACAATGGAGCAAGAAAAAACCAAACCATTCAACAAAAAACAAAATAACAAAAAATCGATAATAGTAGTATCCATACCTTGCCGAAAAGAAAGATTTTATAATTTTACTAGAGTTATTGTAACTTAACAGAAAATACGTGACGAATGGTTAATGTAGCAAGGGGGGACTTTACATTGCTCACCGTGCAGCGTGCATGTGTATATAGGTATAGGGGGACAGTAAATTTGTCATATATAATAACTTAAGGACAAAATAGAAATGCATACAGCCAAACTAAAATACTAATGTGACTCTATCTGTTGCTATTTCGTATTTTAATCACTGAAGTGATCATTATACAATTTGACAGTTAGGTTTTCAGACAGCTAACACATGATTTTATCTATACTATATAATAATATTATAAAGCGGAAGAGTTTGTTTGTTTGTTTGTTTGTTTGAACGCTCTAATCTCTGGAACTACTGGTCCGATTTGAATGATTCTTTCGGTGTTGGGTAGTCCATTTATCGAGGAAGGCTATAGGCTATGTTTTTTTTTTTCAAAATTAGGGATCCGTAATAAAATTGCTATTTTGTAACACAAGGTGTAAAATCGAAAACCTATTTTTGCGTGCGCTGCAAAAACTATTGACAATAGAACAAAATGATGTACTACGGGTTTGTAGATCCCATTAAGACCTACAAAGAAGTCCACGAGAACATATATCTAGCTATCATGGTTTAATCACAATAAACGATTTTGTGTTCAAAATAATTATTAAATCGTCTGAAGAAAAAAAACTACGTTAAATATGTATCGTAATATTAATCTTTATCAAAATTAAGCATTATGTTATCTAGAGTATTTATGTAGAAGTGAAATACTTTTTGTTTCATCTCAATCGGATATTTCGTTTAAAAGTTATCACGTGTGTAAGATGTTCGGAGTGGGTACCTATTAATGAGTTATGGGCTATAGAGTTTTTTATCAACATAAAATCCTGTAATAATCTTTTTCGAAATATATTTGTTGATGATTGAGAGTATAATAAATACATTTATGAACGCGGTAATCTTAACAAATACTGATCTGATATGAAAACTGTTTAAATATTCAATAGTCCATTTATTGAAGGAGGCAATTATAGGCAATATTTTATCTCGGTATTTCCACGGAAACGAGAAAAACGCGGGTGAAACCGCGGGGCACAGCTAGTCTTAGATATTTGGATTAATAGATGATGCAATTCGAAATAAACACACAGTCACAGGCAACATCAACTACAAATAATATCATTCTATTCCATAAAACATTGATACTTACACAACCGATAGTATAAAGCGGTGAATTTTGTCTTCTTATTTTAAATAATTTATACAGTTTTAATTTGTATCTTAAAATGAGCCTTACATTTTAAGACCACAATCTACAAAAACTCAGTACAAAAATAGACAGTCGCAAATTGCATTCAGCCAGTAAAAAGTTGATACAAAATATAGTATTTTTAGTACTTTTAAAAGCCTATTTGGTACTATTAGAGCATCATAAAATATCTGATATTACTAAAAGAATATGGCTATCGTGAACTTAGCACTAAAATTGTCAATATTGAAGATTTTACAAAGTATCTTTTCGATTTTATGGCTTTAAATAGAATTTCTTCATAGGTGGTCTTATTTTTCAATATGGTGACAAAGTCAGCGCTATGTTATCTTTATAGAATGCCAACTATATAATACTAACTTATTCCAAAGGCGTCGCTTGCGGAAACATCGAAATTATCCTACAAGAACATGTTTGTGGTCTTCGCAAGTCTGTCCAAGGCGCGTATTTTGCGTAAGGGTGAAAAAATGTGCAACTTGATCCACCCCAACTCCTTGAGGAAGATTCTTGATTATTTCAAGAAGAATTCCGAGTATTTTTTTTAATATTTTGCCCCGTATCTAGCGACCCCTGGGCAGTTTATAAAGAGATGAGCTGCTATCTCGTCCTCCTCCAAGCTGCCTCTGCTGAGAGGACTGTCTGTGACTCCTATGACAGAGAGATAGAAGAAATACTACTGGTGACTTATAAGACGAAGAAGTACTGCCAGGATAAAAAGTACTGTATATCCTCATTCAAACCATGGCATACTTGTCTGCCCAATTTCATCACACTGCAAACGGCCTTCAAGACATTATTCAATGTCAAACATACAAAACAAAGATATTAAAATTATAATATTCTTGCATTCTAATGAACGCACGACCAAATTCCTTAAATCATCGTTTATTCATTAAATCAAGAAGGAAAACGCCAATATCGACGAAAGACTAGTAGTAAATCAGATTAACGTCAATATTAATATATAATTAATAAGCATAAATTATTATAATGAGCGTGGACTCGTGAAATCGTGAGCGAACACATGCATGACTTCCACGAATATTATATTTAGTGTTTGCATACCGTATTTTGAAAGTCTGTGACATTCATTATATATTAAATACTAACACGTCATCATTTTCATCATCATGTCAGCCGACCCTCACCAGGTCATCGGTCCTCCAATTTCCGACCACCGTAGGCGCGGGCTTGCGGACAGTGAGCAATGGGTAGCTCGCTGTCCGACTGTCCGGACCGAACCCAAGTCTTCGACGGCGCGCCTCAAGGAGTTGTCAGCAACAGCTGGGTCGAAGCCTACTGGAGCCTGGGTTATCTGAAGGGGAACTCGAGCCGGGTATAAAGGTCTGAAGGAACGGGGTGGGCTTTTAGTCAGTAACAGTCTGACACTATACTCCTCCCAAGAGCGGGGGTTATCATTGGATGACTTTTCCCACCATAAAAAAAGGTCATCGGTCCACCTCGTGAGACTCCTTTAAACACTGCATCTTCCTGTACGCGGTTGCTACTCCAGAACTTCTCGGCCCTAACGACCATCAGTCCTGCGAGCAATGTGTCCTGCCCACTGCCACCTAAGTTTGGTGATTCTTCGGGCCATGTCCGTAAACTTGGTTCTCCTGCGTATACCTCCATTTCTGGTGCGATCGATAGAGAATGATAAAAATAACACTAAACATGGACAAGCACAAGGACGACATACAATATTGAAAGAGTTAACATAACCCTGAAAACGCAAACGATAACTGGAGGAATACAGGTGGGTTTCAGTCAATGAAAATCTGACACGCTTTCCATCCACCCAGAGATCAGGGATTGATTTGATGACTTCTCATCTCAAAAAAAAACTTTAGGCTCTGATTAACTGATCTTCTTGAAGTTACCTTGATTTAACTTAAATTAAGTCATATTTATTCCATTATCATCATCATCATCATTTCAGCCGAAAGACGTCTACTGATGGGCATAGGTCTCCCACAAGACCAAAGACTTGGTGAGGGTTACAGGAATCTGATGGATGCAAGACGCACATGACTGCCCATAATTATTTAATCAAAACAGTTTGAAAAAAGGTGCCACAAACCTTTCGAACCTCAATGCACTTAAAGAAGGCTAAACCAACCATAAATAATTCATTACAAAGATTCCTCTAATCCCAATCAAGTAAACAAACGAATGCCTTGTAATACTAAGTACTGATTACAAAACAGTTGAAGTCTAAATGTCTAGCCTATCCAGGTCAAAGACTCAAGGCTATTAGGCTATGACGGAGCTCGAGGAATCTGTGTAGGCGAGATCACGTTGTCTTTGACATGTTCGCCTTAATGTGTAGTGATGGGCGATAAAATCGATAGAAGATATTGCATGTTTAGGCTTCTGACACTCACATTTGCTGTACTGTGATTTAAATTGAATATTATGCGAAGATGAAAGATGTATGTTATTTTTTTAGATATTAGAATGATGTTGTTATTAATAACTATGTAGTTTCTGCCATCGGCTCTACCCGCGGGTTTGTAGAAAATGTGGAGCCTATTCCATTCAGTAATAAAGTAGTAGCCGTAGCCTTCTACTGACGTTCTCTCGGTTTCAATAAATCACCCTATAGTGGTATGAATTGGTATTTTGTTCCAAATACCGGTAAACTACTTTTTTTTGTTAATTATTTTTACTGTTTTTTTTTATCATTTCTTTTTTAATAATACATATAAACCATAAATTATCGAGAACAATGATAAAGAAAGAGAAAATAATAATAAAGTTCTAAAGTATTTATAACTTACTTGACAAAATAATATACTCAATAACTTGAATTAACAAACAAAATGTATTATTATTTTGCTTTAGGTTTAGCAAAAGCTGATATACAGCATCTCGTTAAAAAGGAACGAAACATAAAAATAATTATTATGTGTCGTAAGCAATATCTTTCGTTTTGAGCCACATTTTATATCGTAATGAAACTTGAAATTTACAATGACAATCAAATCGTTAGAAAAAAGGCACTTAACTTAACCAACGCCTATTAAGCCATAATTTAACTTAGATAATAACAAAGACAGCTGACATTATAAATTTAATATCTATTAAAATTTTATAGCCACATAAAGTCGTAACACTCGTAACGTACGTTTTATAGCCTCTCTAACGTCGGCAGTGAAATATCGATAGAATTTTATCGAGTGTTCCCATCACTAGTATATTGCGATGTCATAAAATGTACTAGCTTTTAGCCGTGATTTTGGTCGTATTGAATAATGTTTTTACATAAATAAAGGGGCATTCATGGCGATTACATAAGTCTTCAGCTTCCACGCAAACAAGACAGGAATATTATGAGTATTTTGTATGGAACTACTGCGAGACCAGATTTCTGACTGATTTTGATAGATTTTTTTTATTTTTTTATTTTTATTAGATTTTTTTAGCCATAACATAGGGAACTTTAAGTCAAGAGTGAATAGATTGCTTCTTGGCAAGAGTGTTTCATCGTCGGCCACATCTTACCATCAGGTGAGATAGTGGTCAAACGGGAGCATATCCATAAAAAAAAGATTCGTCCGATTTCTTCCTAGTTTCTGGGTTCTATAAGCAAAATTCTATTAATCCCAACTAACTGAATTTCCGAAGAATCGCCAAAATTAAGTGGCAGCAAGGCACATTGCTCACAGAATAGAGGCCGAAAATTTCTGTAGTGGCGAGCGCGTACCGAAAGACGCAGCGTTGGAAGGCCTCTCACAAGATGGAATGACACCTTTGTTATCGAATTTTTTTTTTGAAAACCTCATTAAATGAAGAAAAAAAATTGTTCCTTAATTTATTTCATTTCAACTTCCGAATTCGAAGTAGCGCATACCTGACCTGAGAATTCATCAAATTTTCAAACCCTCATAACTCGTAAATCATACAAAACACGATAAAAATATTATGTACGTATAAGTATAGAGAATATCTAGACATATATAACATAATCAAATATTACCAAAATCTTTCGAGTTGTCCGCTTCACGTGAAATAATAATAAATTCATTTATTTCAGGCTAAAGAAAAAACATAGTAAAAAGACAGTTTGATATAATTAAAATTAAGATTGAAAAATTAAAGATACTATAAATTCAGATTCAGTTTCAGTAATGCCTCTATTATTATACTTTGTCAAAAGATGCACCACCAAGTGCCGTAGTAATTTGCCCAATCTTCTTTATAGATATATCGGGACATATAGCGTCCCGATTAGGCGCATATCCCTGAAAATCGGGACGTCCCGTGCAAATAAAGACACTTGGCAACACTAGACATTATTGGTAATCTTTATCACCCACATATACAGACACACACAGTCATTCGATTTTATATGCCTACATAGACATTACCGAGCAATGTGCTATAAAAGGGAAATGCATTTTAAATTAGACATGACAGCATAGATTTTTATGCATATCATTAATATCCATAAAGGGTTACTTATAAATTTATATTACGTAAATATTACTTTATGTAAAACTTGTCAAGCCGGTTTTCAACGGTAGGTATAGTACACCCACATGTCTGCTTGTTCTGTTCTGTTTCCATTCCCAGTGGAGAAGTTTCTGGTTTCTTAATTAATTAGTTTAAAACAAAATAAGTAAAATTTTCTATACACCGTTAAATTTTAATCGTTTTAATCCCGTGGAGGGTCGATCCGGCATGAAACACAATCGATTTGTAAACAAAATTAAAAAATAAAGTACCTTTTTTTCTAAACTCGTATTAATTTACGCATGTACGAAATTAATTTCTTTAAGAAAACGTCAGCTGAGCGAGTCCAATGACCTGTAGGTAGTTTGTACGCAACGCCGACATTTTTCGTCTTCGAATTTCCGGTTCTAGGACATGCCGGTTTCTTCACAATGTTTTCTTCACCATTTTGAGAGTAAAGCTACATAATTAAACTTATTATAATTACTAACACGTAGAAAAATAATAAATCAATTTCTTGGCAAGCAAACTGACAGAGACACCTGATAGGAAATAAGTAACTGTATGTGTACGGACTTGTGGACACCTGCAAAGCTGATGGGTTTTCCGATGCATAGACAAAGAGGAACATCATCATCAGCCTTTATAATGTTCCCACTGCTGGGACTCAAGCCTCCTCTCTAGGAGAGGGAATGGGCCGCAATCCACCACGCGGGCCCAGTGCGGGTTGGTGAATGTCACATGTCTTCGAATTTTTGGTTCTAGGACATGACAAAGAGGAACACTACTAAATAAATAGGTCAAATTATATCTTTTCACACTAGATTACTCGGCAAACATAATTCTGCCATATAAATTATCATCAGGGGCGGAATTAGGTACAGTTATTCATGTACTTGCATCGAAATGTTGATATTAATATGGATCTTGCCAGGATTTCTAATGAATAATCCCGTGTAACCAACAATACTACAAATATACAATAATAAAAACCTCAGTGATAGATAAAACAAAGATAATTAGCGTACAATATTTATTAGTACTTTTTCATTGAAAAAATCTCTCTACGTTAACTGAAGTAAGTAATAAACTTGCCTCCTCCTCGTCATTAATGCAGGAAGACTTTTTTTCTGCTGTATTTCTGATAGTGTCACTAAAAAAAATCTGCTCTTGGATTTGAAGCATATCTACTTTATTCTTTCGCTGTATAAAATAGGTACCTTTACCTAATTGCAGCCTCTGATTATAATCAGAGGAAAAAAGGAGAGACGAGGGTAAGACAAAACCTATGTCTATGACCTATTCTTAAACCAACCAAATACACTCAAAAACGCGCGCCTCAAAAAGATCTCAGCAGGGTCCGATGTCCGTTAAGGTTCGTCGCCGCCGCCGGAAATCCGATCCCGATTTCCGGCCACCGTAAGCGCGGGCTTGCGGACAGTGAGCAATGGGTAGCTCGCTGTCCGACCGTCCAGTAACTGTCCGGACCGAGCCCAAGTCGTCGACGGCGCGCAGTGTTCCCGCGCGCCTCAAGGAGTTGTCAGCAATAGCAGGGGCCTAGCCGAGTCGAAGCCTACTGGGGCCAGGGTTATCCGAAAGGGAACTTGAGCCCCGGCATGAAGGCTAGAAGGAACGGGGTAGGCTTTTAGACAGTAAGAGTCTGACTCAATCTCCCGCTCCGCCCAAGAGCGGTTG
The DNA here is from genome assembly GCA_929112965.1 of Mythimna albipuncta. Lineage (NCBI taxonomy): Eukaryota > Metazoa > Arthropoda > Insecta > Lepidoptera > Noctuidae > Mythimna > Mythimna albipuncta. The sequence goes on along the minus strand of OV815982.1, from coordinate 15,200,513 downwards.
TCATTGGATGATTTTTTCCCACCATAAAAAAGGGTCCGTTAGGGTCACGGTGAATTCTGAAAGGGATACCGTGGTCCTGGCATACAAAGGGCACCCGAAGGTCACAGGTGGGTCAGTAAAACTCTGACTAGCCGTGCCTCTGCCCTACAGTGGGCAGAATGACTTCTCATTGGAAGATTTTCCACCTAAAAAAAACCACGATGCAGGAATAATTCTCAGTGTGGGGAACTGTTAAAAAAATTCCTTACTTTAAAACTGGCGGAATGTTAGTAACACTGAAAACAATTTTCGCTGCACAAAATATCTTCATGTCAATCAGATGCTCAGGTGAGCGAACAGCAGTATGCCAAGAATGTGGTGCTCGAGAGAGAACCCAATTGAACGTGCTGTATATTATTCTAGCCGACAAATTGCTAGGTCTTCGTTTTTTTATTATTATTTTCGGCATCGCACAAGCGATGTTTTTTTTTTAATTGAGATAAACTAGTGCTTGACTGCGATACCACCTGATGGTAAGTAGCGATGCATTCTTTGATGGTGAGGCGCACTAGTTTATTAAGAGCCTATTCACTCTAGCCTTGAAGACACCCAAATTATAATCGGACGGGAAGACCGCAGCAGGCAAACTGTTCCAGTCCTTCGACGTAGGGTTCTTTAAAGGTTTGTTTTTTAATTGGTAGGCTAGTGTTTGACCAGTATTCCACCTGATAGAAAACGATGATGTGTCGCTGCCTCGTTTTCGAATTTATGAAAGACTAGCTTTTGCCCGCGCGGCTTCGCTCCCGCTCCTCCCTACTCCTACCTATCCTACTATACCCTACTCTACTCTAGGTAATTATTACGCAACGCCGACTACTACCTACAGGTACACTCATTCAGCTGACGTTTTCTTAAATAAATGAATTTAAGAAATTAATTAAATTACATGCGTAAATTGAAAGGAGTTTTAAAAAAGGTACTTTATTTTTAAATTTTATCTTTACAAATCGATAGTATTTCATGTACCGGATCAACCCTCCACGGGATTAAAACGATCAAAATTTAACGGTGTATATATCATAATATTATCAGCCTCATAATGTTCCCACCGCTAGGAGTCAGGCCTCCTAGGCGAGATGTCACATGTTTTCGAATCTTTTTGTTTCAAGATGCCTGCCATGCTGGTTTCCTCACGACGATTTCCTCCTACATTTATAGAGCAGTATTGATGAAAATAATTTACACAAAGTAAAACGCCTGGCTATGTTTGAATTCGCGACCTACATCTCGTAAATTGGCTGTTACCACTGTGCCGCCATTGCTCTTCCCTATTCACACTTGTCTTAAAAACCCCAAGGTTGTAGCTGTTTTGATATAAACCAGTGCTTGACTGCGATTCCACCTGATGGTAAGCAGTGATGCAATCGTTGATGGTGAAACGCACTAGTTTGCTAAGAACCTATAAACTCTAGCTTTGAAGACACCCAAATAGTATTCGAACGGGAAGCAGTTAGGTTAGAATTTTCGTTTCGCAGGAAAAGCATTTTCTGCAAAAAAACACGAACTGTTGCTTAAAATGGTCTTCCTGAAAAAACTCAATATTTGTTGTAATAGCAAATCTATAAAACCAATCTCAACTTAAACAAACTAAGAAAACTCATCATTACTTTTTTCCATACGCAGTAAAAAAAGTCGTTTCCAATTTACTATTGTCATAAGAAGATCAATCAAACTCTAGGCATAGCATAAAGGTCGCCGCATACGGACGAAACGCGACTGATACCCGCTACCAAAATCTAGAAGCGGCCACAAACGTTGCTAAAGTTCACGACTTGTAGAGTAGCTCGCTGTCCGGCCGTCCGGTAACTGTCCGGACCAAACCCAAGTCGTCGACGGCGCGCACTGTTCCCGCGCGCCTCAAGGAGTTGTCAGCATCAGCAGGGACCCAGCTGGGTCGAAGCGTACTGGGACCAGGGTTAGTTTCGAAACACAGCTAGAGCCCCGGTATGAAGGCTAGAAGGAACGGGGTGGGTCTTTTAATCAGTAAGAGTCTGACACTATCTCCCGCTCCTCCCAAGAGCGGGGGTTGTCACTGGATTTTTTTCCACCATAAAAAGAGCTACTTGTGGAGTTGTGGACAGTGGTCTATACTTTTTTTAGCCCATTCGTGCAATACCATAATGGGCTCTGACTAAAAAGGTTTTATTGCGCTGCTTCTGATAAAAAAACTTCGTCATATAAGACGAAACCATAAATTTATTATGTGTATTAATATCTGGTAAGGTCTACACTAATATAATAAACAGGTAAAGTTTTTTTTTTTGTTTGTAGGAGTTAATCTCTGGATGTACTGGTCCAATTGCTGAATTTTTTTTCACCGATAGAATGCTCCTATATTCCTGAGTGACATGGGCCATATTTTATGTATGCGAGTGAACCTGCGGGCGAAAGCTAATATATAATGTAATAGAATCGCGCGAGTGGCGTGTGGCGGCGTGTGTGTCGGCGTTTAGTGACCGGTACAGGCCACAAAAAGCGAGCAGCTACGATTAATAACGTGTGGCGGCCACCGGCATCAACTGTGGGCGTCAAGCCCATATAAATTATATAAAATCAGGGTAGTGTCCAGGGTCAAAATAATCGCATTTTATTTAGTTCGTATTTTAGATTATAAAAAAATATTGGACACGTATTTTTTTCGTTTTTCGATTAAACAAAAAATAATAAAGATATATCCCATTAAAATACCCTAATAATTCTATGGACATTATTTTTTAGTCCGAAATAAATGTAGATATTTTATTTTATTAAAGTTACGTGTGACGTCACCTCGTGCGTAAAAATGCAGCATGGCGTGACGTTACACGTAACTTTAATGGGCTATATCTTTGTCATGTTTGGTTTAATTTACAAATAAAAAAAATCCGTGTCCCTTATTTTTGAATAATCTAAAAGACGGACTAATTACATTTTTTACGGCAACTAGCCTACTACAGGAAAAATGTCATTATGGGCGTTTTGTGGTTATATTATTATTGTATGCGGTGATCCTAAAATATTGGCAAACACTCGAACAATGATTCCGCAAAAATATTAAATATTCTGGTTTTCTAATACCCTAACGGTGATAAGTAGTCCGTTTTGGTCACGTAGGCATTTTTTTAATCACGCCATTCGGAATCCCCAGTTCGATGATGGCCAGAAGAGTCATCGATACCTACCTGCCAAATATATTGAGTAATATATTTTTTTGGGTTAAAGTCCGAGTATTGACGTCGGAAGGCCTCCCACAAAGTGGAGCTATGCGCTTCACCACTATCTGACCTGATGGACTACTCTTGCTTATAAGTACCCTATTCACTTGACTTGAAACCTATCAAGTGGTAGCTACCGGGAAACACGGACTCCACTAGAGATGAATTCCACTAGAGATTTTATTTTTATGGTGGGTAAAAATCATGCATTGACATCCCCCGCTCTTGGGCGCAGCGGGAGATAGTGTCAGACTCTTACTGACTAAACGACCCACCCTGTTCCTTCTAGCCTTCATACCGGGGCTCGAATTCCATTTCGGATGACCCTGGCCCCAGTAGGCTTCGACCCGGCTGGATCCCTGTTGTTGCTGACAACTCCTTGAGGCGCGCGGGAACAGTGCGATCCGTCGAAGACTTGGGCTTGGTCCGGACAGTTACCAGACGGCCGGACAGCGAGCTACCCATTGCTCACTGACCGCAAGCCCGCGCCTGCGGTGACCACTATCTGACCTGTTGAACCACTCTCGCCTAGAAGTAACCTATTTACTCTTGACTTGAAACCCACCAAGTGATAGCTACCGGGAAACAGGGACTCCACTAGAGATGAAAGAATTCCACCAGAGATGAAATGGATAGTAGTTTGGCCGGATACCGGATATCCGGCTACTGGATATTCAGGCCTTTAAAAACATATCGAATTGGTTGCAATTACGACAAATACATACATTTGGTGGTCAGTTAATTTGAATCAGTACCACAGTTGTCAAGGTTTGCTGGAATTATCTTTCACTACGTAGGGGTGGTGTATACAGCGAAAGACTATTTTTAGAAGCTGGTCGCCTCTTACCAACAAATGCGGAAAATTTGGTACTATTCATTCACCGCAATTTGCAACTTGTTAATTTTGATTACTGAACGAATTAATAAAACAAACATTTATGATGTGCGATTATAATGAACTAATTTAAAAAAAAATACATTCAGCCGAACATAGAACTTTATCCTTTTTGAAATTGGTTAAAAATACACGGTTTTCATAACCTATTGTGGTATTTGCCTTGTGTGAAATAATGAGATTTGTTAGGGTACTGAATTACTATGCGGTATCCGGCCGGACTATCAAAACGAGGCCGGATACCGGATAGTTAACGGATATCCATTTCATCTCTAAATTCCACTCCTTAGCTATACGCACAATGACTGTATTCTCAAAGCGTTTTGTGCGTAAAGATTAGAAAGAACTACATGGATGCGAATTTCAATGCTACTCAAAATTAGTCCTAAACCGCATAAAGCCCTTTTTAGCTATAAAATAAAACAAAAACCCCTTTTATTGCCTCAGTTCGCTCCTAACCTCTTCTCCGTGGTTTTTTCCACACCCCACTTGGCAAGCACCCACTTGTACGCGTCAGTACGCAATCATGTACTCATATTACAAGTTCGGCGTCATGCTGGAGACGGGGGATAAAAATAAAAGTAATTGTATTATGTTACTGAGTGTACTTTCAACCTTGCTTCAGAAGTTACTTTTAAGTTGAATTACTACTCTCAACTTAAGAACAAGGTAAAATGTTAAGTTTTTATTAAAATGTCACATTTTAGTTCTAAACTATTTATACTAAAACCTAACTATTTACAGAAATATAATACAAAATGACAAAGTACACTCAGGCTTCAAAGTGCTGCCCCATATCGCTGTCATCCGAAAATAGTAATAGTTTAGTAAATATTTAAGTTTTTTATGTACGTACGGTATGTATGTAGATATTACTAATAAAAAAGCAATTTCTTTAAGTTAGAGAGTTCTGTTAATGATTTATAATTGTGTAACTACAAACTTAACCTATCCGGCCACCTTAGGCGCGGGATTGCGGGCGGCGAGCAATTTGTAGCTCGCTGTCCGACCGTTCGGACGGAGCCTAAATCGTCGCCAGCGCGTATTTTTTTTTTTGTAATCCGTCAATAAAAACTTTGACACGTCCAAAAAACAAAATACATTAATATTGAAAACAAAAACCATAAGTTCTATTTTCCGTATTCGTCAGTCGTACAAATTATGTAGAATACTAAAAATATTTCAAGATCAATATCAAAAATCCTCTTTAGGTGATACTTCCTAAATATTTACTAACTTTATGCAAATTATTCAAGATACCAGTTCTCTCTGTCACACCATATATATAATCATTTGAATGCATAATCATTATTTACATTAATTTACCTATTAGCGTATTTACTTAAGCACTTATGTAAGTAATTAAATTCAAGCTAATTTGTAAAAGAAGAGTAAATATACTACTGTGAACCGAGGAATTTGAACTGATCACATTTTTTTTTTGTCGTAGTAGGTAGAATAAATTCTGAAGTGGGTGATTCTTCGAAAGCCGAGAAAACGTTTAATTCACCTGGCCTTTTTTTCCGATGGGAAAAATCATCCTATGACAACCTCCGCTCTTGGGCGGAGCGGGAGATAGTGTCAGACTCTTACTGATTAAAAAACCCATCCCTTTCTTTCAAGCCATCATACCGGGGCTCGAGCGCCCTTTCGGATAACCCTGGCCCCAGTAGGCTTCGACCCGGCTGGGTCCCTGCTGTTGCTGACAACTCCTTGAGGCGCGCGGGAACAGTGCGCGCCGTCGACGACTTGGGCTTGGTCCGGACGGCCGGACAGCGAGCTACCCATAGCTCACTGCAAGCTCGCGCCTACGGTGGCCAGAAATCGGGATCAGTATCCCGGCGCCGGCGGCGGCGGCGATAACGCCTTAGCCTGATGCGTTCGGCCTCCTCCTTTACGAGCATTACTGCTTCACAGAAGTCGGCGACCGCCTGCCACTCCTCCTCGCTCCGGACCATGGAATTCACCTGGCCTAGCTTTCGTCATCATCATCATCAGCCCTATTAATGTTCCCACTGCTGGGACTCAGGCCTCCTCGCGATTTCGCGAACATCAAGAGCAGAGTCTAAGGCGGTTATCACACTGCCACGCACCACGCAGCTTAGCACGTGAATGCGTGTCTTAACGTTGCTTGTAAGTACCTCCGTTTGTATAGAAAACACGCACAGTCCAATACACCGAAAATGCATCCACGCGCGTTCGTGCAGATCACGCACCTACATGCGGAGAAACATAGTCACGCGCGTAGGTGCGGGGCGACACGCAAGGTATGGCACACTGAGTCTCGTAGTACCGTGCGTGATTTTGTATGAAATTACAGAACGCACAAACGTGCGTGAGTGCGTAAAAAACCCGCACGATGATGCAGATCTGCACTCCCGCAAGTACGCGCGTAGGTACGTAGACACGCAACATGCAGCGCGATGCGTGGCTATGTGACAATCGCCTGAGATAGTCAGAAAGAACGCTAAGCAAAATGCTGGGTCCAGTCCTTTTTATAAAATATTGACACAGGTATATTTACATTTATATAGTTATGACATAACGGTCCGACAAGTACCGTAAACGAATCAGTTCAGGCCCGATAAGGTGCGCGATTATATGTACGTGAGAGGACTTTTATTGATGAGATCATTGATGAATAACTGAACTGTAATGTTTGAAAGCGACTTTATCTAATTCTTTTTTTGTTTTTTAAATTTATTTGCACTTGACCGCTATCTGAGAGCAGTGGTGGTTGAGTGGTAACAGAATTGACTTGCGAGTTGTAAGTCGCGGGTTCAAACCCAGCCAGGCGCATTACTTTGTGTAATTTATTTCATCACCACTGCTTTCAGAAACGGTGAAGGAAAACATCGTGAGGAATCCGGCGTGTCCTAGAACCAAAAATTCGATGACATGTGACATCCATCAACCCGCACTGGGCCCGCGTGGTAGATTACGGTCCGTCCCTTCTCGTAAAGCGGGGGCCTGAGTGAACATCATAAGGCCGACTATGCTATGCTATGACTACTATCTCACCTATATCTCACCTGATCGACGATGAAGCACACTTGCCACGGGTAGCTCGCCGTCCGACCGTCCGGTTACCGTCAGGACCGAGTCCTAGTTGACGACGGCGCGTAGTGATCCACGCGCGCTTCAGTGAAGAAAAAGATGTCAGCAAAATAAGATGGCGCCCAGGAGGATCAAAGCCTACTGAGGCCAAAGGTTCGCCTCTAAAAGGAAAACCCAAGGGTTTAGAAGAGTAAGTAACAAGAGTAAGTTTTAGTTAATAAAAGTCTGACACGCTCTTCCACTCCACCCAAGGGCGAGAGGCGCGGGCTTGCGGACAGTGAGCAATGGGTAGCTCGCTGTCCGGCCGTCTGGTAACTATCCGGACCAAGCCCAAGCGCGCGGAGTTGTCAGCAACAGCAGGGGCCCAGCCGGGTCGTAGCCTACTGGGACCAGGGTTATCCGAAAGGGCGCTAGAGTCCCGGTATTAAGGCTTGAAGGAACGGGATGGGTTTTTTAGTCACTAAGAGTCTGACACTCTCCCGCTCCGCCCAAGAGCGGGGGTTGTCATAGGATGATTTTACCCATCGAAAAAAAAAAACCAAGGGCGAGAGAAGTCATTGAAAATCATCAGCACAAAAAAAACCATGCGTATTATCTCATAAAAAAAATTAAATTACCACAGCACAGCAGGAATTCAACAAATTACCTCATAAAAGGCGTCACATGATAAGCGAATCTAATCGTAAACTTTATCTCCCGTTACCGCTTTAATCTCCATTTCACTTAGGTACTTACTGTCATTAACAGTTACTAATATTTAAACGGAATATTAACTAAATTAAGCAAATGAGACGGTCGTTTAGAACACCGGAACGTTAGTATGCCTTATGTTATTGCGAGAATTCTTAAATGCCATTTCACATAAGCACTGCAGAATATTGTATTTCAAGTTTATTTCTCGTTTAGTTTTTTATATTTCCGATTGATTCTCATCGAAGATCATTAAAAGCATTAATTTTAAATTTTCAAATGCCGTAATTAGACACACAATATAAAGACAATGAGAGAGTGAACGGGTTTGCTTGGGGTTTAATGAATTAAATTGGGTAGACGCCAGTGCTCTCTTTTCTGCTTTTGAAAAAAAAAAACTGGCCACTTGCGAGTAGGAGTCGCACACAACGAGTTCCGTTCTAAAATCGAACAAAAAAAAAATGTGCCAAAAAAATAATTTGAGTGTCATAATATGAGAATCCCCTTTACATTTTAGAGGTTTATTTTAATAGAAATAAATATTCTGTGAAAATTTCAACTCTCTATCTTTACGGTTTATGTAGCATGCAAACAGACAGACAGACAAACAAACGGATGGACAGCGGAGGTTTAGTAATAGGGTTCCATCGGCACCTTTCGGGTACTGAACCCTTACAAAATAAGAGAATATCTAATATAATGATATATATATATATTTCTAAAATATAAATATAATAATCTATGAAAATTTGGAACTACTACTTGAAGTCCTCTCTACTGTAGTTCGGTCTTCTTCATAATCGCTCTTAATTAAGTATAATGATTTGATATTTATCATAGTATTTATTAATTTGTAATTTAGGCATATATAATATGGAAACTTTATTCTATTTAAAATATCTCTTATTTATTTATTTTGCACACCTATAACAGTGTTGTCTTTTTTAACCCAAAGGTTGACTGGTAGAGAATACCATGTTGCATTAAGTCCGCCTATGTACCACTATAGTCTGTCTACAAAGCCAAACGACTTGAGATTTCAAGAAAAAATCTGTTATATTTATTACATCCAATACTTTTTATAAGATTCTATTTATAAACAACGATCATCACTCTGCAACCTTGATTGTTTAACCAGTGTTGACTACATCAGATTTCAAGAAGTTACTTAATATAATAATAATATTCCACAACTATCACACAACGCTGTCTAATCTCAAGCTAAGCAGAGCTTGTGTTATAAGTACTAGACAACTGATAAATATACTTATATAATTCTAAATACATACATATTATAGATAAATTACACCCAGACACAGAACAAATGATCATGCTCATCACCCAAACGTTTGTCCTGGGTGCGAATCGAACCCCCGACCTTCGGCATAGCAGTCAGGGCCACTAACCACTAGACCAACAGGCCTGTCAAAATTAGATTACCCAAGTCGCCTAACTTTTTAGACAAACCTGTGTTTACATGAAGTTTAAATAAATAAATGTATGTGTGAATGACAACAATAATCTAGCAAGGAAAGTCCGGAATTACTCATTTATTCTAATCGATGTTACCGAACATGGACGCCATTTTGTGATACGTGAGAAGTGGCACAAACAGTGTTATTAGTGTGTCATCGAGAGGTGATTGACATAGCTTTTATATGGTTATATAACTAACTCATTATGAAGGCAATGGACTGATGTTAATGATTTTAGTACGTTCTCACTTTGGGTGAAGGTACAAATAGGCGATCAATGAAAGTGATTTGACTTGAAACATAATTATGCAACTGTTTCTAAATATTTCATGAGATACAACCTGGTGACAGACGGACAGACTGACGGACAGCAGAGTCTTAGTAATAGGGTCGCATTTTTCCCTTTGAGTACGGAATTCTAAAAATGCATATGACAGCTGTCCTACAACTCAATTCTAGCTAAATAGGTACAGTTAATCTACAAAGTCTTGAGCACAGACGAAGGGTAGCCAGCCTTTCGGTGTTTTACGGGATGCACTTTGGAAAATGTACGCAGGAATTACATGACTTGATTCTACCAACCCACTTCTACCATCGGACAAGCCGACGAACGGCGAGTATCCACCCTTATGTTGTTGAAACCTCTACGGTCCGGACCAAGCGTTTCGCCTCGTCGTTTATACCGCGTACATCTAGGGACTGGAACAATTTGCCTGCTGCGGTCTTCCCGTCTGATTATAATTCAAGTGTCTTCAGGCAAGAGTGAATAGGCTCTTAATAAATAGTGCGCTTCACCATCAACGATTGCATCACTGCTTACCATCAGGTGGGATCGCAGTCAAGCACTAGTTTATATCAATTTAAAAAAAAACATCATCAGTCTACACTACACTAATAAAATAAAGAAGTAAAGTTTGTTAATTTATTTTTTTGTTTGTAGGAGGTAATCTCTGGAAGTAATGGTCCGATTAATAAAATTTTATTTTATGTACTTACGCGGGCGAAACCGCGGGCAAGAGCTAGTAAAATAAATATATTAGTCATCATCATCATTTCAGCCGATATACATTCACTGTTGAAAGAAAGAAAGAAAGAAAGAAAGAAAAAACTTTTATTCGTACCTCACACATACAGTAGAATTGGATTAATAATAATAAAAAATTTAAAAAAAGAATGTTGGACATAGGCCTCCCCCAATTGTCGAAACAATGAACGATCCTGTGCGTCCCGCATCCATCGGATTCCCGCAACCTTCACCAGGTCATCGGTCCACCTTGTAGGAGGCCTTCCAACGCTACGTCTTCCAGTACGTGGTCGCCATTCTAGAACTTTTCGGCCCCAACAGCCATCTGTTCTGCGAGCAATGTACCCTGCCCATTGCCACTTTTTTAATTCTTCGTGCTATGTCGATATTTTAGTATTTTGTACCTATTTATGTACCGTTCCTCATCAGTACTTAATACATCTGCCATCTGACCTCGACTACATCTATTTCCTGTCTCCGCCTGCAGCTCTGTCGACGTCCAAACAAATGACACATACATTTCACTGAGAAGACTCATCCGTGTAATTTAGTGTTTGACCGGGGCATCGAACTCGTACCTTCGCGGAACCCATTAGCCCTAAGGCCCCAAACGGTTAACGGAAATCTAAAATACCTTTGGTGCCGTCATATTTTTGAAGTAGAAGGACTGGGAAATTGTTTGAGATAGACTAGGGAATCTTTCTATAGTTTTTTTTTTTTAATGATTTAAACTAGTGCTTGACTGTGATACCACCAGGGCCTCAAGTCTGCTATTACAATAGTGTCAGAATGGTCTATCATTGATTTCATAATTGTTGATTTTGACATGGCGTCATTATGACTTTCCGATGGTCAACCACTGACACTCCATTGTAAGAAATGGCATACAATGGTAATCTCGTACATAATGACAAATGAACATCTGACGTATGCGGTAATCTGCAAAAATTTTGACAGTACCTCGCGTCGTCATTGCACAATTAGTGCTTTTAATAAGCTCTATATTGTCATTCTACCACAATTCTATTACAAGAGCTTTGACCGATCAATGATCGATCATTATGAATTACCAGATTACAAACTTTTAGCAAAATGACATGGGATGACGAATTTATAAAAATAGCAGATTTAGGCCCTGGATGGTAAGTAGTGATCGTTGATGGTGAAGCGGAGCTCTACTTTTAAGCTTTGAAGACACCTACATTGTTATCGGACGGGAAGACCACCACAGACAAATTGTTCCAGTCCTTCGATTTGCGCGGAATGAACGCTTTGTCTTTTTTTTTTGAGAAGCCAGAGGGCCATCCCATATTTCACCAGTTTAGATAGTTAGATATAGTCTTTATTGTTCAATATAAAAAATAAACCTTATCGCCAAATGCGATTTTTTAAATTTTAATCGTTTTAATCGCGTGGAGGGTCGATCCGGTACATGAAACACTATCAATTTGTAAAGATAAAATTAAAAAATGGAGTACCTTTTTTTCAAAACTCGTATTAATTTATGCATGTACGAAATTAATTTCTTTAAGAAAACGTCAGCTGAGCGAGTCCAATGTACAATAGTAGTAAATGCGTACAAACTACCTACAGGTCATTGAACTCGCTCAACTCCAGACCCTCCACGGGATTAAAATTTAACGGTGTATACAACCCTTTGATGGATTTGACAAAGACACCCACTAATGATTGTTCCCACTAATGGGACTCAAACCTCTCTAGAAGAGAGAAAGGGCCGTGATTTACCACGCGAGTCCAGTGCGGTTTGGTTGGTGTATGTCTAAGAATTAAAAAAATAGAAGATACTAGCTTTTCCTCGCGACTTCTTCGCCGTAAATAAAATATGATCTATGTCACTCAGCAATAAAGCACCTTTCTACCAGTGAAAAAATTTTAGCAATAGGGTCGGTACTTCCAGAGAGACTTTCTTAGACGTACCGGTTTCCATACTATTTTTTGTATTAATTTTGAGGGCAGTGGTGATGAAACAAATTACACAAAGTAATGTGCCTTCCTTGATTTGAAGTCAAGATGTATGACTTGTAACTCAATCAGAGCCTTTAGCACCGGGCTACCACTCCTTCTGGAATGGCTTTACTAATAATAACTAAAACAGACCGACATATTCTTATTATTATTTAGAAAATAAGGGGCTATGCATAACCCGTAGTGTAGGGGATGCAGTAACTGCGACCTAAATGATCTATTGTGACTCGCCACCTTGTTACAGTAACTCTTTTAGCCCGGAGGCTTCCAAGAAATTTAGAATACTCCTAGCTTTTAGAGTTTTAATCACCTCCGGGCGAATAATGTGTCGGCCCAGATGGACACTGCGTTTGTGGATAAGGGCCCGCATTCACACAAAAGGTGCTTAGGCGTCTCCCTCTCCTGATTACAGTACCGGCAAACATCAGTGTCACTTCTATAGATACATATTCTTTGTCTACAAGAGCATTACAACCCAATTCTAATTACAGCAAATCAGTCGAAAAGATACTTCACCAGATATCATTCCATTACATCACAAAGCAAGTACAGACCAATCATAGAGCCGTATGATTCCGTCGTTCTGTACTAAGCATAACTTTCACGTGGGTGACGGGGCGGCTTTGAAATCGCTACCCACCGCTGATTTAGCTTTGGCGAGAGAGAATAGAGAAATGTTTGTCAGAAGGTCAACTTGTCGCGAGTACAATTAGGATAACATAGTCATACCTAGGGACTAGGGAGCCTACTGGGGCCAGGGTTATCCGAAAGGGAAGCTCTTAGTCAGTAAGAGTCTGACACTATCTCCCGCTCCGCCTAAGAGCGGGGGTTGTCATTGGATGATTTTTCCCACCATAAAAAAAAATCATACGTACGGGATTGAAGTCAAAAATCTCGCGGGATCTGCGGAAATGGTTTTTTCATTTCGTTTTTCACTTGACGCTTGAAACGTTTTGCGAACACATGAATTCACATCTCAAAAAAACAACAGAAGAGATGAAAGAGGTTAGAATGGCAGGCGTACTACAAAGTAGGGCAATGCTCATAGTTCAACTACCAATAGCAAACTTGCGATCTAAGTGTGCGTGGTCTGTATTTCCTTTCTAACCTCTTTTATCTTTTCTATGGTTCTAACCTTCTGCTGGCGGTTTCTTACACTATGGCACGAGACATAAATCTCCTGTTTTATCAATCCACCGATGTGTTTATATTGTCTTCCGCATCTCGGAAACAATAATAGAAATATTTGTTTTGCCACAAGCAGTATATTTGGTGTTGAGTAAGATACTGATTGCCTTGTCGATTTTAAAATTATTGACAAGACGATTGTCATTTATTTTATTGAATTATTAGTCGTAAATGTACTGTTATTTATAAGCATCGACTTATATTCTAGTGATAGACCGGCCCTTTCATGGAAACTATTTGTCGAAATACTGAAAAGTTAAAACAATAGTTCGCTGCAGCGCTACATTGGCATTGGAATAAATATTTACACCAATTACATTTAATTATATTATTATTTTATTGTACACCAATAATAAAATTATAATAGGAACTTAAAATTAAAGGGGTGTCACACTGGGCGGTCTTATCGCTAATAGTAGTACTGTATTTGTAATGTAGTACTGACTACTGCAGCGAAACTTGTGGAGAAGACTGACTCGTTTACTGCCAAATACTGCAAAAATATTAGCACATAGCATAGTCAGCCTTATAATGTTCCCACTGTTGGGACTCAGGCCTCCTCTCTAGGAGAGGAAATGGTCCGTAATCCACCACGCGAGCCCAGTGCGGTTTGGTGGATTTTAAATGTCTGCAAATTTTTGGTTCTAGGACATGCCGGTTTCCTCACGATGTTTTCCTTCACCGTTTTAAGGGCAATGATGATGAAATAAATTACACAAAATAATGCGCCTAGCTGGGTTTGAACTCGCGGCCTACAGCTCGTAAGTCGGGGCTGTTACTTGGTCACCACTGCTCTTCAAACATTAGAATGTGTTACATAGAGATGTGCCGTTACTGGCAATATTGTCAACAATATTCCCACTTCACGGCAATATTGCCGACAATGCCACAACTCTAGTGTTACATACACATTCTAATTGAAAACAAAGTGACTGTATTCTTCCTAAATACTTTCTACATTTTTTTTTTCGTGGGAAAATTCATCCAATGACAACCCCCGCTCTTGGGCGGAGCGGGAAATAGTGTCAGACTCTTACTGACTAAAAGACCCATCCCTTTCCTTCTAGCCTTCATACCGGGGCTCGAGTTCCCTTTCGGTTAACCCTGGCCCCAGTAGGCTTCGACCCGGCTGGGTCCCTGCTGTTGCTGACAACTCCTTGAGGCGCGCGGGAACAGTGCGCGCCGTCGACGACTTGGGCTTGGTCCATGCAATGCCACATCTCTAGTGTTACATACACATTCTAATTGGAAACAAAGTGACTGTATTCTGCCCAAATACTTTCTACACTTGACGTTGAGTAAATGCACAAACCATGTGAAATCTATAGACAACAAAAAAAAAACAGAACAGAATGACACTTAGTGTTGTTATAATGGAACAATAGTTTGCACTCAAATCAAGCAATATACGCAAATACAAAGGGGTGAAACTAATTGCTAATTTATTTTTCTTTAAAAGTAATTGTATATATTTTAGTAAAGTAAAGGTTCAGCGAGTTTATTCAAAAAAGTAACCGTTTCCCTGGACAGCAAAGAGCAACTAAAGGAACGGAAGTGATTTCATCATCATCAACCCACTGTTGGGACTCAAGCCTTCTCTAGGAGAGGGAATGGGCCGTAATCCACTACGCGAGCCCAGTGTGTGTTGGTAAATGTTTTTGGTTCTAGGACATGCCGGTTTCCTCACGATGTTTTCCTCCACCGTTTTGAGAGCAGTGGTGATTAAATAAATTACAAGGAAAGGAAGTGGTTTTGAATCAGTAAAAGTCCGAAACTCCCTCTCTCTTCACCCAGAGCGGGAGAGATAATGTGATGATTTACCAACAAAAAAAGTTAGGTATAACAATGAACGTTTGTGTACATGCTACAGTTATTTTAAACTGTGAACTCTTAACAATTGCGCATACATCCGAAATTCATATTGTTTGATGTGACCTTAAATAGGTGAGAATTACTTAAAAAAATATATCTTACATTGTAACTAGACAAGTTTGGATCGAGCGCTCGAGCTTCGTAGGCGGTGTCCAAACGAAGTCGTGTCAAATTATTTGTTGTAATATTTGAATGTTTAATTATCGTGTTAAATGTTACTTAACAAGTGCAAATGTGTAAAAATTATTCATTATAGTCGCAGAAAAAAACATACCTAATGTTTGGAAAGAAGCTAAAATTTTAATTTCAACTGAAGTAAATGCAATAAAAAATAAATTATGACTAACCTCCCAACTCCTAATAGGTCCGCTGTTTAGTCTATACTATAATTTGTATTTGTGATTGCGCTAATCTCAAGAACTACTGACTCGAATCGGTATTTTTAGTGCATTATCATTCTATTTTTAGTCCATTTATCTAAAAAGGCTATATAACATCATACTATGACAAATATGAGTAAATAAAAACGCAAGTGCAAACACGGGGGACAGCTAGTAAATTTTTAAAAATCCAAAAGAACTATCCGAATATCAATATCTCTAAATAAATCTGCGATAATTGGATAAGAGTTTCATTAACAAAAAAATCTCAGGACTAACAATCTAGCATTCAATTAAAATTCTAATATAAATAGACATGTTGACATTAGCTTAGAATATTCTACAATAATATCATTGTCAATAACCAACTGACATTTACACTCCGCGCGGCGCAATGCAACTCGTCAACTTATAACAATGACGAAGTGACTAAACATCGAGCTGTCAGATGTCAGTTTCGTCATTTTCGTCATTTTAACAATTGAAGCCTTGCGTAAGATGACCGTTTGGTACACGCGTTTTTGTTTGATATTCACAGATAAGTTTGGCCTTCTTTTGATAGCTTGTAAATTGGCAAAGGTCATTTTTTAAGATATCTTTTAAAATATATCACTAATTCATTATATAGTAAATAAGCAAGTTTTCTAGCAGCCATTTACAAGTTAGGGGTGGGTGAAAGTGGGAATGAGCATGACTTAGTTTTCATTAAAAAAGGTTTTTTTTTTAATTTAGGCATGTCTTTTTTGTAGTGAACTAATGTATGAATTTACTACACAAAAAAAAAAACAATTTTTTTTCAAGATGGATGGTTTCTGTGAATTCTTTTTTTTCCTAAACTATATGATTTTTGCGATTTTTTTTTCTTAAATAAATGATAGTTGTGATTTTTTTTAAAGAAGACCATTTAAAAAAAAAATACTCGACTCGTGATTTTTGACAATCTTTTTTTTTTCTAAAATAAACGATATAATGTGAATTTTTATTACTTTGTGTTAGGCCTATAGACAACGGCTCCAAAAACGTTAAAAGAAAATGTGACCACCGTGGCTCCTATGATTTTAGTCATTTACTGGCCTGTTAGTCTAGTGGTTAGGTTAGGCCCTGACTGCTAAGCCGGAGGTTGTGGGTTCGATTCCCACCCAGGACAAATGTTTGTATGATGAGCACGATCATTCATTCTATGTCTGGGTGTAATTTATCAATAATTTTTAGATGTGTATATATTTAGAAATATATAAGTATGTTTATCAGTTGTCTAGTACTCATAACAGAAGCTCTGCTTAGCTTGGGACTAGACGACGTTGCGTGATAGCTGGAATATTATTATTATTATTACTCGTATCTCGTTCCAACCTAAAACTGAATTCGATGATTTACCACCACCTTAAAAAACCTATAAACAAAACTGTTGCGAAATCCCAGTGTGTTCTGTGTACCGTGTTTCTCTGCAAATGGCAGCAAAGGTCATGTGGCGTAGATTCCTTCTTAGGGAATGATGGACTCACAAAGACTAAGTACTAGGTACCTACTAACTAAAATCTTAGTTTAGTAGTATACAGGATTAATTGTAAAACAGTAACAACCTTAAGCAGGACTGTATTACCAACATCATAAATAATAACTTTTGTTCTGTAACTTTTTACGAAACAATTAATTTACCAAAAACAAACCTTCAAGATTTCGTTGTTCTCTCTAACACATTTCAACTCTATATTTTGCTTAACCTAACTACCTTTTATAACGCGACGCAAGCACATAAAGCACACTCACTGCCCGAAACCACTACCCTCCGCTATTGGACTATCGCTTGCTTCGCATAGACTTCGTAATATTTAGAATTTTCAATTTAATATTTTTATGTAAAAATCTGAAGAACTCATTTTTTTTTTACCTGTTATAAACTAGTACTTGACTGCGATCCCGCCTGATGGTAAGCAGTGATGCAATCGTTGATGGTGAGGTGGAGCCTATTCACTCTAGTCTTGAAGACACCTAAATTATAATCAAACGGGAAGACCGCAGCAGGCAAACTGTTCCAGTCCTTCGATGTACGCGGTATAAATGACGAGGCGAAACGCTTAGTCCGGACCGTAGAAGTTTCAACAACGTAAGGGTGGATACTCGCCGTGCGTCGGTTTGTCCGATGGTAGAAATGAGATGGCGTAATCAATATGATACATTTTTAAAAGTCATAGAACAAAAGTTGTTGTTTATGATGTTAGTAACATAATCCTGAGAGGTAATCAGTGTTTAACAAATAACTATGTATACTAGTCAATAGATTTTGGACTATCAATAAACGATACATCATTAGAAAGCCCCATATGCAGTTGTTTACCATGCCAATGCTTTTTTTATGATGGGAAAAATCATGCATTGACATCCCCCGCCCTTGGGCGGAGCGGGAGATAGTGTCAGACTCTTACTGACTAAAAGACCCACCCCGTTCCTTCTAGCCTTCATACCGGGGCTCGAGCGCCCTTTCGGATAACCCAGGCCCCAGTAGGCTTCGACCCGGCTGGGTCCTTGCTGTTGCTGACAACTCCTTGAGGCGCACGGGAACAGTGCGCGCCGTCAACGACTTGGGCTTGGTCCGGACAGTTGCCGGACGGCCGGACAGTGAGCTACCCATTGCTCACCGTCCGCAAGCCCGCGCCTACGTTGGCCGGAAATCGGGATCAGAATCCCGGCGGCGGTGGCGGCGATAACGCCGTTGCATGCCAATGCTTGATCTTCCTCAATATGAGAAGAGGCTACAACCTCGCACTTTACAGCCTAGTCCAAAGAGATGCAGTTATTCTCACAGCACTTGAGACAGACACTGCAAACACTTACTTGACTGTAGACCACAATAACCCATGACCATATACATTCATATTGTATACATTACGCGTAAATACTTGACATGTATAGCTAAGCATACATGGTTTCGTAACAGTCAGGGTTATATAAATAAATGAGCACTGACCAGGCCTTTGAACTGACCATCCGTTTGTGGTACAAGTGTAGGATATAGCGGATTTCGATTTACTGCGAAATATGTTGTGTAGCTTTGTTTTTTTAATTATTGTTTTTAATAAAATCTGTTATTATGAATACATGTTTAATGTTTAATTTTTCAATAAAATGTTGAAACATTACACGGGCCACAAAAAAAAAACTGCCACAAAAAAAAAGCTGTCACCAAAAAAAAGGCCAGAAGCAGCTACAAAAAAAAGCTGAAGCGCGTGACAGCTTGTGGCCATTCGTGCAATTTTATAATGGACTCTGACGAAGAAGTATTTAATGCGCGAATGGCGTGGCATTTTGGCCGCCACAAAGAAAGGCCGCCTCAAAAAGAAGCTTGATGTGGCTTTTTTTTTTGTGGCCCGTGTGCGGGGACACTAAAAAAGGTAATACATTAATCTGATTCTAAAATCTATACCCCTTGGTACAGCTAAGTAGTTTTTAGTGTGCTTAATTTTTTTTTCAGATAAGACATTTACATTTTGGCAGCTACTTTTTATACTGTGACCGTGGTTTTATACACCGCTAAATTTTAATCGTTTTAATTTCGTGGAGGGTCGATCCGGCCGATATGAAACACTATCGATTTGTAAAGATAAAATTAAAAAATAAAGTTTTTGTTTTTCAAATTTACGCATGTACGAAAGACTCAAGTCGTCGACGGCGCGCACTGTTCCCGCGCGCCTCAAAGAGTTGTCAGCAACAGCAGGGACCCAGCCGGGTCGAAGCCTACTGGAGCCAGGGGTATCCGAAAGGGCGCTCGAGCCGCGGGTATGAAGGCTAGAAGGAACGGGGTGGGTCTTTTAGTCAGTAAGAGTCTGACACTATCTCCCGCTCCGCCCAAGGGTGGGGGATGTCAATGCATGATTTTTCCCACCATAAAAAAAAGACCTGCAATCTGTTTGTTGAAAAATCGGTCCTAAATAAATTTATTTTATTTTACTGTAATTATAGTTATTTAGTTGTAAATAAATTAATCCTAAATACATAAATAGATATTGTAACTCGCCCGCTTATCCTTTGGGCCACACATAACGTCCCGTTAATGAGACAGTGACCGATATGTAGGTGAAAGGTCGTATGTTTGCCTTACCTACTCACTACTGCTGCAGGAGAGGCGATCGTGATAGTATCCTGCTGCCAAGATTACGTAGGCAGAAGTCTAGGTGATATCTACACTAATATTATGAAGAGGGAAAGTTTTTTTTTTTTGTAGGGTGTAATCTCTGAAAACTGGTTCGATTGTTAAAATTTTTCACGGATAGAAAGCTAATTCTTGTACGCGGGTGAAGCTATAAAAAAAAACTGGCCATTTCCAGTTCTTAATTATTTTATCACATTTTTTAATATAAAAAGATAGTAGCCCATCACCATCGGGAACAGGGTCCAAGCTGCCGGTGGTCATGACTCCTGAGAGAAGAATCTCCTAACAATGCACACAATGCAATTATTATTATTATTATGGATAGGCTTCCGTTTGACCACTATCTCACCTGATAGTGAGCGATGACGTGGCCGATGTTGGAGCACGTTTGCCTAGAAGTAATTTATTCACTCTTGACTTTAAGATACCTTGGTTATAGCTATCTAATTAACATCCGTAGACTCATAGCAAGGTTCAGTTGAAAACCAGCGTCAGGCAACTGCTACGTAGTGGCATGAACATGATGCTGAACTGGACCTATTTGGTGCAGCCGTAGGACATACAATGTAGATATATTTTAAATTTAAGATCCCATACTATAATAAATTTTTATATCATTGTGTGTACCTGTGTGCCCTATAAACGTATTTACTTTCTTTTCTTTCTTTCTTTCTATCAGGAAACTTGGACTCCGGCAGGAAATTCTACTACTTAGCTGTACGCATAATGAATTTGTTCCCAGAACGCTTTGCACATATGTGCCAACCACCATGTGGGTACCCATATGGATGTCCACCATGTAGTGTAGTTCATTTTGACAAGTATCTAGTGCTTGACTGCGATCCCACCTGATCGTAAGCAGTGATGCAATTTCTGATAGTGAGGCGCACTATCAGAAATTGAACCTATCACCCTTGCCTTGAATACACTCAAATTATAATCGAACGGGAAGACCGCAGCAGGCCGATTGTTCCAGTCCTTCTACGTATGCGGTATAAACGACGAGGCGAAACGCTTAGTCCGGACCGTAGAGGTTTCAACAACATATGGGTAGAATTGAGATGTAAAAATTGGATCATCTATATTGCATTATTTTAACAAATTCCCTACATCCCACACCAGGACTCCCTGTGTTGTAGTCCGGCGTCCAACCGTCCGATAACCGTCCGGATCGAGCCCATGTCGTCGACGACGCGTAGTGTTCCACGCGCACCTCAAGGAGTTGTCAGCAACCGCAGGGGCCCAGCAGGGTCGTAGCCTGCTGGGGCCATGAGTAATGCGAAAGAGATCCCGGGTCGTGGAACAATGGCAAAGAAGGAACAGGGGTGGGTTTTTAGTTTTTAAAGTCTGACACTATCTCTCTATCTCCACTTTCTCCCGATCCATCCAAGAGCGAAGGATGTCAACGAATGATTTCCCCACCGAAAAAAAAGGGCTCTTTGTGTTCTGGGGTCGAATCTCTTCCTAAGCTAGACAACATATTTTAGGAACTTTTAACAGAAAAATAATAATAAAGTTAATTAATGTAATTGGACTTGTACCGTTTTAATTAACTGCTTAAATAAAAAGTTAAACATACCGTCACGCATTCTTGACAGATTTACACACAGTAAACAAACAATATACATTCGTACGGAATAGTAAAATAAATTCAAAATCTTAATTCTAAATTTTAAACTTCTTTATTTATTTCTGTGTGCGCGTTGATGTCTTTTCACTTGTCAACTTCGATACTTAAAAATGGTAGATAGAAAATTTTATATACCGCCAAAGAGATTGTATAGTGCGTTTCACTTATGAAGTTCCTTTGCTGTAATGTTGGCTCCCCTGTATACAGAGAAAAGAGAATAAAAAAGAAAAGAGTTGCCTACTCTAGAAACATTTTTGCCCGAAATGTGAAACGAAATCATGGAATGGGCATGGATGGGATTTTATTTAAAAATAGCAGGTCTAAAAGAAAGTTGTCAATGAAAAGGTACGATATTATGGCGTGGCGTTTTCGGTATTTGAAAGAATTGCACGAAAATCGGAATGAAGCCCAGCGTACTATAATTTATTCAAAAATATTTTTTACAGTTTAAAAAGAAAAAAAAAGAAAATTATTAGACGATTATTAAAAGTAACGAAATGTCAGTTAATCTCCCTAATATTAAGTAATTTAATTGCTAAAAATATTGCACCACTGTTTTTTCCGTACTGACAACATTACGGCGAAGGAACCTCTTAAGTGAAACGCACTGTACATTTGCACTATAGGACGCTTTTAATTTACCTATGCATTTTTGACGGCCAGCTGCGGTGCGGATGCGGTGCGTTAGTTGCACTACAACTAAAACTCGTGTGCGCCGGTGTGATGTAGTTCTAGCTATATTCTGTGTCACGGATATCTATTTCGTCATAATTATCACGGGCACCCTTTGCCATTTTATAGACATAGTTGCAAAATGTAGACGGCTTGTACAAAGGTGTCTAAAAGACCATTCAATTTAGTTTATTGTCAAGTAAGGCGTTTGACGAGTCATGATTGGCTATTATTTAGTAGTTTGCATGTAAGAACGATTGTATGGAAATGTACCTCGAGTTGGCCGCTCTTCACAAAATCACCATCAAATCAGCCGACAGACGTCCACTGTTGGACATAGGCCTCCCCCAATCGTCGCCACAACGACCGGTCCTGTTCGTCACGCATCCATTTTTGTTGGCCTGTTGGTCTAGTGGTTAGTGACCCTGACTGCTATGCCGGAGGTCGTGGGTTCGATTCCCACCCAGGACAAATGTTTGTGTGATGAGCACGATCATTTGTTCTGTGTCTGGGTGTAATTTATCTATAATATAATATAAGTATAAGTGTATTTAGAAATATATAAGTATGTTTATCAGTTGTCTAGTACCTATAACACAAGCTCTGCTTAGCTTGGGACTGGACGGCGCTGTGTGATAGTTGTGGAATATTATTATTATTATTGGATTCCCCCGACCCTGACCAGGTCATCGGTCCACCTTCTTGGAAGCCTTCCATCGCTGCATCTTTCAAAAATAATGAGCAGCAAATGAAAAATCAAAACACTATCCCCACCTACTCCTTGACATTTTCACTGCGAAGTAAATCGGTATTTTAATAAAACTCAGTCGTTTTACAAGAAGACGGAACGACAGAAATATTGTAATAAATAGTATTTTCTTTAAGTTATAGTTTATTGTGACTTAAGTATAGAATATGAGTGTTTAAACAAGATATGAACATTCCTGGGTGGTCTTGGAAATGTAAGCTGCTTTATCTGTTTTGTATTGTAATGTTACACTTGAATTATAAGGGCCGTCGCTGCATTTTATATTTCAATAAAATACAAAAACCATGTATTTGAAATATTCAAATTTTCCAAATCCGTCATGTCAATCATATTAATAACAATAAAAATTTAAATGGAATAACACAAAATCACCTTATAAATAATAGTAGCGTAGTAGTGTCGGAGTTGGTACCATAGTTATTTGGAGGTATGGGAACAGAGAGTAAAGTCCCACAAACCTCCGTTGAAAAGGGAGGATCCTCCGACCAGACAGGTGTTATAGTCTGGTGGGCTACTGCCCGATAGATGATTTCGGGCTGTAGTATATGTTCAAATCATGGCATGACCTGTTGGTCTAGTGGTTAGTGACCCTACCTGCTATTCCGGAGGTCGGGGGTTCGATTCCCACCCAGGACAAATGTTTGAGTGATGATGATAATCATTTTTTCTGTGTCTGGGTGTAATTTCATCTATAATATGTATGTATTTAGAAATATATAAGTTTGTTAATCAGTCGTCTAGTACCCATAACACAAGCTCTGCTTAGCTTGGGACTAGACGGCGTTGTGTGGTAGTTGTGGAATATTATTATAATCACGCGGAGAACTTTGATTGTGCGATGCAGGATTTCGTAAATTCTTCATAGTTCTTATGTGGTGCCATAGATGTCGCTACAGTTAAACTTGGAATACAGTACAATTCACGAATGAGTGCGGGCGTAAAGTTAGCCTTTGCGAACTTTCGCGCATACCACACCTTCTCGCACACGCACGTCGCCATTTGGTTCCTAAAATACGTTACTGCGCAGCCTTCTGCGCAAACTTCACGGCTGCCATCATTCGTGAATTGTACTATACGTAATATAAACTTCATTTTTTACACCTAAATTCCAAATTCAAAACCTACCTTTAGTCTTAAACCTAGTAACAATCCAAGAACTACACGACATTTATATCGCGTTTTGGAAAAGAGTGGAGTATAAACAAATAAGTTAGAAAAGTTAAAATGGACTCAATACATCGTACGAACTAGGTCATTTATACGCACGAATGCTCAATCAGTAATCCGTTACAAGGCGATTTAACGTAATTAAGCGATTGATTAGCGCTTCAAAGCGATTTACATAACGTTATGTGGCTAAATTATTTATAATTTATTATATATATGGTGTTAGTTATTTGAAGAATTGTCGCTGTATCTGTTTGTAATAGTTTTAAGGTGCGTGAAGTATTTTTTATTGAAGTGCTATCCATCTGCACAATTATGTTTTTTTTAATAATAGATATAAACTAATGATTTACTGTGATCCCACCTGATGGTAAGCAGTGATGCAATCTTTGATGGTGAGGTGCACTTCACCTTCAACGATTGTATCACTGCTTACCATGGTTGAAAAAAAACCTCTGCAGGTAATCGGTCCACGTTCTCAGACGCTTCCGATCTTCAGTGTTTGTGCGGCGTCTCTAGCGGCAGACCATATCCCTTCCATCTTGCGTCACATAAAGGTCTGATGACAGCGTCACAACCGTGGCACTGGGCCAGGAATGGAATATTAAATGAAAAAAAAAAAACTACTAGTTGACACTACTAGATGGGAAATCATCTAATGACATCTCAGATTTTTACTGATTAAAACCCGCCCCTGATTCTTCTTTGCCTTCGTTCCAGGGCCCTGGGGTTTTTTTTATGCTGGGGAAAATCATCCAATGACAACCCCCGCTCTTGGGTGGAGCGGGATATTGTGTCAGACTCTTACTGACTAAAAGACCCACCCCGTTCCTTCAAACCTTCATACCGGGGCTTGAGTTCGCTTTCAAGATAACCCTGGCCCCAGTAGGCTTCGACCCGGCTGGGCTCCTGCTGTTGCTGGCAACTCCTTGAGGCGCGCGGGAACAGTGCGCGCCGTCGACAACTTGGGCTCGGTCCGGACAGTTACCGGACGGTCGGACAGCGAGCTACCCATTGCTTACTGTCCGCAAGCCCGCGCCTACGGTGGCCGGAAATCGGGATCAGAATCCCGGCGGCGGCGGTGAGAACGCCGTTGCCTGATGCGGTCGGCCTCCTCCTTAGCGAGCATTACTGCTTCGCAAAAGTCGGCGACCGCCTGCCACTCCTCCTCGCTCCGGACCATGGCCTCAACCATGACCTAGTTGTTGTAATTGGTAGTTGTGTTACTTTTTTGGTGTACTGTAAAGTTTATTCTATTCTGTTCTATTGTTATGTTTGCTATCGATACGATAAGAAGAAGAAGAATAAATTGTTATTTTTATTTTGTTACAGATTTATTACTCTTCATTGGAAGCATCTTTTTCTTCGTGTCTGTTTATAAGGTAAATATAGCTATATAGCTGTTATACTAATTAAAATAGTCTTCTACTAATATTATTATGAGGAATACAAGATCATCGTATGCTACAGTCTGCATTTTTTTTTAAAGTATTTATTAGTAGCTTTTACCCACGGCTTCGCCCGTGCACATTAAGTATAGTCCTATGTCACTCAGAAATAAAGCAGCTTCCTATCGGTGAAAATTAAGCAATCAGACCAGTACTTTCAGAGATTGCCTTCCACAAAAAAAATAATAATAAAAAAAAAGACGTGTGGCACTCGGGGACTGCCGCGGTAAAGCTATTGCATAGCATTTTTATCAACTTATGCAATTATAATTATTTATTTATTTTATTTATGCAGTATTTTTTTTCCTTTGTTTTTTTTTCATTGATATTAATTGAAGTTACACTTTCACACATTGAATTGAATTTTGATTGATTGTTCACTCATTTGTTTTCTCATCGGTCACCACGCTCAAAAAACAAATGAGTGGGGGGGTGTTAGGTTATTTTCGTTACGGAATTTCTAGATTCGGTTTCCACGCTCAAGGCCCGCGATAGAAGCTATGCAATTAGCTTAAAAAAAACAAACTTTATCTCTTTATTATATTAGTGTACTAACTAGCTGACCTAGCGAACTTCGTACCGCCTAACAGACAATGAATGTAGTATGTCTTTTTTTTTCGATGGGAAAAATCATCCCATCACTAATATATTAAAGAGGTAATATTTGTTTTTTTTTTTTTGTTTTTTTTTTTGTTTGTAGGAGGTAATCTCTGAAAGTATAGCCCCCCTAGCCAAGCTACAATCGAATTCCGTTCTCTAATCAGTAACGCCTCGATGACAGCAATTGTAGAAAACGATAAGTTGGTAGCCATGTTGACGCAGCTGAGTCAGCCGTTCGTTCTACAAGGTAGCGTTTGTATAACAAAGGATGTAGCGTTAAATATTGTAGAAACGATTTTGAACGATGTGAGCTTAGCTACGAATTGTCTATTCGTTTGTTCTGACTACGCGACTTTACGTTGAGATGACGTCATTCCCATGCGTTTCATCACTTTTCGACAGCGTTAACGATTGCAGAATAACAACTTGGCTAAGCGTGCTGGTTCGATTGTTAAAATTTTTATCGATAGAAAGCTGCTTTATTCCTTTGTGACATAGGCTATATTTTATGTACACAGGTGAAGCTGCGGGCAAAAGCTAGTATATAATATAATTATACTAAAGCTACTAATGCCCTCGCCTTTCATTCCACCAGTTCAAAGCAGCAATATAACTCAGTACGAACGTAAGAAACTATCCTGCGCCGAGTATGTAGCAATTAAAGATTAAACCTGGTCGAGAGGTCTGGCTCTCGGGGGTCTGGTCCGAGGTCCCGTTAAATGAGGGTCAAATTGACTCTGTATTAGACTCGTCTCAATCAATTCTAAGTAGTGCTTTGGTGTGTGGTGCAAGGTAGGAGCGAAAAGCGAGATTGAATTTTCTGGAAGATTAGTAAAACTAATGTTGTAGTTGGGACGTTTTTCTTTTTTGTCTACAACTAGTATGTGTGTATTTATGTACGTAGGTATATTTGTTTATGTATTATTATTTTATTTTAATATTTCCAATTTTAAAATTGTACACTGTACCCTACCCTCTATTGTTATCTCTCTCTATCGCTCAATGGTTTGCTGGAAGAAAACTCAACTTTGAGTTAAGCTCGCCTATGTACATGAACTTTGCTATCCACTTATTTTTTTGTGTTTATAGTGTACAATAAAGAATAAAGAACTAGCTTTTGCCCGCTGCTTTGCACACATAAAATATAGCACATATATGTCAGTCAGGAATAAAGCAGCTTTCTATCGGTGAAAAAAATTTAGCAATCGGATCAGTACTTCCAGAGATTACCAAAAAACTTTACCTCTTTATTATATCAGTGTTGATCAGTACAAAAAAGTGTGACGGAGGTGTATTTATTCCACTCTGTCACACAAATCAAAAAAAAGGAAAATAAGTGTATCTAATAGCCAATTTAAAGCCCTTGAGTAATAGTATGTATTGTAATAATAAACTTAAAATAAAAGAGATTTGGGAAACTTAAAAATATCAATCTTAAGTACGATATCTACATTATTTTACTAGATGAAGGCGGTTTTCAGTAAACAATACGAGAGAACGACCCATATATAAAACCAGAAACACCGTCTAGTATTTTTTATATAAAGAATCTATGTACGAACATAAATGTATCATGAAAAATCACAAAGTTATGAGCTTGTTATGTCAGCAAAAATACATAGTCACCGGACCTCCAGGCGACTGAGGGGTTGTTTTGCACTTTTTACTCAGCTGTTTGCTGCCGCTTAATTTCCGCTATGACCCGCCGTGATTTATGTTATACTTAGTTTTGATGGAGTCAAATTTTTTACCTTTTTAAATATTTTTGGGAAAAAATATAACATGGTGTAAAAACTATTGGAATCCGTTCAGTTAATGATTCTGAACAAACTATATTTAGATTTCGCATAAACTAAAAATAATGTTGTATATTATGAAATAGCACTTCTAAAAACAATTTTCTTTTTCTATGTTGAGATTATTATTATTAGTATTTCCGCGAGCACTTTTTCCTAATCTACAAATAATTGCTAGGTGCAAAACCCGGATCTTTGCGAGATCGGTAAAAAGTCATTAAAATTTATCTGAATACAAGATGAATTAATTTAATTGATTCATTCATTTCATTGATCTCTGATACAACTATGAATGAGAGAAAATATGAGATCAAATGCCTCGGTTTAACAATTTGTTTCGGTATTTTAAATCAATTAGGACTAATAAATTTGGTACAATTTTATAAGAAAAAGTAGTTATAAACGCACTTTTTTAAAGTAAATAGATTTCAGTTTAAAAAAGTGTAATAAATTACTATAAATGAATTTAAAACAAGCGTGGAAAATGGTTGTAATTTCGATATTAATCCTAATTTGAACTCTAAAATATAAAATTGATGTGACCGCAAAATTGTGTGATTTATTAGATAAATCGTTTTAAATATGTAAAAATAATGTAGTATTGGTAAAACCAGCTTTTGGTTATTTTTATTTCATGGAATCTGAGTGCAGGTCATTTTTTTTAAAGATATTTCATTC
Source organism: Mythimna albipuncta (assembly GCA_929112965.1). Classification (NCBI taxonomy): domain Eukaryota; kingdom Metazoa; phylum Arthropoda; class Insecta; order Lepidoptera; family Noctuidae; genus Mythimna; species Mythimna albipuncta. The sequence continues at coordinate 15,171,803 of OV815982.1, read as the reverse complement.
TGTACGTCGTCACCAAAGAGTTGACTCTTTCTTTCAAAGAATTAGCATTACCATTTAAGGTGGCAATAATGTCGTTATTCTGGGCTCGTTTCGGGTCGCCAACAGATCAACACTGCGTGACCAGATGCATCCATCTGCCAGTGCCGTCGCACTTTCTATCAAAGTATTACTTAACCATTCAACTTAGTAATGTAGCCCATATTCTGGGTAGGTACGTTTCCGGAGTGCTTACCAATAGATCGACATTTTGCGTGACCTGAGGGCTGGCTCGTTCTTTCAAAGAATTTGCAAACCATTCAACGTGGCAATGCTGCCATTATTCTGGCCGCGCTTTTGGCGTGCCCAGATGACAGCAGTGTGGAGGAATAGGTACTTCGACGCTTAAGCGTATTTGTCTTTGTACTCTTATATATCTACAAATGTACGTAACAATAGTTTGGTTATAAATATTCTCAGTCAATTAATATTTAAGTCATTTATCTACTATTTTTTTAAGCTAACTATTCTTTTTATTTCTTGCGCACACGAAAGGAAAATAAGTAGAGCAAGACTTAAAATATCTGCTCTAAAAAGTTATTCATTCTAATTAATTGTATAATTTATAATTTACTGTTGCCATTTCTTTGCCTACATTCTCGGTTATAAATGGCCGATGGTTTTTTGCCTTTGTGCCTATTAATAATAAATACTAACCTTATTTTTTTAAGAAAAATAATGTAATAATTTCTGCCATTCTGGGTAAAGTGAAAGGGAGTGACAAACTTTGACTGGTTAATGTACACCGTCCACGTGGGGCAGACCTCCACCGTGTCTTCCGGGCAATCCGCACAATGTAACACTCGGATGTATCTTCCCTTCGAATCTGAAACAGGAACCTCCCGTAACAACCGTGTCCAGTAAGGGTCTGCATCGTGCGGAAAGTAGTGTCAAAACACTCAGGTCATTTGGTCGTCATCTTTTCAAAGATATTTCTCATTAACTATACTCTTTTCAAAATTAAAGAAAATATTTTATTACTGTCCGTTCAACCGATTTTGGCTTTTATTACGTTGCTAGCATAACAAATGGCGGCTGCAGTAAATAGTTGGTATTGTAACCACTTTTTTGCTTTTAATGCCAGCCTTATGCCTACGAAATAGAAGTTAAAATCGGTTGAACAGACAGTAAAAATGGTTTCTTAAAATTTCTAATCCTAACGCGAACAGGGTCAAATTCAAATTCAAAGCATTTATTTCAAATAGACCATTTACAGGCACTTTTGAATAGTCAAATGTCGGTCAGTCCAAGAAAAGTGAAGCTAAATTGCACGTTCCAAAGAGTAGGTCTCTATGGAGAAGAACGTGCAAGAAACTCCATGGACACTCTTTTAAAGGGTAAGGGGGGTAAGGGTATAGACGATTGATTGGTGCTTTGCTTGACCGACCAGAGAGCTAATTCGTACTTTGTCCAAAGAATTAGCATGGCTATTTAACCATAATGTGCATCAGTCTTCTGGACTGTTCTCTTGTACCAGGACGATAGCGAAATGGAGGAGTAGGTATTTCTATACCTAATTGTATCTCTTTTGCATGTTTACATGTACTAAAAAAGAAAGATAGAAAAAGTCAAACAATGGCGCATATCTTAAAAAAATCGATAAAACAAATAACAGTAACGACTTATACCTAGCAAGTAAATAGAATATGCGTCATATCCGCGCAAAACGGCCAGCGCTCAGCATAATGCTGGGGCTCGTGTAGGACAGAGTCACAGGGCTGATTTTCATCATTCTTTTTTTACTCGTACGTAATTGGATTTTAAATATGAAATAGTCGTTAGTTAATATTGAACCATAAAATACAGAATTGGTGCCCTGAAGTCCCACGGTATAGTCGCGGCAGACCAAGAAGGAATGACGGGTCGATCTGAGTGTCTTCTTTAGGAATCGGCAAGAAGCGGCTCAGAACTGGGAACAATGGAAGGAATTGAGTGAGGTATTTATCCAGCCGTAGGACAGTATGAACTTGATATAATAATAATAATTAAAATATACCAATAACATTGTTCAGGCAGAAGCCATAGTCTTAACATAATTCCTGGTCCACTTAAGACTCCAAGAACTTGCCCAAGCCTTTGAGCGGAGCTGGAGATAGTGTCAGACTTTTACTGACTAAAAAACCCACCCCGTTTCTTCGTTGCATTTCATACCGGGACCGAGCCTTCTTTTTAGAAGCAAACCCTTGGACTCAGCAGGCTTCGACCCTGGTGGGCCCCTACGGTTAGCAACCGGGGGTGACACTAAGGACAACTCCTTGGGTGCACTAGCACAGCACGTACAGGCATAATCATCGGTTGGTACCACGTTCCACTAAAAGTGTCTAAAGGACGTATGCCTTCCAAACGATCAAGGTACCCATGGTTCTGAGATATATTAACATATAGGTAATATACAATATTACTATTCAATAAGAAAAACATTTTCCAAAAAACGCCCTGCTCTTCTACCTTGGACCAATCTTTATCGTTTACCCAGGAAGAAATTAAACCTAGGCAAGCACTTTAGACCATCTAGATCTGTACGGCATACTTGCTAGGTGTTAGTGTGTTCCTGCAAATAAAATAACTGTAATACTGGTGAATTTGATGCCTACAATGTTCTGAGATCGTGAGCAATAGGATCGGTAATAAGACCGCAAATTGGAGGAAGATAGATATGATACCACGCCTAGTATTCGTAAAAGGGTGGGCAGAAACGAATAGCAATGCTATGTTAGCTTGGCAGTCAATCAAAGCGTTTATTTCAAACTAGCTTCTGACAGCGGCTTCGTCCTAGCCTATGTCACTCAGGAATAAAGCAGCTTTCTATCGATGAAAAAAATTTTAGCAATCGAACCAGTACTTTCAGAGAAAAACAAACATAAAAACAAACTTTACCATTTATTATATTAGTGTAGAACACGTGTAGTATTCGTAAAAGGGTGGGCAGAAATAAACAGCAATGCTCAGTTAGCTCGCTAGTTAATCAAAGCATTTATTTTAAGATGGCTTTTGCCCGCGGCTTCTTCCGTACACATAAAATGTAGCCATGTCACTCAGGAATAAAGTACGTGAAAAAAATTTTAGCAATGGAACCAGTACTTTCAGATATATTATCTTTTACAAACAAAAAAAGAAAAAAAAATCTTTGAAACGTGCATATCTACGAGATTACGTTACGGAAATATTTGACAGTTACATAAAATAATAAAGCATGTTTTTTGAATTGGTCTGAAAAAAAAAAAAACAAAAATCTTGAATAGTTACTGTTTTTTTTTTTTATATAAAAATAAAGTCGCTGTTTTGCCGCGAAATCGACATAGACCTGAGCAAAACCCCTATTAAATACTCTGTTACTACAACCGGCTCTTAAACTTCATTGTCGTACAGAAAATATTATTTTCACACTTGGACATAAGAAAATACTATTTTCTGTACGTTAACATATTATTGCAGTTCTTGTGATAATATTGATTCTAGCCAAGAGCGTCGATTAACAGCTGAAGAGGCTCCCAAGAAAGCAGCGTCATCTCGTAATATTAGTGGAATGAGCAAGAAAGTCCTTTTTTTTATGGTGGGAAAAATCATGCATTGACATTCCCCGCCCTTGGGCGGAGCGGGAGATAGTGCAAGAAAGTCCTCACAATCACTGGCGTAGCTACCCCCAAACTTGGGGGCCCAAGATTGAAGGACACCCAAGATAGCGGGGCCCCAAACTCGTGGGGGCCAAAAACCTGATTAGTAAACCTCTCATTGAACTAGAGAAAAAATCTTCCACCCTTAAAATCTAAACAAAAGCGATTGCAATGCTATTTTAATCTTGGTAAACCATTTTAGTCAGTAAAAGTCTGACAATCTAGTAAATTCTATCTAGTAAATTATTATAATATATAAGAAGTTATTTGAAGATTTCTCACGCAAAAATAAAGGGCCCCAATTTTTTTTTTTTTTTTTGGCCAGCGCATTTAGTCACCTAACTACGTCACTGTTCAAAAGATATTAGTATAGATTATATGTAACTCATAATATGATTTAAAATAGTGTTCATTGATTTTCTTGCACGTTTTTCTCCATAGAGATCTACGCTTTAGAACGTGCAATTTCGCTACACTTTTTTTGAACTGATCGACATTTGACTATTCAAAAATGCCTGCAAATGGTCTATTTGAATTTAATGCTTTTGATTTGATTTGATTTGATTTAGTATTTCTGTTGATTCATCTAAATTACCCATATGTAATTCGGGCTCTTTTTAGTTAGATCATTGTTAATTCTAAAAGTGTAAAATGTGTCTAATTCAACGGTGAGAATCATGATGGCGGCGCGTGTGTTGAATCATTCGATTCCCTCCAAAATGGTTGAACTGAGTGGTGCTGATATACGCGTCATGTCCATGAACGGACGCGGTCAGTTGAGACTGTTCATTTCTTAGCTGCCAGTGGCTTATTTTAATATTTAGTTTATTTTTTTACTTAATTTATATCATTCTCAAATAATATTAAATCCGATGAATCCGATGGAGGCGAGACGCACAGGATCGTTCATTGTGGCGACACTTGGGGGAGGCCTATGTCCAACAGTGGACGTCTTTCAGCTGAAATGATGATGATGATGATGAATAGTAGTCCTGCGGCCGTATTATGACATCTTAAAACCATCATGTTTTCTGTGTGAGAAAAGGATAGTGCTATTCGTCCTGTATAGCTCCGTCTCTTTTTCACACCGAAAACATGATGGTTTTAAGAGGTCATAATACGGCCCCTGTTGTTATTTGTGTTCGGCGCAACACGATTTTTCTTCCATTCTGTCCAGTCACCCGTCATTCTGTCACAGTCTCTTTTCTTCTATATCACTTTTTACACAATCCGTCTACCGTTTCTTTGGCTTCCCTCTCCATCCATCTACAAATACAAAATCATTTTTAGTTTACGCAAAATCTGAATATAGTTTGTCCAGAATCAGTAACTGAATGGATTCCAAAATTCCAATAGTTTTAACACCATGTTATATTTTTTCCCAAAAATATTTAAAAAGGTCACAATTTGGACACCACCGACTAAGTATAACACAGGTCACAGCAGGTCATAGTCGGCATTAGGCGGCATAAAACAGCTGGGTGCAAGTGTAAAACAACCCCTCAGTCGCCTGGATGGTCCGGTGACTATGTATTTTTACTGATATAACAAGCTTATAACTTTGTGATTTTTCATGATACAGTTATGAAATTTTGTACATAGATTCTTTACGTAAATACAAGACACGTGTTTCGGGTTTTGCATATACTAAAATTAATGTTTTATACTCAAAACTCTTCTAATAACATGCATTTCATTCCTCGTCTACAGATGGCCATACTACCGCATACTTCACACTTCCGCCAGTAGACTCTACGACCATTAGGACAATTATTATCACATTTAAACGTTTTTTGTGTAACAAAATGAACCAAAACACTAATAAAAATTAATCGTACTGTGAAATTCATAATTGCTCGATTTGATTTTTATTATGTTTTTGATTCAATGGCAAAGAATTTTTGAAAAAAAATACCGTAAAAATCGCGAAGTTGTTAAAACCAGGTTTTTGCTATAATTTTGTATTATATATAAAAAGTCCTCCTTGAAAACTTATTTGTTTTGGTTTAAAAGTTCTGTAGGGGCAATTACGTACTGAAAAGACGCAGCGTTGGAAGACCTCCTTCAAGGTGGACTGATGACCTGTAAAGATCGCGGGAATTCGGTGGTTGTCATGGCGACACTTGAGGCATGTGTCCAATAGTGGACGTATTCTGGTTGAAATAATGATGAATGATGATTAAAGACGTTTGTTTCATATAATTCGACTGGCCTGTTGGTCTAGTGGTTAGCGACCCTGACTGCTATGCCAGAGGTCGTGGGTTCGATTCCCACCCAGGACAAATGTTTGTGTGACGTGCATAATCATTTGTTCTGTGTCTGGGTGTAATTTATCTATATGTATGTATTTAGAAATATATAAGTATGTTTATCAGTTGTCTAGTACCCATAACACAAACTCTGCTTAGCTTGGGACTAGACTAGAGACCGTTGTGTGATAGTTGTGGAATATATATTATTATTATATTATATAAATACATTGAAAAATACGTACCAATATTTTCGTAAGCGTGTGGGGAAGAGAGCTTTTTGTATTTTTCTTTTATTATTGATAGGCTCGCGTTTGACCACTATCTCACCTGATGATAAGCGATGATGTGGTCGACGATGCAGCACGCTCGCCTAGAAGTAACCTATTCACCCTTGACTTAAAGTCCCCTATGTTATAGCTATCAGAAAACACAGACTCCGGCAGGGACTTGCACTCCTTATTTGTACACATAGTAAATGTGTTCCCAAAACGTTTAGTACATAATTATGGGTGGAATGTCCACTATGTACCGGAGATTTGTTTACTTTTACTGACTCGTGAAAGTAGGGTTTATTTTTTTGGTGGAAAAAAATCATCAAATGACATCCCCCGTCCTTGGGCGGAGTGTGAGGTCAGACTCTTACTGACTAAAAAGCCCACTCCGTTCCTTCTAGCCTTTCGTACCTAATATTTGCAAATAAACTGCTTACGTAATAATCGAACCGCCCGTTACAGTTTTTTTTTTTTTTATAAGATTGATTCTGATATACTCAGTTGAATACAAATACGTATCATTGATGTAATCTCTAGTATTCATAATCCCAGTATTATTGAATTCTCGTGACGAACACCGACACACTATTTTGTTACATTCGTCCGTGAGTGCAGGACGTTCACCCCATCAGTGCGGTGCAAAAAGCTATAATACAGACGTACACTTCGGGACATGAGAACGGGTACACTGATGTTTAATGGCGGATGGATTTTTTTTTTCTCTAAAAGGATGTTGTCGATTTTTTTTTATTGGTTAGGTTTTTGTTAAAAAAAAGTAAAAATGAATAGAATTTATAAAGCTTTTTGTTTTGGAACTGCAAAAAAGAAATAATTTTGACCTAGTTTAAATCGCGGCTAGTATATTAAACATTTTAGATGTCAGAGTTAGCGATGCCATGAAACGCAAAAGGCAACTGGAGGAACACGAGTGGGTTTTAGTCTGTAAAAGTCAGACACTCTTTTAGTCTGTAAAAGTTGAAGGATCCCACCGATAGAAAAACAATATTTATTCAATTATTTCACGCGCTTCAACAATTAAAGTGCTTGTGATTATGACATTATAAAATTAGTATAAATTATTAGTCCAAACCTTTTTCAATAATATTTTGAGCCGCTTTTTCAAATTATAAGATATCATATTATAGGTCCCTTTTGAAAACTATTAAAAAAAAACAGTAACTAGCCTCTGTCACCGGCTTCGCTCGCATGACATTAGAAAATAATCACAAGAGAACATACTCCAAATTAAAAAAATCTAAATGTATAAGACATGGCCACAAAATAGATAAATTCAGAAGTCAATCTACATACAAAGCGCACTCAAGCAACGCACACATAGACATCGCTCACGGACACGATATCTTGGAACGTCTCGGCCCGCTCGTCGAACAGTTCCGGCTCAAACGTTCATTAGTATGCGTCCACCGAGCGTAGGTATAAAAAGTGAAGTACATACATGAGATTGTCTTCTGTACCTATCTATATTGTGACTTGACCGACCTGTGTACCAAATTTCATTCAAATCCATTCAGCCGTTTGAACGTAAAAGAGTAATAAACTTACACACACACTTACAAGAAAAATAATGTCAATGTTAAAAAATATTAACTTCGATTTTCTCGAAGTCTGAATTAATAATTGTTTATTTTACGCGGATGAATATTACCGTTATTTCTCTCGGGAAACAGTTACTGTTTTTATCTGTATTAAAAAACCATCGCTTAGCTTGACAGAAACCATGTGAATTCATAGTTATTTTCTAACTAAGCAATAAAACTGTGCATTCAGTGCGACAGACCGCAATTTATATTTTCATAATGCAGTTACAATATAATTTAATTTCCTTTTGTTTAGTCAAGTATTGTACTTTGCAATTCTTTGACGTATAAAACTGTTTCTATTAGGTATCATAAAATATGTGGTCTCTTGTAGTGGCGATTTTTTTTTTTTTCGATGGGAAAAATCATCTTATGACAACCCCCGCTCTTGGGCGGAGCGGGAGATAGTGTCAGACTCTTACTGACTAAAAAACCCATCCCGTTCCTTCAAGCCTTCATACCGGGGCTCGAGCGCCCTTTCGGATAACCCTGGCCCCAGTAGGCTTCGACCCGGCTGGGCCCCTGCTGTTGCTGACAACTCCTTGAGGCGCGCGGGAACAGCGCGCGCCGTCGACGACTTGGGCTTGGTCCGGACGGTTACCGGACGGCCGGACAGCGAGCTACCCATTGCTCACTGTCCGCAAGCCCGTGTAGTGGCGTAGCTAATGACCAAAAAGCCTGGGGCCAAAAAAGTATTGGGGCCCCTTTTTCACACCATCAAATAGGTGGGAAATCATCAAATATCGTCCCGCCCTTGGACGGAGCGGGAGGTCATGTTAGACTTTTTTTAACCCATTCCTATTCTTTCTTCTCCTTCTTCTTTTTGTTTCTTTGCCTTCGTTCCAGAGCCCCCGGGGTTCTCTTTCGCTCAACCCATGGCCCCAGTAAGCTTCGATCCTGCTGGGGCCGTACAATTTTGTTAATATTTCCTTGAGGCACGTGTGGCGCTGTCAACGACTTGAGCCGGTTCGAACGGTTACCGGACGGTTGGACTGCGAGCTACTCTGGTTGGAACTTGAGGGAAATGATAGATTTTTACCGACTAAAACGAATTGCCATAATTAGTGTTGCAATCTCTTTTATTTAGATTTTGAAAGTAGAAATTTTTATCGTTTCTTCAATAAGAGTTTTGTTAATAAGGTTTTAGGGGGCCCCAGAGCACTTTGCTAGCTACGCCAGTGTGGTCCTGTCTCTTTAAAAGCAAGTACATTGAACTGTAAGTACACTTTTTTTAAGAAAAAAAATGACGCTTACCAAAGAAATGTATTGCCATTATCTCAATATTTTGATTTATTTACATTGTTATTATTCAGATTAATGGCAGTAGATTGTATCGGGTATACAAACAGTTTAAGAGTTTGACTAATGACCGATATAATTACGCAGGTGTATTGTACAAACAAAAAACTAAGTCAATATTCGTAATTAATCAAGATTGTACTATAGCTTGTTTTGAAGAGTTGTAATGGCCACGTTGGTCACGTTGTAATGGCCGTTATCAGTTAGAACATGTGTTTTTTTTAATAATTTTTTTTAATAAAAAAAATCGGATTACCTACCCTCTGCACGTACAGTGTAAACAAACATATTTTGAACGAAAAAATATAGTTAATTTTTTTTTATAAATTAGTATTGAACAATTTTCCTGCTGCGGTTTTCCCGTTCGATTATAATTTAGCTGTCTTCAAGGCTAGAGATAATAGGCTCGTGCGCATCACCATCAACAATTGTCGGCCTTATAATGTTCCCACTGTTGGGACTCAGGCCTCCTCTCTAGTAGAGGGAATGGGCCGTAATCCACCACGTCGGCCCGGTGCGGGTTGGTGGATGTCACATGTCTTCGAATTTTTGGTTCTAGGACATGCTGGTTTTCTCACAATGTTTTCCTTCACCGTTCAACAATTCCATCACTGCACGCTTACCATCAAGTGGGATCACAGTCAAACACTGTTTATCAAGAAAGTTTTTCATTGCGACCGCAGCGCTATTATGAAGCTGAGTGCTGCAGTGACAAACCACGTGTATCAAACGTGTAGTACGTGTATCAAACGTTAAGGCGTATAGTCCCTTGAACCATCTGGCCGAAATTATGTGAACGCAACTCTCGCACTCGCCTAGGCGGCAGTCCGCAAATCTGTGCATTTATTTGCGGCCAGCAGCGCCCGGAAAGCGCTTTAAATCCATTTTCTCTGCGAGATATTGATTGATTTTCATATGCAATGTTCACTTTGAAGAATATTTAACAACCAATTTTTATGTATAAAAATGTTTCTAAAGGTCCAAGCCGTTTCGAAGGAGTAGGGAAAAGTTGCGAACTTGCTATTTTTTTTTTTTTTTTTTGAGAAAAGTAATAATTTCACGAAAAAATCAAATGTTGATATGATTGTTCATGAATCTATAATAAACATATATTTTTTTCAAACCAATTGACTTAGCCGTTAAGGAGGATTAGGCCTCAGAAAATCACTGTTTTATGGCACTTTTCGGGCGCTTGGCCCTTAAACCCCAAGCGAACGCCGGCGTTCGCGCACCTATTGTCTTTCTATTGTGTCTGTAATTTCCACCATTGAAAGGTTAAAAGAAAATGTTTTTACAAACAAATAAATCTATAATAAATCTATACATACAACTAATAAATCTGTAGTAAATTTTCGGGTCGTGGGTTCGATTCCCACGCATTACAAATGTTCGTGTGATGAACTGATGAGCATGATCATTTGTTCTTATCTGGGTCTAAAATGTTTGTGTATTTAGAAATATATAAGTATGTTTATCAGTTGTCTAGTACTCATAACACAAGCTCTGCTTAGCTTGGGACTAGACGGCATTGTGTGATAGTTGTGGAATATGTTGTAAATTTATAATAGCACTTTTCAATTAATAACGGTTTCAATCTTATTTTGAAATTGAATTGTCTATTTTTTTTTTAAATAAAATCTTGTAATTTATTGAAAAAGCTTTAGCGTATCTGTGGGTCAGTTTCTCGAGCCGGCAGTGTAGGCACCTTGTTATAAATCCTTGAGCATCAAGTCCGACTCAAGCATAACGGTGAGGACCGCGTTATTAGCACGTGATGCTGCCGATATGTAAGGGAGAGCACGAATACAGCTTGAAGATAATGAGATGAGAATTAAAAAATTTATATACTTATAATTATTATTAATTTTTTAATCTTGCATGTCTGCATTTCAATTGCATAAAAATGACAAGTGGAAGAGCGGAATCATCTAATACAAGCATTTCCTTGCTTAATAGGTGATCTCCAATAATATGTATCAAAATGCCTATTGTAATTGAAATTTTTTTTTTTTTTTATACCGGATTTTTTTTTTTTTGTTGACCATCTCTTGTGTCCTCAAAAAATAGTGTTTTGGAGGTACGCGGAACAGAGGTTAAAGTCCCACATACCTCTGTTGAAAAGGGAGGATTCTGCGACCAGACGGGTGTTATGTCTAGTGGGCAACTGCTCAATAGATGATTTCGGGCTGTTCTATATGTTTAAATTGCGTGGAGAACTTTAATGGTGCCATCCAGGTTTAGTTCTTATGTGACGCCTCAAGGATGTCGCTACAGTCTTCTCGAAAAATATTGTAATTATACAGATAAAATAGGTATAGTGTAATTATACAGATAACAGATAAACATCATGGGACTCAAGCCTCCTCTCTAGGTGAGGGAATGTGCCGTAATAGTAAGAATTGTTGGGTTCTAGGACATGCCGATTACCTCACGATGTTTTCCTTCACCTTTGTGATGAAATAAATTACACAAATTAATGTGCCTGGCTGGGTTCGAACCCGCAACCTACAACTCGGGGCCGTTACCACTCAGCCACCACTGCTGTCACAGATAAAAATAATTAATTTAAAAAAAAAACATTTTAGGTAGAACTACACTGCATACACGTGTGACTCACACGCCGATCTGGGCACGTCGGTCTATAGAAACTAGACTTGTAGAGCTACACTTTTTTTTATGGTGGGAAAAAATCATACAATGACATCCTCCGCTCTTGGGCGGAGCGGGAGATAGTGTCAGACTCTTACTGACTAAAAGACCCACCCCGTTCCTTCTAGCCGTCATACCGGGGCTCGAGCGCCCTTTCGGATAACCCTGGCCCCAGTAGGCTTCGACCCGGCTGGGTCCCTGCTGTTGCTGACAACTTCTTGAGTCGCGCGGGAACAGTGCGCGCCGTCGACGACTTGGGCTTGGTCCGGACAGTTACCGGATGGCCGGACAGTGGACTACCCATTGCTCACTGTCCGCAAGCCCGCGTCTACGTTGGCCGGAAATCGAGATCAGAATCCCGGCGACGGCGGCGGCGATAACGCCGTTGCCTGACGCGTCGGACTCCTCCTTTGCGAGCATTACTGCTTCGCAGAAGTCGGCGACCGCCTGCCACTCCTCCTCGCTCCGGACCATGGCCTCAACCAAGGCCCGGCGCGAGTGGTCTCCGCCGCCGATCGCCCCCACGAGGGCACGGCGATGCTCCGCCCAAGCAGAGAAACTAGACTTGTAGAGCTACACTTGATCCACGCCACTCGACGTCGTTCTACATACAAAGCAGATGTGTTACACGTGTTCTTCTGTAACCTTCTACGACTAGACAGAGGCAGCCTGCGTCTGGTGGCAGGAACCATCGCCGTCGCTAGCAGTAGCTTCGTTCGCGTGAAAGTAGAAAATCCCAAGAGAATATATTCCTGGGATAAATAGTACCTACAATTGCCGAAACGGATCTTGAGCGCTCGGCGTCAAAGTACCGACCTCATCTAGTTTAAACTGACGAAAAAAAAATGTACGTGTAAAAGTGTTTTTTTTTTAAACCTATTTGCTTAATAAATATCATTTATCATTTACTATAGAGTTTCTTGCCGGTTCTTAATAAACCGGTTCTTATTAAAATAAATAAGTAGGCTTACACCTATGTGAGTTCTGATTTTTTTGCAAATACTACAACAATGCTCCCATACACTTAAAAAAAACTAAAAATTTTGAATTCAACGCCATCTAGCGGGCATAGCTACGTAGCTTTCACTTGACTGGAGTAACCGCGAAAGCAAACACACAGCGGCAGATACTATCTCCGCTGAGGGATTCAGGATGTCCACATCCGCATGCTTAGCAGTATTTTTCCCATAAAAAACTGTTTCTCACGACCTACCTACTTGCCTAGCGCATATCACAAAATAGATAGGTACAGAAGTCTATCTACATACAAAGCGCGCTCGAGCAACGCACACGTAGACACCGCTCGCGGACACGATGTCTCAGCTCAATCGCCCGGTCGCACTCGTACTGTTCGGCGCAACAAGCTGACCCCAGCGCGGTCGCCTAGCGTAGGTAAAAAGTGAAGTATATACATGAGGTTTACTTCTGTACCCACTGAACTACCAACATGAGAACAGCATAGCATAGTCGGCCTTATAATGTTCCGACTGATGGGACTCAGGCCTCCTCGCTAGAAGAGGGAATGGGCCGTACAATTGCCAAAACGGATCTTGAGCATTTCCTACATTGGCGAGCCAATCGTCTTCGTTGTTAGATACATGCAGCAACGCTGGGAACGAATCAGGAGTGACGTGTATGACCCGTTGGCGCGGCGAGCCAATCACTGACACTCCCCGCCCCGTGTCTCACTTCGCACCACTAAAGACCGAATATTTGATTTCTACGCAACTTGAAGCCAGCGCTCAAGATCCGTGACGGCAATTGTAAACCACCACGCGGGCCCAGTGCTGTGGATGTCACATGTCTTCGAATTTTTGGTTCTAGGACATCTGGTTTCCTCACGATGTTTTCCGTCACCATTTTGAAAGCAGTGGTGATGAAATATATAACACAAAGTAATGCGCTTGGCTGGGGTCGTTATCGCTCGGCCACCACTGCTATATTCAAGGCTGCTAATGCTTAATTCTCTTGTCCATTGCCTGAAGTGAACTACTAAATACATTCACTGATTGATTGTTACTAACTTTCATAAAATGACACATGCATAATTGCATACACCATTAAAGAAATCTCGAAATCACATTCACTCTTTAATTCATTCGTTTACGGTTCATTACCTCTCACACTTGACCGTGATTCTTTGCATTAGGGAAGCAGAGCACATCGAAAACGTTCATTCACACAAACTAATTTAGATTTACCTCTCATTTCTTAAAAGCTACTCGACTTTCAACCTTATGTTTGAATGGGTATGATTGTAGTCGTAATTTGGTAAGGATCATCTTAACTTTGCGATATAATTCATTGAAGTTTGAAATGTAGTTTTGAAAATATAAAGTCGTTTTTCATTTGTTTGTTGAAAAAACAATGGGATTCCATAAATATGAGATAGTTTAAAGAACAATCAACAAAGACAGTGTAGTTAAAGTTCTAATATCTTATTAATTGGTGATTATAGTGATTCAATTACTAGATAATTGGACTTATTAGATCCGCTAGTTTCAACTGAGTATCAAATTGGCAACATTTTCTGGAAATTATTTTTCTGTACTATTGCTAGCAGTGGCTTCGTGATTGAAAATTATCTAAAGGGAACATAGTCTTGATAAAAAGTCCCCTATATGCTGTGGTACACGTACAGGTCCTCCGAAACGGCTTGACCGATTTTAATGAAATTTTTTGTACGTATTTAGTGAGAATAGATTATAGACTATATCATCGCGATCATGCGGAAATCCATATCCTTCCATGTTGGAGCGCCTGCGCTCCTCCTCCAATAGCATCCTGAATGAGTTTTCAGACAGGTGGGACTCCCCCCTCTTACGAAGGTGGATAAGTGTCCAAACTCACTTATCGTAATAAATTAATGAACCATTGAACTGTTCGTGCAATGGTTAATTGGTTGTTTATTATTACTATTTAATTAAACACTAACATTAGGTTAAGTTTGTACTACTACTAACACACATGGATGATTATCGGAGATAAATATTTGAATTGAATTGAAAAATAGGCTATTTTTCACCTTCTTCTCTATTTTCATTTCAGAATTACAAAAAAAAACCTTTGTCGAGACAACTAGTAATTAATTTTCTTTTGGTGTTTGTTCTATGCGGTTGACAACTATTTTCTTTTCTTTCGCTATACGCCCTTGAACTCCCTGACTTAACACAAAGCTCATACAAAAAAATTACCCGTTGCAATATCTCTAGAACCTTACCCGATAAAACCTGATACTGAACGAATTACCATCAGACCGTCAACATAATAAAACTTATAATTATCACTCTGGACATAAATATGATACCAAATTAGGTACAGACGACAGAGCCAGTTTTAAAACGGCATGGGAACAAGTTGTAGCGGCCCGTCAGACTGTGCTTGAGGGTTGGGGCCGCAGGATAAGCGGGGAAGGGTTGGACAGCGAAGTGGTTTGGTGGCCAATGTGGTCATATTTCAAAACTTATAATATACAATATATGCAATATATGTAATTTATAATATATGCACCTGCCATGTTATGTTTCTGCACCACCCTAAGGTCGACTGGCAGATAATGTCTAAGGCATTAAGTCCGCCTTTGTACAGTTTTTTGTGCATAAAGCTTTAAATAAATAAATAATATACAGGGTGTAAGTAACAAATCTCCACAAACTTTAAGAGCTAGCTCAGTTGACGAAACTGAGACAAAATAACAACGTAAAAAATGCGGCCTCTCCATACAAACTATTCAATCAAGTTTATATATGTGTCCAGTCAGGTCGTTGAGCTCCTTAGTAGTCCTAAATTAAGCTAAGCGAATACTGACAACTGTTTGCACTGATTAGACAGGTCCACTCAAATCTGTATTCAGTTTTCAGTTCTTTCTTCAATAGACCATCTCAGACAAATCTGCATGGTTCTCATATTGATAAATGTATGTCTATTTTAGTTATATTAATACATTTGCGCCCTTATTTTTCTTAATAATCCACTTTTTTTTTTTTTTTAATGCCTAAGGCATTAAGTCCGCCTTTGTACCTGTGTGTTGCATAAAGTTCTAATAAATAAATAAATAAATGATTTGACGCGGCAGCTACGGGCAGATAACTCTACCCGCCGGTCTAGTGGCCCCACAGCCCGCTCCTTATTTGTCTACAGCGATCGAGTACAGTTACTCGCAATATTATCCAGTCGCTCACAATAGGTTTAATCGTGCTATACAGTCGTGAGGTACAGACGACAACAGAACCGTTCGCAACTATTATTTTTGGCTGAAATCGTGATTGTGCAGTAATATTACTTTTTTTTTTTTGAAGATTTCTTTTATTGAGATGATTTTGTTAGATGTTTGATTTGAGGAAAAGATTGTTGCATTCAGAAATGTCGGTGGTTTGAAAAAATATTGACTGGTAAGTATCGTTTGAAAAGCTTGTCTCACCAAGCGATATCTGGGCTGCGTGGGTGTCAAAATAGTCATCGCAGCCTTTAAACGCATAGAGCTACTGAAACATAGGGGGGTTATAGACAGTAAAAGCACAAAATAGATAGGTACAGAAGACAATTTTATGTGTGTACTTCACTTTTTATACCAGAAAGGTTGAAAGGAAATCGTTTGTCTTGGTGTGGTCATGTAAAGAGGAGAGATGAAAAGCATGTTGCTAGAAGAGTTATGAATTTACATGTGGATGGATGGAGAGGGAGAGGGAGGCCAAAGAAAAGATGGGACAAGGGCAGGAAGAAGAAGAAGAAGAAGACTTCACTTTTTATACCTACGTTCGGTGGACGCACATTAAGTTTGAGCGTTTGAGCTGGAACTGTTTGACGAGTGATCCGAGACGCGACCGAGACATCGTGTCCGTGAGCCATAGACACCGCCGTGCGTTGCCCGAGCGCGCTTTGTATGTAGATTGACTTCTGTACCTATCTATTTTGTGGTAAAAGTCTGCTGCTCCCAGCCAGTGCGGGAGGAATCATATGATGAGTTTTCAAAACATGGGGACTGTATAATGAAACTGACAGGTGACATGTCAATCTCACAATTCAATTAGTTTTATTATTCGATCCATCTTGTGGGAGGCCTTCCAACGCTACGTTTTCCAGTACGCGGTTATCACTCCAGAACCTTACGGCCCCAATGCAACAGCCATCTGTTCTGCAAGCAATATGCTTTGCCTACTGCCAATTAAGTTAAGCGATTCTTCGGGCTAAGTATGTCGGTAACTTTGGTTCTCCTGCGGATGACTTCATTCCTGATGCGATCACGCAAATAAACTTCAAACATAGCCCTTTTTTTTTGTCCTTTAGGTGACTTTAAGCCTTCTGATGAGGCCTGTCAGAACAGACAATAAAACTGTACTATGTAATATTAGCCCGCGACTTCGTCCGCGTGGAATAATGACTTCCGCCAGAATTTGGTTTTTGCGCTTAGTTATCGCCCTTTCCAAGGTCTATCGATTACGTCTTAATTTAAATTTAGAGGGGGCAAATTGAAATTTTCAAAAATTCTCTCTTATTGCGCACTTGCTTCACTGGTGGAACCTACATACCAAGAGAATCCATTAAAAAATAAAAAAAATCAATTTACCCCCCCTTTTCTCCCCCTTGGGGGGAGAGGAATTTCCAAAAATCTCCTCTCTTAGAGGTAGCCTACTGCTCCCAACAAGTACACATGCCAAATTTCAGCTCTCTACTGCCAGTAGGTTCAGCTGTGCGTTGTCTGTCAGTCACTCAGTAAAGTTAAGAAAGAAAGGAAGAGTTATAAATGTATGTAATATAGATTTGTTGTCAAAAATGACACATTTTTAATAAGAACCCCTTTCCATGGTCGTTCTTTCTTTTCTTTTCTTTTTAAATATTGCTTCACACTAGGAACTAGGTACTCCTATATCGCGGATACGTTCATAAACATGTAAACTCACATGCACAAGACACCCAGACTTGGAAAAACTATGTGTATAAGAAAAGTATATAAGCGAGGTCAATGACCTGTAGGTAGTTTGTACGCAACGCCGACTATTAACTACAGGTCATTGATCTCGTTCAGCTGATGTTTTCTTAAAGAAATTAATTTCGTACATGCGTAAATTAAAACGAGTTTTGAAAAAAGGTACTTTATTTTTTAATTTTATCTTTACAAATCGATAGTGTTTCATGTACCGGATCGATCTTCCACGGGATTAAAACGATTAAAATTTAACGGTGTATAGAGGGTGTCTTTGACATGGACGCACAAACGAATACCATGGATCCAGTTCATGATTCTGGATTGTTGGAATTTTTCGCCATTATTTTTTCCTAAATTTTTTTTAATATTTATTTTTTTCTGTGCGGGAATCGAGCCCATCACTGTCAACGCAGCAGCCAATCACTAAACCACTGCGTCAACCGTGCCGATACACCCCTGAACTTCAGCACAATGACGCTGCAATTTCTAAAAAGGATTCTTAATCAGTTTCATGATTACTTGAATCAGATAACCACTAACTACGTCGGAACTTCCTTTTGATTTCCACTCTTTTTTATCAGTGATCTTTTCGAATACTTTTACAAAGTCATCGTTTAGTTCTGATAGTTGGAGACTAGTTTGTGTTCGCGTTCTTGAGTCATGACTAATCTGACGTAGGTATTTTTGGTAATAACTCTTTGGGTGTAGCTCACAATGGGCCTCATCAGCTTAAAGTCACCCGAAGAGCAATGGAGAGCTTCCTTGTGTGATCGAATCATATTTGAAGATGACCGCAGAAGAATCAAGGTAGGCTATGGCTAGGGCAGATTGCTCGCTGAATAAATGGTTGATGGAGCCGAAAGATTCTGGATTGAAGACGTCCACTGTTAGAAATAGGCCTTCTCCAAGTATCACTACCTCGACCGGTCCTATCCATCTCGTATCCATTCGATTCCAAACCACCTTTTTTTTTGGTGGGTAGAAATCATCCAAATAACATCAAGAAGATAGTGTCAGACTCTTACTGACTAAAATACCAACCGTGTTCCTTCTTGTCTTTCATACTAATCAGCTGAGCTACCTTTCATAACTAACCCTGGCCCCAGTAGGCCAGGCCACAGACGGTCGGACAGCGAGCTAACCATTGCTCGCCGTCCGCAAGCACGCGCCTACGGTAGCCGGAAATCAGGATCTCGGAGAACTCTCCGGACCAAGCCTAAGTCGTCGACGGCGCGCACTGTTCCCGCGCGCCTCAAGGAGTTGTTAGCAACAGAAGGGGCCCAGCCGGGTCGAAGCCTACTGGGGCTAGGGTTATCCGAAAGGGAACTCGAGCCCCACTCTGACACTATCTCCTACTCCGCCCAAGAGCGGGGGTTGTCATTGCATGAGTTTCCCCACAAAAAAAGGTTTATCGGTCCACTTTTTGGGATCTAGGTACAATAAACCTTTATAACGTAGGTACATCATCACCTCCCTAGCCTTTTTCCAACTTTTAGGGTTGGCTTCCTGTCTAACCGGCAGCTAAGTACCAGTATTTTACAAGGAGCGACTGCCTATCAGACCTCCACCACCCAGTTACTGGGCAACATGATACTCTTTGAATAGACTGACGGTCAAACTTTGTAAAACAGTGGTGGCCGAGTGGTAACGATTCCGACTTACGAGTTGCAGCTCGCAGGTTCAAACCCAGCCAGGCGCAATATTTTGTGTAACTAATTTCATTACCACTGCGCTCAACGGTGAAGGAAAGCATCGTGAGGAAACCGGCATGTTCTAGAACCAAAAATACGGAGACATGTGACATTCACCAACACGCACTGGGCCCGCGTAGTGGATTACGGCCCATTCCCTCTCCTAGAGAGGAGGCCTTTTTTTTTTTTTTTTTTTTCGATGGGAAAAATCATCTTATGACAACCCCCGCTCTTGGGCGGAGCGGGAGATAGTGTCAGACTCTTACTGACTAAAAAACCCAACCCGTTCCTTCAAGCCTTCATACCGGGGCTCGAGCGCCCTTTCGGATAACCCTGGCCCCAGTAGGCTTCGACCCGGCTGGGCCCCTGCTGTTGCTGACAACTCCTTGAGGCGCGCGGGAACAGCGCGCGCCGTCGACGACTTGGGCTTGGTCCGGACTGTTACCGGACGGCCGGACAGCGAGCTACCCATTGCTCACTGTCCGCAAGCCCGCGCCTACGGTGGCTGGAAATCGGGATCGGAATCCCGGCGGCGGCGGCGAGAGCGCCGTTGCCTGATGCGATCGGCCTCCTCCTTAGCGAGCATTACTGCTTCGCAGAAGTCGGCGACCGCCTGCCACTCCTCCTCGCTCCGGACCATGGCCTCGACCAAGGTCCGGCGCGAGAGGTCTCCGCCGCCGATCACCCCCACGAGGGCACGGCGATGCTCCGTCCAAGCAGGGCACACCGCGATTGTGTGCTCCACCGTGTCCTCCGGGCGTTCCGCACAGTGGCGACACCCGGGCGTCGAGTTGAGTCCCAGCAGTGGGAACATTAAAAAAGTCTAATTATGCTACGCTACGCTTTTATGAACTCCCAACCATGAGAGGCGGGTGCCTTAACCAATTCACGAGACCGTTATAGCGTCTATTATTCCCAATCGCAGCTTGTAAAACCTCAGATATTTATCCTTACAAAAAGTACCACTATACATCTTAAAATTCTAACGGTAGAAATTTGAATATACATAATTAATCATATGTCAGTCATATTCAATAGCCATCGGTCTAAATAAAACTATTATGGCCGTCATTATGTCTTGACAGGTGCAAATAAATATAGACGTTACAAATCATCACCACCGTGGGGAAGGAGGAGGAAGGAGTGGGGAAAACCCAGCTGGTTATGACGCATCAGGCGAGGAATTCAATTCAATCTTTTTCTTTTTAACCAACTTCAAAAAGGAGGAGGTTCTGTGTTCGGCTGTTTTTTTTTAAATGTATGATCACCGATATCTCGGTCAATTGTGGATCGATTTTGAAAATTATGTTTTTGATTGAAAGGTTATGCTTCCAAGTTGGTCCCATGTAAATATTTTTATGATCTGATAAGGAATTTCGAAGATATGGAATGGAAGTTTTTTTTAATTGATATAAACTAGTGCTTGACTGCGATCCCACCTGATGGTAAGCAGCGATGCAATCTTTGATGGTGAGGTGCACTAGTTTATTAAGAGCCTATTCACTCTAGCCTTGAAGACACCCAAATTATAATCGAACGGGAAGACCGCAGCAGACAAACTGTTCCAGTCCTTCGACGTACGCGGTATAAACGACGAAGCGAAACGCTTAGTCCGAACCGTAGATGTTTCAACAACATAGGGGTGAATATTTGCCGTACGTCGGGTTGTCCGATGGTAGAATTACTATGGCGCAATCATTGGAAAGTCCTCTTAGGATCAGAGCAAAACTGTCGCAACAAGTGAAATGGTTTTGTTTATACGTGTAGACGATGACTTCAATCAGTTATTAACTACACGTATACGACAGAAGGGGACCGGATATATCGAACTGATGAAACTGAAAGGTTCCAGATGTATGGCAGTAATAAATCAATGTAACCTAACCGTCTTTGGAATTATTAAAATTGTCATAAAATGCACTCCGGATCTTTTTTTTTTTGTTTTTTAATTAATTTATCAGTTCCTTGCTACACTTACAATATGCACCTAAGCGTATAGCAAGCCAACAATCAATAAACAAAAAAAAAATATACAAATATTTACCATTTCTTTGACTGTTAATATATAAATATGTCAAATTTCGGTTCCTAACGATACCATAAAGCCATCCATATCCATATTTTGCTATAAAGTACCACCGACCTAATCTGATGATAATTAGCCGATCGGTACTTTTTAATTCTGCTACCACAACTAAAAAATGTAAAAAAAAAACTTTTTACAAAAACTCTATGTAGGTAAAAAGATTTTTATCCATAAATAAAAAGTCAGGAAGTGTGCACGCTCAATTAATTTAGCCCCAAGATAGGAACTCTATCTATCTTTATTTTCACGTTTACCAAAAACATTCATTTCGCAACACACACAAGTATAATGCAAAAACCGTTACAATCCGAAAACACAGTAAGTATCAAACAAACCGAAAACTAATTAAAGAATAACGTATAAAAGTTAAAACAAACAGAATAGGCACAGAACAGAAAATATTCAGAAGTCTAACTCCATACAACATGCACGCACATATGGACACGCTTCACATAGACTCGTGACCAAAATTTGTTTGAATTGCCGTACCGCGATTTAATGATAACAGTGATAGGCTTTCATGTTTGCAGTGCAAAAATATGCAAAACGGCGATGAAAAAACATCGTGGGAAAACCCTAGAACCGAAATTCAAAGTCATGTGATATCCACCAATCCGCTTAGGGTCCGCGAGGTGAATTACGGCTAATTCTTCTCATAGAGAAGAGGCTTGAGTCCCAGCATTGGGAAAATTATAAAGGCTGATTATGCTTAAGAGCGTCCTTTCCGAGATACATTTTCATACAGTCGCTCTTACTTGATTACGACGTTATTACACATATTTCTCTAGATACATAAACATTGATATCTTGTAGATATTATCTAGGCTTCTATTGAAATCAGATCATAATGTGTGTAAGATTAATCCAGTAAACTGCTCTGAAAATCTGCTATTTTGCGTGAACTTTGAATCTCCATAATGTAATGATAAATGAAAAAGTAAACAAAATATAACTCTATAAGCACATTACATCAAGATATAATGAATTATTTTCCAAAAAATTTGGGTTATTTTTTATACATTTTCTAGAACATGTTTTGTAAAATAGTTGAGTGAAAGACTGAATACCGATTGCCAGCAGAGCGTTCAGGTGTGATCTTTTTTTCGCATTGACACTTTTTCAAGCCACCCGTTGGATAAATCAACAGGCTTTTAAACCATGCTCGATATTGACGATAGACGAGTTGAAAAGGAGCGTCTTAATCTTAAAAAAATATATAATTTAATTACGGAGTTCCAGTGCCTATCTTCCGGCTCCATTATCATCATCAGGTCACATCGATGATACCATTTTCAACATACCTATTTTTTTTTTATGTAGAGACAAATCATGCATTGACATCCCCCGCCCTTGGGCGGAGCGGGAGATAGTGTCAGACTCTTACTGACCAAAAGACCCACCCCGTTCCTTCTAGCCTTCATACCGGGGCTCGAGCGCCCTTTCGGATAACCCTGGCCCCAGTAGGCTTCGACCCGGCTGGGTCCCTGCTGTTGCTGACAACTCCTTGAGGCGCACGGGAACAGTGCGTGCCGTCGACAACTTGGACTTGGTCCGGACAGTTACCGGACGGCCGGACAGTGAGCTACCCATTGCTCACTGTCCGCAAGCCCGCGTCTACGTTGGCCGGAAATCGGGATCAGAATCCCGGCGACGGCGGCGGCGATAACGCCGTTGCCTGATGCGTTCGGCCTCCTCCTTTGCGAGCATTACTGCTTCGCAGAAGTCGGCGACCGCCTGCCACTCCTCCTCGCTCCGGACCAACATACCTATTAAGAACCATTCATTTATTTGTATTATCGTAGTCGCATAACTATGTTCATTGTGAGATCTGCATGAGTATGAACTTCCATTGGCCATTTCTGGTCTTCTTTACCAGTTCCACTTCATCAAATGTCATGTTTTGACTGTAAATTCTTAAGTCTTTGATGAAAATATCAAAAGAACTATATAGTTGCCTGTAATATTTGAGGAGTTCCCTCGATTTCGCCCAGATTCCATCATCAGATCCCGACTTGGTGAGTATGGGACCATTTGGGAAGTATACTCTTTCCAACAACAAAAGAATTTTTCAAATCGGTTGGCAAACGACAAAGTTATGCGCGAACATACAAAAAAAAAAATACAAACATCCGAATTGAGAACCTCCTCCTTTTTTAGAAGTCGGTCAAAAATATAAAATATTCTTTCTTTTCTGCGTGTCTCTATACAGTGGCATTGTCAAGTTTAAGGTCAACGTACACAAACAATGGTTATTTTGTTACGCATGCGTTACGGCCGGCCGGCTGCAGCTCGCAAGGGCGAAT
This sequence comes from Mythimna albipuncta, assembly GCA_929112965.1. Lineage (NCBI taxonomy): Eukaryota > Metazoa > Arthropoda > Insecta > Lepidoptera > Noctuidae > Mythimna > Mythimna albipuncta. The sequence goes on along the minus strand of OV815982.1, from coordinate 15,148,077 downwards.
GGTATAATGTGTTAGGTAATTTTTAGCCAATTGCGGCGGAACCAAGTGCTCATCTTCTGAGGTTCAGGTTAAGGTGTTCAATGTGAGGAAGCAGGGATAAGTTCCATTACAGCGGGGTTTTTTGAAAAAGTTACCAAAGGCAACTGAAAGAATCCGTTTGGGTTTTAGTTAGTAAAAGGCGGAGGGGTGCTTGGTGCCCTTATGTCGCGTCGTACTGACGTAGGTAAGCATAGAAAAATACAGTGTTGAAATGTGTTAGATAGAACAAAGAAATCTTGAAGGTTTGTTTTTGGTAAATGTATTATGTTTTGTAAAAAGTCATAGAACAAAAGTTGTGGTTTATGATGTTAGTAATACTGTCCTGCAAGGTTGTTAGCGTTTAACATATAGCTGTGTAGATATATCATATTGAAGAATGATAAATGATGAAATTCTTCTCTATTTTCCCATTATATATGTACTTTGTTTACGCAAATATTTTATAATTTCTTTCTTTGTCTTTTTTTCTTTCTAAATATTGCGTCGCGCATCGTCGCTCTATACTTACTTTTGACATAACTGTGAGTAGTTTGTGTACTTTGACATTTATATTTGTTTTTAATTATTATTTTTACTTTTAACATTGATTCGTTAAATTCACATCAAAGTAACTGTAGTGAATTGAAATTATATTGTAGTTTTTTTTTATAATTTTTACTATCCAAAATATCTGCGCGCCTTAGTACCTAAGCCATAAATAAGTCTGAAACATTTTTTTTCTTTCATCCTACATGCACGTTTTTTTTAATGTTATTCATAGGTATTTTGTTTGAGCAAATAATTATTTTATAAGATTATTTTGTTATGTATTTTTTCTATGGATCTCCGATGCCAAAAAAAAAGTTATTATTAAATAAACATAACTTATCTTACGACCTCAGTGACTCTTTTGACACGTTTTGATCAATCCTGCAGTTATAGAGCAGTAGTTCCAATCACTACACCAAAGAAAGTTGTCTGTAAACCTAGATAGATAAAGAATTATATCTAAACACGCGAAATTGCTGATACCCGCGACTTCGCCTGCTTGAGACTCAATATTAAATGATATGTATTTTACAAGTAGGTTTTAAAAAAAAAACTTTACAATGTATTTGCGTGATGAGTTTAAATTTAAAAAGTACAGATTTTTTTTTATTTGGAAATAGCCGACAAAAAATTCCACCACGGGGGGTCCAAAATCATGTACTGAATCCGTGGTATTCATTTGTGCGTCGATTTCAATTCAATTCAAAGTATTTTTATTTGACATAGGCCTACATGGGCACTTAAAAACGTCAGAAGCTAGTGCAAATGCCGATGTTAAAGACACAGTATTATGGAATATAGGTAGATGACCGAATTTCCGTATCTTCTACTGGGTGTTGTGATAACAGAGGAATGCTTCAACTGCCTAATATCAGCCATTGAGATTAATGTTTTATCGGTAACCTGAATCTTATATTATATTCTGTTTTGGATCGTGCGGTACTTGTAACATAATAAGCCTTTTAATGCTAAGAAGTGGAATTCCCTGACAGTCTTTGTTTCATGATAGCTACAACCTAGGTGTCTTCAAGTCAAGAGTGAATAGGTTACTTCTAGGCAAGCGAGCTCCTTCGTCGGTCGGCCACATCATCGCACCAAGCGCGTCTTTCGGCTGAAATTATAATGATGAACATACCCTCGGGATAAGAATTATAAATACCTAAACTAAAACTTTGTAGTAAAAAAGTATAACCGTTTGAGCGTAAAGATGTAACAAAGGGCTTGTGGACAGCGAGCAATTGGTAGCTCGCTGTCCAACAGTGGACGTCTTTCGGCTGTAATGATGACGATGATGACTACATACAAAAACAGTCCCCGACTCAGCGTTCCCCACTGATGGTTTTTTTTTTTTCGATGGGAAAAATCATCTTATGACAACCCCCGCTCTTGGGCGGAGCGGGAGATAGTGTCAGACTCTTACTGACTAAAAAACCCATCCCGTTCCTTCAAACCTTCATACCGGGGCTCGAGCGCCCTTTCGGATAACCCTGGTCCAGGGTATAACAGTTCCGTCGATGACCCATGTAAAGAACAAGTTCATCGATGAACAGTTCACAATAACCTCTCCCCAACGGTATCTACAACGGAATGACAGACGTCGAGCAATGGATAGCACGCCGTCCGACAATCGACCGGAATGAGCCCTAGGTGTTGACAGCGCATAGTGATCCATGTACTCCTCAAAGAGATGTCAGCAAAGCGTAAGACCCAGCAGGGTCGAAGCCTACTGGGGCTATATGTTCCGAAAGAGAACTCCGGAGTCCTGCGACGCAAGGCAAAGTTGGGACATAGCGGTGGGTTTTCTTCAGTAAGAGTCTGTCACGCCCTCTCGCTCCTCTCTAGAACGGGAGAAGTCATTGGATGATTTCCAACCTAAAAAAAGTAGGTACATAAAAGTTCATGATAACCTCTCTTCAGAGACAGTGTCTCTCTCTCGTGAGAGCAGTGGTGGCCGAGTGGTAACGGTCCCGACTTATGAGTTGTAGTTCGTGGGTTCAAACCTAGCCAGGCGCATTACTTTGTGTAACTTATTTTATCACCTCTGCTCTCAAAACGGTGAAGGAACACATGGTGAGGAAACCGGTATGTCCTAGAACCAAAAAGTTCGGAGACATGTGACATCCACCAACCCGCACTGGGCCCGCGAGGTGGATTACAGCCCATTCCCTCTCCTAGAGAGGAGGCCTGAGTCCCAACAATGGGAACATTATAAGGCCAACTATGCTATGTTAACTTCTCTCCAACGTTATCTACAAAGAAATCAGTTACCGAGTCTAACTAAAATATTTATAGATAAATAACTACACGTATTGCATAACGGTTTATTTATAACCGATGTTATTGACCGGCTGTTTCTTTGTTACACTGTTTGTTAGCTAATCGATCGTTTAGAGGTTAGGTTAGGCTGCTATTGCATTGTATAGTAGCGGGAATGCGCGGTTATTTTTTTGTATATGATATTTTTTAAAACAACAGAATGACAATATAAGTTATACCTACTTGTAAACAACTAAAAAATGTTAAATAACCATACTACTACATTTCAACCAATTTTAATATTTTATAATATGGCGTGAAAAAGTTCCTTCACATCACTGTCGATTAGAAATGTGTAATACAACGTAGCTTGAAATAGAGGAAAAAACTAACTTCATTTAAAATTTTGGCTTATTAATTCATATTTGGTATACCAATCCATGACTCTACATAAGTTTTTAATGACATTGGATGTTTGTTGCTTAGTAATGTATTTCGGCTCGCTTTCCTATAATTTTGGAATATCGACATCGTTCTTTCAAATCAAAAAATATACATACTACTTACGTAATCACTATCCAGACCAAATGAGAGATGTGACATTGCGTGCATTGACTAATATAAAACATACGATAACAGCATAAAAAATTCTTCACGCGATTTTTTGCCGCCTCACCTCGCGTGTCTCCAATCCATACGCAGCCTAACCCCAACAGTACACACAACAAACAATTTATTGCATCGGTTTACGCACTTCGAGTGGCACGTGACTCCGTAAATGTTTATTGTAAAACTAGGTTTCCCTGTTGGTTAACCAAAGTTTAGTTTAACGGTTTAGACCGCATACGGTAGCCAGCGTGAGATTCTTATGTGTATCACTTTATCTTAGTATAAGGAAATCCAGTAACAAATAATAGTTATACTACGGTTGAGTTGGTTCGAATAGTAATAATTATGGTTTTGAAGATTTATCTTGAAATGCTCCAAGATGAACCACTGTACTTAAACGTGTATATTTTAATTTATTTAAAAATTTAAGTTTACAGTACAGAACCAAAACAACTACAAAAAACTTAAAAATTTATATATAAGTTTACAAATTTTGCATAGTAATGGAAGATATCCAGATAAGTATTAGGTGCGGTGGTATTTTATTTTGAAGTTCTTAAAAGAATTTCTTCAGTGGTGTATGGCTTCGATTTTACTAAAAATTGCATTTTGGAGAGTGTGCGCAGGAACAGCATGACTTGATTCCGCCATCTCATTTCTATCATCGGACAAACCGACGCACGGCGAGTATCCACCCTTACGTTGTTGAAACATCTACGGTCCGAACTAAGCGTTTCGCCTCGTCATTTATACCGCGTACTTCGAAGAACTGGAACAGTCTGCCTGCTGCGGTCTTTCCGTCCGATTATAATTTGGGTGTCTTCAAGGCTAGAGTGAATAGGCTCTTAATAAACTAGTGCGCCTCACCATCAACGATTGCATCACTGCTTACCATCGGGCGGGATCGCAGTCAAGTACTAGTTTATAACAGATAAAAAAAAATGTATTATAAAAAGCAACAGTGCTTTATAAAAAACATAATAACCATCTTCAGCTACATCATCAGCGGTGAGATGGTGGTCAAATGTGAACCTATCTACAATAAAAAAAACATGGATTCTTAGTTTGATACTTTGAAGCATAAAATATTAGTACCTAACCATCCCTCAGTCTACTTTTAAATCACTAACGGGCATTCCATACCTGACTCCTAAGCCACCGAAACTTTCACCTAGCTTAGAAGTCACAGGGTTTAAAAATTACCTATTTAAAGCTTAATTTTATTAGTGTTTTTAAACATACGAATTTATAACAACACACTTTTGGTGAAATAAAAAAGAATAACACTACCGTAAATATATATGTAATTTTTCTCTCTCTTCCCCAGATGTGACTACCCCTGCCATGGCAGCCACAGACGGCCAAGTAGTGGCCGCAGCATCGCGCTGGTGCGACGAGGGCAGCTATCTCCGAGAGTTCGCAGTCAAGAACCGTCTACCAAGTGTCGCCAAAATCATCAAAGGACAGTATGGAGGACTTGGCGTACCAACGCTCCCAAGCCCTGGGCTACAAAGCACAGCCCTTCTCGTTTCAGCAGGAAAGAGAAAGAAGATCATCGCTCAAGCCATCAAACTTAAAGAAGGGAGACGGATGGTCAGTGTCGGACCGAGAATAGCTATCCCAGAAACGTATAAAGGATACTTTGAGTTACTAAGCGAAGAAGGCCGGGCTGTACGGTGCATTGAATCAGTTTCAGAACTGGCTAGACGAAAGCTAGATGATGGCTGTCTTGTCAGAGAACCAGTTAGAGTTATTTGTGCTAAAACAGACTTAGATGGTAATGTCACAGCTGATGGAGCAAGAAATCTACCAGCTGGAGAGATTATCATGCCTAAAGGAGAAACTTTCTTAGGTAAGAATAAGTATTTGAAATGTACAGATTCTAAAGGTGATATGGTTCTATTGAGTCTGGATCAAAGAGGAAAGTTTTCAGCAGTTGCTAAAGAAGAGAATATAAGTGGAGTGCATACAGCTAAGACATTACTGACTAAACGTTTGCCTATAACAGTGAGACTGGTTCATGGTACTCCTCCAAGAGGGCTAAAAAGTGCCAGCCATTTTGTACCAGAATTAAGACTGCTGTCAATGTTTGAAGAAGACCATGTCTTTGCTCTTCCTCTTCCTAAGGAAGGTAATGCATTAGTAGCACTGCCTTTGGCAGCGCCACTCAAAATGCAAAAATGCAAAAACGAGGATCAAATAAAGAATTTCATGGAATTCTCTAGACTAGTGGAAAAGTGCAATCGATTGTTGGTAGATGTTGTAGACAGAATACATGTGTTAGACGGAAAGCTTGGTGACCCAAAGAGGCTTCTGAATGGGCCTCTACACGCGCCTCCGTTAGTCAAAACTGGTTATTTCCTTCGACGCAGTGCGTCTTCAGATACAGCTAATCAACATAAACATATGTCACGCCATAACCATATTTATAGCAGTCATAGAGACGAGAATAGTATCCCAGACGAATATGATGAAATAGACCAAATTTATGACTATGTTCGAGGTTTTGCTCCTCTTCCTAAGAACATCAAAGCTTCTTATTCAAACGAGCCGACTCCAAGACACGAATCGGCACCTGCGTCCCCAGCAGCTACTCCAATCCACATGCCTCTTATCACAGAAATAAAGCCGGAACCACCGCCGATAGAAACTATACCAACAAAGAAGCCATTGAACATCCAAAAAGCAGAAAAGAGAAGTAGAAAAGCACCAGCACAAATAAAAGAAACTCCAGTCACAGTTTACAAAGAGAAATGTTCTATAGCACCAGCAGCAAACCTGCCGAAGCTGTACATCAAAAACAGTGTCAATAACAATAAGAATAGAATGGTCTTCCGTCAGAAAAGCACTTCGCCGACAAAAGAGGCCCCTAGTCCAGTAGCTAGTCCGATTCGACCAATCAAAGGAGACTCCCCGATTTTCAATATTCGATATAAGAGCCTATCAAATATCCACAACGCTATGGAGTTGGATGGGACCTTAGACTCAAGTCATTCTGGTGGGAGGACGTCAGGAGACTCAGGGAATGGACCGAAACTGCCAGAGAAGAGATCTAGGAAGTTAAGCAGGCCGAAGTCACTGACGAATCTGGTTTGGGAGCTGAAGGGTTGTCCAGATCCGGATAAACCTAAAACTAGAGTTAAGAATGAAGGCTACAAGAAGATTGGTAACAAATTGTCTTTGGGAGCTCAGAAGAGGGTGCCAACGTTGTACCTTTAAATGGTAAGTTGAACTTTATTTTTCTTATTGTAGAAATCATTCTTTTTTTTTTCTTTCTTCATTTTTTTAGGCTCTCTGACCTCACTACCTCAAATATTCTGTTTTTAAAGCAACCTCACTTCAAGCAACTTCTCGCCTTTTTAGGGTTCTGTAGCCATATGGCAAAAAACGGAACACTTATGGATTTGTCATGTCTGTCTGTCTATATGTCTGTCCGTCCGTATGTCACAGCCACTTTTTTCAAAAACTATACTGTTAAAACTTGGTCAGTAGATGTATTCTGTGAAACGCATTAAGATTTTCACACAAAATAAAAAAAATTGAGGTTCTCCATACTTAGAACTGAAACTAAAATTTTTTTTTTTTCATCAATCCCATACACGCGTGTGGGAGAATGTCTATGGATAGGTCTTCAAAAATAATATTGAGGTTTCTAATATATTTTTTTTTCTAAACTGAATGAATGAGAAACACTTCCAAAGTAGTAAAACTGTGTCGTCATCCCACCCCCCCCCCCCCCGTAACTTCCAAAATAAGAGAATGATAAAACTAAAAAAAGTTATGTGATTACCATGCAAACCTCCACCGAAAATTGGTTTGAACGAAGTCGTAAACCGCAATTTACCTTTCATTCAATCAAATGAAATATTAACCCGTTGTGTGTCTAAACGTGGATCCACGCGAGACACACGGCAATCGAAAGGTTAAAAAAAAAAATCATAAACATTATAAGTAAGTGTGTTTGTTTCGTGAGTCTGACTCGCATTTGCCCGATTTTAGAGGATGTATTGTAAACATATCCTCATATACCGGTTTTAGGTATTCACAGAAAACCTTTAATTAATTGCAAAGGTTTAAGCATCTCATTAACCAAATACACAAATATCCATAACTCCTGTTTATCATTAGATTCTAAAATCCACAAACTGCTTACGAGTTTTGAAATCCTTCTTAGTTACTGCAAAGTAATTTAAGTTTACACAGTAACGTGATTTTTATTATCTTGTAAGCATGCGGGTTAAAGGGCAGGACCTTAAATTGCAATAGTCTTTGGTAAAGAGTTGTTTACACTGCGGAATTGTGCGAAAGAATCACCGAGACCCAAGAACGCAAAGGGCATCTAAAAGAATACGGGTGGCAAATATTTCAGCCGAAAGATGTCCACTGTTGGAGACCGGCCTACCCAAATGTCGCCATAATGATGGGTCTTGTGTGATGACCACCATGTGGGAGGATTCCATGCGTCTTCCGGTACGTAATCGCCATCTCAGAACCTTTCTGCTCCATCGATCCTATTCTGCGAGCAATCTTCTTCTTCTTGCCCTTCTCCCATTTTATTTGGGGTCGTCGCAACACGTTTTTTTTTTTCCATTCTGTCCTGTCACTCGTCACGCTATCTCTAACTCCCTTTTTTTTCATATCACTTCTCACACAATCCATCCGTCTTTTTTCTGGTCTCCCTCTCTCTCGCCATCCCTCCACATGTAAATTCTGTGAGCACTGTGCCCTGCCAATTAATATATTTACTATCAATCAAAAAAATGTCTATAATGGAAGTCAATAGGTATACAGGGTGACTGGAAATTAGTGTACGATACTTAAACACGTGATTGTGCTCATGATATCCAATAACTTTAACAAGTTGTTGGTTATCATGAGCACAATCACGTGTTTAAATATCGTACACTATTGCCAGTCACCCTATATATAACATGCTTTTTCTTCCCGAAAAACGAAAAACAAGCGTGATGTTATGTTATGACTTTTATATATGTCATTTCTTTTCTATCAGTAAATATTGATAGTATCATTCCAATCATCATGCCTAATATTGGATCATAAATTACGATTATTACTAACACAATTGAACCTATCGAATGTTTTCAAATACTTACCAAAAGTATTCAAAACACCAGACAATCCATTTGTAAAAACATGTTTTAGAAACATGATAACCTGCTTAGCATCTCATTACTTATATTTCTAAAACATAACCAAGTTAATGACACTGCCGTGGCCAGCACGCTTAGCCAAGTTGTTATTCTGCAATCGTTAACGCTATCGAAAAATGACGAAACGTATGGAAATGACGTCATCTCAACGTAAAGTCGCGTGGCCAGAACAAACGAATAGACAATTCGTAGCCAAGTTCACGTCGTTCAAAATCGTTTCTACAATTTTAAACGCTACATCCTTTGTTATACAAACGCTACATTGTAGAACGAGCGAACTTCCTTGGAACGTCCTTCTTTGGAACGTGCAATTTAGCTTCACTTTTCTTGGACTGACCGACATTTGACTATTCAAAAGTGCCTGTAAATGGTCTAGGGAATGCAAAAACCGCCAAAATTACAAACCGGTTTTTTTTTCGGGTTTTCTAAAAAAAACCGGTTAACCGGGTAACCGGTTTTAAAATTAGTTAATTTTGAAATTTATTTTTAAGTGAAAAATTAAACTTTTTTTGCTTGTGAAATTCTAAATAATTATTTTGAAACTTATCTATTGAAAAAATATACTTAATATGGCCATGAATTCTATCAAAGATAAAAAAAAAATAACTTCATAAAAACGAATGTCTCAGAATGATGTTTTATATAGAGAATCTAAGCCAGAAGTTAATTTAACTTCTACTCAAAATATCCACCATTACCCTTAACGCAAGTTTTTAGGCGTTCAGGCCACGCGTCATCGGTTTACGCACGATGATCATTGGAAAGTTGTCCACCGCTGATTGTAAAGAATTTTTAATTATTGTTAGGTGAAGGCCATGCCCTCTAATATAGTAGATCTCAATTTGTAGTTCAGGGCTAGTCAAAGGTCAATCATCAGCCTTAATGAAGTCCAAAACACTCGTTATAAGCATCCTGAAAAAACCTAGTATGTTATCAAAAAGAGAGAGGCTTTAAGAGGCTTTGCTATGGCGTTTAGGATAGTATCTTGATACTCTTTAGCTGAAGTTAGAGTAGCCCATTTTCACGAAAATGAACCATTACTGATGCCGCATGATGATCATTCAGGACTCAGGATAACTGTTGAGAGAGTTCTTTGGAGTTACAAGCTTACACCCAATTGTTTTGCTTGTTGTAATTTTCCTTGATTGTGATAATTTTTTCATCGGTAGCAAGAATATCCTTTTTATGGTGGGAAAAAATATCCAATGACAACCCCCGCTCTTGGGCGGAGCAGGAGACGGTGTCAGACTCTTACTGACTAAAAGCCCACCCTGTTCCTTCTAGCCTTCATTCCGGGGCTCGAGTTCCTTTTCGGATAACCCTGACCCCAGTAGGTTTCGACCCGGCAGGGCTTTGCCCTGCTTTTGCTGACAACTCCTTGAGGCGCGCGGGAACAGTGAGCGCCGTTGACGACTTGGGCTCGGTCCGGACAGTTCCCGGATGGCCGGGCAGCGAACTACACATTGCTCACTGTCTGCAAGCCCGCGCCTACGGTGGCCGGAAATCGGGATTGGAATCCCGGCGACGGCTGCGAGAACGCCGTTGCTTGATGCGGTCAGCCTCCTCTTTTGCGAGCATTATTTACTGCTTCGTAGAAGTCGGCGAACGCCTGCCAGTCCTCCTCTGAACCAAGGCCCGGCGCGAGAGGTCTCCACCGCCGATTGCCCCCACGAGGGCACGGCGATGCTCCGCCCAAAGCAAGAATATCCCTGAGTTTTTCATCAGTGTAACGAACAAACAAAGATTTTGATCTTTTCACTCTCTTCTTTAAATGCGACTTGTTTAAGGAGATGATATTATGATGAGTAACAACGGTGGGTATTCCATCTATGCATAAGAATTTCTGTGTCCTTACGAGATTTTAATTCTGGCCCTTCATTGCCTGTTCTCACAACACGTGGCCGGCCTGAATTTTTAATGATCGTAAACAGAAAAACTGTACAGTTGGTTTCGCTATCACTATGGCACGTATATATAAACAAACCTACGATTGATATCAAGCCTGAACAGAGTTTTAAAACAATATTTAATAAAAAAAATAGTGTCTTTTGAAAGTAATAAAAAAAAACCGGTTACTTGAAAAAATAAACCGGTTTTTTTAATCATTAAAAATATGCCGAAAAACCGGTTTTTCGGTTTTCGAGTTAACCGGTTTGCATTCCCTAAAATGGTCTATTTGAAATAAATGCTTTGATTTGATTTGATTTGAGCGGCCGACTCAGGCGCGTCAATATGGCTACCAACTTATCGTTTTCTACAATTGCTGTCACCGAGGCGATACCGATTGGAAAACGGAATTCGACACAAACTGGTTGTAACTTGGCTAGGGGGGCTGATCTTACAAATTGATCACTTCATGATTTGGCTTAGTAAAACTGGCCACATTGTCCTACACGTTAAAGTTTGATGATACGTCAATCCTCGTTTAGCCTACTTTCTTTAGACCTCCAATTATCATAGAAATCCTACACCAATGATAAGGCCAAACGAGGATTGACTTATCATCAAACGTTAAGGTTGGGCCTAACGTTTGAACAGTTTTGCGCCCGAACAGTGGCATGAAACAGTGACTTTCTGAAGCCTACTCCTCGGTAACGGCCAGGTTAATAGGTTTGAAAAAAATATATGTTCGCTATAGATTTATGAACAACATTATCAACTATTGATTTCTTCGTGCGATTAATACTTCGGCTAAAAAAAAATATTTTGTAATTTGGCAACTTTTCCCTACTCCTTCAAAACGGCTTGGATTTTTAGAAACATTTTTACTCAAACAAAATGGTGTTTAAATATTCTTAAAAGTGTACATAGCATATGTTAATTAATCAATATTTCGCAAAGAAAATGATTTAGAGGTCAGCGGTGGCAGCCAAACGTTTTAGGAACACATTCATTGTGCGTGCAGCTAGGGAGTGGAATTCCTTGCCGGGATCTGTGTATCCTGATAGCTACAACTGACGAAAGTGAGTAGGTTTCTTCTAGGTAAGCGTGTTCCATAGACGACCGCATCGTCGCTTTCCATCCGGTGAAATAGCGGCCAAGCGCGAACCTATAAACAATAAAAAAAAACTTGCCGGAATTAAATGCACAGATACTCGTACTGCCACCTAGGTGAGTAGGTACGAGTATGTGTCCATTTAATTCCGGCCAGCTGTTTAAGGGACTATAAGCCTTAACGTTTAAATCAACAATCTGGCCAGTATTAGTTGGCCATATCATGAAGTGATCAATTCTTAGATCTGGTCACGACACCACAAATCACCTCGCAAATAAGTAATCCTCTGACTTTACATGTAAAACAAGCATTTTCAATTCAATTACTGGATAGAAACACATGTGATTTCTATCATAAATCTGTTGAATTGGCAAATGCTTTTGGTAGCATTAAAATGTCGTAAGAACTTCGTGATATGCCAGCGACGAAGTTTCCTATAAATTGTGAAAATGAAAACGTATGAATGCATCGGTCTTAAGACGAAGACACGATGCAAACAATATTTTAGTATTGGGTTTCTTCTTTTTCACCGACAAACTAACTTTTCCTCTCAAAGCAGTAAATATGTGTAATTCTCTTTTTTTGCTTCTAAAATTAGAACATGTTGGTTTTTAGGGTTCCGTATCTCAAAAGGAGAAAACGGAACCCTTATAGGATCACTTTGTTATCCGTCTGTCTGTCTGTCGATTAACACCCTTTATCTCGAGAACGCATGAAGGTATCGAGTTAAAATTAAAACCATATACTCAGGTCTGCGGTCCCTTCAAGCTGTGAAAAATTCAAAACTTCTAAGTTAACGAATAAAAAAGATACGGCCGTTAATGTTGCAAAAAAACGTATATTTAGATATTCACAAAGAGTGAAATTCATAGGGTACTTCCCGTTGACCCCGAATCCTGAAATTTGGCAAAAAGCAAGGTCTCATAGCACAGTGTAGATAAAATCTCAAATCTGTAGTTACGTCACAAAAACAAAACTTTTTTGCGGTCCGGATAAGTCATTGAGTGTTTATTCGGGAATTTAACTATTCACATAGGTGAGTTTGTACGGAACCCTCAGTGCATGAGTCCAACTTGCACTATTCCGGTTTCTTTTTTTCAATAAATTATCTCATCTACCCTAATATTATGTATAAAAAGATAAAGTTTTTTTTTTGTTTGTAGGAGATAATCCCTGTAAGTTGTGGTCCGATTGCTAAAATTGCTAAAATTTTTCACCGATAAAACGTTGCTTTCTTCCTGAGCATCATGTGCTATACTGCCGTCCTCTAACTAAAAAGCAGCTAAGTGCTTTGTTTTCTAAGTAATTTAGCTGCTTTTTAGTTAGAGGACGGCAGTATATTATATATACGCAGGCAAAGCCGCGGGCAAAAGCTAGTTTTTTTTTAAATCGGTAAAATGCTCCATTTTAAAAATTACAAGCGTTGCATCATCGTTTCTTTTAAGCTATTGCATAGCTTCTATCGCGGGCCTTGAGCGTGGAGAACGTATCCAGAAATTCCGTAACGAAAATAACCTAACAACTGTTTTTTGAGCGTGGTGACCGATAAGAAAACAAATGAGTGAACAATCAATCAAAATTCAATTTAATGTGTAAAAGTGTGACTTCGATTAATATCAAAGAAAAAAAAAAACAAAGGAAAAAAAACTGCATAAATAAAATAAATAAATAATTACAATTGCATAAGTTGATAAAAATGCTATGCAATAGCTTTACCGCAGCAGTCCCCGAGTGCCACACGTCTTTTTTTCTCTAAATTGTCTGTAAAAGTCAGTACAGTGCTTTAAGTCTGGTCTCAGCCTTAATTCAAGCATTTTGTAATTCTAAATTCTTGTGTAGGTTAGTTCGATTGGTAATTAAGTAAATTGGTATTCTGTAGTAATATGTTGTTTTCTATTACTATTATCACGATTGTGATTTAAATCGTCTTCATGCTAAATGTTTCCTATGAATTACAACGTTAGTTACAACAAGTTAGGATATTTTGAATTGTAGATTGGACTTAGCGGAAAGATTTTGTTTGTACAAGACTAGTGACCTGAGGGCTTAGCTACAGTAGGCACAATGGATCTTGAGCGCTCGGCGTCAGAGTGGGGATCGCTTTGCGCATTCCATACATTGGCGAGCCAATCGTCTTCGTTGTTAGATACATGCAGCAACGCAGGGAACGAATGAGGAGTGACGTCTATGACACGATAGCGATATTATGATATTGGATATAAATATATATTTTATTATTTTTTTACAATTATGACATGTTTATTTTTACTATTTGACTAAATTTTTTTTATATACTTTTCTTTTACAATTTGACACATTTACTTTTGTAAATTTTATTATTGTGAATGTGAGAACTATGTGGATTACTCTTTCCTTTTCTTTTATTTTCACATGATGTCTGGCAGTTTTGAGAATTTGATGTGGACTACCCAAATGTCCTTTCTTTGGCATTGTTTGTCAAGTCGTAGAGCTCCTTAGTAGTCCTGAGTTAAGCTACACGCATACTGACAAATGCTTGCACTGACTGGACAAGTCCACTTAGAACTGTGTGGTTCTTTCCTCAAAAGACCATCCCAGGCTCAATCTGCACGGTTCTAATATGATTTGACCATTACATGTTTTGCTGTATGGACTTTAAAAGAGACTTCGACCCCTGAGTTTGTTTCGGTGTCAATGTATGGAATGCGCAAAGAGATCCCCACTCTGACGCCGATCGCTCAAGATCCGTTTCGGCAATTGTAAATGCGAAACCCGAAACACTTGTCTAGTATTTTTATGTAAAGAATCTATGTACAAAATTTCATAAATATATCATCAAAAATCACAAAGTTATAAGCTTATTATGTTACCTGCCCCCCTAGCCAAGTTACAACCGTTTCGCTTGCGCCGAACGCTTCGAGTTGACCTTGCCGCCAATTCTTTTGTTTTGACCACGTGACTGAGCGTTAAGACGACGTCATTCCCGTACATTTGAAGCTTTCTACAAGCGTTAACTATTGCAGATTAGCAACTTGGCTAGGGGTACCTGGTTGTCCGCACAAATACATGATCACCGGGTCACCCGGGCGACTGAGGGGTGGTTTTACTCCCGCATCCAGCTGTTAACTGTTGTGTAATGACCAGTATGACCTACCGTGACCTTTTTTTTTATGGTGGGAAAAATCATGCATAGACATCCCCCGCCCTTGGGCGGAGCGGGAGATAGTGTCAGACTCTTACTGACTAAAAGACCCACCCTGTTCCTTCTAGCCTTGTATTGTACATGGTATCGGTGGTGTCCAACTTGTAACCTTTTATAAAAGTTTTTAGAAAAAAAAAATAACATGATGTAAAAATGATTGGGATCGAATCAGTTACTAATTCTGAACAAATTATATTTAGGTTTCGCATCCAAACTAATATTATAAATGCGAAAGTAACTCTGTCTGTCTGTCTTTGCTTCTCGCCTAAACTACTGAACCGATTTGTGTGAAATTTGGTACAGACATAGTTTGGAACTTGAGAAAGGACATAGGATAGTTTTTATTACAAAAAATAAAATAAAAAATAAAATTTATTCCGGACATACAGCGCCATCTATTGGCCAAGAGTCGGCATCAATTCGCCGCCGCTGCCGGAACTCACTATTCCACGCGAACGAAGTCGCGGGCAAAAGCTAGTATATTATAAATAAGGCTGTATACTCATTCTGACACGAATGTTTTTGAATCCCCAACAACATTATGACATTCAATATACTGAACGATTAATACAATTACATATTTGAAACAGTAAATCTTGATTGATTGCAATTAAAACTGTTATAAAATAGAATATCAAACGTGTAATAAAATATTAGATAATAATCTAGCAAAATGTCATGATTATAATAAGTTTCAATTCTTACTTATTTTTAGATCCATCGAAATATATTATGATCTGTCATGCTTACATATAAGGTGAATGTTACTTCGGTAAGTCCCCTCTTTGAGGCGTGGCTGGAAAGGCCTCACGGCGTCCTTACCTTCCGCATGACGCAGGTCCTCACCGGACATGGTTCGTTCGGGAGTTTCCTGCACCGGATTCATGCGGAAGTGACGCCCGGGTGTCGCCACTGCGCGGAACGCCCGGAGGACACGGTGGAGCACACAGTCGAGGTGTGCCCTGCTTGGGCGGAGCATCGCCGTGCCCTCGTGGGGGCGATCGGCGGCGGAGACCTCTCGCGCCGGGCCTTGGTTGAGGCCATGGTCCGGAGCGAGGAGGAGTGGCAGGCGGTCGCCGACTTCTGCGAAGCAGTAATGCTTGCAAAGGAGGAGGCCGAACGCATCAGGCAACGGCGTTATCGCCGCCGCCGTCGCCGGGATTCTGATCCCGATTTCCGGCCAACGTAGACGCGGGCTTGAGGACAGTGAGCAATGGGTAGCTCGCTGTCCGGCCGTCCGGTAACTGTCCGGACCAAGCCCAAGTCGTCGACGGCGCGCACTGTTCCCGCGCGCCTCAAGGAGTTGTCAGCAACAGCAGGGGCCCAGCCTGGTCGAAGCCTACTGGGGCCAGGGTTATCCGAAAGGGCGCTCGAGCCCCGGTATGAAGGCTTGCAGGAACGGGATGGGTTTTTTAGTCAGTAAGAGTCTGACACTATCTCCCGCTCCGCCCAAGAGCGGGAGTTGTCATAAGATGCTTTTTCCCACCGAAAAAAAAAAAAATATCATCATCATCAGCCTTTTAATGTTCCCACTGTTGGGACCCAAGCGTCCTCTCTAGGAGAGCGCACCACGCGGGCCTAGTGCGGATTAGTGAATGTCACATGTCTTCGAATTATTGGTTCTAGGACATGCCGGTCTCCTCACTATATTTTCTTTACCATTTTGAGAGCAGTGGTGATGAAATAAATTACACAAAGTAATGTACCAGGCTGGGTTTGAACGCGCGGCCTACAACTCATAAGTCAGGGCCACCACTACTTGGTCAACACTGCTCAATGGTTGACAAATACTTGCCGCCTTTATCAATCAAATGCCTAAGCTAATCGTTCCCAACAAGACAATAGACAAACGCCATAGTGCGATTGTTTTGTTAAACCATTGTTATTTAAGAATTCTTGTTATTGTTAACTTCGAAATCTTGTTAAAAAAAGGAATACACACTATGCTTACAATAACATCATAATGTCGCTGTACTTGGCGTAAATCGGTAGACTTGTAGGTACCTTTTTTGGCTTTGTGCAGTTTGTGCATATACATTACTAACTTTTGCCCGCAGCTTCACCTGCGTACTTAAAATATAGCATATGTCACTCAGGAATAAAGCAGCTTTCTGTCGGTGAAAAAGTTTTAGCAATCGGACCAGTACTTTCAGAGATTACCTCCTACAAACAAAAAACAAACTTTACCTCTTCTTTATATTAGTGATTGCGTTCCATAATGTTTCATAGTTGGTATGTTATTTAAAAGATTCAATTATGGACCCTGTCGGGCACAGCAAGCTGTTTTATAGGAGAGAAGATGAATATAATTAATTACCATTGTGATCAACATGTGCCAATTTCATCCACACCCGTTTAATCGTTTGTGCGTCAAGAAGTAACAAACTTACACACATAGACACGACATACATTATATAGGGTGACTGGCAATTAGTGTACGATACTTAAACACGTGATTGTGCTCATGATAACAAACAATTTTTCCTATGGGACCAAAGCCGAAACCGCAAAAAAAATATCAGCTGTTCAGTACATTAGACAAACATAAATGTACTGAACAGCTGATTTTTTTTCGCGATTTCAGGTTTTTTCCCATAGTAAAAGTTGTTGGTTATCATGAGCACAATCACGTGTTTAAGTATCGTACACTAATTGCCAGTCACCCTATATAATCTTTCGCTTCTATAATACTAGTCTGTTACTTGCCTAACTTAGCACTATTTTTAAGCACTATACTTAGATACAATTTTTTTTTTTTTTTTTTTTTTTTATGGTGGGAAAAATCATGCATTGACATCCCCCGCCCTTGGGCGGAGCGGGAGATAGTGTCAGACTCTTACTGACTAAAAGACCCACCCCGTTCCTTCCAGTAGGCTTCGACCCGGCTGGGGGTCCCTGCTGTTGCTGACAACTCCTTGAGGCGCGCGGGAACAGTGCGCGCCGTCGACGACTTGGGCTTGGTCCGGACAGTTACCGGACGGCCCGACAGCGAGCTACCCATTGCTCACTGTCCGCAAGCCCGCGTCTACGTTGGCCGGAAATCGGGATCAGAATCCCGGCGACGGCGGCGGCGATAACGCCGTTGCCTGATGCGTTCGGCCTCCTCCTTTGCAAGCATTACTGCTTCGCAGAAGTCGGCGACCGCCTGCCACTTCTCCTCGCTCCGGACCATGGCCTCAACCAAGGCCCGGCGCGAGAGGTCTCCGCCGCCGATCGCCCCCACGAGGGCACGGCGATGCTCCGCCCAAGCAGGGCACACCTCGACTGTGTGCTCCACCGTGTCCTCCGGGCGTTCCGCACAGTGGCGACACCCGGGATACTTAGATACATGGAAAGTTACAAATAAACAGCCTGGTACTTAGCTTTGTACAATTTATTATACCACCACTGCTCTCGAAACGGTAAAGGAAAAACATCGTAAAAAAACTAGCATTATCCTATAATAAAAAACACACTGCACTGGTGAATTACGGCCCATTCCTTCTCCTAGGAATGAGGTCTGAGTCCCAGCCATGGGAACATTACCAGACTGATCATGTTATATTAAAATCTCTGATACATCGGGACAAAATGTCCCCAACATGACGTGCAACGCTCACTCTACGAGTCACTGCAACGGTGTCCCGCAAATTGGAGGTAAACTAGACTTATTCGAAATGGACCCACGGGATCACTCCACCCAATTACATTTTGAATGGTTCGACTGGATCCACTGTAACATTTTGCTCAATTTCTCCACAATTTTTAGACTTAAGTTTCCACTTCATACGGCGGGTTTCTGAATTGAGTATTTTGAGTTAAGAACGTCTCAAACCTTACTTAAGTGCCAAATTTTTACAGGTTTTAAGGCTAAAGTAAAGTTTGAGAAATACTCATCTTCAAATGCTTAAATCAGAAATCGGGGGAAAGACTATATTGAAGACAATAAAATCCGCCTTAATTCTAAAAATAGCACAGCACACGTAATTCATTTAATCACATAGAAATCTGCATGCTATCTGATGAACTAATTAGGTGTATCCTGCGGCGTAGCCCGGTCAATAACTTCATAACAAAAACCTAATCAAGATACTAATAGCTTTCATCACACAGTTAGGCAATTAATACTATAACGCTCGTTTTTATACGAAGATTGAAAAATACCGCTTGTTCTGCTTAGATTTTTGTGATATATGCTTGTGTATTTGATAGGTAGAAGTTGTGAGAAAAATGTTCAAGAGACTTGGAACTTGTGAAAATACAAACACTTCACATTTACAAATTGGAAAAAAGGGCTGCTACATTAAAAAATGCTATGGTTTCCAAAAAACAAAAGTAATAAATATTCACAAGCTTCAATTATGTTTTCAAATTAAAAAAATAATAATAATGGTTTCCAGACCAATCAATACATCCAAGTGGTAGTGGAGCTGGACTAGCATTAAACCAAGCATTTTTATCTTGAATATAATCCTCCAACTTATAATATGCCTGCCTGCATAGTGTGCGTTTAATACAAGATTTAAATTTCGTTTCATTAAGTTCTAATATTTGGTGAGGTATTTTATTATAGCATTTTAAACAGTACCCCATGAAAGAAGTGGCCTCTTTAGCCAATCTGAAGCCTGGTTGAACTAATTGGTCCCTATGTCTTGTAACATAGTTATGTCTATCGCCTCTTTTGCAAAAAAGATGAAGATTTTTTCTAACGTACATGATGTTTTCATATATATATTGACAAGGCACCGTCATGATGTTAATATCCTTAAACAGTTCCCTTAGAGAATCGCACCGGCAGAGATTGTAAATAGCTCTGATGGCTCTTAACTCTCTCTCTCTCAATATCATAAAACTACTATATCTATTAATATCGTAACTGTACGGCTCTTATCGCTTATAAAAAGCATTTCCTACAACACAAACGCACATCGACACGATATTTCGCTACCACGAAGGCCAAGGCTACCCCTAATATCGTCATTAACATGCCAACTTTTACGCGACTAATTTGCACGTAATTGGGCCCCACCTAATTTCAGCCACCGCCCAGTTTAGCCACGAACACCGCACCTCGGGACTATCACATTTTTCATTAAGCTAACTGCCTTAATGGAAAATAGGTAATGGTTGGCGATATTATTTTTAGACTGCACGATATCTTTTTTCTTGTTGTTGTTTTCGCATACCTCGCCCGTTCTTCGGAAAGCATGTTAACCCTTTGCGCGTAGGGGAGTATTATTATTTTTACGTAAGTAGCCCGCGACTTCGTTCGCGTGGACTACAGGATATTGAATTTATTTTTTCTAAAATAAAAGTAGCATAAGTTACTCATTACATCAGCTACCTGCCAAAAAAGTCCAGTCAAAATCGGTCCAGCCATTTCAGAGATTAGCCTGGACAAACAGACAGACAAAAATTGTAAAAAATGTTATTTTGGTGCATGTACTGTATATAGGGTGACTGGCAATAAGTGTACGATACTTAAACACGTGATTGTGCTCATGATATTAAAAAAAAATATATTATGGGAGCAAAGCAAACATTAGGCAAACATAAATGTACTGAACAGCTGCTTTTTTTTTTCGCGATTTCTGGTTTGTTCCCATAGTAAAAGTTGTTGGCTATGTGTTTAAGTATCGTACACTAATTATTACCAGTCACCCTATATATTCATATGCATGTAGTAAAAAGCAGTTATTTCAATATCACAAACAGAGGCTCCAAATTTATTTATATGAATAGATTGCGCGTTTTTACGTAAATCACCAAAACAGAAGTAAATGTTTCTCCTTTCGCGGGTATGCTGGAAGACATTTCTTTAGAAATAAACATCATCTATGTACTTATATATATTTTTCTGTTTCCGTCTTCTTTTCTTTAATAAGTCTGTACATGAAATGTTAAATAAATAAATTTAAAAAAAACTTCCTCTAATGTCAGACTTTTGCCGACTAAAACCCATTTCTGTTCCTTCCTTGACTTTGTTCCAGGAAAGAGAACCCCATGGCTACTGTTTTTGCTTAATAATTAATACAATAGGCTAGTGGCCGTAAAAATGTAATTAGTCCGTCTTTTACATTATTTAAAAATAAGGGACACGTATTTTTTATTTGTAAATTAAACCAAAAATGACAAAGATATAGCCCATTAAAGTCACGTGTGACGTCACGCCGTGCTGCATTTTTTCGCACGGGGAGACGTCACACGTAAATTTAATGGGCTATATCTTTGTTATTTTTTGTTAAATCGAAAAAATACGTGTCCAATATTTTTTTATAATCTAAAATACGGACTAAATAAAATGTAATTATTTTGACCCTAAACACTACCCTATTATACTGAACTATTCATTTGCGAGTCCGACTCACACTTGCCCAGTTTTTCTTCTAAGTTACCAACCTAACCAGCCTGTCTACCTTACCAGTGTATTCTTCCTTAAAGATAAGATATGTAGTAAAAACTGGAAGATGTCTAGTTTTTGTCCCGATGAGCCTAGCGTATTCAATGTAACTATAAATAAGAACTGAATAATGTATAGATGGGTCTTAGAGACGGTTCATACTTTGATGCAAAGAATTATTTATCGGTAAAAACGATTGAGAACTTCTGATAATCTGAGAGTTTATCCAGGAATGTTATGGAGTTCCATAAATGTAGCCGAAACTATCGGATATCCGAATTAAAAAATATCCGCAACTGAAAACCGGATAGTTTCAGATAATGGTGCTGTCTAAATGATAGGTTGCGAACTTGCGACAAATTGTTTGCTGAGACTGATAATCTTAATTTTTTATTTTTGGTGGGTAAAAATCATCCAAATGACATCACCCGCCCTTGGGCGGAGCGGGAGATAGTGTCAGACTTTTACTGACTAAAAAACCCACCCCGTCCCTTCTTGCCTTTCGTACCGGGGCCGAGCTTCTCTTTCGTGGAAACAGTGCGCGCCGTCGACTTGGGCTCGGTCCGGACAGTTACCGGACGGTCAGAAAGCAAGCTACCTGTCTACGCTGCCTGCAAGCCCGCGCCTACGGTGGCTGGAAATCCGGATCGGAATCCGGCGGCGGCTGGGGCGCTGTGAGCGCCGTTGCCTGATGCGGTCGGCCTCCTCGTTTGCTAGCATTACTGCTTCGCAGAAGGAGGCGACTGCCTGCCACTCCTCCCCACCACCCCACCAGAATTACGTGCTGGATCCATTGTATTCGTTTAAGCGTCGATGTCAAAGACACTCTGTATTCTCCGCAGCCGCAGCGGCAGCACTAGCAAAACACAACAAGCTATGGTGCTTAACTTTAATTATAATATAACCAAAAAGTGCTTAAGTATAGCAATTTAGTTACTCTTTGATCTTTTTTTATTAATTTTATCATGACACTGATCCTTTTACATGTCTAAATACGTACCTACTTAGTTGATACATCTCTAATTGATTTCTAATCACGTTTTTTCTATCTCTCTCTACTTTTTGTGGGCCTACTAAGTGATCGCCTGTCAATACTTATAAATAGTTCCTTGCTTTCAGAGCTTTGAACCCATCAGTGTAATTAATTAAAACAAATCAATTACTAAGTATGACGTGTGCGATTTTTTTTTGCTTTAAATAATGAGTACATGATCTGGAGTTGTAGTTATTAATTTGAATACGTTCAGGTGCAAAAACATCCCATCGGTTGTTCGATAGAGTTAGCGTGGCTTTGGAACGCATAAGGTAAAGAAAGAGTTAGTGTGGCTTTGGAACGCATAAGGTAAAGAAAGAGTTAGTGTGGCTTTGGAACGCATAAGGTAAAGAAAGAGTTAGTGTGGCTTTGGAACGCATAAGGTAAAGAAAGAGTTAGTGTGCCTTTGGAACGCATAAGGTAAAGAAAGAGTTAGTGTGGCTTTGGAACGCATAAGGTAAAGAAAGAGTTAGTGTGCCTTTGGAACGCATAAGGTAAAGAAAGAGTTAGTGTGGCTTTGGAACGCATAAGGTAAAGAAAGAGTTAGTGTGGCTTTGGAACGCATAAGGTAAAGAAAGAGTTAGTGTGCCTTTGGAACGCATAAGGTAAAGAAAGAGTTAGTGTGCCTTTGGAACGCATAAGGTAAAGAAAGAGTTAGTGTGCCTTTGGAACGCATAAGGTAAAGAAAGAGTTAGCGTGACTTTGAAACGCATAAGTCAACAAAAGAGTTAGCGTGGCTTTTGGAACGCATAAGGTAAAGACAGAGTTAGCGTGGGTATGGAATGCATAATGCAATGAAAGAGTTAGCGTGGCTTTGGAACGCGTAAGGCAAAAAAAGAGTTAGCGTGGCTTTGAAACGCATAAGGTAAAGAAAGAGTTAGCGTGGCTTTAGAACGCATAAAGCAATGAAAGAGTTAGCGTGGCTTTCGAACGCATAAGGTAAAGACAGAGTTAGCGTGGGTTTGGAACGCATAATGCAATGAAAGAGTTAGCGTGGCTTTGGAACGCATAAGGTAAAGAAAGAGTCGCGGGTTCAAACTCAGCCAGGCGGATTATTTTGTGTCGTTTATTTTAACACCACTGCTCCCAAAACGGTGAAGGAAAACATCGTAAGGAAACCGGCATGTCCTAGAACCACAAAATTCGAATACATGTGACATTCACCAACCCGCACTGGGCCCGCGTGGTGGATTACGGCTCATTCCCTCTCCTAGAGAGCAGGTCTGAATCCCAGCAGTGGAAACATTAAAAGGCTGATTATGCGTTTATGCTAAACATCCATAATCATATCGATAACGTTAGATTTACACTGTTTAAACATCATACCTAAGTAATTCTTATAAGTGTATACCGCCCTTTATAGGGCAAAGCTCTTGACTGCCCAGTTCTTAGGGTTCAGCGAACACGCACAAAAAACGTCGCAAAAACGCTCTTAAAGTTCAATATAGATAGAATCTTTTTAATATGTATTAGTGTTGAATATCAGGCAGGTGTGCGGCTAGTTGCTGAATTATTTATCGCTGGAATAAATATTTTATTTAAACTTTAAAGTAAAGAAAGTTTTCTGGAATTAAAATTTTATATACTCAATACGTTACTGGGTACCAGGCAAGGCAGGGCAGGGCAGGGTCGGTTGGTTTCTGGCGAGATCGCAGTCAAGTATTAGTTTATAAAAGAATACACTAATATAATAAAAAGGTAATGTTACACTTATATAATAAAGAGGTAAAGTGAACGACGTGAAACTGAACAACCTTCGACAACACTTTTTTTCAGGAAACGAAAAAAAAATCCGCTTCACCATACAAAATTATAAACTTGATTGGACAGTTTGTATGGAGAGGCCGATTTTTTTTTTGTTTCCTGAAAAACATTTTTGTGGAAGGTTGTTCAGTTTCGTCTACTGAGTAAGCCCTTAAAGTTTGTGGAGGGCTGTCCCTTACACCTTGTATAGGGTATACAACTCCATAACCGAAAGAGGCTTTGCGGAGCCCGGAAAGAGTCTTTGCGGAGCCCTTGGGTTCCGCGAAGCACACTTTGAGTATGGCTGTTACACTAAACCACTCGATTTTTTTTTTGCATAATTATTCTTATACTAGATTTTTTTTTGCATATTAAACCCCAACCGAATGTCTCTAATTACGATATTCGAAAGGTTAAATTGCAAATGTAAAATTTATACGTGATCTTGGTAGATACGAGTATCTTGTACTTTGAATTTAAATATTTGCAAACTCATCAACGAAGGAGTATTCCTAGTGTAGGAAAATGTTTTTTTGTTTAATTAAAAAATATGATTTTATTACTAGGATCAACCATTCTGTCTAGTTAATTTTACATGGAGAACGTAAAAGTAAATAAAAATAAACTTTTCATGATTTTGTATATATTTTTTTTTTTAAGTTCGCCACAGACTCTGTTTTCTGATAACTACAACCTAGGGATCTAAGTCAAGAGTGAATAGGTTACTTCTAGGCAAGCGTGCTCCATCATCGACCACAATATCATCGCTTACCATCAAGTGAGATGGTGGTCAAACGCAAGATTATCAATAATAATAAAAAGAAAAGTTCAATTTTACAAACTTACTCTAAAACCACTACTTTTTGCGTCAATATTTCACCAAGAAAAATACATTGTACACTCGTATCTAGGCACTACTGCATCTATGTGACATCCATCTTAAACCAGTCTCCATAAACCCACTTCACACAGACATCTTTCACGATTACACCAAAAGATTATTTACCTCTACATACCAGGACAGCATAAAACTACAGACATTTAAACTAAAAGCTACCATTCATCACCCCTACCCACCTAACTTATCAAAAATAGCGTTAAGGCCCAAGCGCCCGAAAAGTGCCATAAAACAGTGACTTTCTGAAGCCTACTCCTCGGTAACGGTCAGGTTAATAGGTTTGAAAAAAATAAGTTCATTACAGATTCACAACAACATTATCAACATTTGATTTTTTCGTGCGATTAATACTTTTGTCTAAAAAAATATTTAGTAATTTCGCAACTTTTCCCTACTCCTTCGAAACGGCTTGGATCTTTAGAAACATTTTAATACGTAAAAATTGGTGGTTAAATATTGTTCTAAGTAGTATATGTAAATCAATCAATATTTTGCAGAGAAAATGGATTTAAAGGTCAGCCGCGCACTATCCGGGCGCGGCTGGCCGGAATTAAATGCACAAATACGCGTATTGCCGTCTAGGCGGGGACGAGAGTTGTGTCCATTTAATTTCGGCCAGATGGTTCAAGGGACTATAAGCCTTAACCATTTATGCCCAGCCGAGGTACTAGGCGATCATAAAATTCAAGATGTACTAAGAATGCGATGGTATCGCTGCACGCCAACAAAAATGTTCTAATCTTAGCTACAAATCGCATTATGCAAGCCGATACGGAGATCTGTCTCGAGATATTTGCCACGTTAAAGGAGAGTTCAGAAAATCTGTACGATTAAGCTGTCGTGTTTAGATTATTTCGCCATGACACTATGATTTTTTTACCATCTCACCTGGTTGTAAGCGATGATGTGGTCGACGATCATTTATTTTCTGTTAATTATAAGTACACCTTTTTTTGTATTTTTACACTACAGTGGCCCCTAGCCTAGCAGAATCTCGAGCGCTGCGTTGCATTCTAAATATCGCTCCAAAATGCTGAGTGCAACGCCTTTTTGCCCTCCCATAGATTATATTTTTTCTTTTAATTAGATTTTCATTTTGTACATAGATATTTATTATTTTAACTAGTTGGTGCCTGCGACTTCGACCGGGACAGATTCATAAAACAGCACAGTACCGTTTAGACACAATTTCAAGAGATTTTTTTTGAGTAGAACCCTTAAATATTTCTTTTTATAAAATATAAGTCCCTTTAGTTACTCCTTATAATAAAAAATCCGTCCAGCCGTGTCGCAGTTTAGCTTAGAACCAACAGGCCAACAAATTAAAAATTGCATATTTATAGATATTCGGTATCTACCAATTTTTAATTTGTCGATACTAGCATTTAGTTGTTAAAAATATTTTAAATGCTAAGTTGTTGTGGGTTATTTGCAGGAAAGTAAAAAATACATAATTACTGATCTAAAGAATAGTTGCTATATTTATATAAGAACTTTTTGATTATTATGAAAGAGAATTTCTATTTCTGCAAAAAAAAAAAACGCAAATTGTCGCTTACTATGTTCTTCCTGGAAAGACTGGATATTACTTCTATTCTATAAAGTTGTTCTTCTGTTTTCTTAATTTCTTGTGGCACAAAAGCGATTCGCTTTAGATTTTTGGTCGTATTTTTTCATCTCCGCACTGATAAGTGCATAATGGGTGAAATGGTTGCGCATTCTAATATGTACCGTAGCTTTTTTGACAGAAAGCCGTATATCAGGACGTGATTTAGTTATGTAGAGCATTAGAATGACGTCATGGGAGTGTGAGTATAATATATTGCTATGATATATCGGTTTTTAGCTGTCCGAAGACAGTTTACTAAGCCATTTTTCGTACAATAAAGCAAAGAGCATTTGTGCTGTTAATTTTGAGACAAGAACATGCTTTTTTTTTTTGATGAGAAATCATCCAATGACCTCTCCCTAGAAGTGGAGTGGGAGGGTGTCAGACTTATACAGACTAAAATTTGCCTTGCGTCCCAGAACCCCGGGGTTCCTTTTCTGATAACCTTTGGCCCAGTAGGCCCCTAGTTTTACTACGCGCCGTCGACGACTCGAGCTCGGTCCGGACGGTTACTGGACTACTGGACGGCGAGCTACCCATTGCTCTCCGTCCGCAAGCTAATGCCTACGGTGGCTGGTAATTGTGGTTGGAATCATGGCGGCTAGGGCGTGAGGATATCCGTTCCCTCATGCATGCAGCCGCCTCTTTCGATAGCATTACTGCTTAGTAGAACCATAGAATAATACTTACAATTAGTAGAGCTTGTACTTCAAAAATTTTGTCAACCCTAGTTCTTTTATAAAGTTTCTACCAGAAGACACAGCGTGACATTATCTCCCACAAGGTGGACGGTTTTTTTTTTATTATTTATGATAGGCTTGCGGCACGCTTGCCTAGAAGAAACCTATTCACTCTCGACTTAAAGACTCCTAAGTTGTAGCTATCAGGAAACACAGATTCCGACAGGGAATTCCACTCCTTGGCTGTACGCACAATAAATGTGTTCGCAAAACGTTTTGTGCGTATGGGTGGGATGTCTACCATGTACCGGTGGCGCAACGCTGTACGTCGTGTGGCCCGATGATGGAACGGACTTGGCGGAATTAGATTGTGCAATTCCAGTGCACACTCCCCGAAATGTAAACGATAGAAAACCGACAGACTAGCAACTCGGCGGCTATGCTCAAGGCTTTGGAGCTTCGACTCTACAAGTGCATCATTGCCGATGATTCTCTTGGCTCGCCTTTGGAGAGGACATCTCCAACAGTGGACGTCTTACTAACCTTTTGGCTCAATGGACCATCTGTTCAGGGAGCAATGTGCTCTATCCATGTCCACTTTGGTCTTTCTTTGGGTTATATCAGTACCTTGGTTATCCTGCGATTGTGGTCTATCTGAATCGATCATGTTAAGAAACCCTATCTCTTGCTCTTTGGGTAATTTTTAAGCCAGAACTACATTAGACCAATGTACACATGTAACACGCCTGGTTTGTACATAGAACGACGTCACGTGGCGAGGATTAAGTGTAGCTCTACAAGTCTAGTTTCCATATAAAATGTATGGAGCCCGACGCGACCAGATCGGAGTGTGTGACACACGTGTAGGCAGTGAAGGTCTTACTTACCTTAAGCCATAAGATCCATGGTGAGGGATCACGTTTTAAAGCCCTAGTTATTGTATAGTGGCGACACTTGGGGGAGGCCTATATCCAGCAGTGGACCTCCTTGAATTATTGATCTAATATTTTCATGGCTTGAAGAACTATAAAATATTTGAGCGAGTAATAATAACGACGAGTTCTCTAAGAAAATATTAGAACCCTACTTTGGCAAGTCAGACGCTCCAGCTAGCTATCAACCTTACTAAATGAGTAATCAATAAACAGAACGTAAACCAAGTTCACGTACATATGTATGTATTTCTTGTGCCAATACGGAAAACGAATATTGAGAGCATGGATTTGCACCTGCAAACAAATGTTCGTCCATAAACTTTAGTATTCATCACCCATGCTATGTATACCTAAGTCCTTTAGAGCTTTAAAAAACGCCTAGGAGTTTTTGATCAGCTGGACCCGCTCGGTACTAGCCCCGCGGACTCACGTGATCATAAAATTTAATTTCTGTACTTTTATTCGAATGTACTAAAACAAATTGGATAGTGGGTCCAGTTAACCTAACCAAAATCGTGCGGGTCCATTTCAAGTGGGTCCAGTTAACCAAAGACTCCTAGACAAAGTTACATCCGGAATCCAAAATGTATGGAATTAACATGTGCCACCAAAATATCACGTAGATTACCCTTAGGTACTTACATTTTAAACTTTTGACAATCGAAACCGTGGCACTTTGCCTTTATTTTTGGTGGGGAAAATCATCCAATGACAACCCCCGCTCTTGGGCGGTGCAGAAGATAGTGTGTTACTGACCAAAAACCTCACCCCGTTCCTTCAAGCTTTCATACCGGGGCTCGAGTTCACTTTCGGATAACCCTGGCCCCAGTAGGCTTCGACTCTGCTGGGCCCCTGCTGTTGCTGACAACTCCTTGAGGCGCATGGGAACAGTGCGCGCCGTCGACGAATTGGGCTTGGTCAGTACAGTTAGCAGACGGAAAACGCCGTCACTTGCCAGAGCGCGAGCTACCGATTGCTCGCCGTCTGCAAGCTCACGACTCCAAATCTAGATCATATTTCAGTAACTGCTAATGTGCCTACGTTATGTACTATTCTGCTATGTTGCGTTTTATTAATACGACTGTTTTCTCTGATTCCAGGTCCACGTTGTCTTGACGACAGGCGTGTGCGACCAGAATATTGCGACAAAACGACAGCACGACTACGACATAACCGTTACATTTGAATTCACGTCACACTTCGGCTAACTTCGTAAAACTTCGGGAAGCGGCAGGATGGAAATACAAAGAGGGAAATGAAACGACCGATGCTTTATTAGCTCTATATAATTTCAGAAAGATAAAAAATAGTACATTTTGATACTAGTGGAGAAAGTTTGTCATTGCGACCGTGGCGGCTCATTATGGGGCCGAGGGCTGCAGTGACAACATTCCACGTGTATCAAACGTCGTTTTTCAATACACTTACAAAAATATAAATAAAAGGGGGTTGACGCGCGACCCTTGAGGATCGCTTAGTGTCCAGCCTGATTCAATAAATGTAATAAAATTGTGATGGGCAAACGAAGATTTCCGCACTAGTGCGAAAAACAGTAAATTACGTATATGAGGTTTTCGAATAAGTGTATTGAAAAAGAATTAAATGTATCTACTGAAATTTTGAATATTGTTGCCAGAAAAAAATCAAGAAACAATTTTGCTCACAGGTCAATTTAGGGTTAATGTAACCCAATTAAAAACGATATCCAGAACTTATTAAATATGTGTTACAGTATTATAACTACTCTTATTTATTTTGAACTTTTAAATTCATCGAAAACAATCAATTTAAACATTTTAGAGCAACAAAAATATTGCTTCAATTAATGTTAGATGGATTTTAGTCAAATGAAAATCAGAGTAGTTCTAATTACTGACTGAAGTTATAATAAAAAGGAGATGCGACTACGAAGTTAGCGAACAAACACTGGGATGTAAAAACTTTTTCGAAACATAAAACTAATATTGACAGGTTTTAAAAACTAATTTGTGTCTTGCTTATTTTGTAAAATTGTAAAACGAAGTGTAAAGTATAGGCATTAAAATTGTAATTTTGTAAAAAATGTAACATTTCTTTTTATAGTAAGAGCTATTTTACCAGATTAATTTTTAAATAATATTTGTGCAGTCGTTCAAATTTAATTTTGGAATTCCATATACTTATTTTTTTTATGTGTAAATTACTTTTTTTAACATAAAAGCCATATGAAAAGAAATGTTACGATTTGTACAAAAATGTAAGAGAAATTAATAATTTTTATAACGAAAAAGAACTTAATTTTGATCTCTTAATGAATAATTATTTATGAATGTAATGCCATATTAAAGTTTAATACTTCATTGGTGTTCGTTATTAGATATAAGTTGGGTCTTTCATGATAAAATACTTACAGAAAACAGCTATAATCCATTACAAAGGAACTTCGCACTAAGTAATCGCCATGACAGTCAGCGCCATCTAGATGTTTAGTTTGGAACTAAGTTACAAAGATGGCGGATTATAGAAATCATTCTGATTTTGTGTAAAATATGATTTCTCCTGAGAATGTATTATGTAAAATGAAAGACCCTTAATATAGCTCATGATTATGATAACATAGTTATTTTCAATTTAAAAATCTAATCTTAAAATATAAACAGAATTTAATTCATAAAATTGAAATTTTAATAACCATTTATGTCAAAAACTGACTGCAATAAATTCTCGCGATAATTATATTCCATTTTTCAATTTCTATGCGTGCCGGATGAGTCGAATTTAAAACCGGACTAGCAAATTATAGTATCAATCAAAATCATGAGCCAATTATTATAATTAGATAAAGATTTCTCTACATGTAACGTTTTTAAAATTCCTTCAGTTGAATTGTTGATGCAAACCAAAAATGCGAGGTGCCTTATAAAATGCTTTTTTCGAAAAAAATCTTTGTAGCATTAATATTTTAGTGTTAAGGGAAATAGTCACAAATATCTTCGATTTTTTAGGTTTTTTTAGTCTGTAAGTACCTACCGGTTATGCAGTTCTTGGTATGCATTTATTCATTTTTTTTTTAATTTTTACAGTCATAATTGTCTTAGTGCACTACGATTTTGCGCTTTTAAATAATGCTATTTCAATCTTTTTTCTACATGGTAGGATCAACTTATTAACCTAAGACAGTTAAATAGATACCAATAGGTATATTGACAAATAATTAAAAACTGTCATATTTTATTATGAACGAAAGAAAGTCTTTGTCCTCAGTTTTTTTTTTTTGTGTTATTAAAATAGAATACAGTAATAAAAAGAATGCAAAAAAAAATATACCTATAAAATTGTTGATTTTTTTGCGATTCTAAACGATTGCGAGATTGTTTGAAAAAAATATCTTGGCCCTTGAACGCAAAAAGCAGCTAAAGGAACATAGGTTTTTGTCAGTAAAAGTCTGACACACCGTCTGCACCAAGAGCGGGAGGAGTTATTTGATGAATTCCTGACCCCCAAATATAAAAATTTGTCAAATGAAAATATGGTGAAAGTTGTATCCTCATGATGAGTATTTCTTCCACATTTTACAGATGATGTCTCCACATTTTACTTAGATTACATATATATTTTAAGGCCTCTCACAAAGTGGCCCGATGAGAAACGCACAGGACCGTTCATTGTGGCGACAATAGGGGGAGGGGGCATATGTCCAGCAGCCGAAGACATCTTTCGGGTTAAATGATAATAATTTCAATTCTCACAAAAAAAGGTTTTTTTTTAATTAGACATAAGTTATTACAGTCATTGGAAACTAAAAAAAAAAAATAACATTATTTAAAGCGCAAATGAAGTTCTTTTAATTAACAATCTGTAGTTTTGTTTTTATTTTCGTAGTTGTTTGTAACTTGGCTATTGTATTTTGAAAAATCTAGGATTACCATAAACATATTAGAGTGGTCTTAGAATATTGCCTTTTAAAGTGAATCATGATAGTTTTGGGCTTGTAGCAACTACACAGGTGATCTGAAAAGTTTCAGCCAGAATAAGACATTTTTCCTTACAAGTTATATTTCTTTTTTTATTAAATCACTCAAGTGACCGTCAAAAAACAAAAACCCATTCAAAATGGCTGAAACTTTCGTGGGTAACAGTCAAAAGATGCACAACTACTTTCACTGCCTTTTATTGACGAGTGCTGCCATCTTCACATTGAGGTTGGAAACTTGTCAGACCACCCACGTAACTTACAAAGTTAGTGTACCTACAGTAGAAAAAATGACAAATCATCGAATTATTTTGCTCATCCAAATATTATTTTAATCGCCCTACCAAGAGAAAACGACGTCAAATATAATACAAGTTGACTTTTAATTAATTGGCAATTATATCAAGGTGTTTCAAGCGGTTATCAGTAATGATCTATCCAGATATAAGAAAAAAAACAGCTGTTTAGTAACTCTTTAATGCCTTGAAAACACGTACCGAGTAAACGGGCGAGACAGGGCTCTCAGCCGAATACTCGGTACGTTTAAGCAAAGCGCCGAGTGCTCGGTCGAGCGCTTGTCTCTACAACTCGCTTACATCACTGTCTCGGCCGAGCAACATTTTACTGTCTCGCCCTTTTATTTGGTACTTGTGATCAAGCATAACCGCTGGCGAATTGGCTCGACGAATGTTTTCGTGTCTCATTCTCCAGAGTTCTCTCATTTCGCTCTTCTCTCGTTTAGCTCTTCAATCCCCATAGGTGACAGAAGAGCTGACGAGATGGTGTATTTTGTCATTAATGTAACCCCCTGCCCTGCGTTCAAAAAAAAAATAAGAGGAGTAGAGTTGCAAACCAGGTTCACTACCCTAGAGTTAATCCAACTAACTCTGAGCAGGGTGGGTTGGTTAGCGGCCATATGCTTGACATTGATAGTTGAACTCTAAGTTCGCGTTCAAAAATGCCAGGTTAGAGTATTTACCCTATGACTTCATTAGAGTTAACTCCAAACTCAAATTTGAATGGCTGCGGAATAAACGCGAGACTGTTGGTCGAATATATCCGACGGTTAAAAGCTTAAGAGTACAGTAGTGTAAGTTGTTTAGGTAAATTCTTTCACAATTTGAAATATTGCCAATGATACAAAAATCATTCTATAAAATATCCGGTAATTCAGTCAAGAAATACTATGAAAATAAAAACAAACATACAACTCTTAGAATCTTAGATAAGTCTACATAATCAAGGGCCCTGCTATAACGTTTTAAAAATATCAAGAAACAAGTGTGAGAATGAGACGGAGATATACGAGACGTATAGCACCATCCTTTTCTCACATCGAAATTATGACAGTTTTAAAACGTCAAAATAGGGCTGTATGGATAAATCTCTTGGAATTTCGAATAGTCGATTTCGATATTTCGATACGATTTATCGATAATGAATTTTGTATTCCAAATAATTGTTCTTATAGTAAGCTAGGCCACGTTTCATGATTCCTAGGATATTTTTTATTATCTTTAGACTAAGTTTTCATGCAATGTTATGAGATATCAATCGATATTGTAATACTTTACGGTAAATAAATGAAATGATATTGAAAATATTGTTTTTTTTTTCTTTTTCCTACTATGTGCTTAATCACACTTATAGAATTCATATATATATGTATAATTGACTTATTCAACATGCAGGTTTGCAACTGGGAAACGCACAGTCTTATATCCCAATTAGAAAATCAAATCACAATCATACTTACTTAATACAAGCACTGCAATTTTACTTAAATGCAGAGCCAAATAAACTTAGAACAAAATAGGTACATTTACCTTTTCCCATGGATTTATAGAAAATCTATTGAAGAAAATAGATAAAAAATAATTTTAATTTCGGAAGTCGCTGTTAAATTACGAAAAGACAAAACTAATTCAGAAAACCGACTTCCGAAATTGAAGTTATTTTTTACCTATTCATTCTTTATAGGTACCGGAATAGCGAAAAATCATAATAGAGTCCAGGACCTGATTTCAATTAAAACTGTAACTTCTTCAATAGTTTTTTTTTATAAATCCTTAAGGGCCAAGCGCCCGAAAAGTGCCATAAAACAGTGATTTTCTGAGGCCTACTCCTCCGTAACAGCTAGGTCAATTGGTTTGAAAAAAATATATGTTTATTATAGATTCATTATCATATATTTAATTTTTTCGTGCAGTTAATATTTATGTCAAAAAAAAAAATAGCAATTTCGCAACTTTTCTCTACTCCTTCGAAACGGCTTGGACCTTTAGAAACATTTTTACACATAAAAATTGGTGGTTTAATATTCTTCAAAGTGAACATTGCATATGTAAATCAATCAATATCTCGCAGAGAAAATGGATTTAAACTGCTTTCCGGGCGCTATCTTGTCCGGGCCGCAAATAAATGCACCGATTTGCGTACTGCCGCCAGGCGAGTGCGAGAGTTGAGTTCACATAATTTCGGCCAGATGGTTTGTATTAGATTAGTTTTGAAAATCAGACCCAAGACTATTAAATATTTTCCGTTTTCTTCATAATTTCGGATTTGCCATTCACTCTTATTGGAAAAAATGCCTCTACTGTACAAGTAGGTACATGTGTCACCGGTAGGTAATTGCAAAATCTGATAATCTACCAATTCACAAAGAGCATTTATCCAAGGACCTATCTTCTTCAACCTAATGAAATGTGCACACTCTGCACAGCAGTTTTGACTAGCAACGACTTTCAGTGAGGCTCTTTTTTCCATAGTCTCTCTCTATTGTCCCACTGCTGGGCAAATATCTACCCCAACTTCTTCCAGGTATTCTTTCAGTGATGCTTAATACTAAAGTATTAGGTAAGTATCTAAAGAAGTGACCCGGGGGAAAAAAGAAAGCCGTTGTGGTTTTTTAACCATAGTTATACTTTCGTGACAACAGTGTGCGCTGATGTAATATCAATACAGTCCCTAATTTTTAATTTAACCGCTAGATGGCGCTGTTTTGCATTTTCTATTACGAAATCTTTGGCCACCTTCATTCGTCTACGCTTAGTTCTAAAAATCGACACTAGATGGCGCTATTTGAAACTGTTATATGAAATTTCGGTAAGCAGTGACTGCGCAGTTGGTTCTGTGAAACACGAATTCAACTTCCCGCATGAAATACAAACATATTAGTTGGGACGACACGTCGTCTGCGGTCGAGCGATGTGAAGTCAGACGATGAGTGACTATCTGTGGAAGCTATTTCATAGGGTTAGAATGAAGATAGATTGCAGACCGCAAACTGCAAGTGATACCACTGGTTACTAATGAATCTCTTTAAATTGATTCCGAACGCAGCTACACTGCAGCCTGAAGTCGCGACGCCTGCGGCCGCGGAACGAAGACACCGCAAACTGTAGCACCAGTGTTGTCGCGAATCGCAAAGTTCACATAAAAATGTCGAATTTTTCGAAAGATCATGAAGAGAAATTATAATTTTGTTGCTGGTCATCCACACCAGTTGTTCGTCTTCTAACATAAGACACATTAGTAAAGTAGCGTTGTCCGATATTCTGTCTCGCATGAAGGTACTGAAGTATGTATATAATAACATGCTTACTCAGTATAATTTATAGTCAGTAAGAGTCTGACACTATCTCCCGCTCCGCCCACCTACCAAAAATAAAAAAAAAACATCGCGGTACAGGATTTTCAATTTCACGAGGCGATCGCTAGTGAACACCAGACACAGGGCCCGATCTAAGGGGGGCAAGCCGGGCATTTGCCCAGAGAGGCAAAACATGAAGAGCAAAATTAACTTACTATCTTTCAACTTATTCATCCACATCCAAGTTGGCAGGTTGAGATTTTTTTTTTATGTGCTACATTCCAACATACTTAAGGTGGCGCGGGCATTGGTTGAGGCCATGGTCCGGAGCGAGGAGGAGTGGCAGGCGTTCGCCGACTTCTGCGAAGCAGTAATGCTCGCTAAGGAGGAGGCCGACCGCATCAGGCAACGGCGGTCTCGCCGCCGCTGGGATTCCGATTTCCAGCCACCGTAGGCGCGGGCTTGCGGACAGTGAGCAATGAGTTTCTCTCGCTCTTAGCTCGCTGTCCGGCCGTCCGGTAACTGTCCGGACTAAGCCTAAGTCGTCGATGACGCGCACTGTTCCCGCGCGCCTCAAGGAGTTGTCAGCAACAGCAGGGGCTCAACCGGGTCGAACCCTACTGGGGCCAGGGTTATCCGAAAGGGAACTCGAGCCCCGGTATGAAGGCTTGAACGGACGGGGTGGGTTTTTAGTCAGTAAAAGTCTGACACTATATCCCGCTCCGCCCAAGTGCGGGGGTTGTCATTGGATGATTTTCCCCACCAAAAAAAAAACATACTTGGTGTCGCACCAGGGGTGCTATATATATATAGTTATATTACCACCAACTCAAGTATTTTTTTTTTTGGTGGGGATAAAAAGTGACAGTGTCGCAACGGGGGTGCGATATATATACTAAGACTCATGACTTAAGTAGGTACCTATACGGTTTTGTGTATGTAAAGGGCGGCGAAAATTATCTTTGCCCGGAGCTGTTAAATGGCTAATTCGGGCCCTGACCCGACACCGCCGCCTCTTACACTTAAACAATACACGTTTGCGGCCAAGGCCCCGATCAGCACTAATGACATGAAGAAGCAACATTGATGCAATTCACATTCGAATTGGACATTACTAACGTTACTTTACGACCTTCAGACGAAGAGTTTCGATATAATCATAATTAATAAAAGAAATGTTGAAATGACTCACGTTTTTAGGATTCCGTAGGAATAGAAACGGAACCCTATTACTAGGGCTCCAAACTCTACGTCTGTTTGTTTCTTAAAAACCACGATAGCTAGACAGTTGAAATTTTTCACAAATGTTGTATTTCTGTTGCCGCTAGAACGACAAATAGTTAAGTGTTAACTCGACAAAATTATCCTGGTTAAATAGTGTCCACCACGGCGCCCGAATGAAATAATTTAATAATTAAGTTAATTCTTTATTTTTTTTATTATATTCTTTTAGGTGGAACACACATTTTTATAATTGATTTAAACACATTCTAGTAACAACCAAAAACCAATTTTTATTATTACATTTGGCATTTGCCGAATAACAATAAGTTACTGGTTGTTACAAGAGTGTGTTTAAATAAATTATAAATATATATAAAATAAATAATAAATATCTAACGAACGTACATAAAAAACTTAAATACTAAATAAACTATTTATACTAAAACCTAACTATGTACATAAATATAATACAAAATGACAAAGTATAATAATAAATTATAAGAATTCGGGCGCCGTGGACACTATTTAACCAGGATAACTTTGTCGAGTAAGAGATTGAACAATTAATCTGCCAGCGGGAGGACTATGGGAATACAATAACAATAAAAACAGTCAATTAAAACTTTTGTCTTTAATTTTTCTCTGCCCGTAGTTTACAAATAAATTAAAAGTACCTATGATATCATTGCTATGTGATATTATTGCATCATTAATTTTAAATAAAGGAAAGAAAAAGTTATTTTTTGTAATGTAGAAAAGGCTCTGTCCATGGAGACTCCATGCTTAAAACATACAGCAGACTTAAATATTTATATTTTTCTGTTTTTAGTGACTGAGTTCTAGCTTAGTGGAGAAAAGTCGGGTTTGTTGTATAAAATTAGGAATTGCAAATATTC
This sequence comes from Mythimna albipuncta, assembly GCA_929112965.1. Classification (NCBI taxonomy): domain Eukaryota; kingdom Metazoa; phylum Arthropoda; class Insecta; order Lepidoptera; family Noctuidae; genus Mythimna; species Mythimna albipuncta. Next base: position 15,110,357 of record OV815982.1, on the reverse strand, counting down.
GAAGTTTTGATTTTCGAATATTTGAATAATATGCGAACATTTTTTCAGAGCTATTCGAATATTTGAAAATCAAAACTTCGAATATTTGCAATCCCTAATAAAAATACATCAAACTCGACTTCTTCATTTTAAAAACACCGGGATAGGTGTAACTAAAAAAAAAGATTATAAGTAATATCTATAGTACCTATCTAATATTGTACAGAAGGAACCTTTTGTGTGCGAGTTCTACTCACACTTGACCGGTTTTTTTTTCTAAAGAGTGACTAATCAATTTCATTTGGCTATAAAAAGCTAGCGGGGTTTTTCACAGTTATTTGGTAATGATAGAATATTCATAGAATATTATGCCATCAAATTAGTGTTTAGTTACAAATAATAGGCTTCAAGGATAACTGATGTCATGTGAGAAATACTGAATTATCACTTATCAAGTAACAATAAAAGTAGCACAAACTCTGTCAAGAGATTCGTGATCAACCAAAGAATATAAATAATGCAATCGACTCGTTTAAATTCCGCTAGATTTTTTTTTATGTCACTTTTCACTATGCTCAAGTTAAAAAGAGATTGAGATTATTCTGATTATTTTGATATTATTGATTATTTTGATTGTTTTGATTATTCTGTTTATTTTGGTAATTTTGATTATTATGATTGTCATGATTATTATGATTATTGTGATTATTTTGAGTTATAACATGTCTTATTTTGCGAATGCTGGTTAACCTGTAATTGGCGACTGTGTAAGACTTAGGCCAATTATTATTCATTCTTGTAAATGCTGTACACAGAAGCTGTTGGTTTGACCTTTTATAAATAAATAAATAAAAAAGTATTGAAACATAACGAACGTTACCTATGGTCGATTTTATTGAAGAAGGGAAGTGTGTACTGGAATTGCACAATCTCATTCCGCCAAGTCCGAACCATCATCGGACCACAAGACGTACGGCGTTGCGCCACCGGTACATGGTAGACATCCCACCATAGATATCCGTGCATCCCACCCATTCGCACAAAGCGTTTTGGGAACACATTTATTGTGCATACAGCCAAGGAGTAGAATTCTCTGCCGGAGTCTGTATTTCCTGATAGCTACAACTTAAGGGTCTTTGAGTCAAGAGTGAACAAGTTACTTCTAGGCAAGCTTGTTCCATCGTCAACCACATTATCGCTTACCATCAGGTGAGATGGTGGTCAATCACAAGCCAATCAATATTTTTTTTTTAAATACAGCCAAAGGACACAGTTATATCAGAAGTTCTGGATATGGTTAACATATCATTAACTACCATTGGAGTTTGATCTCCGATCTACTGAAAAATAGAAGGGAAATTAAAACAACCATTTGCTTCTTTAGATATAATTCTCCAAAAAATATTAACCGAAATTAAATAATAAGATCTATTTACAACTACCAATTGACTATCTAAGGTAGATAAGCGTTTAGCCCTCCTAAATGACCCTCATCTCTTTTTCTTTGCTGCTGCAATCTCTCTTCATCTTTACCATCAATTCCTAATCCCAGTCTTTCAATCAGTTTCTCCCCTTTATCTCCATGTAACTCAATAAACTGTTTTCGCCTCTTCAAGGCTACATCAGGGTCAAAAATATATGATTTCTTTTCATGGATTACAGGATGACCAATTAAGTTTGTCCGAATGAATCCAGCAATAGGACCCGTGGGATTTTGTGCCTTTGCCGGTCGGTAAAGTAGTAGGAGACTGAGTGACAGCTGAAAAAAAAACAACTGTCAAATGAGTTATGGCGCGAACATTTGGCGGGTTTTTTTTTTGTGTCTGTGGTAAGTTCTGTTGTGAATAAATTTTAATGTATTTTTCTAAAAATAATAATATTTACAAACGGGTAAAAAAATATATTAATATTGGGCATGTACAAATTCATCTACATCGATGGCAATAGGAAAAGTGCCCAGAACGCTGGTAACATTGCGACTTTGGATAGCAATGCTGATTCGTTGACCGAATAACAGCACGGCCCTTTGGTCACGCGAATAATCGACCAGCTGTTTGCTGATATTACGCACAACTCGATGAGCACTCGGACCCCATGACCCTAGTGTTTCAACCCCAAACTGCTCAAATATTTAACTTCCGATATAGCATAGCATAGTCGCCCTTATAATGTTTCCATGTGTTGTTGGGCTCAGGCCTAGGAGAGGAAATGGGTCGTAATCCACCACGCGGGCCCAGTGCGAGTTGGTAGAAGTCACGTCTTCGAATTTTTGGTTCTAGGACATGCCGGTTTCCTCACGATGGTTTCCTTTACCGTTTTGGGCAACTTCCGTTACGGTTATTATTGTTTTTAGTTTGTATATTCTATATGACCTTTTAAGTTATCATGTTTTGATTATAATTAAGCGGTTGCTCATGTATTTAACATTTGCATTTCTTGCCTAATATGTTCTATAAATTCATACATTTCACTGCATCTAATTTACCAGCAAAACAATGCTGAATTTAAATTAGCTGTTGCAACATGGGTCTCGCGTAAAAGGCCATCAAATGAGAATTTCAATGTCACTTATAACCATCAGTTAACTATTCTGCGATTGCTCAATAAACGACATTTTCTCTTTATTAATTCGAAACCTGAATATAGTAGAATCAGTAACAGAATGGATTCCAATAATTTTTACACCATGTTATATTTTTTCCCAAAAATATTTATAAACGGTCACAAGTTGGACATCACCGACACTAAGCATGACACAGGTCACGGCAGGTCATAGCGGGTGTTGGGCACCTGCAAACAACTAGGTGCAAGTGCAAAACAACCCCTCAGTCGCCTGCATGGCCCGTTGACTATGTATTTTTGCTGACATAACAAGCTTATAACTTTGTGATTTTTAGGGTTCCGTAGTCAACTAGGAACCCTTATAGTTTCGCCATGTCTGTCTGTCCGTCTGTCTGTCAATAATTTCGGAAATAATCGCTCCAAAAGTAAAAAACAATGTGCCCTCTAACTTTTGAACCATAAGTTTAGAAAATATGAAAAAAAACTGAGAAGTAGAACTTTATAAGGACTTTCTAGGAAAATTATTTTGAACTTGGTGGAAAGAACAGTTTTTGTACAAAAAAGACAAAAGGGTTCTACAAAATAATTTCTGGCCTAAGTTTTTAGTATAATTCGTATATGCAAGCATTTTTTTAAACTCATAAGTGGGTACACTTATTGTGACGGACGGGAAACTACGGAACCCTACACTGAGCGTGGCCCGATACGTTCTTGGCCGGTTTTTCAGGATAAAGTTATGTACATAAATTCCTTACATCAAAATACTAGACACGTGTTTGGGTTGTGGGTTTTGCATAATTATACTAAAACTAATTATATTAGGGCACATTTTACACACACATAGCGATACACGTCACGCACGACTAAATTATTGAATCAGTAAAGTTGTAGTAGAATGTAAACTTAATATTATAATGAAGAGGTAGGTAAACTATGTAGGCCTATCATTAGTTAATTATTCTCTTGCTTAATTCATGTAAGTAATAACCTACAATTCTTTATTATATTTAGGGCACATTTTACACACACATAGCTATCCATGTCACGACTAAATTTAATTACTTGTAGAATCTATAGGTACTTAATATGACTTAAGTATAAAGAAGACAAACCCTGTTTGTAGGCCTATGTAAAATAAAACATTTTGAATTAATAAATTGAGAAGACTTTTTGCTGTCTATGGTACTGATTGTCAAAAATGCTCCCTTATTGTAGAATAATACATGTACTACCACAAAATGCCATAAACTACTTTTGTGGGATAGGCAACAGGAACTACCACGTGTAAATTGTTTTAAATTAAAAAACAAGGTTTCATTAATATTTAGGTATCAAGATTTCAAGGTAACAAAACATAATAACCTCCCACCGTAACATAATCCAACAAAAACGAAACACGCCACACCATTATTTTATTCACAACAAAACTTAAAAAAAAAGACACAAATTCTACTTTTGATTCCCGCCAAAAGACCTGTCAAAAATCACACCGAAGCGTTCGGATATTCTCACAATACGACAGATACTCACTAAAATTACTTTATTCATTTTGTTTTTTTTTTTCGTTGCTTTTTTTTATGACCAACCCGCGAGGCGCGCGAATGTGTACTGGTGGTCGGCGGAACCAGTTTAATGCAACTTTTACATATAAAGCAGTGCAGATTACCCAACTGTTCATAATGGCGGTGTTGGTATCATTACGTCATAGGGTTGGGTAACGTACCTTTTTTTTTCGAGTAGGGTATGACGACTGTTGATAGAACACTTATATTCTTTATCTCTGTATTACTAGTAAAGCAAACTAGCTTTTCACGTCTGTCTGTTTGTTGATGTAGTTTTCACTAACAGAAGAGGAAAGTTTTTTTAATGTGATAATTCGACAAAAAGACTTTTCTCGCTCTAGAGCGGAGCGAGAGGGCGTGTCAGAATTTTTTTATTGTTGATACGATTTTTTTAATTTTTTTTTACTGAGTTTTACTTCACCTACAGTAGTGGCTTTGCAGGTAATATTGCCCGTAGTGGGAGTTTTGCTGGCAATTTTTTTTTTTAATTGTTGATAGGTTCACGCTTGACCGCTACCAATAAATATACTGCGGGCAATATTGCCTGCAACGGCACATCTCTAACCACACCTATTTTCCTACAGTTGCCCTTTGCATCCTAGGACCTCGGGTAACCCTTTCAGAAGTCGACCTATGGTCCTAGAAGGCTTTAGCCCTGCTGGAATTCAACGGTTTCACAGATATCTCTTTGAGGCGCGCGTGGTACACTACGTCCGGATGGTTACTGAACAACGAGCTACCCATTGCTCGTCGTCCACAAGCCTACGAAACGAGGAAGGTTTATGTACATAACTGGTACTCGTGCAAAACCGGAGCGAGTCACTAGTTAATTTAAATACTTAAACATAATACGGCCAAAGGTCAAATAATATTTGTCAAAGACATGTTCTATAATATAAAGCGCAAACACGATCACTTTGGTAATATTTTTGTGTATTTTGCATTGTCTACTAAATACTCGCGCACCGGAAAACGCAGCGTTGGAAGGCCTCAGGAGAGAGTCGCGGGAATGCGGTGGATGCAAGACGCAAAGGATTGGTCGTTGTGGCGACGGCTGGGGGAGGCCTATAGAATAGAATAGAATAAACTTTATTGTACACCAAAATAGTAACAATTTCACAGAAACTTAAACCTATGTGCACAGCGGCGGTCTTATCGCTGAAAGCGATGTCTTCCAGACAACCTTGGGATGGAATATAAGAACTTAAACTAAATAAGGGGGTAGTCTGCGGTGTGCTTCAAGCAAATCAAGGGACAAATTAATTAAGAGGGGAAAAAAAATATATACAAGTACATATATACATATATAAATATATACAATATATAAATACATACAATATATAAATACATACAATATACATATATTATATATCATATCATGCGTTACAATTAAGTGGAAGCGAAAAAGAAAAGAATAGAATAAAGATTAGCGATGGAAGAAATTAAATTTGGCAGTATCACAGTAATATTAGAGAGAAAGGTAATGTTCTTTGACAAGGTTTTTAAAAGAACCTAGCGACTGGGCTTGTCTATGTCCAAAAGTGGACATCTTTCGGCTGAAATGATAATGATGAAGACGCATCTATGAAGCTACGCGTCCGTGGATAGTAGGCCTAAGATCACAGTATACGCTGCATGTGATAAGAAATAATAATAATTTATTTTATTTTTGTATGACATACTTTGACTCAAAAAGTATTTTCCGACTTATTGCGTAGCCGGAATCAATTTGATGTTTTCCAATCCTCAAAAAGTCTTAGCCTACTTCAAGAAGTAAAGAAAAAGTAAATTGTGGATTTTAAGCTCGCCTGAGTACATCATTAGCCGTCCTATTTTTATTGTTTTATAAAAGATGTGTGTGAAGAATATTAGAAAATTTAAATATGAAAGAAAGAGACTTCAAGGTTCTTATCTAAACCACAAAAACAATGATTTCTAACAATATTTTTATGAAAAAGGCCATCCTTTTCGTTATACTTATATATGTATACATGTGATGTGTGTCTATGTATGTTCATAAATCTTCAATAGTCGTTAGTAATCAGCCGCCTGACGTTGCATTTAATAGTACGAGTAATTTAGTGTTAATTACTTTTGTTGTAATGCACTAATGGGATGCAAAAGGCATTTTGAACCCTGAATTATTACAGTATTTAATTGAGAATAGAAGAATTCTCAAAAGTTTTGAATCCTTCAAACACTAAAATCTTAATCCTATCATTCCTATGGTAAGAGAGGGCAGGAGAAATGAAATGTATTCTGGTTATATCGATCGCATCGTGATCTGGCCGACCCCCAAATGATTTTAATCAAATATTTCAACGTATTCGAATAACCCATAGTAAGTTTCATTTTAATAATTCCCAGGGGGACAGCGCGTACGCAGTCCCCACTACCAAAAATTACGCATCCGAGTTATCCACATTAGGGATAATCGCAGGGGTCAACCTAACCGCAGTGCAATGGAAAGGCCTCGCCCTGGGGGAACCGCCTTCTTGATCACGGTATCTCCTATGCCAGGTAAGTATGATTTCACTACAGTACCGCGCGAGGGTCATTCGACGGCGGAGAATCTTAACACCGCGATTCAGAAACGTGACGTAAATGATCAACGCCATCTATCGAGGCTAATGGAACCAAACTGTCATGGCCGCCGCACTAACTACAAAAAAAAGCCGCATTCATACGTTTGCGGTGGAAATAACAGTTGCTTGCTATTTAAACTGACATAATGTAATTTGTATAGAAGTAATCAGGTCCTATTTTGGTCTGCAGAGTTTAGTTAGAGTAAGGATTCTGTTTCTGAGTGGTTATAAAACTAACCTAACCTATCCTGTCTGGGTTGGGGTGCCCTAAAATTACGTTAGGTACCTCCTTCCTTGCTCTCATCTTTTACACACATATCAGCTGCGCATTAGATATTGTATAGAATGCCTAGGCAAAGTATAAAATAAATAATATTTAATAGAAATACATTACTTACTTATAAGTACGTTTTTGGTATTCCACACATTTATTGGTCCTTCATTGGTCCCCGAGATACAGACATCGCCTAGTTTGGGGGCCACTGTAATAATTCTGGTAAATTACAACTCCTGTTACCGATATGCAACTATGTTATATTTAAGAAAACACTTGTAACAATGGCTAAATAAATAAAGTTATTAAGTTATTGCCTAGGCATTGTATCATCATCACCAGCCTTTTTAATTAATGTTCTCACTGTTGGGACTCAAGCCTCTTCTCTAGGAGAGGGAACGGGCCGTAATCCACCACGCGGGCCCAGTGCGGGTTGGTGGATATCACGTCATGTCTTTGAATTTCTGTTTCCAGGACATGCCGGTTTCCCCTTTTTGAGGCGTAGCTGGAAAGATCTCACGGCGTCCTTACCTTCCGCATGACACAGGTTCTCACCGGACATGGCACGTTCGGGAGGTACCTGTTCCGTATTCGAGCGGAAGAGACGCCCGTGTCGCCACAGTGCGGAACGCCCGGAGGACACGGTGGAGCACACAGATTCTTATCCAACAAACGATCTGTTTGCGGATGAATGGAAGATGATTTTATTGGCTTGTCAGAAGTACTGTGAGAGCAATTGATATAGGTACGTGCTGTTTATACTTGTACTCGTTGTTTAGTTACTGTAATTGGTTGTTTAACCGTTGTAATTAATTAAAATAAATAAATTGCCGCTTACTCCGACCTACCCTGCTCAAAGTTAGAGTTAGTTGGGTTAACTCTAGGGCAGCTACTCGAGTTATAAAAGAACGACCCCGGGTTGCAACTCTACTCGACTCTGGTTATTTTTGAACGCACTACAGGACAAATGTTTGTGTGATGAGCATGATCATTTGTTCTGTCTGGGTGTAATTTATCTATATTATGGATATGTATTGAGAACTGTATGTTTATCAGTTCTCTAGTGCTCGTAATACCAGCTCTGCTTAGCTTAGGATGGACGCGCGCCTCAAGGAGTTGTCAGCAACAGCAGGGGCCCAGCCGGGTCGAAGCCTACTGGGGCCAGGGTTATCCGAAAGGGCGCTCGAGCCCCGGTGTGAAGGCTAGAAGGAACGGGGTGGGTCTTTTAGTCAGTAAGAGTCTGACACTATCTCCCGCTCCGCCAAAGAGCGGGGGATGTCAATGCATGATTTTTTCCCATCATAAAAAAAAAGCTTTGGATGGAGTTGTGTGATAGTTGTGGAATATTATATTTTAATATTGCGTCACAATTTTCTATCTACCTATGGTTGCTGCTCAGTTAACTGAGCCATAATATCCTTATAGCTGAACTTTGACACCTGACGTTACGTGACATGTAATAGCTAAATAAGATAATGTAATGGTTATTTCTTATACGGGGACGTATATGATTTCTGGTCAAGTGCGAGTGACCGCGGGGAATTTCTAAAAAGGAAACCCGTAGTCCAAGAACGCATAGGGCAACTGAAGGACACAGGTGTGGTTTTAGCCAGTAAAAGTCTGACACGCCCTTAGGCTCCAAACAGAGTGGGATAAGTCATTATATGACTTCCACAATAGATTTATATTTCTACTATCTGTGCCCGCGACTTCGTTCGCATGGACTACAGGATTTTGAATTTATTTTTTCTAAAATAAAAGTAGCCTTCCTTATTACATAAGCTACCTGCCAAAAAAGTCCCGTCAAAATCGGTCCAGCCATTTCAGAGATTAGCCCGGACAAACAGACAGACAGACAAAAATTTAAAAAAATGTTATTTTGGTGTAGGTATGTACCGTATATACGAGTATATTCATATGCATGTAGTAAAAAGCAGTTATTTCAAAATTACAAACAGACACACCAATTTTATTTATATGTTAAGATGTATAAATAGACTTCCGCCCTTATAAAAAAACCGACCGTAGCAAAAAAAAAACACATTTGTTGTATGGGAAGCAACTTAAATATTTATTTTAGTCTGTTGTTTAGTACTTGTTGTTAAAGCGGCAACAAAAATATATCATCTGTGAAAATTTCAACTGTTTAACTATCAAGGTTCATGAGATTCAGCCTAATGACAGACGGACAGCGAAGTCTTAGGTCTATATTTTACCGGGACACCATGGCGGTGCGACCAGTTGCACCCCCATGGTGTCCTGTGAAATATAGATCTAAGCTACCAAACTAGACACCATACAGACACCAGTCGCCATACGTCCGAGCTGGTCGCGCCACCAAATTGGTTGCGCAACCAAACGGACACCAGGTGAGTAACTCTCTGAGCTGTATACAATTTGTTGGTAGCGGTGACTGGTCGCGCCGACATGGTGTCTCGGTGAAATAGGTACCTACAGCCCTAAGCTAACAAACTAGACACCATACAGAAACCAAAGTCGCCATATTTCCGAGCTGGTCGCGCTACCAAATTGTTTGTGCAACCAAACGGACACCAGGTGAGTATCTCTCTGAGCTGCATACAATTTGTTGCTAGCGGTGACTGGTCGCGCCGCCATGGTGTCTCGGTGAAATACCTACAGCCCTAAGCTACCAAACTAGGCACCATACAGACACCAGAGTCGCCATATTTCCGAGCTGGTCGCGCCACCAAAGTGGTTGCGCAACCAAACGGACACCAGGTGAGTAACTCTCTGAGCTGTATACAAATTGTTGGTAGCGGAGACTGGTCGCGCCGACATGGTGTCCCGGTAAAATATAGACCTAAGCTACCAAACTATAAGACATCACACAGACACCAGAATGGCCACACGTCCGAGCTGGTCGCGCCACCAAATTGGTTGCGCAACCAAACGGACACCAGATGAATAACTCTCTATAGAGCTGTATACATTTTGTTGGTAGCGGTGACTGGTCGCGCCGACATGGTGTCTCGGTGAAATAGGTACCTACAGCCCTAAGCTAACAAACTAGACACCATACAGAAACCAAAGTCGCCATATTTCCGAGCTGGTCGCGCTACCAAATTGTTTGTGCAACCAAACGGACACCAGGTGAGTATCTCTCTGAGCTGCATACAATTTGTTGCTAGCGGTGACTGGTCGCGCCGCCATGGTGTCTCGGTGAAATACCTACAGCCCTAAGCTACCAAACTAGGCACCATACAGACACCAGAGTCGCCATATTTCCGAGCTGGTCGCGCCACCAAAGTGGTTGCGCAACCAAACGGACACCAGGTGAGTAACTCTCTGAGCTGTATACAAATTGTTGGTAGCGGAGACTGGTCGCGCCGACATGGTGTCCCGGTAAAATATAGACCTAAGCTACCAAACTATAAGACATCACACAGACACCAGAATGGCCACACGTCCGAGCTGGTCGCGCCACCAAATTGGTTGCGCAACCAAACGGACACCAGATGAATAACTCTCTATAGAGCTGTATACATTTTGTTTGTAGCGGTGACTGGTCGCGCCGCCATGGTGTTTCTGCAAAATATAGCCCTTAGTAATAGGGTTCTTGTTTAACCCTTATATCAAAATGTACCAAATTGTAGCATCTTTCAGACCAAAGAGTTTATCATCAAAAATATTCCCGCTCCACTTTCCCCCCAATCCCCCATCTGTGCCGCCATGCTGTTTTACCGACACGAGTTTGACGTTTCGTCTCGCCGCCCGCCGGGAAAAATCAATAATTTCAACAACACAGTGACGTTTTTCTTTGCTTAGTTTGAAGTGAAATAATAATTTATTAATAAGAAAATGATGCAAGAATATGACGACGATTTCTTCTTTGAAGAGGATAAAATGTATGTATTGTAGTTTTTTGTGTAGTTGCATGTTTTTAGACGTGTTTTTGAGGAGACCTAAAATGTTCCTTCAAAAGAATGAAGAGTAATTTTTTGATTTGTTGTTGGATATTTTAATTGATTTAAAGGTTTAAAATATCTATGTTTTTTTGCCAATTGTTTACTCTTATGACCCTCATATCATCTCCCACATATCAAATTTTCTTATAGATATTCACCAACCCTATTTTTTTCTGTACTTAGCTTAAAAAAATATACATATTTTTCGCACCTAAAGTTGTGGGCAAAAGATTTTCTTCTCTAATAGTACAGACAATATTTATCTAATGTTATACTTTATAAATCATACTTAAATTCTTCAAAACGGTCTCTTAGAGATAGTATCACAGATTTCATGCAGGTTTCTAAAGAGCTACATGTGGAAATTACTACTCATTTTCCATACATACTTTTGCATGATAAGCTAGAATGAAATGGAAGAAGTCAAGGGGCCGCATTAGTGTTAATTTCACCATTTGTAACCGACTTCATTAGATGATATTTACTTGTGTGTAACATAAAACTTATCAACCATTTATTGCGCGTCGGAAAAAAGGCAAGACTAGCTCATTACGATTTGCTAATACCATAATTTATATAAATTTCACAAGATATGGAAACCTTTTCATTTCAATAAGAGTATAAATTCAACTATCTTTGTATGGGATTTTATTTGAAGTGATTTGTTATAACAACACATAGTTAACAGAGTTTATAACATGGCAAGATAGCAAACATACATAGTTCGGTGTATACAAAATTCTGTCGACATAAAAGCACTTTAATTTTTAGAGCAGCTATCTATCGAAAATTGATTTTGTATATAAATTATATTCTTCTAGTCTCTCACTCAGCTTTTTTTTTTAAATTCGCAATACACAACTTACCACAGACTAAGGTATTTTTACATAGCTTATGTAGCATGACAGCAGGACGAAAATATGTATCTTTATAATGAGAGAAAAGGATAGGTTGCTACATTGTATGAATCTGACAGCTGTCATCCGCACCGTGCTATAGCAATTCTAGTGTAGCAAAACAATGTATACAAAATATCCTCGCATTAGGGTCAACTCACACCGAAAGAGCGGCGAAGGGCAGCGAAGCGGAGCGCAGTTTCAGTTTCATATGAATTTTAACTTTATAATCATTACCATAATACTTATTATCGCATGAGAAACTCGAACGAGTCGCGCGGATACCCGCGGCGCCGCAGGAATTCCGGGGAATTCTCTCGTTCGTGTTTCTTATGCGATAATAAGTATTATAGAAATGAAAATCAAGTTAAAATTCATATGAAACTGAAACTGCGCTGCCCTTCGCCGCTCTTTCGGTGTGAGTCGACCGGTCGGCTCACACGGACCACACACGACAGCCACAAAAATGCCGCCACGAAAAGTTTAGAAGCGGCCTCAAAGGAAGCTAAAACGCTCGACAGCCACTTGTTGCTGATGGCCGCTGCAGTTCAACCTATATGCGCAGTATCATAATAGACTGGCGTGTGACGGCGTTTTGTATCGACGTTTACCGGCCAGTTCGGGCTACAAAAAGCGAGCAGCGGCGATTTGTAGTGTGTAGCGGCCACAGGCGTCAACTGTGTGCGGCGAATCAATATAAAATGCATGAGAACTAAAGTAGTCCAAAAAATAAAAGGCCCTTTTTGACTTTTATATTTTACTACACTAGTAACTACTACTAAAATAACTATAGCTACTACTACACCGAACCCCTTATTATTATTTTATTGTTTCTTTCAGTTTTATTCCAAGTTACATTCTACGGTTTTTAGGGCTCCGGGTAAAAATAGGACCCTATTACGGGACTTCGCTGTCTGTCCTTTCGTCTGTCTGTCACCAGGCTGTATCTCAAGAACCGCGATAGCTAGACAATTGAAATTTTCACAAATTATGTATTTCTGTTGCCGTTTTAATAAAAAATACTAAAAACAAAACAAATATTCCCATAAAACAAAAGCGATTTTTTTTGCCGAATTTTTCTAAGAAGTTACGGAAACCTTCGTGTGCGAGCCCAACTTGCACTTGGCCAGTTTTTGCTCAAATGTCAAAACGGACTTTTTGAAGAAAATACGCCATCTGAATGACGCCGTAAATGTGGCGGCGTTTTGGTGTTGTTGCCAGTGGCCTGTGTGCGGCGACCCTAACCCGTATCGCAATATCCTCCCTTATCTATGACTTCCTCTTTTGCAGTGCACTATCAGTTGTTTGAACGACAACAACGTTTGTGTTTTGAGTGTTTTATTGATTTTTGTGGCAATGTGGCAACAGAACAGCCAGTTCTATATTTTTAATGATACCAGGATATATCCACAGCTTCAAGCCAGCATTCTGACTAGCTTGTTTGAAGATAAAATGTTTGTATTGCTTTTTTTTTCTTTTTGTTTGGTGTTTATTGACTCGTATTGAATTTGTTGACTTGTTCATTAGTTTGTTTATTGTTGTTAAATTTGTATCAAAATGTGTTTAAAAGGAGAAATATGTGCGAAAAGGTCTTCCATATGGTTGAATTTAGATAGAGTGTAGTTTAGTTTACAAAATGTAGTTGATGACGAGTTTTGACATTCATTGTGTGACACTTACATCGTTAATATCAGGATTTGCGAACCTTTATTGGAGATTGTGATGAAAAACTATGAAAAAAAAATCTATTTGGTCATGTGACGTGCCGCAAAAGAATTTATTCTTTGTGATTTAATGGGTAAACAATTAAACTAAATGCTTATATTTTCTTAGCGTATCGATGACAAAATTAGTAAAATTCCTTGCCTGATCCAGAATTCGACTACAGCAATGCCGTCTGCTGATGCTGTCATTATGTCCCTACGTGAACAGGTAACAGGGCACGTGATGATGCAATTCAAAATTCTTATATGATATCTAATGTTTAAAAATATATTTTTCTTTAATTAAATAAAAAGTAAGTTAGTATTAATAAGTGGTAGTTCTGATTACCTAGATGTTTAAACATCGTATTAGCGTGCCCGAACTATTTTTTCGCGTGCTTTACTTCGTCATTCCTGATCTACATAATTATACATACTCTCGGAAACACATACTCTCAGAAAAAAAGCAATGAATAAATCAATAAACAATTGAATTTCTGTCGAAATTGTTTTAGTTCTATTGATGAGCTGTAGGTTTTCTTTTGTCATTTTTCTTTTCCAGTAGTTTTCAGATTCAGCGTTTGTAATGATTGTAATGAATCAACAAGTTGTATTCTTTAGTTATTTTTAACCGTTATTTTTAGGATGTAGTTTGTCTCAGTAGTTTTTAGAATGGGTGTAAAGTTCTATCCTCAAATGCAAAAAAAAGTTAATTCTATTTTAGATTATAACCAAGGACTTTCTTCGCGATTTAAAAATGTTTATAAGATTTTTTTTATTGTTTTACTTTTTTTTAATTTGTTTAGCAAACCAAACGGAAATGTTTCTAACTTATTACTGCCGATCGAGGAAAAGTGAGTTCAGTTATATTATATTGTTTTTTTTTTGTTTTTTTGTACGTTTTTTAATTTTTCTTTTTGTGTTTTTTACTCAGTGCCTCAGTGACTGTTCAAGAAATATTGAAAGATATTTCTGAAATCAAGATATTTGAAGAGTAAGTATGTCTTCACTTTGTTCATACATCATCTTCTCTTTACCTTTTCCCAGCAGCGACCCCAAATCGGCTTTCTGTCTAACTGGACGCGGCTGAATACCAGTTTTTACATGACGCGACTACCTATCAGTTACTGGATGCGCAGTTTTTACATGACGCGACTGCCTATCAGACGTCCACAACCCAGTTCCTGGCAATACGATACTCCATGGATATACAGATGATCCATAGATACTCCTGGGATTTTTGTCTGACCATCAGTCTGAAGTTTTTCCTGTTATCTATATGTGTTAACTTTAGAGAAAGATTGGCTAAGAAACTTATTTAGTGTACTTAAGGCTTGTCCGGTTATATAAAACGACCAAAACGGGTACCACATACCCTTTTTACTTTTGCCTTGACAGAATACAAATATTACTAAACTTGTACCACTAAACTTGAAACTAGACTTGTAGAGCTACACTAGATCCACGCCACGCGACATCGTTCTGCGTAGAAATCTGGCGTGTTAGAGTCTGTCTAATAAGTTAAACGACTTGGGTAATTATTAGGATTTAATGAAATCTGATGTAGTCAACACGAGTTCAATAATCAAGGTTGATTAAGAGATAGAGATCATTGTTTACTAACAGAAGAACCTTATGAAAAGTATCGGATATGAGTAGGTATTTTTTTAAAGAATTAAATATTATACAAAATTCCCAAGTCGGTTGACTTAGGTATTAGACAGTCTTTACACGTGTGCGTCGTTCTAATGTAGTTGTAGCTTGGTTGAATTTTTCACCTTTATGTACTAACAAAAATTTGTTTTATTATTGTTATATTCAGACAGCCAAAAGAAGCTATAACATTAGATACTGAAACAGAATGCATTGTCAACGATTTGCGGTACGAAAGATATACGATACAACATCAAGATCTCTTGTAAGTTATCTCCTTCTAATATAAAAAATCTAGTGCCACAGTTTTCGTTATAGAATTTCTGCTAATCAGCTTGACCGATTTTCGTTGTGCGTATTTGGTAAAACTAAGAATGTTGAAAGTTCGTAGGCTATTTCTTTCTTCTATGTCCACCCCCACATTTTTTTTTTTTTTTTTGTAAATTAATTTATAAAAAATTTGCCTATAGATACATCTAATGAAATATTTATTAGTGTAGTATATTATTTTTGTGTTAGGCCATTTATTAAGTCACGGCGGTTTGAAAAATAAGGGGCAACTTAGTCTGATACTCCTTTTCGCTCCACCCAGAGCGTGAGAATTTGTGTCATGATTTCTCACAAAAATAAATGAACGAACTCTATTGATCTTTAGACGATAACTATGCCACAACTGCACTGCAAAAAGTCCTCGCGTGATACTGCACCTTATAACTCACTGTATTGTTTAATAATTCTCACGTTTTGCTATAATTAATATGACACACAGTCTGAGAAATTATTCTTCTTTCTATCAGTCAGCCGTAGGTGTATATAGCGGGGAGTGGGGAGGGGAAGAGGCCCATACCTACCTTAGTATGGTCTAGTGTACACCCCAGGGTGTTAATTGGGCAACCGTTTCGAAATTCTCATGATAGAAGTCCTAATACTGATAACCTCATACAAAAATAAGGCTTATTATCAGGACAGCCTACCCTTTTCGTCTTTATTACCGCTAGTGATGCCGCGTGAATCACTCCGAACGGCAAGCTACCCATTGCTCGTTATCCGCAAGCCTACGCGTACTGTGTCGCCCTACGATTCCCGACGCCTGTTTGAGCGTGAAGATGTATTTCACCTCACTGTTTCAGCCACCTCTTTCACTCGCAATACTGCTTTGTAGAAAGAGTGCTCCGTAACGTAGCCTGAACCAAGGCCAGACGTGAGAGCCTAGGTCGCTGTTGCCATCAGCTGTCAACCAATTTGCAGACAACCTTTCAATCACCAGTGCTACAAATGCAAAATACCCCTATCAACGACGCAACGGTGCTTGTGTTGTGTTCCACGCACGCCTGCCGCGCCGCAAAAGAGATATTAGCATGAGTAACTGTACCTGCTAGGGTCGATGCCCGCCAGGGCTGCGAGATTTAGTCGAAAGGTTTTCTACATTTCGGGGAGTGTGCATTAAAATTGCAAAATTTAATTCCGCCAAATTCGTTCCATCATCGGACCACTAGACGTACGGCGTTGTACTACCGGTACGTGGTAGACATCCTACCATACGTACAAAGCGTTTTGGGAATACATTTATTATACGCAGTGCTAAGGAGTGGAATTCCTTGCGAGTGTCTGTGTATAAAAAGAATAATAAACTATTATTATTATGTATCTACCAACATTGTGCTCACATATTAGAAGCGACAAGAAATATGTAACCAAGATTTATGTAACTCAATATATTTTAAAAAGAGTGTCCATGGAGTTTCTTGCACGTTCTTCTCCATAGAGACCTACGTTTTGGAACGTGCAATTTAGCTTCACTTTTCTTGGACTGTCCGACATTTGACTATTCAAAAGTGCCTGCAAATGGTCTATTTGAAATAAATGATTTTGAATTTGAATTTGAATTTTTGAATTTGTGTTTCGTGAAAGCTTTAAGGGTCTTTAAGTTAAGAGTACTTCTAGACAAGCGTGCTCCATCATCGCTTCCCATCAAGTGAGATAGTGGTCAACAGCGAGCCGGCACAGCAACTGAAAAAACATGATTAGTTTTAGTCACTAAAATTTTGACACTCCCTCTCGCGCCACCCAGAGCAGGGGAAGTTGTTGTATGGCTTCCCCACACCAAAAAAAAAAACTAGAGCCATTTTTGCTAAAACTTTTATATGCACATTTTTTTCAGGTATTGGAAAACTCGGTAGATTGCTAGAAGACTGTGTTTATGTTCCTGAAGATGACAATTTAGAGGCATAATGTGCTCGTATTTTCTATCCAAAGCTATGTTGCTATTATTACAGTAGTTTTAATTTACGCTAAAATAAAATCTTTTGTAAACGCACCTGTTATTTTATTTCTTCTAAACCTTTTTATAAATCTAAACACGTAAGTTTCAGGCAAGTATGCTACGTTCGTCCTCTTTACACGTACACATTTTTCTTTTTTTTATCAACATCCAAAATCATTTCAGGCATTAAGCACTTAGGTACTGAGCTTAGACCTGATTTTTAGAATGAACCAAAGGCTTAGAGCTTCTCATCTATCGGATCAGCTCCACTCTAACCAAATGCTGTTGAATACCAGCATATTACATGGAATAACTGCCTATCAGACCTTCACAATTACAATCAGCTGTGTAAGACGATGGAACGATACCCCTTGGCGAAACTAGCGTCCCATTTTGTAGCTTCTGACTATCCATAACGACTGTCAAAGTTCTATAAGACAGTCGAAACCTGCGGCTTGAAGTGCTTTCCAAGTCACGGAGGAATCTCGGTATGTTAAGTGCCGCCGTACATGGACCACATGCAACAACGCCGCCACGAGAAGCTAGAAGTGGCCACAAAGGAAGCTGAAGCGCGCGACAGCCACTTGTGACTGACTACTACTTTTTTTAACCTATACGCGTAGTATCATAATGGACTTTGTCGAGAAAGGTACAAGAATAGCTTGCGGCGTTTCGTATCAGCGCTTAGTGGCGAATGCGGGCCACAAGAAGCGAGCAGCGGCGGTTTGTAGCGCGTGGCGGCCACCGGCGTCAACCGTGTGCGGCGAATCCATATAACATTTCTAAAAAGTACGGGAAATATGCGTTTTGTGGTTGTGCTCGGTGGCTAGTGTGCGGCACTCCAGTTGTTTTAGTTGATCCGTACATTTTTATTTGCATAATTTCTTTGATTAGTACATACATAATGCCTGGAAAAAAAATGGATGATGATAAAAAACCAGGCTAGATATACCTAAATCTACTTAGTTGAGTACTAAACTGATCTAACAAACTTTTCAGGGGTATGACGGTAACATCGGGGAGTGTGGTGTTAAGCAAAGACGAGAAGAATCTCATTGGGATCAGCATAGGCGGTGGAGCACCGCTGTGTCCCTGCTTATATATTGTACAGGTAATGTTGATCAAAACGAGTAGGTGGTTTACCCATTGTCATAACTAGCGTTTTATACGCCTGATGCTAGTTTTTAAAACTGCGCCCCTAAAAAATGTCCCAGCTGGCTAAGTTTAATCCACCTAGCGCAGGTCCTCCTTGAACATGAGTGTTTCGGGAGGTAACTGTAGTGAATTGTGGTTATTGAATGAAAGTTTTCATGCAGGAATTCATCAGTCGTTTAATACACATCAAATATTACATTGATTAAAATGTTCACGCTAATACCGGTAAGTCAATAATGGCATGCATATTATAACTAGGGTTGCGACATTAGTATTTACTAATTAGTGATGTTACAACAGTAACTATTTCGGATCTGGTGGGAAGAAACGCCTGGGTCTCACCGCTGTGCGGATCGTCCTGAGTGCACGGTGAAGCATATTATGGAGGAATTTTGCCCCGCTTGGGCGGAGCTCCGCCGTGTCCTCGTTTGACGATAGCAACCTGAGCACCTGGCCCTAGTTAATGTCATGATACGGGACGAGAAAGAATGGGAAACAGTACCTCCTTCTGATTAAATAAATCAGGAATTAAGGAGGCCCCGCTTAAAGCTCCCACACAATTCTGATTACGTAGTTAAAAATATAAAATATTTTCTAGATCTTCGACAACACACCGGCTTCCAAGGATGGTACATTACAAAGTGGAGATGAGCTGGTCGGAGTTAACGGACAATCAGTCAAGGGCAAGACTAAAGTGGAAGTGGCTAAGATGATACAGTCTGCTAAGGTAAGTTATAGAAATACTGCAAAACTGACAATGTTTGGCCTGGCTCTAGAGTAGTAGCTGGAGGTGGAATACGAAAAGAACATGAGGACCAGGCGATATAGCGACTTTGGGTAGAGGAAGCTTTTTCCATCAATGGACGGAAATAAATTGTTATACACTTAAACACGTGATTGTACTTTGTAAATCAAGCATAAATTTAAAATATGATCAAGGATTTATCTCTTTGAATTGTACATATTTCTCTGCTTTGATGCAAGACTGGACCGTTTATTGAACATTACACACTTGGGGGAGGCCTATGTCGAACAGTGGACGTTTTTCGGTTGAAATGACGTTGATGTTTTCGAATTTTATCAAAGTATACGTGTATAGGGTGGCTGGTAATTAGTGTACGATACTTAAACACGTGATTGTGCTCATGATAACCAATAACTTTTACTATGGGAACAAACCTGAAATCGCGAAAAAAAATCAGCTGTTCAGTACGTTTATGTTTGCCTAATGTACTGAACAGCTGATATTTTTCAGAACACTAACAACTTTGCAGGACTGTATTAGGTACTAATATCATAAACAACAACTTTTGTTCTATAACTTTTTGCAAAACGTTATTCATTTACCTAAACAAACCTTCAAAATTTCGGTGTTCTATCTAACACATTTCAACTCTGTATTTTGATATACTACCTACGTTTGTATGACGTGGCGCAAGCGCATCAAGCATCCCCGCCATCCAATCCGCTCTCCCCTCCGCTATTGTACTATCGCTAGCTTTTTTGCTTTTTTTTTTATGAAAAACTAATGAACTAAAATATAATAATTATTTAAGTCACAGAACAAAAGTAGTTGTTTATGATGTTAGTAACATAGTCCTGAATGATTGCCAGTGTTTCACAAAAAATCCTGTATAGGATGTGGAAATGTCAGCCGTGTGTGCGAGAAAAAGGAATAAACCCTTTTCCTTGCACGCACGGCTGACATTTTAACACGTCATCGTTCCCTTGACAGGAAACCTGAACGTGTAACTCGTTTCTCCTCCCCAGGACGAAGTAACAATAAACTACAACAAACTACACGCCGATCCAAAACAAGGCAAGTCCTTAGACATCATAATGAAGAAGATGAAGCATAGGCTGGTGGAGAACATGTCTTCCGGAGCAGCTGATGCACTAGGACTGTCCAGGGCCATACTCTGCAATGATACCCTGGTTGCTAAGCTGAACGAATTGAGGGAAACCGAGACCACGTACAAGAGGCTGGTGGAGAATGCTAAAAGGTATATCCATGTGTTAGTAAGCTTTCTGTGTTTGTTTTTACAGTATAGCATAGTCGGCTTTATAATGTCCCCACTGTTGGGACTCAGGCCTCCTCTCTAGGAGTGGGAATGGGCCGTAATCCAGCACGCGGGCCCAGTGCGGGTTGGTGAATGTGACATGTCTTCGAATTTTTGGTTCTAGGGCATGCCGTTTTCCTCACGATGTTTTCCTTTTCGTTTTTAGAGCAGTGGTGATGAAATGGTTCAGTTCATCAGGTTGGGTTTGAACACGTAAGTCGGAGTTGTTACCACTCGATCACCACTGCTCTCATTCTGTTTTTATAGTCATTAAAATTTCTCTACCATGCTAACTGGCTAGGGTTGCGGTAATATTCGAAAAAGATACCATGGCCCTGGCAGGTGGAGGAATCCGAAGGAAGCGAGACGCACTGTATCGATCATTACAGCGACATTTGGGGAGGCCAAACCAACAGCCCCCCCTGCCCTACCCATGGGCGTACCCAGGGGAGGGCAGTCGCCCCCCCCCCCCGGAATTAATTTACTTCCCTACTGTCTATTTATTTATTTAATCTTCATGCAACAAAAGATACATGGGCGGACTTAATGCTTTAGGCATTCTCTTCCAGTCAACCTAGGGTAGTGCAGAGACAAAATGGCAGGTGTACCCACCTATAAAAAAAAAAAAATATTACTTTTGTCGATATTTTTGCCATTTGCAATATACAATTTTTAAAAATCATGCATCATTAATTCCTCCAAACCCTTGACTTTTCTTTCAAATCAGCATGTTCTTCAGTTTTAACGGTAAGAGTTTTTTTTAATGGGTTAATATGCTCAGTGTAAATAGAATTTTTTTAACGCTATGGGAGATTCTTTCACGGAAGACGGCATAAACCGTTTTGAGGAAGACCTCAGATTCTTTAATTGTATAAAAAACCCCTATTTTAATTTGAGTAGGTGCTTATAAAAAACCCCCCGCTCTCCATTGATTTGCTCCCCTCCCCTGGCCCAAAAGCTGGGTACGTCCATGAGCCTACCCAACAAGCCTGTCTCCAACGGTGGACGTCTTTCGGCTGGAATGATGGTGCTGATGACCGTCGTCCTGGAACGCAAAGCGCAAACGAAGGAACATGGGTGGGTTTAAACCAGTAAAAGTCTGACACACCCCCTCGTTCTACCAAATGCAAGAGAATTTTATTTAATAATTCACCTTGAATAGAATAAAAAATTGAATAGCATTTATTTGGCGCAAGCAACACAATATACTACAACATAAAACAGTAATAAAAAAAAAGAGTACAGACATACAATACAGTTGCAGTGACTGTGCCTGAACCGAAAGGGTCACCAACTCAGCAATTGCTGGACGTCAAACACCCAGCGCTGATTTTCAGCTGGCACCCCGCAGTGACACACGGATGATGGTAAATAAAATATTACGATCTAGGGCCAAGGCTAAACTCTGCCGTAGTCCTAGCAGGCGTCATGGCATCTGTCCTTTTTTTAATCAATTTTTGCTCTATTGCCATATTTTTATTTCAAAGAAACTCGCGTCTTACCGCTACTTTCTTTTTCATTAATTGATAGACTAGCGTTTTACCACTACCTCACCTGATGGTAAGTGATGATGCGGCCAACGATGGAGCACGCCTGCCTAGAAGTAACCACTATCTCATCTGGCAGTCGCCTCCTTCTGCGAAGCAGTAATGGTAGCAAAGGAGGAGGCCGCACGAGCACGCGCGAGTGTCCGGCCCTCAGGCCCCAGCCAGGATCTCGATCCCGATTTTGGATACGGACGGCGAGCACTGGGTAGCTCGCCGTTCGACCGTTCGGAAACCGTCCGGGCCGAGCCCAAGTCGTCAACGGCGCGTACACGCGCGCCTCAAGGAGATGTCAACAAACCGTAGGGGCCCAGCAGGGTCGAAGCCTACAGGGACCAAGGGTTTGTTTCTGAAAGGAAAACTGCCCTGTTATGAAATGCAACGAAGGAACAAAAGTGACTTTTTAGTAAATAAAAGTCTGACACACCCTCCCGCTTCACCCAAGAGGAGGGGATGTCTTTGGATAATATTCCCGCCTAAAAAAACACTACCTCGTCTGATGGTAAACGATAATTTGGTCGACGATGGAGCACGCTCATCTAGAAGTAACCAATTTTTCCAAATTGCCTTAGAGCCTTCTCCTCATGTCTTAGAGCATTAAACCTCAGATGTACGCACAATGAAAGTATTCCGAAAACGTATAGTGCGTTGGGGTAAGAACGTATAAATATGAATTATACCACTTATTTAGCTTTATTTTAATGCTAGTCATATTGCGTGCCGCGTCATTATGATCCACCTTGCCCAGCAATGTGGCTGGCATTAAAAAAAAAGCTAAATAAGTGGTATAATGATTTATACGTTCTTACCTTAATGCCGAACTTGCCCCTACTATAAATCTCCTTTCATCCATTCTTTCCAGGATGCTCAAAGCCTATTTCGATCTCCTGCAAACCTACAAGTCAGTGGGTGATATCTTCGCCGCTATAGGAGTGAGGGAGCCTCAAGCCAGGGCTTCGGAGGCCTTCACCAAGTTCGGACAGTACCACAGGCTGCTGGAGAGAGATGGCATCAAGATGTTGAAGGCTTTGAAACCTGTAAGTTTACCATTTTTATACAGTTCTATGATTTTCACTGGCTCTTCTGAGATGATATTTTTATAAGTTTCTTGGCAAGTGCGAGTCGGACTCGGGCCTTGAGGGTTCCGTACAAACTTATACCTATGTAAATAGTTTAATTACGGAATGGAGACTCAGAAGATATTTTCGAAACGCAAAAATAATTGTAACTATAAATTTACAGTTTTCAGATTTATTCCTATACTTGTGCTATATGAACTTGCTTTATGCCAAATTTCAGGATTCTGGGTCAACGGGAAGTAACCTATGAATTTTTATCTCCTTCAGATTGGAAATGTATATTTTTTGCCACATAAAACGAAGTATCTTTTTGTCTCGATAACTTGCAAGTTTGATTTTTTATAGCTTCAAGAGTTCGCAGACCTGAATATATGGTTTTAATTTCAACTCAATACCTCCGGGCGTTCCCGAGATAAAGGGTCTTGACAGACATACAGACAGACAGACGAACGGTCGGACGGTCAACAAAGTGATCCTATAAGGGATCCGTCTTTTCCTTTTGAGATACGGAAAGCTAAAAATCAGAGGTTTTAGAAGTTCCGCCTGAATTACCTGGTAATTGTCTTATGCGGAAGGTGAGGACGTCGTGGTCTCTCCAGCTACTCTTCAAAGACTGTAAGAGTAGAAATCGAACCCAACACAAAACGTTAGGCTGATGATGACGATGATTAAATTCCAGATCCTATCAGACATGGGAACATACCTCAACAAAGCCATTCCCGACACGAAGCTGACCATCCGCAAGTACGCCGACACGAAGTTCGAATACCTGTCGTATTGCCTGAAGGTGAAGGAGATGGACGATGAAGAGTACGGGTACAACGCGCTGCAGGAGCCGCTCTACAGAGTCGAGACCGGCAATTATGAGTACAGGTTAGGATTTGTTACTTAGAACACTAAGACAGAAGTTCGAATAGCTGTCGTATCAATGATGAAGGAGATGAAAGTTGAGGAGTACAAGTACAGGAGCCGCTTTACAGAGTTGAGATCGGCAATTATGTGTATAGATGAGGATTTGTTACTCATAAGAATAAGACAGAAGTGCGATTAACGGTCGTTCAAAAAAAAGTTCAAAGCAAAGGCAAAGGTTTCTCCTTTTCTAAGATATTTTAACAGTAGAGGGGAACCCAATGGGGCTGGCAAGTGATAGCTGATTGTAGATGGCGCCTTCATAGGTCTGTCCCATAGTTCTGTCCGTTGTATATAGTTGTTGAGGTTATGTTGTGATTTGTTGCTGTGATTATTAAGTTTCTGGGTGCTATATTGAAATTATTTCTTTCGAGTTTGATAAATAACTTTGTCTATTAATTCATTCGACGTGGTCAGTTAAAAATCTAAAGGAAGAATTAAATTTACGCGATGAATTGCTTTAAGCCACAGTTTTTTTTAATTTTATAGTCCTTCGGAAACTGGTGAACAGCATTTTCCGAACAATTAGGTACACAAAAACCCGTCATTTTTATAAAAACCAGTTTTTACTTCCGACTTCAATACAAAATGTCGTTGTTTTGAGACAGCTCGACGAGAGCGCCACTTTGACAGTTAACAGCCCCATTCACAAACTGTCTGTACCACAAATTAACTAAAACAATACGTTATTCCAGACTGATTCTCCGTTGTCGTCAAGATGCTCGCACTCGGTTCGCTCGTCTTCGCTCCGATGTGCTCGTGAAGCTGGAACTGCTGGAGAACAAGAAGACGCAGGATGTGGCCTACCAGCTAAGGAGGTTCATACAGGGACTTGCTGTTTATCACAAGTAAGTAGGTTTTTAGTAGACTTGACTTGAAAATAGGGTTGATTTTGGGGTCTCTGAAGGGTTGAGTAACATTTGGCCGCACAAAATCGCACTTACTTACATTTCTATACTTAGGTAATAATCCAAGAATAGCTTTCATGTGCACCTCTAAGACAGCTTAAATCGATACGCGATGTTTTGGATAATACCTTTTAAAAAGAACATATTTATTTGTATTCTCCAATAACCCCCGAAGTAGCCCGAAGAATCACCATATTTAACGTGGCAGCGGGCTGGGCACGTTACTCTCAGAACAGATGGTCGATCGGGCCGAAACGTTCTGGAGTGGCGACCACCACGTACCTACCAGAAGACGCAGTGTTGGTAGGCCTCCCACAAGGTGGACCGTACTCCTGGTAAGGGTCACGATGGATGTGAGACGCACAGGATCAGTCATTATGGCGATACTGGGGGAGGCCTATGTCCAACAGTGGATGTCTTTCGGCTGAAATGAAGATGATGATGAAGTTTAATGACTTTAAGCGTTCCTTCCTAATTCCCACTTTCTGCCTGTTTCAGTGAATCAGTGGAACATCTGAATGAAAACTCAACGTTATTCCCTGTCGAAGTGGACCTCTCACAGAACGCGTTCCAATACAAGTCTACTGCACAAATAATTCAAGACAACCAGGAAGACGAGGAAGAACTGGAATTTGGCAAAGAAATCCACGAATACCACGACATTTCTGACAATGACGAAAAAGAAGCCAAACTGGTCAACAGACGACAGGCCAAAGACAATGACGACACAGAATCGTCTGAACAACTGCTTCCTGACTTTGACAACGTCGCCCTAACTTTTGACAAGATGAACAAATCTGACGACTTGGACAAAACTGACAATATGGACAATCTGACTTTGCTGACGGAACTTGGTTTGGCTGACACGAATGTCCAAGATGATTTTGGTGATTTTCAGAATGGATTGCTGGATGAGTTTATGCCTAAAGCTAGTGGGGAGGATAAGAATGATATTTTTGATAAACTGTTGAGTGATTTTAGTCTTTTAAATAAATAGATGTCTATATGATTGCGGTGTTTGATTTATAATAAGTGTTTTTCAGATACAATAATATAAAATAATAATGTACAATTAAATAAAACACAAAAATAGAGAATAATAAAATACGCATGAAAAATCTACGAAGTCTATCAATGAAATATAGGTACAAAAATAGAATACTGACATAATTAGGAAAACAAACGAGATAAACCTATAACTATTTTAGAGACAAAAAAACCGGCCAAGAGCGTGTCGGGCCACTTATGAGTTTAAAAAAATGCTTGCATATACGATTATTCTACAAACTTAGTCCAGAAATTATTTTGTAGAACCCTTTACTAGAACTAGCAGGTGACAAGAAAATATATACATAATAAACTTAAATATTAAAAAACAAATAATTAAAAAAAATATATACACTAAATGCCTAGCTAAATATGACGTCATAAAACTCCTCCGCATCGCTGTCGACTGGAAGTGTGCCCAAAAGGCTGGCGACATTGCCACGTTGTATGGCAATGCTTATTCTCTGACCGAGGTAGAAGCCAGCCCTTGGGTCACGCGAAGCGTCAATTAAGCGTGTCGCCAATTCTTTAAAAAGCATATGAGCACTCGGACCCCACGGCCCGAGAGTTTCAACCCCAAACGGCTCAAAAATATAACTGCCGACGAGGCTGTTATATTTCCGCCGCTTGAGGTTCTCTGCAGCCGTCGCGGCAGCACCAGCACAGCACGATGAGCTAGAAAGATGGGATGGCGCAAGAGTATCGACACAGGTAGCGTCCCACACTAAAGGCCTACCCATCTTCCAAGGAAATAAAGACATACCGTCTGGTCTCTTACCATCGTCGCGTGCCAGCCCATGTGGTTCCAAAACAGCCGGAACGCCGACGGTGACAAGGGCTCGTCGGATGATGTCGTTAATGTTCGCGTGCCGCGCTATGCGTCCCGCACTTCGACTGCATGACAGGCCGTGGTGACCGAGGCTGTTGACAACCTCGCCACAGTGGCAGCGATGAGGAGAACAACAAGGAGCACCTAGACGTAGGGCAACAGCTAAGCGGAAAGTAGTATCGTCGAACAAGGTGCCAATATTCGACGATGGCAGTGCGTGAAGCAAAAGACCTGACTCCCAATTTCCCACAGCCAGCAGGCGCGCACGCTCCGCAGCAGTAGCAGATATTACGATTAGGTTTTCCTGAACTACTTTGCAGAGCGGCTCGTCCCACCGTCTCTGGGAAGCCGGGTTGTTAGGTGGATTTGTATTTGTATTTGTAGAACCCTTTTGTCTTTTTTGTACAAAAACTGTTCTTTCCATCACGTTCAAAATAATTTTCCTAGAAAGTCCTTATAAAGTTCTACTTTTCAGATTTTTTTCATATTTTCTAAGCTTATGGTTCAAAAGTTAGAGGGGGGCGGGGCACATTGTTTTTTACTTTTGGAGCGATTTTTTCCGAAATTATTGACATTATCAAAAATGATTTTAGTAAACCCCTATTCATTTTTAAATACCTATCCAACAATATATCACACGATAGGGTTAAAATTTAAAAAAAAATCACTTCCTACTTTACATATAGGGAGGCTCCCCTTATAAAACATGTTTTTCCAATTTTTATTTTACCACTTTGTTGGCGTGATTGATATACATATTGGTACCAAATTTCAGCTTTCTAGTGCTAACGGTCACAGAGATTAAGCGAGGACGAACAGACGGGCAAACAGACAGACAGACGGACAGACAGACATGGCGAAACTATAAGGGTTCCTAGTTGACTACGGAACCCTAAAAATGTAAGATAGTAATTGTGTAGTTAATTATATTACAGTTGCCATCACGGATCTTGAACGCTCGACGTCAGAGTGGGGATCCCTTTGCGCATTCCATACATTGGCGAGCCAATCGTCTTCGTTGTTATATAAATGCAGCAACGCAGTGAACGAATGAGGAGTGATGTCAATGATGCGATGGCGCGGCCAGCCAATCACTGACACTCCCCGCCCCCGAGTCGCACTTCGCACCACTAGTGTTCAAGATCCGTCTGGCAACTGTACTTTATTTTTTCTCTCGCCAAGGCACCGTTTTCTATGGCGGCGGTACGGCGTACGGGTGTAATGGCTAATACGCTGGGTATCCGTTAGTATAATTACGAATAAAACAGAATAAAACAAAAAATAAAAATTTATTAGTAAATAAATATTTCGCAAGACGAGCGGTATTATTCTCTAAACAATTCATAAATTAGTACTTATGACTAAATATTATGATGGCTGACATTACACATGCAATTCTTCAATAAGGCACACACTCATTTACTTCTTTATTAATTAGTTTCCTAGCAAACGAAATTTCAGGGAAGTATACTCTGTTCAAAACAACATTAGACGTTTATGAAAACGTTTTATTACTGTCCGTTCAACCGATTTTGACTTTTATTACGTTGGTGGCATGACAAATGGCGGCTGCAGTAAAAAGTTGGTATTGTAACCACTGTTTGCTTTTAATGCTATCCTTATGACTACGAAATAGAAGTTAAAATCGGTTGTTTAGACAGTAAAAAAGGTTTCTTTAAATGTCTAATCTTAACGCAAATGGAGTATAGGTGAGGGCAGGCGGCAAGTCAAGTCTGCCAAATTGGGTAGATGACTATTTTTTTTTAAAGAACATAGGTGCTGTTTGGTCAGTAAAATATTGACACAGTCGCTCCGCCCTGAAACGGGAGAAGTCATTAGATGATTTCCTTCCAACCTTTAAAAGAAGTGGGAAGGTGCACATCAACTCTCCTTGACTCATCGCGTACGTGTAGTAGATAGGTACGTGGGTTCAGTTATGTACCTTTAATCTAAAGACAGCCAGATACGCTAGGGTAGAGCTGACAGATTTGCCTGTATAGTTATACCTGTCAGTTGTGTGGAAACCTGCACAACTCACCTATACAGGCAAACCTCTCAGGTATACCCTAGTTGTGTTATGGTGGGCATAATGAGAACAATATTCATAGCACTAACACCACAAAATAGATAGGTACAGAAGTCAATCATAAGTATGTACTTCACTTTTAAAAAAAGCGATCACGCTATGGGCAGCGCGTTGCGCCGAACTGTAAGAAACCAGCGTCAGGCAACTGCTACGTAGTGACCTGGCACTATGCTGAACTGGACCTATTTGGCGCAACCGTGAGACACATAATGTTTTTGTATTTTTATGTGTTTCCATAATTGTTAGTTCATTGTGTGTTTTATGTGCCAAATAAACGTGTTTTCTTTCTTTCTTTCTTTACGAGTGTTACCGGGCGATTGAGCCGAGAAATCGTGTCTGTGAGCGGTATCTATGTGTGCGTTGCTCGTTCGCGCTTTGTATGTAGATTTTCTTTTGTATTTTCTTCTGTACCAATCTATTTTGTGTTAACACTTCTGAGCACCTACATCATCACTGCAGTCAGCCATTTAATAATAATAATGATGGATAACTCTCACTTTCACGGGCCACGGGGCTATCAACTTTTGAGCTTTCTGTTTCTTCAAAGTCTTGATATTCTGCAAATAGTCCTTGACTTTCTGGCTATACTCCGGAATATTTTCATACGTCTCAACGATGAACTTTCCTTTATTCTGTATCTTCGGTATGAGGTTCAGGATGTCCAGTTTCTGTACTTTTTCGAAGTCTATCGTGTCTGCGAATTGTTTTAACGATGATGAGGCCGTGTCGGTGATAGTTTGTAGCGTGGATGCAGCTGTGTCTTTGATCTTCCCAAGGTCTAGATTTGTTAGGTCCAGGCCTGCCAGCTTGTCCAGCGTGGCAGATGTTGAGTGGATGATGAGAAGGGCGAGCTAGAAAAACAAAATAGGTGATAGAGAAAAATGAAATGAGGAGAGTTCGATTTTTATTTTCAAGACATTATTTTTTCGTTGTGATAAGGAAATAGAATCCTGATCAAAAATTATATATCTATTACTTTCCGAAAGGGAAGCTCGGCCCCGGTACGAAAGGCAAGAAGCAACGGGGTAGGTTTTTTAGTCAGTAAGAGTCTGACACTATCTCCCGTTCCGCCCAAGGGTAGGGATGTCATTTGGATGATTTTTATCCACCATCACTTTCCAAAGGGTTGAGTACCGAAACACTATGCTTGTGGTATCTGGGGCTTCGAAGGAACACCTAGTTCTGCTGCAGTTTTATGAAGGGTGTATGCAGTGTGGGATAATGTTCTCACTGCTGAGACTCAGGCCTCCTCCCTAGGAGACGGAATGCCACCACGGAAGTTCAGGCTGGTGATTCTAAGACATGCCGGTTTCCTTACAATGATTTCCTTCACTGTTTATTAAAGCAGTACCTACTAATTAAATAAATCACACAAAGTAAATCGTACGCGCTTTGCGTGCCTGGGTTTGAGCTAGAGTTGCCAGGCGTCCCGATTTGCGCGGGATGTCCCGATGTTTAGGGGTCTGGGGACGCGTCCCGATTTGCACCTGATCGGGACGCTAAATGTCCCGATAAATCGAAATCCCTGAAACTCAAATAGCGACTGAAGAAGTCTGGGTTTTATTCAGTAAAAATTTCACACACCCTCTCGTTTCACCCCAAAAGGGAAGAAGTCAATGGATGATTTCCCATCTAAAAAAATCTTTATTAAAAAAAAAAATTGTCCCGATCTAAAACCCTAAATCCCGATTTGTTTTACCATCTGTCCCGATTTTTATCCAAACAGGCCTGGCAACACTAGTTTGAGCCCACTTACAATTCGTCCCACTGCTCTAAAATATTTCAACAATATTTGCACAGTCTAAAACTAACTGACCACTTTCACACTAACAAATTACACTAACTAACACTCACCAGGAAATGAGTCTTCATGTTGATTACCAGGTTAGCACTGCAACACTGGCCGTCGCGGATAACCGCGTCCTGATATAAACTAATGGTTGCACACTATTCATATTCGAGACAGACTTATTCTGATTAGTGTCGTTCGAGGGTCACTTGATTTGGCATCCTTCGTTAGCAATGAGATTGAGGTTGCGAAGCGATTAGACGTGAATCAACTCGACGCGGCGCCGTCAGCTTAGCCCAACATGCGCGCGATTTAACCGCCATTTAAATAATCAATCACTGCACATCGCGTTAGTGAGCGATAAGTTTTGTCGCCTAGTTCAGACAACATTCATGTCGTATCTAGTCAAAACACTTTTGAGCACTCGGCGTCAGAGTGGGGATCGCTTTGCGCATTCCATTCATTGGCGAGCTAATCGTCTTCGTTGTTAGATACATGCAGCAACGCAGGGACCGAATCAGGAGTGACGTCTATGATACGCTGGCGCAGCGAGCCAATCAGACACTCCCCGCTCCCGCGTCTCACTTCGCACCGCTAAAGAGACCGAATATTTGACTTCTGCGCAACTTGAATCCAGCGCTCAAGATCCGTGACGGTAATTGTACACGTCAATTTTGTCGTCAATTTAAACCAGACGAGGCCGATGTTTTCTAGCTGACTACCCGGAGTAGAAACATCGGAACCAGCTCAGAAGTCAGTCTCTTTTAAAGTCCATACAGTAAACGTGTCAAATCTTAAGAGGACCATGCAGATTCACTAATCTGAGACACTTCTCAGATGGTCTTTTGAGGAAAGAACCACGCAGGTTTGAGTGGATCTGGCCAGTCAGTGCAAGCATTTGTCAGTATTAGTATAACTCAACTTAGAAGTACTAAGGAGCACAATGACTTGACGAACAATACCAAAGAAAGGACAATTGGATAGGTCGCATAAAGTACTCAAAACTGCTAGATATCATAAAGTAATCCACATAGTCCCCGCAATCACAATAATAAATAAAATGTGTCACTGCACCGCAAAAGTTTGCGCAAAAGTAAAACAACTAATCGTGATCACTTCGCTTCGCTCATCGCTGCTCCGCACCCACGTGCATATTGTTTGTTCTATACACGCCGCTTCGCTTCGTGATCGCTATCATTGACAATATCGATGATCGAGAACCAGAATACTCCTCCCAAGGGAAAGTGTACGAATGTCCCATGCATGTATTTATCAAAATTCAACTCACAATAACAACGAGCGCTTTCTGAATAAACAAGTAAGTGGACAAAGATTTATAGCACTTTGATGACTATGATGTAATGTTATAGCATTTTGATTACGTTTTGAGTACTAAGTAGTGGTAAGTAGGGTGGAATTTCAAGGTTTGATTTATTTATACTCCTATAGTGGACATGTTACGTCACATTACGGCCTCAAAACGCATTGGGCCCTACATTTTTAAGGTGGGAAATCATCAAATGACTTTTCCCACTCTGGGGATAGTGAGTTATCAGACTGTTACTGTCTGAGCAATGGGTAGCTCGGTGGCCCGCCATCCGGTATCTGTCCGGACCAAGCCCAAGTCGTCGACGGCGCGCCTCAAGGAGTTGTCAGCAACAGCAGGGCCCCAGCCGGGTCGAAGCCTACTGGAGCCAGGGTTATCCTAAAGGGAACTCGAGCCCCTGTATGAAGGCTTGAAGGAATGGGGTGGGTTTTTTAGTCAGTAAGAGTCTGACACTATCTCCCGCTCCTCCCAAGAGCGGGGGTTGTCATTGGATGATTTTCCCTACCGAAAAAAAAAATACTGTTACTGTCTAAAACTCACTTCTGTTCCTTCAGTTGCCCTTTGCGTTCTAGGGTAACTCTGTAGCGACATCTATGACTGATTAAAAACTACGAAATCCTGCATGGTGCAAATAGAGTTCTCTGCGCGATTTGAATATTTTTTTTTGTTCATAAAATTTGACTAGGAGAGAATGCCTTGTTGCTTTTAGTCCGCTTATGTACCACTACTATACTCATGTACAGCGGACGTTTAAACTTCATATTTTAAATAAATAAATTTATACAGCATCCCGAAATCTTCTATCGGGCTGTTGCCCACATCAGACATAACACTTGTCTGGTCGGAGGATCCCCTCTCTGCAATGGGGGTTTGTGGGACTTTACACTCCGTTTCATTCCTCTAAAACTCATTCAAACATTCCCACAACCCTAACGTTGTAGATTCCGGCCTACGAATACGGATTCCTTTCCTAGAGCGGAAGCCTGAGTCCAACTTGTGGGAACATTATAAGGCTAATTACAGTAAAATGGGGTAAATAGAGACTTAGGGGTGAATAGAGACAAAACTTTAAAAGGTATTTTCTCTATATTTGAATATTTTTTGCAGCATTTAGCTATATAAATTTATTAATGAATTGTTATTCTAAAAATTCGATGTTAGAGGCCGAAATTATGGTATCAAAGTGAAAAACCAAACCAAAGTTTTGTCTCTATTCATCCCGGTTTGCGGTATGTTTACGCTTACATGACATTAGTAGTTTCTTAACTAATAGGTTCGGTAACCTCACACATAGGTACAGTAATAATAAATAGGTATGGAAAAATAACATTAAAATATGTCAGTCTTTTTTTCTTTTGGATAACGGAAATTATCCAATGATATGTAAAAACAATCTGGCTAAATGGGACTTCCTTGACCCATCTCTAACGCAGTGCCAGTCAAGGACGGATTCAGGGGGGGGGTCATAGGGTCATACGAGTATGTGACCCCCCCTGGCGCCAAAGTTGGATCCGCCTTGGTGCCAGTGTGCAGCCTCTCCACAGGACATGCGTGACCTGCTATGCTGCCTATCCTGCACAACCACATACACTTTTCAGAATATATACGAGGCCAATAACAGAGCTGTGCAGGTTGCCCAATATTTATTTATTTATTAATTAAATTCTTTATGCACAAAAAAGCACCGAGGCGGACTTAATGCCTTAGGCATTTTCAACAATTATATGAGTATTTTTTTTTCTTAGGCATTGGCAATGGTGGTCAGAAAAAAATATAGTTTAAACATGTCGGACGCTTGGGAAGAGATCCAAGCTGTGAAAAACAAAAGGAACAGTCTGCGGGAGAAACTAGAGAATCGTAAAAAAGAACGGCAGAATATCTTGAGTTCTAATTTTGTAGGCGAGAAGTCAGAGGGTTCTGCCTTGAGTACATCGACAAGAAAAAAAGAAGACTAACTAAAACCCACTCTAGTTCAGCTGCCAGAAAGTAATCCCATACCCTTACATAACCAGAACTCCGCATCGATGCTTGACATGATAAATATGTATGAATGATGGAAGTAGATACATGCCTACTTTCCCGGAAGAGAGCCTCGCCTGCTGGACGCCGTAAACAGCTGTTTGTGAAATTATTTGACCGAGGAAGGATGGCTAGGCACCTTTTGCATTACAATAGACCCGGTTGTAAAAATAAATGCTAATAATACGCATTTTGAAAGCGGTCGAAGCAGGGATATTTAGGTGCGTTAGGCGTTGTCCTAATAGAACGCGAATGCGCGATCATCGTAGATTAGCGCGAATTTTGCTCGTACGAACGCGATCAAACATATTGAATATTGAACTCGAATGGGTGTCCTAACTGGCAATCGCACGACGCTGTCGCGCGACTAATATGTTTGTAAATCTATTCGCGTGAACTTAGTTCATATGAACGCGGGATTAAGCATATTGAATTCGAATAGGTGTCCTAATTGAAATTCGCGCGATAATTGTAAAATAAAATATCGTCTATTGTGACGTCATCCAAATATTTTCCGACAGCAAAAATTGAGCGTGACTGACATCCATGGTTCTTGGTAACACCCGTGTCACTGCCCCAGACCACGGTAGCTCGCTGAGCGAGCGAACCTCGCTCGCGTCGTCAATTCGCGCGATGATCAACAGGATACCCAGTTATTGCCATCGCGTGAACACGCGATAGTCGCATCGCTTACTCGCGCGATGATCGCGTATTCGCGTTCTATTAGGACGATGCCTTAGTGAAGACTCTACGGGAAAACAACGCTTGTCATTTTGTTTTTATGAAATAATTTTGTTCACGCGTTTATTTATTTTTTAATGATATAAATCAGTGCTTGACTGCGCTCCCACTTGATGGTAAGCCGTGATACAATCGTTGATGGTGAGGCGCACTAGTTTACTAAGAGCCTGTTCACTTTCGCCTTGAAGTCGACTAAATTATAAAGACGGGAAGACCGCTGCAGGCAAATTATTCCAGTCCTTCGATGTGCGCGGTATAAACCACGAGGCGAAACGCACTAAGCGTAGCTGGCCGTCTACAAGGTGGACCGATGACCTGATGAGAGTAGGTATCCGATGGATGCAAGATGCACAGGATAGTTCGTTGGAGCGACTCTTGGAGGAGACCTATGTCCAACAGTGGATATTTTTCGGCTGCAATGATGATGAAAATGTGCATATGATAGTAGAGAAATTACTATGCACATATCATAATCATTTCAGCCGCCTTGTGGGAGGTCGTGCCAACGTTGCCTTCCGGTACGCGGTCACCACTAAAACTTTTCGGCAATGTGCGGCACCTGGTGGACCGATGACCTGGTCAGGGTCGCGGGAATCCGATGGATGCGTGACGCACAGGACCGGTCCTTGCGGCGACGCTTGGTGGAGGCCTATGTCTATGACGTCGTTCAGCTGATATGATGATGATGAATATGCGGGCTGCCACTTAGGTTTGGTGATTCTTCGGAATATGTTGGCGACCTTGGTTCTCCTGCGGATATCTTCATTCCTGATGCGGTCACACGAAAAAACTCCGAGCATTGCCCTTTCCATTGCCATATGTAAGACTTTAAAGCTAGGACTACATTCGACCGACGCACACATGGACCACGCCTGATTTGAACATAGAACGACGTCGCGTGGCGTGGATCTAGTGTAGCTCTACAAGTCTAGTTTCCATATAGGTACAAAGTATGGAGACCGACGCGCCCAGATCGGTGTATGTGGCATACGCGTGCGTAATGTAGTTCTACGTTAAGCCTTCTGACGAGGCTTATTGCATATGCTTGTAATGTACACCTAAACCTTTCTCTTAAATCACTCTGTCTATTGGAGAAAACGGCATGAAAATCCGTCCAGTAGTATTTGAATTTATCACGAACTAGAGCTACCATCCGTCCGGGATTCCCTGGAATTGTCCTAGCTTCAAAGGTGTCCGGGGGCGTCTGGTGGGAGTTTATAAAACACACACATATTTGTTGTCAGAGGAAACTCATTTGGAAACCTATCCAGAGACGACGTGTCCGGGGAAAATATCATATTTTGCCCAAATGTCCGGGATTTTTGCCGTGTTTATCCCGTGTCGGCAATTTAAGTGATGGCAGCCCTATCACGAACAAACAGGCGGAAACGCGGTGGGGGAATTTATTTTATAAAAATATGCATGTAAGGAAATGAGG
This sequence comes from Mythimna albipuncta, assembly GCA_929112965.1. Lineage (NCBI taxonomy): Eukaryota > Metazoa > Arthropoda > Insecta > Lepidoptera > Noctuidae > Mythimna > Mythimna albipuncta. The sequence continues at coordinate 15,074,023 of OV815982.1, read as the reverse complement.
ATACGGAAGAGATTCAGCACCTTCCACGAACCCTATATAGGCACAGTTGTATGGGCAAAATAAAACATCAATATTCTTAAAATAAAATATATTATCGAACCAATGTTACAGCTTAAAAAAATGTACGCTTCAGATAGTTAGCTCTAATCCTAGTTTTATTATTATTAACAATAAAAATTACTGCATAACAAAAGTGTTTAACCTTTGCTATATTCAGTACTTACACGACAAAACAGATTGGTACAGAAGGTCGACTACATACAACTAGCTAAAACGTACGCACGCATACAGCTCATCCAGGGGCGATGAATGCCATAGGTTGACTTATATAAGGAAACCTGAACCTTAAAAAAGGTTGCCAGGCTCATATGAGTTTGGACGGGTCACGTCGGCCGCATGAACAATGACTGGGCAAGTGTCCCCACTTCGTTCGTCAAATCGATTTCGTTTCGCATTTCGTGCAATAGTTTTGCTAGAGTAGGCAACTCTTTTCTTTTTTCTGTAAACAGACAGGGGACCAACATTGCGGCGAAGGGAATTCTTAAATGAAAAACACTATAGGCTATAGTGCGTTTCGCTTAAGAGGTTCCTTCGCCGTAATGTTGGTCCCCTATCTGTCTATAGAACAAAGAAGGTAAAAAGAAAAGAGTTGCCAATTTTTTGCACGAAACGTGAAACAAAATCGATTTTAACGGCACTCGCACCACTTTATCCCAACCGGATCGAAGCCTACTGGGGCCAGGGTTATCCGAAAGGGCGCTCGAGCCTCGGTATGAAGGCTAGAAGGAATGGGGTGGGTCTTTTAGTCAGTAAGAGTCTGACACTATCTCCCGCTCCGCCCAAGAGGGGGTTGTCATTGGATGATTTTTTCCCACCATAAAAAAAACACTTTATGGAGAATTATGAAATATAGCACTAAGCTATCAAACTAGACACCATACAGACACCAGAGTCGCCACACGTCCGAGCTGGTCGCGCCACCAAATTGGTAGCGCAACCATAAGGATACCAGGTGATTAACTCTCTATAGAGCTGTATACATTTTGTTGGTCGCGCCATCCTGGTGTCTCGGTAGGAAATATAGTCCATTCATTAAACCCCAAGCGGACGCCGATGTTCGCGCTGTCAATGTCTTTCTATTGTGTCTCTAATTGACAAGCTTGCATCATAATAAATCAGTTTTGTGTGATCTAGAATAGTTTGTTCAGCTCGTTATCCAGTCTCCCACAAAACAGAGTCCCAGTCCTCCACAAAACAGAGTCCCAGTCCTCCACAAAACAGAGTCCCAGTCCTCCACAAAACAGAGTCCCAGTCCTCCACAAAACAGAGTCCCAGTCCTCCACAAAACAGAGTCCCAGTCCTCCACAAAACAGAGTCCCAGTCCTCCACAAAACAGAGTCCCAGTCCTCCACAAAACAGAGTCCCAGTCCCCCACAAAACAGAGTCCCAGTCCCCCACAAAACAGAGTTCCTGAACAAAACTTCGATGGTGATCGGCATCCTGAGCCGACATATTTATTAACACAAAAACAAAGACGCACGCACACACACACGTACTTGCGTCGATCCCAAACGAATGACAGTCGCTAATGCGCTTGCACTTGTAATACATGAAGCGTGTCTATGTGTGCGTGAGTTTTGCTCGTTGTATAGAGTTAACCTTCTGTACTTATCCATTATATGCTAATAGTGCAACCTTGCCTTTAGAATTATATTATGAACTTTATTGCGATTCCTATCATTCCTATCATTCGAAAAACTTTAAGAAATCATTTTTGTAGGTGAAAAAAACTGTATCAATGTTTAATACATAATAATAGAAATATAAATAATAACTTATATATGTTAGTTTAGACATTTAAACCAATCTTTTTTTACTGTCCGTTCAACCGATTTTGAACTCTATTGCTTTGGTCGTAAGACAAATGGCGACTGCAGTAAATAGTTGGTATTGTAACCACTTTTTTGCTTTTAATACCATTCTTATGCCTACGAGATAGAAGTCAAAATTGGTTAAACGGGCAGTAAAAATGGTTTGTTTAATATGAAAATAAAAACGATAATTCGGTAACGAAATGGTACGTGGAAGATTATGTTGTGCTCATTTATTATTATTTAAACACCGAAAAAAATTTGAAAATGGAATAGAAGACTCCATTGGATGTTCACGTACGTCAGCGGGACACTTGATCTACAAAAAACACTCTTATTGCAACAACTTAAAGACGGTATCATAAAACTGATCCTAAGGTCGTTCTGGGTGACTGAACACTTTTTGCAAAAATGAACTTTATTTCAATTATGACAAGGTTTATATTTTTTTTAAATTAGTGAAGCCTACGATACGATTTTATCGAACACATCAAATATAATACAATGTTAGAATTTATTTAAGTTTTTTTTTTGTGTTTTGTGACCTGGATACTAAGTCCTTTAAGCCATATCTTATTATGAAGTCGTCGTTATGAGTTTCGTTAGAATGTTTGGCATGACACATACAGATTTAAAACTATAAAAATGTTAATGCGTTTTTGTAGATCAAATCTCGGTAAATAAATGTAAGGTTAGTTATGAAAATACTTACAAATTAACGACAAAAAGTTACATCATATTAAAAAAAAATAACAAAAATAAACAAAACTGCCACTTTCCGATTGAACCATCAATATTTGGACTATATATGAATAATTGTATATAAGGCAGCGTGAATATTATTATTTATTTTCTATTGAAATACCAAAAGCGAGTTCTAGTTGACATGCTAACATAATAATATTTTTACAATATTTTGTGTGACATTTTTGTGGGGATAATGTATTTTTTTAATATTTTACTGCATAGCATAGTCGGCCGTATAATGTTCCCACTGTTGGGACTCAGGCCTCCTCTCTAAGAGAGGGAATGGGCCGTAATCCACCACGCGGGCCCAGTGCGGGTTGGTGGATGTCCCATGTCTTCGAATTTTTGGTTCTAGGACATGCCGGTTTCCCCACGATGTTTTCCTTCACCGTTTTGAGAGCACTGGTGATGAAATAAATTACACAAAGTAATGCGCCTGGCTGGGTTTGAACCTGCGACCTACAACTCGTAAGTCGCGGCAGTTGCCACTCGGCCGCCACTGCTCTCAAATTATTATTTTTTTCAAAGTAGTGGGCCCAAAGCATGAAGACAATAGACTAGGTGGGCCCCAAAACAGTTTTGTTTTCATGTTTCGTTTGGGAATATGTTCTCTTGTTGTCTACATTATATAAGTTTGTTTGTTTTTTTGTTTGTAGGAGGTAATCTCTGAAAGTACTGCCAAGTTACAACAACTCTTGCGTCGAACGCCTCGAGTTGGCTACACCCCCGATTCTTTTGTTCTGACCACGAGACAGAGCGCTGAGATGACGTCATTCCCGTACATTTGAAGTTTTCTACTAGCATTAACAATTGCAGATTATCAACTTGGCTAGGGTTACTGGTCCGATTGCGAATGTTTTTATGTATGCGGGCGAAGCCACGGGCAAAAGCTAGTTTTGTATAAAGAGTCACACGTTCGTAAAATTCCATAGATTTTTCCACCCGAACATGTCCCTAGCCTTATAAGTCTTAAGTACATTATCCCCACAAAAACACCGAACAAAGCGGGTAGCTATACAATACCTATAAAATATCACAAACGTACAACTCGTGTGAAAGGTTTCATCTTATGTGGCCCAGGACTTGAGCTGTGCCAGATCGTCATCGTCCTCTGAAATGTAAGAAACTTAATATTAGTACAATAGGGTAGTTTCCAAGGTCAAAATAATTACATTTTATTTAGTCCGTATTTTAGATTTATAAAAAATATTGGACACGTATTTTTTCCTTTTTCGATTAAACAAAAAATAACAAAGATATAGCCCATTAAAGTTACGTGTGACGTCACCCCGTGCGAAAAAATGCAGCACGGAGTGACGTCACACGTAACTTTAATAGGCTATATCTTTGTCATTTTTGGTTTAATTTACAAATGAAAAAATACGTGTCCCTTATTTTTGAATAATCTAAAAGACGGACTAATTACATTTTTTACGGCAACTAGCCTATTGCCGAAACGGATCTTGAGCGCTGGCTTCAAATTGCGCAGAAGTCAAATATTCGGTCTCTTTAGTGGCGCGAAGTGAGACGCGGGGGCGGGGAGTGTCAGTGATTGGCTCGCCGCGCCATCATGTCATAGACGTCACTCGTGATTCGTTGCCTGCGTTGCTGCATGTATCTAACAACGAAGACGATTGGCTCGCTAATGTATGGAATGCGCAATGAGATCCCCACTCTGACGCCGATCGCTCAAGATCCGTTTCCGCAATTGTACAAAACTAAACGTAAACTGTGTTTTTATTAGTGTTTGACGTATACTCTGTTCAAAATAACATTAGACGTTTATAAAAACCTTTTATTACTGTCCGTTCAACCGATTTTGACTTTTATTACGTTGGTGGCATGACAAATGGCGGCTGCAGTAAATAGTTGGTATTGTAACTACTTTTATGCTTTTAATGCCATCCTTATACCTACGAAATAGAAGTTAAAATCGATTGATCGGTTTTAAAAATCATCATCTATGTCCACAAAATGAATATCTGAATTTGAATTTGTGTAAGCAAAAAAAAATGTGCTGCATTATAAGCAGCAGACTTACTCTCCAAATTAATTTCAATTTCAATCTAAAGTCAATCCGATTGCAATGTCAATTTTGACGTTACGTGATTTGGTACTCTTGAAAACAATATTGTCAACATATACGATTTATTTATTTATTAAAACTTTATGCAACGCACAGGTACAAAGGCGGACTTAATGCCTTAGGCATTCTCTACCAGTCAACCTAGGGTGGTGAAGAGAAAAACATGGCAGGTGCACAAAAAAAAAAAAACAACAAAAAAATGGATTATTAAGAAAAATAAGGGTGCAAATGTATATATATATAACTAAAATAGACATACATATATATTTAATATAATATACCTACATATATATTTACGATTTCACTTAGTTCTCAAAATGGTCACGCAATTTTGAACCAATTTGGCGCTAGCATTGAATTCAAGGGTACGAAACGTCACAATCTCAATGTCGACCGATCGGAATTGTAGTAGCCTGCTGGTATTGTAGAAACAGGTAAAAATATGACAAAAAAAAATGTAATGTCGTCTTCTCTGTACCTCAATTGACTGAACCAAAATTAACCTTGATTTTTGTAGTATTAATTTACTAGCAATTCTACATTTAATCTACACTAGTATTAAAAAAGAGGTCAAGTTTGTTTTTTGTTGATAGGAGGTTATCTCTGAAAGCACGCGTCCGACTGCGAAAATTTTTTCACCGATAGACAGCTGCTTTATTCCTGAGTGACATAGGCTATATTTTAAGTACGCGGGCGAAGCCGCGGGTAAAAGCTAGCAAATTAAAAGTTTGTCGTAGTGATCTTACTTTCAACGTGCTTCAATTTCGTCTAAAGGATCAATTTTGGAGATTTTTTTTTGTTATGTTGGTAACCTTAGTTCTCCCTCGAATATCTTCATTTCTGATGCAACCACAAAATGGACCTTAACATGTAACAAATAAGGTTGATTTTGTTTACTCACCCGTCTGCTTGGACCTGCTGGGTTTGGGCTTGTCATGCACGAGCTCGGACGTGGGCACATCCGGGAGCGTGTCGGTGGGCACGTTGATACCGAGCATCTCCTTGTCCAGGTCCTCCTGAGAAACATATAAATTATGTGTTAATTATTATTATCTCCTTTATTTTTCATATAATACATATTTTTAAATATTTTTCATAACAAATATATTTAAAAAAAAAAACATTTAAAATATAAAAACAGTAGTCCACCGATGTCGGGAGCAGGGTCCAAGCTACCGGTGGTTAGGGCTCCAGAGACAGGAACTTCCTCACAATGCGAGCCGTATCGAGGAGTACTGCCTTCTGTATCTGGCCCTTGATCCAACCGCGCAACGACAGCTTCGACAGATGGTCGTCGAAGCTTTTGGCTATAAGGCCATTGACGCTCACGACAATCGGCACAATGACAGCCGAGTCCACATTCGACGTGTCGACAACCTCGTGTGCTAAGTCGAGATATTTGATTTGTTTCTCTTTCTCAGCTTTCACGAGATTCTCGTCATGTGGGATGGTGATATCGATTATTTATTTATTATTATTATTTTGGAAACATATGTTACTAAGAGTCCCCTGCAGGAGACGCGTCAGACATCGGGAGTCGTAGGGCAGTTCTTATATTAAAATAACCACAAAGGGTTCTAAGAGGCCTCGCGCAAGCGATGGCTCTTTAAGAACAGAGGTTTTTTTATAACTGAAAGGCTCGCGTTTGACCACTATTTCAGGGGCAAGCGATGCAGTGGTCGAACATTGGGTTGCGACAGCCGCCGTTTCGTTTTCGAATTTATGAAAGATAAAAGCTTCGCTGGTGCGCCTTCGCAGAAGGCTAAATTAGTCCGACCGTTAGACCTCTAGCTCTTCAACTTTCCGCCCACATAAAATATTTTATTGCAGGCCAATAATTTTTTTTATAACTTATCTCCACCGCGTCCGGAGTTTTAAATGCATGCATTTACTTTTCCTTATCTAGCAAGCCAATGACTAAAAATTAGGCAAGTGCGAGTCGGACGCGGGCACTGAGTGTTCCGTGCAAACTACAATTCCTGAATGGAGTTTTTCCGAATTGCAATTTTTTTTTAAGTCGGGGCCAATACCATTGGGCACCACTGCTCTTGACCTTCGAGTACGGAAAATTAAAAACAATCGATCGCCATACCTGTTCCAACTCTTCAAGTTCCTTCTCAAGCTCGTCCTCGTCGATGTCGTTGGGGAAGGCGACGTTGTTACTGATGGCGTCCGTGATCTCTCGGGAGATGTCGTGCTGTTCCGCGATGTCGTCCATGATATCGTGCACCTTGTCGACGTCGCTGTGGGAGAGAGAGATGGGAGATATAGAACAATTTCTTTAAACTAAGGCCTATATTTCACCGGGACACCATGACGGCGCGACCAGTTGCGCCACCATGATGTCTTGGTGAAATATAGCGCTAAGCTACCAAACCAGACACCATACAGACCCCAGTCGCCAAACGTTCGAGCTGGTCGCGCCACCAAATTGGTTGCACAACCAAGCGGACACCAGGTGAGTAACTCTTTATAAAGCTGTACACATTTTGTTGGTAGCGGCGACTGGTCACGCCGCCGTGGTTTCTCGGTAAAATATAGCCCAAACTCAAAATATGACAAGCACTTTTGAATTTGGTAATAGGGAATTTGCATGAAAAAGAAAAAGGTCTAACCAGTATATTATTAATTAAACAAAAATAGAATACTAACAGTAAAAATCAGTAACTTTTTGATTTAAATTAATAAACAAAAATATACGAACATATCCTTATGCGCAAGTTTCATAGCGTTGGCGGCGTCGCGCATAGTGTTCAGTACTTGAGCGTTGGTGTTGGCACCTTCCAGTGCTTCGCGCTGCGCCTCGATCTGTGTTAGCGTACCGTCGATCTGTGTCAGCTGCTTCTCATAGCGCTTCTTGCGCTTGAGAGCCGCGATTGCCGCTGGAAATGGAAGAATAAAAAGATGGCTTAGTGTGATTGGCTGAAAATTGGTCTGGTACAGATACCGACACGAATATTGAGCGCTCGGCGAACGAGTGGGGATCGCTTTACGCATCGTACACGTCGGCGAGCCAATCACTGTACAATGATTGCACTCCCCGCCCCCGCATCTCACTTCATACCACTAAAGAGACCCGATATTTCACTTCTACGCAAATGGAAGTCAGCGCTCGAGATCCATGACGGTATCTGTACCAAGTGCAGGAAACGGTACATCGATTTATATAAATTGATGAGTGTTTGTTCCAGTTCAATTGAGTCGGCAGTAAAAGGTGGATAATCGGTAATATTCATAACATGTCTAATAATGTTCCCACTGCTGGGCTACTACGCGCCAAAATCACCACTACGTGGTCATCCATCACGAGAACCTAGTGCAGTTAGCTGGATAAGTAAGACCGTCGTTTCGTTATTTAATTGTGTTTCATAGTTTCGTAAGTAAACTGAGGAGTAAAACAAGCGTTACATAATGACGAATACACGTCTTTGAAGCTGCGCGTCCGAGGATAGTAGAAAAGTGGTAAAATTAAAAAGAGGTAATTAGCTCCACCCGGTGGAATAATAGAAAATAGCTTCGGAAAAATTGACTGGCCTGTTGGTCTAGTGGTTAGTGGCCCTGACTGCTATGCCGGAGGTCGTGGATCAATTCCCACCCAGGACAAATGTTTGTACAATGAACACGATTATACCTGGGTGTAATTTATCTATAATATGTATGTTTGTCAGTTGTCTAGAACTCATAACACAAGCTCTGCTTAGCTTGGGACTAGACGGCGTTGTGTGATAGTTGTTAAAAAAATGCCTGTTTCATAAAAATCAAATGCAACATGCTAATTCAGCGACGGTATGTTCCAAACGTATTTAGCCGATCCTATCCAATGTAATAATCCTCTGAGTCGGCTTTGTTACTCAATAAACTCTGACGAGTCGATGTGCCGACCCAAATGGAAAATAAAGAAACACGTATTGCCAACACTGTAAAATCATAACATAACTACAAAACAAAGACTCCTTACAAAATATATCAGATTTCAGTCTGGCAAAAGGAGCAGGCTCACCTATTTTTTTTTAACTAGTTTTTACTAATAATATAATATATACACCACTAATTTTAAATTAGTACAAATACTTAAAGGGCTTATTAGAAAAGCCCTTGTTATTATTTAAGTAAAGTCTCAATAAATAATATTCATAAACAGTAAAGTTATTAGTGTTTGTGTTTATCCCAAAATGTCACTCAATTTATGGAAATATTGTGCAGGCTATTGATTATGAATGAATAAATGACGATTAAAATGGAAAAACACTGCCCGCAGTATTTTCTACTAGACATTTGTATCATCATGTTGTTATGTATGATTGAATCTATGATGGATTTACCTTTTCGTGGTCAATTTTAGGATTTCGGTTTTTTCTACTTTTGAATACAAACATATGATCAGTAACGGGTACAGATACAGCCCTATTTTTTTGTGTACTAATTAAAAAGTAGGGGTGTATATGTCCCCCTGCTGGGCAAAGGCTTCCCCCAAGTCCTTCCAAACTTTCTTTGTCTGTGCCGTCTCTAACCAGTACTCGCTGTACGCGTTCGAATCATTCCGCCACCTCTTTCCAGGCCGGCCTCGACGGCGCTTTCCTTCTGTAGGAACCCACTGTGTGGCGACGCTTGCCTAGTTTCTGTGCATGCGGCTGCACTGTGCACCAAATATACCTACCTAAGTAATATTTAGCTGTATGCATGCAATACGCTAGTTCTAGTTTATAGGCTGAAAGCTTTTTAAAGCTTTTCCGCACACTCCTGTATCGTGGGTGCGTTCACGAACATGTAAACTCACATAAACAAGACACTCAGACCCGGAACAACTATATAGTACTCGTAATTTGTGTTGTATAATGTAGGTATTTAACAGGAACGTTCGATGTGGCGACGCTTGGGGGAGGCCTATGTCCAATAGTGGACGTGTATCGGCTGAAATGATGATGATGATGATGAATGTATATATTAGCGTAGACAAGTTAGTAATTTAGACTCTGTGTTTTTACTAACAACATGTGTTTGTCCTTCCAGCATAGACTAATATTTGCCACGAAGTTGAAAGTTCGACGGTGGTCCTCACCGAGCCGCCGTCTCTACGTGACACTGGCAGAATAGTCGCAATCGGCTCTATTGCCATAAAAAAAAACTATCTGTAGGTCATGAAAATATTTGTTCTGTGCGGGAATCGAGCTTGCGACACACAGAGCAGCAGCCAATTGCTCAACCACTGCGTCAAACGTGTCGTTCTTTTAATTTATGTAAGCTAACACATAATAAGTGTGTAGTACACTTCAAGCCAGAGTGAAAGTCTGTTCCTAAATGGTTTCTAATAATCTATGCGTCGTATAAAATTGACGATTGTCTGTGTACTGGAAAACCCAAGAAGTGGCATCGCATTTTAAAACTTACGCATTTTTTTTAGGTGGGGAAAAAATCAATCAAAGACATCCCGCGCTCTTGGACGGAGCGAGAGGGGGTGTCAGACTTTTACTGACTCCACCCCGTTCCTCCTAGCCTTCATACCGGGGCTTGAGTTCTCTTTCGGATAACCGTGGCCACAGTAGGCTTCGACCCGGCTGGGTCCCTGCTCTTGCTGACAACTCCTTGAGGCGCGCAGAAACAGTGCGCGCCGTCGAAAATTGGGCTTGATCCGGAGAGTTACCGGACGGCCGGACAGCGAGCTACCCATTGCTCACTGTCCGCATGAGTCCTAGCAGTGGGAACATTATAAGGCTGATTTCGCTGAACATCTGGTAAGTACTGGTAACATACTAAATATAACCTATATTATAGACTAGCTTCTGCCAGCGACTTCGCCCGCGTGATTTTCGGTTTCTCCATACAAACTTTCGACCCCGGTTTCATCCCCTAAAGGAGTTAATTTCGGAAAATCCGTTCTTAGCGGATATCTTCACCCTATAAGGAACCTACCTGCCAAATTTTAAGTTTGTAGGTGTCATCGTTTCTGAGATTTCGTGACCTTTCGAATACCGTACAGTACAATTCACGAATGATGGCGTCCGTGAAGTTACCCTTTGCGAACGTTCGCGCATACTACACTCTTCTCGCACACGCACGTCGCCATTTGATTCCTAAAACACGTTACTGCGCAGCCTTCTGCGCAAACTTCACGGCCGCCATCATTCGTGAATTGTACTGTAATTAGAGACACGATAGAAAGACAATGAGAGAATGAACATCGGCGTTCGCTTTGGGTTTAATGAAATAATTAATAAGTGGTATTCCGCTTTTATATTATAGATAGATCTAGTTTGACACGCCTACATTAAAAATGCATTACTAACAGAACAATGGCTGGCCTAACGACTTATCATTTAGTTTATTATCTTTGTATGAGTGGGTATGACGACATTGGTGGGGCTGACATTATAAAACGTTATTACTGTCACTAAACATTCTGAAAGCACGGTTGTAGGACCTTCGCAGGTATACGATCCCACAAACTTCCATGATCATCATTTCAGCCGAAAGACGTCCACTGTTGGACTTAGGGCCAGGCCACACGGTGTGGTGCGGCCCCGGCGCGGCGCCTGAGCGACGAATCGGCGGGCCGTACGAGCGGGGTGGCGTCACTCGTGTGCCCGCTGATTCGTCAATCAGGCGCCGCGCCGGAGCCGCACCGCACCGTGTGGCCTGGCCCATAGGCCTCCACCAAGCGTCGCCACAACGACCGATCCTGTGCGTCTTGCCTTCATCGCATCCCCGAGACCATAAACCTCCACTCTGATGTAAAGGGAGGATGCTCTGGCCAAACTGGTGTTATGAACTATCCGATAGATGATTTCGAGCCGTTGAATATGTTCAAATCGCGCGGAAAAACTAATTGCGCGATGCTGAATATCGAATTTTTTAAATCCTATGTGGCGCCATAGATGTCGCTACGGATCTTTACAGTGAAATAGGTTACTTCCAAGCATAGACAAATGAATAAATATTGGTTTATGCTCTAGGCATGCATGCTTAATCACCAACCACATCCTTGAACTGTTAGGTGATACTTGAACATATGATACTGTAATGTGTTGAAAACTGACACTTGTAACAATACATTGAACTTTTTTTAAATCTTCAATCAAGAAAATAACAATACTAAAGTTTCTAATAATATTAATTATTTATAATAATAATTAAATAACCATTCAATTAAATCATAAATCATAATTGTAATAACACATGGCGCCATCTAGTAGCAGGTTGAAGAAAATATGAAGAATTTCTTTATGAAGATGTACCACGGTAATGTTTTAAACAGTTACTGTGGCCTTACAAAAAGAAGTGCAACAGAAAGACATCAGTGGGTTTAGTTAGTAACAGTTAGACACCCTATCACTATATCCACCCTTGTGTGGAAAAAATCATTTGATGAAGTCCCACCAAAAAAATAAACGGGTATAAAAAAGGTAACAAGCAAATTTACTTATTTTTGCATTTATAATATAATAGTTAGGACAAGTTCTATTTAAGGAAAGCTGCTTTACTCTTTGGCTACAGCCTCTGCAACTCTGTTTCCTTCAATGACTCACTTCAAAGAAGTTATGAAGTTTTTCAATTATTTCATTAAACCCCAAGCGAACGCTAGCATTCGTGCATCTATTGTCTTACTATTGTGTCTCAAATTGACGGTAACTGAAAAGTTAAAGGAAAAATTGATGTACTTCGCCTTTTGCACTCATTTGCAGTGTTTATGTAGCATTTAGACTGCTTTCTTTTTCAACATAAATTCCCCATGCAAAAATACAAGAACATTGTTGGTAAGACCTCTAGAAATACCTATCTGGCTCTGAAATTTTCTTCAAATAAATTACTATTAAGCTACACTATTGCCAAGTGCCATAAAATACATTTTTGTATCCTTTCAATGATAACCAAAAGTTCGAAAACATGTGACGTACTTCAATCCGTACTGGCCCCAATGCTGTTGTGCATTCAAAAATAACCAGAGTCGAGTAGAGTTGCAACCCAGGGTCGTTTTTAAATAACTTGAGTAGCTACCCTAGAGTTAATTCAACTAACCTTAACTTTGAGCAGTCCCCTGCTCAAAGTTAAGGTTAGTTGGGTTAACCTGAGTCGAGTAGAGTTGCAACCCAGGGTCGTTCTTAAATAACTCGAGTAGCTACCCTAGTGTTAACCTAACTAACCTTAACTTTGAGCAAGTGGCAAGGTTGGAGTAAGCGGCAATATGCTTGACATTGACATGACAGGTGAACTCCGTTTGCATTCAAAAATACCAGGGTAGAGTTATTATCCAATGATATCTTTAGAGTTAATTCTAAACTCTATTTTGACCCTGGGTTATGCAGGATTACCTCTCCTACAGAGGCCTGAGTCCCAGCAGTGTGTACATTATAAAGCTGATTATGTTATGTATGCTATGTATAACATTTGTGTCTATCATGCTGTTCTTACAAACTTATTACTTTTTTCCTTCGATTCTCTAAATTATACTTTCAAGTGATAGTAATGATTCACTTACAAATATTACTTGCTAAACCTCTCAAATCAGATAGACTTTAGAAGGATGTACCAACGAAATATCTAACAATTAATTGAAAAACAAGGTCATATGCCTACATGTCAACAAAGAATATATGTAATTAGGTACGAAAAATACGAGTGAAGAATGCTTCAAAAATAGTATATTAGGAAAAACTTACCTCGCTTATTCTTCGTGCCATTTTTCCTAGCTGTCTGTATTTCTAAATCGATTTTCTTTTCAAGAAAGTCTTGTTTTTTGAGTAACAACTCCTCTGTCTCACGTAATTTCTGTATTGCTTCATGCGTCGACGGACCCTTTTCTTCTTTCTTACCACCAAATAGCTTCCCCAGGAAACTCATTTTGACTATTCAATAACCCTAATAAATGCTAAATAAACAATGTGATGCAAAGATTATTCACTAATTACGCGTAAAAAGATGAAATTAATATTTCGATTCCGATTCTTTTACTGGAGTATGCGTCACCCAGATCGCATTCAAAACATAACGTTTAGCGAAACAACGTGGACATTCAATATCGAAAAAACTGGAAAAATAAAGCAATTATGGTGACTAACGTCACCATAACAGGTTTCAATTAATAACACTTTCCTAATAAAACGTATAATTATAATTGAAATAAAGTACCAGTAAATTAGTTATAAGCTTCAGCATAAAATCAAATTGAATGGTTTACAACTCATGTTTTAAAACGCACCATGACACAAGCTGTTTTCTGTCAAAATAATAATACATACATTTGAACGTTTTTAGTTGTAAAATTTTCTCCATATTTTGGGCCCAGTATCCTAAAAAAGTACTGAAAATCATCCATATTCAGAATAAATAAGTTACAAATAATATTTATTAATGTTAATAAGGTATTTTTTTCAAAAAAATAATTACAAACAAAATTGGTTTCGCTAGTTTCAGAACGTTTCCGGTCACTTTTGACATTGACAGTTCATTTGTTTTGAACCTTGACACTTTGACAGCAGTTGTCTGCCTTGTCTCATCGTCAATTCATTCGGCTTAGAATTCGCCTCATGTGAATATAACTTACAATTTATTTTAAATTACTATATTATTAGCTTATTTTCTGAATTAAAAACCCCAAGTAATCTGTAAACATGGTTCGTGTAATAACTCAAGAAACCTACGATGAGGTCGTCAAGGAAAACATCGAAGAGTTTGAAATGACTCCGGAAGAAGCTATAAAAGAAGCTGTTGCCCAATTTGAGGCACAGGTATGTGTCCGAAAATCCTTTATTTTTACGATTTATACTTTTTTCTCAAGTATATGGAAAAAAGTATATAATAAGTCACCTTGAGACAGCCTCATTATTATTATGTATTGAATCATTACATTAAATCTTGTTAGTCATGACTATAATTAATTCCAACTGGAGGTAAGATATTAAGAGGTGATCTAATCAAAGTCCTTTAAATCACAGCTTAGCATGTATGATGATTTAATGCTTGAGAACTATTTATAGCCAACTTGGTTGAAGTACTAAGAAAATCTATAATAGCTTTTAGTATTGTTCTCTTCATTTATTTAAAAAAATTAATGAAAAGAAGGATATACTGATAAATGCTACACTACACTTTTCAATTTTTTTTTTAACAGTTTTATCATAACCGTACCAACTTGGTTGTTTAAGACAGTTTACACCATAACAAAAAAGAAACAAAACAAATGAACACTATATAATTTCTACTGTTTTAAAACATTTTTTTTACTGTTCGTAAAATAAACTTTCTGTGCTTGTGATTGATACTTCCCGTAAGTCCTCCCAAACTTTCTTCACCTGCGTCATCCTTATGAAACATTTAGATAATGAAATCCTGGGACACATTAAATTACAGGATATAGACCACCCATATCCACAGGTAGTGTGAAAGTGAAACCCAGAGCCCTAGGACGAAGTTAAAGAAGGAATAGTATTGGGTTTTGAGTCAGTAAAAGTCTGACACCCTTCCGCCCAAGAGCGGAAGATGTAATAGTCCACACTAGTCCACCACGCGGGCCCAGTGCGGGTTGGTGAATGTCACATGTCTTCGAATTTTTGGGTTCTAGGACATGCCGGTTTCCTCACGATGTTTTCCTTCACTGGTTTGAGAGCAGTGGGGATGAAATAAATTACACAAAGTAATGCGCCTGGCTGGGTTCGAATAAGAAATTATCTTGAGATTGAACAAAACAAAAGCCAGTTAGTAAGAAGACTATGAAAGGTTTTCCCACCTAAAAAAAAACCCCCATAGGAGTTACTGTCACAATGAGTCTAGCACCAGCCTGTGTTACCCATGTCCAGATAGATTCAAATTCATGATTTTGAAAGACAGCGTTGGTAGGCCTCCGACAAGATGGAGACCTGGTTTAGAGTTGGAATGTGATTGATGCAATATGCACATTCCGTTTTGGCGACACTTGGTGTTTTTTGGCTAAAATATGATGATGACAATTTTTTTTTTATCCTTCTCTTATTTCCTGCGATCTGTCTATTCCTGACATTTAGCTGGATGTTATAAATTTAATAATGTGGCTTGTGTGGTATGTATCCAGTTATACATCCAACTTTTTACTATCTACAGCAGATCTTGGGGTGCTTTTCTATTTAATCTTTGGAAGATGGGACCGGCTCCATAAGTCCTTGAGTCAAGATATTGGGATGTTCAGATAGCCTCTATTTGTAATTTTTAAGTGATTCCTCTCTTGTTTTACAGTCAATATTTTTGAGTTGATTTATGATGATGATGAAAACATAAATACCATTCCTTTTCAGGGAGTAGATCTATCAAACATTATAAAAGACTTGTCGCTTAGTTCTGGAGAGAGCCACTTGGTTGTGGACACTGTGGCAAAGCTAAAGGGTCTTTGTGGCGCGGAGAAATATGATGAGAAGGCTGTGCTACAGGAATTGGAGGTTTTAAAGGTATTTATTAAAAAAAATCATATTTTAATAGAGATTTGCCATATTATTTTTATTTAATTAATACAATAATAGGTCTTATGAACAAAAATAAAAGGATTTTTTAAAATTCTGTTAAAGCTGAGATGTCTGAGCATTTATAAAGTTTATAATAAAAGGTAAAGTCTGACATAGAACCACTCAGCTGCCATAGAATGTAGTTTTTGAGACAGATACATTTCTATAAAAATGTAATTCCAATTCTGATGTCACTGTTGTACTCTATTTTTGTATTACTATTAAACTGGATAAATATCAAGTAAAAGTAATAGTACGAAGGTATGTAGGTACGTAGTAGTAAGTAGTGTCAGTCAAGTATAATCGAGTCAGTTAAAAGTTATGATAAAATAGCTTCTGCCAGTGCCTTCAGCTGCTTGAAAGTACAAAGAACTTTATACTTTCAAGTAGCTGAAGCCACATCCAATTTCACCTCCGGCTCCGCCTCCGTTAACCTCCGCATCCGCGTAGGCGGGACTCGTCGCCTCCGCATCCGCCTCCGTTACAACCCTTTAAAGAAGACATACTCCTGGGATAAAAAGTTAAACTATGTATTTCTGACATGGTTTTTTTTTTATTATTGATAGGCTCGCGTTTGACCACTATCTCACCTGATGGTAAGTGATGATGTGGCCGACGATAGAGCACGTTTGCCTAGAAGTAACTTATTCACTCTTCACTTAAAGACCTAGGTTGTAGCTATCAGGAAACACAGACTCCGACAGGGAATTCCACTCTTTAGCTGTACGCATAATAAATGTGTTTCCAAAACGCGCTACCGATGGCGCAACGCCGTACGTCTAGTGGTCCGATAATGGAACGGACTTGGCGGAATTAAATTGTGCAATTCCAACGCACACTACAACGCACACAATTCTAATGGTTCCATGAACCAATCTATTTATTTAGCCGTTTGAGTGTGAAAGAGTAACAAACACACATACAAACTTTCCTCTTTATAATACTAGTGTGATACAAGTTAAAAAAAAAAAAAACACTTCATTTTCCAGTCAGAATGCCAGAAAGACATCGCGCACAGAGTACGAGCAGGCAAAGAGGGTGCCTACAAAATCCTCCTAGACCTTCTATATTCCAAGTACAGTAAACTCTGCCAAGAGCTCAGTGACAGAGACACGAAGTTCATCATAAATGTGCTGAATACTATGACGGCGTTGATGGAGATGCAACCTGACCTCTTGGAGAATAAGGGCGTGGATTTGATTAAAAAGTAAGTTTGAGCAGTGGTGGCCGAGTGGTAACGGCCCCGACTTATGAGTTGTAGGGTGCGGGTTCAAACGCAGTCAGGCGCATTACCTTGTGTAATTTATTTCATCACCACTGCTCTCAAAACGGTGAAGGAAAACATCGTGAGGAAACCGACATGTCCTAGAACCAAAAATTCGAAGACATGTGACAATCACCCGCGTGGTGGAATACGGCCCATTCCTTCTCCTAGAGAGGAGGCTTAAGTCTCAGCAATGGGAACATTCAAAGGCTGATTAACTGATTATAATATTATGCTGTTTTTATTGGGCCATATCTGCTGCATATTAAATCTGTTTGGTTTTATTTTCAAAAGACCATCTCCGACACAAATTTTTATTAACACGCTTATATTAGCTTCACCTGTATGTTTGTAACCAACGCCTTTGAGCTCGATTTTGACCTACTTTGGACGATGGACCGAACGATCCCCGCGTAGAGCCTCCGGCAGGAGGCGTTTGGACCCCCAAGGTTAGGCAGGAGCCGCTTGAGAGCGGCCGCTGTCCGGATGAGTTTGGGAGCCAGACGTCAGAAATGCTCCTCGAAATTCCATCGGCTGTCGAGGATGAGTCCCAGGTATTTTATCGATGTCCCGACGCCGATGCGAACTCCTCCTACCGTTAGTTGGGAACCCGACGGTGGCGCATTCCGACGGCCGCGACCGTGAAAACACATGGCGTCGGATTTGCGCAGTGCCACCTCGAGTCCCAACTCCTGGATCCTACCAACAACTATCGCAACTCCGCGTGTCGCTAAAGCGGCCGCCGCCTGGTATGACTCTCCCTGCGCTAGAACCAGCGTGCCCTCTACGGGGCGCCGGTGTGGGCGCCGTCGCTGCAAAAGCGACCGGCGGCCATTCTGAACGCCTGCCAGAGGGTCATGGCAATTCGGTTGGTGCGGGGATACCGCATGATTTCCCGCGAAGCGGCGAGCCTTCTGGCTGGCCTACCACCGTGGGATCTGGAGGCAACAGTCCTTGCACACATGCACGACATGCGCGTGGAGATGCAACGCCGGGGTGAAAGTCCTCTGCCGCGACTGATCGCGGCATGGCGGACAGAGCTCCGGCGGGATCTCATGGTGGAATGGCGTCAGCTACTATCGCAACCCCGTCATGGGCACGCCACAATTATAGCGATAAGTCCCCTCTTTGAGGCGTGGCTGGAAAGACCTCACGGCGTCCTTACCTTCCGTATGACACAGGTCCTCACTGGAAATGGCAAGTTCGGGAGGTTCCTGTTCCGAATTAAAGCGGAAGTGACGCCCGGGTGTCGCCACTGTGCGGAACGCCCGGAGGACACGGTGGAGCACACAATCGCGGTGTGCCCTGCTTGGGCGGAGCATCGCCGTGCCCTCGTGGGGGTGATCGGCGGCGGAGACCTCTCGCGCCGGGCCTTGGTCGAGGCCATGGTCCGAAGCGAGGAGGAGTGGCAGACGGTCGCCGACTTCTGCGAAGCAGTAATGCTCGCTAAGGAGGAGGCCGACCGCATCAGGCAACGGCGCTCTCGCCGCCGCCGCCGAGATTCCGATCCCGATTTCCAGCCACCGTAGGCGCGGGCTTGCGGACAGTGAGCAATGGGTAGCTCGCTGTCCGGTAACCGTCCGGACCAAGCCCAAGTCGTCGACGGCGCGCGCTGTTCCCGCGTGCCTCAAGGAGTTGTCAGCAACAGCAGGGGCCCAGCCGGGTCGAAGCCTACTGGGGCCAGGGTTATCCGAAAGGGCGCTCGAGCCCTGGTATGAAGGCTTGAAGGAACGGGATGGGTTTTTTAGTCAGTAAGAGTCTGACACTATCTCCCGCTCCGCCCAAGAGCGGGAGTTGTCATAAGATGATTTTTGCCATCGAAAAAAAAAAAACCTACTTTGGACGATCAGATTTTCTTCAAACTTTGCACACCCATCAAAGACTGATGACAATACAATAACCCGTTTTTTTTTTTGTGAAAAATAAAAATATAGGTAGTTTAAAAACTCTAAAAAAATTGATATGCTATGAAAGCGTGTTTTTTTAGTTTTTTTTTAAACTATATTTTTTTATAACAGTTTTATTTTTTTCATATGATTTGACATTTACTTCATGGACTTTACTAGAGACTTTGACCCCTTAGATTAATAATAAATATATAATATAATATTCCACAACTGTCACACAACGCCTTCTGTGTCAAGCTAAGCAGAGCTTGTGTTATGAGTAATAGACAACTGATAAACATACTTATACACCGTTAAATTTTAATCGTTTTAATCCCGTGGAGGGTCGATCCGGTACATGAAACACTATCGATTTGTACAGATAAAATTAAAAAATAAAGTACCTTTTTTTCAAAACTCGTATTAATTTACGCATGTACGAAATTAATTTCTTTAAGAAAACGTCAGCTGAGCGAGTTCAATGACCTGTAGGTAGTTTGTACGAAACGCCGACTATTATCTATAGATCATTATTTTTTAATTTTATCTTTACAAATCGACAGTGTTTCATGTAAGTACCTGATCGACCCTCCACGGGATTAAAACGATCTAAAAAGGGTGTTTTGCGAGACTATAAAAGTTTATGCTGCTTGTCTTTTTTCAGTATCCTAGATAACGTAGAAAACGAAGACATACTAATAGCAACACTAAGATGGACCACGACATGCTGTATCAAACACGAGATGAATAGACAAAAAATCTTCGCGAAGAATATTGCTGAAAACCTCAAACTTTTGCTCAAAGTTACTGGCAATGTCAAAGTAAGTACAAATAGGCGTACAAATACCGGCACGAATCTTGAGCGCTCGGCGTAAGAGTGGGGATCGCTTTGCGCATTCCATACATTGGTGAGCCAATCGTCGTCGTTGTTAGATACATGCAGCAAGCGCAGGGAACGAATCACGAGTGACGTCTATGACACGATGGCGCGGTGAGCCAATAACTGATACTCCTTGCTCCCGCGTCTCAATCCGCACCACTAAAGAGACGGAATATATGACTTCTGCGCAACTTGAAGCCAGCGCTCAAGATCCGTGCCGGTATTTGTACGCCATTTTTGTGTCTCAATGCCATAATAAATGTGGGATTTAGGAATTGGGAAATAATATAATAATAATAATATTCCACAACTATCACACAACGTCGCCTAGTCTCAAGCTAAGCAGAGCTTGAGTTATGAGTATTAGACAACTGATAAACATTTATTTCTAAATACATACATATATCAGATAAATTACACCCAGACAGAACAAATGATCGTGCTCATCACACAAACATTTGTCCTGGGTGGGAATCGAACCCACGACCTCCGGCATAGCAGTCAGGGCTACAAACCACTAGACCAACAGGTCAGTCAAATAAAACAGAGCCCTCTTATCAACGTCTTATATTTTGTTTTAACACACGTTCATCGTACCAATGCCGTCGTCGTAATGTCATGTCTCTTTTTTTCACGTTGTCTTTCCTCTCTTTCTAACACTTGCCATCTCATCCATATAGCTGCGTAAGTCTTCAGGGTAAGAAACCTGATTTTTTGGCTTCTGATACGGAATCATTCGTATGGAGGTCATCGCCATCAATAATATGCCCGGCGCGCACTGTTCCCGCGCGCCCCAAGGAGTTGTCAGCAACAGCAGGGACCCAGCCGGGTCGAAGCCTACTGGGGCCAGGGTTATCCGAAAGGGCGCTCGAGCCCCGGTATGAAGACTTGAAGCAACGGGGTGGGTCTTTTAGTCAGTAAGAATCTGACACTATCTCCCGCTCCGCCCAAAGGCTGATGTCAATGCATGATTTTTCCCACCATAAAAAAAAAATCATCAATATTCCGGATGTTTTTTAACACAGTAAAAATTATAGTTCCTCACATTTCAGCTGCTAAGTGAAACTCTACAAGTGATTCGTAAGCTCACGTTTGATGATGACGTCAGAGTCGAGTTCGGTCGAGCACACGACCATGCCAAGGAGCTGGGTGCTCAGATGTTGGAGCCTCTCACTAATTTGTTGAAAGGTTAGTATTCAAAATGAATTTCTGTCATAAGGTATCAATATTGTAAAACAACCACTTTTTTAAAAGAGTAACCATGGAGTTTCTTGCCGGTTCTTCTCCATAGGAAACGACCAATTTGGAACCGTGCACTAGCTTCTGACGTTTTATAAGTGCCCATATAGGCCTATGTGAAACAAAAATATTTTTGATTTTGATTTGATTTTGATTTGGGTGTAAACATAAAGATACAGGTTTTTCGGTCCCGATACGTCGGTACGGGTCGGTACAGACCGGTACCGGTAAAACCACATAAAGAAACAGGCAAATCTGTATGAGTAAAACACTACACTCGCCAATGCTTAACCCCGTGTGACCTGGTACAGGCAGTCGGTACCGACAAGTATCAACCTGTTTCTTTATAAATGAGCGCATACTTGCACCGATCGGTACCGACCCGTACAGACTTGCCCGTACTGGTAACCTGTTTCTTTATGTTTACATCCATACTGCAGAAGAATTTAGTAAGGATAAAACCAAGCGAGCAAGCGGGCTGAGCGAGCGATCGAGCCCATATGTAAGTTGAGCTACTGAACAGGCAAACCATTGTTTGCTAGATGAGATAGATAGCATAAGCTCACTCGCTTCGGTTGTGGTTGGTATCACTCGGTGTATGAATATCACAAGTTACAAGTTTATATCGGTCATTTTTTAGGGTTCCGTAGTCAACTAGGAACCCTTATAGTTTCGCCATGTCTGTCTGTCCGTCTGTCCGTCCTCGCTTAATCTCTGTGACCGTTAGCACCAGAAAGCTGAAATTTGGTAGCAATAAGTGTATCAATCACGCCGACAAAGTGGTAAAATAAAAATTGGATAAAAATGTTTTATTAGGGTAGCCCCTCTATATGTAAAGTGGGAGGTGATTTTTTTTTAATTTCAACCCTGACGTGTGATATATCGTTGGATAGGTATTTAAAAATGCATAGGGGTTTACTAAAATATTTTTTTGATATTGTCAATAATTTCGGAAATAATCGCTCCAAAAGTAAAAAACAATGTGTCCCCCCCTTCTAACTTTTGAACCATAAGTTTAGAAAATATGAAAAAAATCTGAAAAGTAGAACTTTATAAAGACTTTCTAGGAAAATTATTTTGAACTTGATGGAAAGAACAGTTTTTGTACAAAAAAGACAAAAGGGTTCTACAAAATAATTTCTGGACTTAGTTTGTAGTATAATCGTATATGCAAGCATTTTTTTAAACTCATAAGTGGGTATACTTATTGTGACGGCTGGGAAACTACGGAACCCTACACTGAGCGTGGTCCGACACGCTCTTGGCCGGTTTTTTTTTTAGTGAAAACATCGTAAGTGACAATTTGCATTTTTTTTTGCAAATATGAGTTTTCTCTTTCTTAATAAAAAGTATTTATGATACTTATAACTTTACTCGTAATTGAGCATGAGCATAATTAGCTTGCCTTCTTTCAGTTTGTCGGTCACAACCGTCACAAAGTTGAATAACATAGTAGAGACAGGTGGTTTTTATTTCACAACGTGTTTTCAGAAAACATTAATAATAATAATAATACTATGGAACTACTCGACCGAAATCTGCTGTACCAGCCTGGCAATGCAGGATTGAGAGGCGTATCGATGAGGCCAGGGTACTCATCGGCAAACTACACTGCTTCAGGGAGGGTAATACACGACCACGAGTGATGCGCTTTGTGAGACGGGCGTTTTTGGGGACAGGTATTAGTCCTCAAGGATACATGTCCCGTGTCACAGAGCGCATCGACTTCCTGAAGCAGAAAGTTTGTGCATGGGCAAGCCGCATTCGGCGGTATAAGCGGCGAGTTGACCGGTACTCGCAGAATCGCATGTTTCAGAGCGATGAGAGGTGGGTGTACAGAGCTTGGGAGCGGCCTGAACACAGTGTGATTGACGAGTGCCGCCCAGATGATTTTGCCACAATTACGTTCTGGCGAAACATTTGGTCGGTACCTGTCAGTCACGCTGAGGGTGGCTGGATGCGTGACGTCGAGCGTGTGTGTGAAGCTATACCAGAAATGGAAAAAGTTACCATCACCCCAGAGGATGTAGCCAAAGCAGTTCGTCCGTTACCGAACTGGAAATCACCGGGACCGGACGGACTGCAAAATTTCTGGCTGAAATGGTATAGCAGCTCACACGCGCTCCTGGCGTCGCAATTCCAGTCAATCTTAGAGTCTGGGTCGCTACCAGAATACCTGACAACTGGCATTACCCACCTGCTCCATAAGACAGGTAACCCCGTGGATCCCAAGAACTATAGACCAATTACATGTTTGTCAACGGTCTATAAACTTCTTACATCCATCCTGAGAGCAAAAATTAATATACACATAGAGAATCATCAGATTATTTCTCCCTCTCAGAATGGATGTAGGAATGGGTCCCGGGGTACTAAGGAGCTACTCCTCATAGACATGGCCATAAGCCAACAGACTCGTCGATCCCGCAAGGATCTGTCGACATGTTGGATAGATTACAAGAAGGCCTACGATTCTGTTCCACATACATGGCTCATGAGGGTGCTGGAGTTATACAAAATAGATATAACTTTACGCACCTTTCTTGAGTCATGTATGAGGCAATGGAAGACGGTCCTTCGCTATCCAGGATGTCGACCGATCCAGGGGAACGATGAGCCTATTTGGATTAAACGGGGAATATTTCAGGGCGACAGTCTGAGCCCGCTTTGGTTTTGCTTAGCCCTGAATCCTCTTAGCACATTGCTGGAGGATTCAGGACTAGGCTACCGGTTGAGAAGAGGTGGTCAGGTCATATCTCACCTTCTTTACATGGATGACCTGAAACTCTTTGCCCCCAGCACTTTACAACTGATGGAGCTACTGAAGGTAACTGAAACTTTCAGTAGTGCCATCAGGATGGAATTTGGTGTGGACAAATGTGCAGTCATGCATGTAAAGCGAGGGGAGATTATGGAATCCGAGGGAATTCAACTCCCGGATTCCATACACCTTAGATCCCTTTCCTCGACCGAAACCTATAAGTATTTGGGTATGTCAGAAGCCTTAGGCATTAACAATGCTGACATGAAGCAATCGCTGAAGGAGCGCTTCTTTGGCCGCCTGAAGAAGGTATTAAATAGCCTTCTGTCGGGCGGAAATAAGGTGCGCGCCTTCAACGGTTGGGTCATGCCGGTTTTAATGTACTCTTTTGGCATACTCAAATGGACTCAGACCGAACTTGACGCCCTGGATAGACGAGTTCGTACATTGCTGACGGCAAATCGGATGCATCACCCACGATCCTCGGTGATGAGACTGTACATCCCGCGGAAGTGTGGAGGTCGAGGCTTTTTAAATGCAAAGACCCTGCACAACCGCGAGGTGTGCAGCCTCAGAGAATATTTTCTTAAAACCGATGTGGGTATGCACCGAGATGTGGTCGCAGTGGACAAGGGACTCACCCCGTTATCCATGGCTAAAGAGGACTGGCATAAACCTGTAATAATGACTACTGATAACCGCAAGGAAATATGGAAAGGCAAGGAGCTCCACGGACGCTTTTTCCGGGCTCTTCACGAGCCTGATGTAGATTTCTTGGCGTCCGTGGCCTGGTTACGTTTCAGTGACCTCTTCGGGGAAACTGAAGGTTTTGTCTGTGCGATTATGGACGAAGTTATCCTAACGAAC
Organism: Mythimna albipuncta; assembly: GCA_929112965.1. Lineage (NCBI taxonomy): Eukaryota > Metazoa > Arthropoda > Insecta > Lepidoptera > Noctuidae > Mythimna > Mythimna albipuncta. Next base: position 15,048,957 of record OV815982.1, on the reverse strand, counting down.
AACTACCGGAGATATATAATGAAGGACGGGACGGTTGACGTGTGTCGGGCATGCCACCGTCCGGGCGAGTCTATCAGACATATTATCTCTGGTTGTTCTCGTTTGGCTAACGGCGAATATTTGCACAGACATAACCAAGTAGCCAGGATTATCCACCAGCAACTTGCTTTGAAGTACAACCTAGTGGATTTAGAGGTACCGTATTACAAGTATGTGCCCGACCCAGTTCTCGAAAATGACCATGTCACTTTGTACTGGGATCGGTCTATCATTACTGACCGGACTATTGTAGCCAATAAGCCGGATATAGTGGTGATAGACCGATCAGCGCGCCGTGCAATGATAGTCGATATCACCATCCCGCATGACGAGAATCTCGTGAAAGCTGAGAAAGAGAAACAAATGAAATATCTCGACTTAGCACACGAGGTTGTCGACATGTGGAGTGTGGACTCGGCTGTCATTGTGCCGATTGTCGTAACCGCCAATGGTCTTATTGCCAAAAGCTTCGACGACCATCTGTCGAAGCTGTCGTTGCGCGGTTGGATCAAGGGCCAGATACAAAAGGCAGTACTCCTCGATACGGCTCGCATTGTGAGGAAGTTCCTGTCTCTGGAGCCCTAACCACCGGTAGCTTGGACCCTGCTCCCGACATCGGTGGACTACTGTTTTTATATTTTTAAATGTTTTTTTTTTATATATATATTAAAAATATTTAAAAATATCAAAAATATGTAATATAAGAAAAATAAAGGAAATAATAATAATAATAATAATAATAATAATAATATGTAATGATGAATATGTAAATATAATAAATGAATGGAATAATAATAATAATAATTTATTGTCTCCAAAAAAATAACACATAAACTATTATAAACCTTGTTTACATTTTACACGAATTATGTATTAGTGAGGAACATCTGTGTCTGAACTAGATAATAAAATCTGTATTTCAGACATCAGCGCTCTTCCCTAGATAAATACACCACTTAAATAAGGCAATATTAACAAACTACAAGAACTTAAGGACATTGCTACACTGGCCTGTACTACGCCTAATTATTTTTTTCATTTGTTCACAGAAAACACACAACCTCCCTTAGTGTCGGAGCTGATGCTCACGATAGCGAGTCTTCTAGTACGTAACGAGCTCTGTAAGATGGTGGCCGACTGTGGCGTGGACTGCCTCTTCACCGTGCTCGCTGATAACTACGACAACGTCGCCGTGGTGCTTCAGGCTGATAAGTTGTGAGTCTCTTGTTATACATATGATTCACCATCATCATTTCAGCCGATACACGTCCACTGTTGGACATAGGCCTCCCCCAAGCGTCGCCACAACGAACATTCCTGTGCGTCTCACATCCATCGGTTTCTCGCAACCTTCACTAGATATTGTATTATATCTAGTCTATGGTTTATTAGTATATCTATTCTATGGTCTATTAGTATATTTATTCTTATAATCGCCTTTTTCTCGCTCTTTTATTGCACCTACCACTACTTTTTCTCTGCGTCACCCAAAGGTTGACTGGAAGCAAATGTATAAGGCATTAAATTCGCCTCTGTACATTTGTGCATAAAGTACTATATAAATAAATAAATGAAAACGAGCGAGCGAAGCGAGCCTCTTTAAAAAAGCGATCGGGACGAGCGCATTTTTCTACTGGGCCTTATCGGCGCGTTAGTAATCGCACTTTTGTCACTCCTGGCATAATTTCTCGCGGTTGTCTTTATACTCTGTTCAAAATAACATTAGACATTTATGAAAACCATTTATTACTGTCCGTTCAACCGATTTTGACTTTTATTACGTTGGTGGCATGACAAATGGCAGCTGCAGTAAATAGTCGGTATTGTAACCACTTTTTTGATTTTAATGCCATCCTTATGCCTACGAAATAGACGTTAAAATCGGTTGAACAGACAGTGAAAAAGGTTTCTCTAAAAGTCTTATCTTAACGCGAATAGGGTATAGTATGGGCTGATTTCGTTCGCTCTTTTGTATGCGGCTACTCAATCTATGTATACCTTTGAGGAAAGGAAATGAAAACATTGAATAGTTACTACATGTTTTATTTTTTATTTGTGTACATAAAAGATAACGTCATCTACACTAATATAATAACGAGGTTGTTTGTTTTTTTTTTGTTTGTAGAAGGTAATCTCTGCAATTACTGGTCCGATTGCTAAAACTTTTTTACCGTTAGTAAGCTGCTTTATTCCTGAGCGACATAGACTATATTTTATGTACGCGGGCGAAGCCGCTGGCAAACACTAGTTTATACATACAATGAATCAGTGGTGGCCCAATGTCAAAGACTTCAACTTACCCTTTACTTTGTGTAATTTATTTCATCACCACAGCACTCAAACCGGTGAAGGAAAATACCGTCAAGAAAATGTTTTTCTGGGGTAAAAAGACAGAAGACGCAACGTTGGAAGGCCTCCTACAGAGTAGACTCATGACCTAGTGAGGGTCGCGGGAATCCGATGGATACGGCCATTATAGGGACATTTGGGGAGGCATATTTCCAACAGTGGACGTTTTTTTTTTTTTTGATAGGCTCGCGTTTGACATTTTTAAATACTAGGTCCAAACTGTTGGATGTAGAACATTGAAATTTCGCTCAGAGGTTCTTTTTATAATGTCTATAAAGAATAAAAAAGGATTTACCAAAATTCTCCCCTAATAATAATAATAATAATTCTGGCGAAACATTTGGTCGGTACCTGTCAGTCACGCTGAGGGTGGCTGGATGCGTGACGTCGAGCGTGTGTGTGAAGCTATACCAGAAATGGAAAAAGTTACCATCACCCCAGAGGATGTAGCCAAAGCAGTTCGTCCGTTACCGAACTGGAAATCACCGGGACCGGACGGACTGCAAAATTTCTGGCTGAAATGGTATAGCAGCTCACACGCGCTCCTGGCGTCGCAATTCCAGTCAATCTTAGAGTCTGGGTCGCTACCAGAATACCTGACAACTGGCATTACCCACCTGCTCCATAAGACAGGTAACCCCGTGGATCCCAAGAACTATAGACCAATTACATGTTTGTCAACGGTCTATAAACTTCTTACATCCATCCTGAGACCAAAAATTAATATACACATAGAGAATCATCAGATTATTTCTCCCTCTCAGAATGGATGTAGGAATGGGTCCCGGGGTACTAAGGAGCTACTCCTCATAGACATGGCCATAAGCCAGCAGACTCGTCGATCCCGCAAGGATCTGTCGACATGTTGGATAGATTACAAGAAGGCCTACGACTCTGTTCCACATACATGGCTCATGAGGGTGCTGGAGTTATACAAAATAGATATAACTTTACGCACCTTTCTTGAGTCATGTATGAGGCAATGGAAGACGGTTCTTCGCTATCCAGGATGTCGACCGATCCAGGGGAACGATGAGCCTATTTGGATTAAACGGGGAATATTTCAGGGCGACAGTCTGAGCCCGCTTTGGTTTTGCTTAGCCCTGAATCCTCTTAGCACATTGCTGGAGGATTCAGGACTAGGCTATCGGTTGAGAAGAGGTGGTCAGGTCATATCTCACCTTCTTTACATGGATGACCTGAAACTCTTTGCCCCCAGCACTTTGCAACTGATGGAGCTACTGAAGGTAACTGAAACTTTCAGTAGTGCCATCAGGATGGAATTTGGTGTGGACAAATGTGCAGGCATGCATGTAAAGCGAGGGGAGATTATGGAATCCGAGGGAATTCAACTCCCGGATTCCATACACCTTAGATCCCTTTCCTCGACCGAAACCTATAAGTATTTGGGTATGTCAGAAGCCTTAGGCATTAACAATGCTGACATGAAGCAATCGCTGAAGGAACGCTTCTTTGGCCGCCTGAAGAAGGTATTAAATAGCCTTCTGTCGGGCGGAAATAAGGTGCGCGCCTTCAACGGTTGGGTCATGCCGGTTTTAATGTACTCTTTTGGCATACTCAAATGGACTCAGACCGAACTTGACGCCCTGGATAGACGAGTTCGTACATTGCTGACGGCAAATCGAATGCATCACCCACGATCCTCGGTGATGAGACTGTACATCCCGCGGAAGTGTGGAGGTCGAGGCTTTTTAATAATAATAATAATAATAATTCTTTATTATCAGGCATCTAAGGCCCATAGATAAAATACAAAAATAATCTTACAATATAATAAACTAATACATAAAGAGATAATATAACTAATCATTAAACTATTGCACACGAAGTGACGGCGTCGTGTTCCGCTGCGAGGTCGGTATCCTTCCACGAAATCGTCGATACACGACACCCTTCGGCCAAAACTCTCCTTTGAGGAAGGTGTCCAAATGTTGAGTCGGCACCCGCACCACAAACGACTTAAAATTAGTGTTATGGCGCGGCTCCAGCTGCTCAACTCTCAAAGTCCAGTTCGTCTTGACTCGAACATACTCCACGATCTCCTCAACCTTCGTGGTGTGATGTAGTCTCGAAACGTACAGCTGCGTCGTGGGCACTGCTGGACGCAGCAGCATGTTTGGTCCTGCCAGCGCGGTACCGCACTGGTTCTGACAAGTAGGCTTCTTCCTCTTCTTCTTCTCTACCTTTGTGAAGCCATCCTCATCGCTCTGCTTGTCCCCTTTCATTTTACCTGCTTGTCGCGTTGTTTTCGACACAGCAGGTTTGTTTGCGGCTACAGCGGAATAGGCACGTTTAGGGGTCGACGTACCTACATGCGTCACTACTTCGACCGGTGACGATACAGCCACGGCAGCGGCGGAGCAAGATGCAAATTTTAAACGCAAAGACCCTGCACAACCGCGAGGTGTGCAGTCTCAGAGAATATTTTCTTAAAACCGATGTGGGTATGCACCGAGATGTGGTCGCAGTGGACAAGGGACTCACCCCGTTATCCATGGCTAAAGAGGACTGGCATAAACCTGTAATAATGACTACTGATAACCGCAAGGAAATATGGAAAGGCAAGGAGCTCCACGGGCGCTTTTTCCGGGCTCTTCACGAGCCTGATGTAGATTTCTTGGCGTCCGTGGCCTGGTTACGTTTCAGTGACCTCTTCGGGGAAACTGAAGGTTTTGTCTGTGCGATTATGGATGAAGTTATTCTAACGAACAACTACCGGAGATATATAATGAAGGACGGGACGGTTGACGTGTGTCGGGCATGCCACCGTCCGGGTGAGTCTATCAGACATATTATCTCTGGTTGTTCTCGTTTAGCTAACGGCGAATATTTGCACAGACATAACCAAGTAGCCAGGATTATCCACCAGCAACTTGCTTTGAAGTACAACCTAGTGGATTTAGAGGTACCGTATTACAAGTATGTGCCCGACCCAGTTCTCGAAAATGACCATGTCACTTTGTACTGGGATCGGTCTATCATTACTGACCGGACTATTGTAGCCAATAAGCCGGATATAGTGGTGATAGACCGATCAGCGCGCCGTGCAATGATAGTCGATATCACCATCCCGCATGACGAGAATCTCGTGAAAGCTGAGAAAGAGAAACAAATGAAATATCTCGACTTAGCACACGAGGTTGTCGACATGTGGAGTGTGGACTCGGCTGTCATTGTGCCGATTGTCGTAACCGCCAATGGTCTTATTGCCAAAAGCTTCGACGACCATCTGTCGAAGCTGTCGTTGCGCGGTTGGATCAAGGGCCAGATACAAAAGGCAGTACTCCTCGATACGGCTCGCATTGTGAGGAAGTTCCTGTCTCTGGAGCCCTAACCACCGGTAGCTTGGACCCTGCTCCCGACATCGGTGGACTACTGTTTTTATATTTTTAAATGTTTTTTTTTTTTATATATATAAATATGAAAAATATTTAAAAATATGTAAAATAAGAATAATAAAGGTAATAATAATAATAATCTTTATTCATATATAAAACAGATTGCAGAGCATTTTACATTTTTCACAAAGTGGGTAGTTTTACATTTCTGACAATCAAGTGGGTGACGTTCTGTTCTCCTTGCTAGGCTATGAAATAGCCTGTATTAAGAAGTAACAGTGCCGATCCCCTCGAGTTGTATTACTACAATTTTTTATTTTAACAACATAAATAAATTCAAGCAAAATGTTTAACAGATATTAGTGTGCAATTGTATGTGTATATATGTGTGATGGTGCGTATTCTCCCCTAAGGAGATGAAAAAAAGGTCCAAAGTTTGAATGTGGTTTCACGCGGGTGAAACCAGTGGCAGAAGGTAGTTAATATATAAAATCTAGAATATAAACACACGTGCATTTTAAAACTTGCTCTCTTACAACTTATTTTCGTGTTATATTGCGTAATACGCCTATAGTTTAAAATAGTATAATACTCGTATTAGGGTGTCTTTAATATCGTGCATTTCATCACGGGTTTGCCCCGAAAAAAAAACGCGTAGGGGGCAATCCCGCATGCGTAATGAAAACCGCACGGCATTAAAAACACACTAAAGTACTACAAAATACGGCGAAGAAGTAGAAAAGTTTTGACCAGGATCACTCCTGAAAACATATGTAGTTGAATAATGAAATCGACTACGCGCAGTTACTGCGATGCAGTCCGTCTGATTGCAGCTTTACAGTTATTAGAATTTAGAAGCTGCTACTTCAGTACAAAGTTGCAGTTTCTATCTAATATACATTTAGGCACAGTATATCAACAATATTTGCCTACAATCCTATAACTGACTTCTTAAAAAATTACCTAAGTGCATTTAAGTAAAATTTCAGTGCATGAATTATGATTGTAACGTAATTTTCTAATTAAAGAGCATGCATTATTCCAGTTACAAATTGTAAACTTAATTTAATATCCACACATCTTCTCCGCCGACTGATAATGCGACCTCAAAAACAAGCACCTCTCATTATCAATGAACAAAGTTTTCTTCTTCACTATTATCTCATTCTCCAACAGCGACCGTTCATGTATCAACTCAGCCCTCAATTTCTCCGTCTGCAAAGACCGTTTTTGCAACAAACTCATACTGTCGTTCAAATCTCTGACTTCTTCAATCAACGCGATCAAAGAACCTTCTCTACAATTCTCCACGTTTGGTCTGCAATTCTTCGTATTCAATCTCGTCTGTGCGACCTGGATTCGTTGTGATACCTTCAACATTTCTTCGTGGAGCATTTCAAGAATATTTTCCGTCTCTACAATCTTTTCTAAAGTAAGTTTCAACTGGTTCTCCAACTCAGTTTTGACCTGTTCGGTTCTCGCGATTCGTTCGCTCAATGATTTGTTTACTTTGATGTCTTGAGAGCGTAAATCTCTGGATGTATTTATAAGGACGGCGTCGACTTTCGCTCGTAGTGCCTTCGATTTATCGATTGCGATTTTGAATTCGTTGAGGGCGTTGATCGTGTGCTGTTCCCAGGATGGGACGTTTGATTGGCCTGTAAAAAAATGGTAAGGATTAAAATTATGAGGACTAAAATTAAAGACGACATGACGTATACTGGTCCCCAGGTAATCAGGTGGTCGGTGTTTCCGCGCGCCTCAAGGAGTTCTCAGCAACAGCAGGGACCCAGCCGGGTCGAAGCCTACTGGGGCCAAGGTTATCCGAAAGGGCGCTCAAGCCCCGGTATGAAGGCTAGATGGAACGGGGTGGGTCTTTTAGTCAGTAAGAGTCTGACACTATCTCCCGCTCCGCCCAAGGGCGGGAGATGTCAATGCATGATTTTTCCCAACATAAAAAAAAAAGTTAATCAGGTGGTGTCGAAAATGTATATACACATACAATGGAGCAGTGGTGGCCAAATGTTAAAGACTTCAACATACCCTTACTTTGTGTATTTTTTTTCATCACTACTGGTCTTAAAACGGGGATGGAAAACACCTTCAAGAAAATGTTTTGCTCTGGGGTAAAAAGACGAAAGACTTGGAAGGCCTCCCACAGGGTAGACTCATGACCTAGTGAGGGTTCGAGGGAATCCGATGGATTCGGTCGTTATGGGGACATTTTGAAGAGCCCTATTTCCATCAGTGTCAGTGAAGTCTTTTAGCTGCAACAAATGTTTTTATTATTATTGATAGGCTCGCGTTAGACCACTATCTAACCTGATGGTAAGCGATGATATGGCCGACGATAGAGTACGCTTTTCTAGAAGTAACCTATTCACTCTTGACTTAAAGACCCCTAGGTTGTAGCTATCAGGAAACAAACCCCGGCAGGAAATTCCACTCTTTAGATGTTTATGATGGTGGTGAATGTCATAAAACTCCACATACCTTCAGAAAGCCTCGTAGCTCCCGCCGAATCTTTAACATTAACAGCTTTAGTCTCCAAATAGGCATTATCGGTCTCGTACTTAAAAGCCAGATGCTTATCACTCCAATCCCTTTCCAGCCAATTCTTCGAAGCCACATTCATGTCCAACTGGTACTCTATATCTCTCAACAAATCTCGGTGAAGCTTCTTAACATTTTCTATTAAGGCTGACTCGGTAAACAAATCTTCTTGGGGTTCATCGTAGACAAGATCAGACTGCATCCTATCCCGTCTTAAATTTAAGCATTCATCATTAATATACTCTGGTATTTTCAAAGTATCTTGAGCGTTTTTCAGCTGTTGCCTTAGTGATTCTAGAATGTTGATTTCTGCATCCATATCTCTTATAGCTCGTTCTAATTCGGCCTTCCAGTAGTTGATGTGTCTAACTCTGTGTTTTAGTTGATCAGTACTGTCACTGTAGTCTTCGCATGAAGTTTGATTGACTTTTATGATACTGTTTTTGGTTATAGCTGTATTGTTATCTGTGGTTCTTATTATGTCTCCTTTTAAGACTCTTTGGTTGTGTTCGTGCCATGTTTTAATTGTGGATAGGGCGTGATTTCGTTCACCGAATGATAGGTAGTCTCCTTTTTCTGCGGTTGTCATTATTTTGTGCTTACAAGCTTAGTTAGTTTCACCTGTCCCGATTTTTGCAATATCTGTAATAAATTTGATTAAGTTCAGAGTTACAAATTGAGCTAAAATTTTGCATGCATGTGTAAATCATATGACAATACAAAATTATTATGACATGGAGCTAATCTGATGATGGAACCGGAAGATGGCTGTAGGAATTCGGTAGTTAAACGACACATCCCAATCGAGTTTGGGCTCGTATGATTCGTCTTGACGAGTATACAGGTATACTGCGCTATAAAAGTTATAAAAAAATGATTTTAATTAAAAACTTGTTGTTGCTGTCTTTTCAATGCGGTCTTGATTTTTAGGGTTTCGTACCCAAAGTGTAAAAACGAGACCCTATTACTCCACTGTTCGTCTGTTTGACACCAGGCTATAATAATAATAATAATAATGCCGATTGTCGTGAGCGTCAATGGCCTTATAGCCAAAAGCTTCGACGACCATCTGTCGAAGCTGGCGTTGCGCGGATGGATCAAGGGCCTGATACAGAAGGCAGTACTCCTCGATACGGCTCGTATTGTGAGGAGGTTCCTGTCTCTGGAGCCCTAACCACCGGTAGCTTGGACCCTGCTCCCGACACCGGCGGACAACTATTTTTTATATTTTTAAATGTTTTTTTTTAATTATTTTTTTAAGAAATGTTTAAAAATGTAAAATAATATGTTCAAATGAAAAATAAAGGAGATAATAATAATAATAATCAATTTATTTCAGAATCAATCAATTTTTTTTTTTTTTTTTTATTTTTTTTTTTTTTTATCAATTTATTTATTTCATTTATTTTATTTATTTCATTTTTATTTAATTTATTTCATGTACCCATATCATAAATACCTTATAGACTAACATACATAATAACTTATAATAAATCATAAATCACAAAATGATTTATGATTTACTATTATTATAGATTGTAAACAAGATTTAAAACTACGTTAGTAAAACTTCACTTCGCACTATTCTGTCTATAGCTAGTGGCATGGCAAATGGCGGCTGCAGTGATATTGTAACCACTTTTTTGCTTATTTTTAATATATTAATAACATTAGACATTTATGAAAACCATTTATTACTGTCCGTTCAACCGATTTTGACTTTTATTACGTTGGTGGCATGACAAATGGCGGCTGCAGTATATAGTTTGTATTGTAACTACTTTTTTGCTTTTAATGCCATCCTTATGCCTCCGAAATAGAAGTTAACATCGGTTGAACAGACAGTAAAAAAGGTATCGTTAAATGTCTGATCTTAACGCGAATATGGTTTAGTTTCACAATTAATTCAACTACCTATTTTTGCTTATCCGAGATTTTTTGATGAACCATTTCTTAATATATTTTTTTGCTTCTTAATTTTCACTTTTATATTTCTTTATAAATAATAATTTTTATTTTTATACTATGTGTTTCGTCTATCAAAAGCTTCACTTGAATGCCTGTATAATTTAGCAATCGTATTGAGTCAACTGTTTTCTGTTTTCATGGTAACATGTAGTTGCTATAGTGATGGCCTGAATTTTTGTTGTCTCATCAAAGAAAGTTGACGTTTCATGCTTTTAATTATTTGTTGACACGCGATCTTAGTCGGTACCTATAGAATAATAATATGAATTATAATCTACACTAATATTATAAAAAGGTGAAGTTTATTTTTTGTTTGTAGGAGGTAATCTCTGAAAGTACTTATTTATTTATTTACACACGAACACTTAAAATCGAAAAGAACAAATAAAGATAAAAGAGTACAAAGGACCTGCTTATTTCTAACGAAATTTCTTCCAGCAGAGCTGAGACAGGAGAGATGGATGAGTTATGTAGACACAGTGTGTATAAATTAAAAAATAAATACTTCGAAAAATTTTTCACCGAAAGAAAGCTATGCATGCAAGCGGAACTAGTGCATATACGAGTATAAACAAATAATCTTCGCCGACGCTAGTATCTAAAGCAACGACTCCATCCTTTTAACAGTTCAATTTAGGTCATAAAATGGATCGCATTAAGAGCTCGTGGCAGGGCCTCTGAACAGCGCTTAAATAATGTGGTCTATCTTTCTTAATCTTTATGTAACTTTGAATATCTCTTGCTTCAGGATCACAGCATTGGCAGGCAATGACGATGTTAAGAGAGACCTGGTCAAAAGCGGTATTGTGCCCATCGTCGTGTCCATTCTGTCAAGGCATTCGGTGAGTTTAGCAATATTTGACGCAAAAAAATATATTTTGAGATTTAAATTGATATGGTTACTCTAAAAATGTATTATGTCGCTTTCCATCAGGTGAGATAGCGGTCAAGTGCGAACCTATCAACAATAAAAAAAAAAAATTGATTATTAATTCATTAAACCCCAAGCGAACGCCGGCGTTCGCGCACCTATTGTCTTTCAATTGTGTCTGTAATTATCACAATTGAAAGGTTAAATAGATATGGTAATAGGTATGGCCCCAGTCGTTAACGTGCCCCACTTATAAAACTAAGATAACATCACTACATAGTATAAAACAAAGTCGCTTTCTCTGTCCCTATGTCCCTTTGTATGCTTAAATCTTTGAAACTACGCAACGGATTTTGATGCGGTTTTTTTTAATAGATAGAGTGATTCAAGAGGAAGGTTTATATGTATAATAACATCCATTAAATAGTGGAGAAGTACTGTTATTTTTAAGGTTTCTAATGTGATGTCGTAAATAATTACATTTTTTCCGCTTACATTGCAAACGCAGGCTGAACCCTACGAGTTTTATCAAAATAATGTACTAAGTATTGTACACATTGAAAAGGTCTACAGAAAAGTCCGTGATGGTATATGTCTATCTCTTATGGATAACCCACAATATCTTTTTTTTTTCATTTACTTTTTACGACAAATAATGGCTAATTTTCGAAGCAATTTTAACCAACATAGCATTAATCCTTAACCAATTAAATACCTTGAATACATTGTTCATTTAATATAGATCTATATGGCCCTTTACACTGTATGATTTAAGTGAATATTTTCGAAGACATTACAGATTTAAAAATTGCGGGACATAGCGTTTGCGGCGGTACCGGCCGGCCGCCCGGTGCGGCAAGAGCATTGCACCCGTGCGAAGCCGGGGCGGGTCGCTAGTAAACTATATAATGCAAGTTAAACTTGCCTTGTATATTTTACGCATTATATGAACACCAAACAGATTAGTGTCCAAGATGTTTTTTGAGGAAAGAACCACACAGATTTTTGCTAATGCCCACAGTACAATTGCACCTAGCGTAGCATAATTAGACTTTTAATGTTCCCGCTGCTGGAACTCAAGCCTCCTCTCTAGGAGAGGGAATGGGCCGTAATCCAGCACGCGGATCCAACGCGAAGTAGTGTACGTATTGTTTGTTCTCGGACATGCTGGTTTCCTTTCCTTGTTGTTGTTGTTTCCTTTGTTCCTTTCAATGTAAAGGGGCATTGGGTTGTTAATTCAATGTACTGCGCTGACGACTCGTCGCTGTGCCAGCGCTGCGCTTTCTTAGAGAATAGCACCCCTGGTTTGCCTTTATCGTTTTGAGAGCAGTACAACTCCTAAGTCGGGCCCGTTGCCACTGAGGCACTACTGCTCTCTGCAATGGCACCTCATTATCATAATCATCATTTCAGCCGAAAAACATCCACTGTTAGACATAGGCCTCCCCCAAGTGTCGTCATAGCGACTGATCCTGTGCAATGGTACCTAAATGATTTCATTATATAAGAAATTAATGAGTGAATAGGCTCTTAATAAACTAGTGCGCTTCACCATCAACGCGTGAAGTAACTCACTACATTCACTGCTTACCATTAGGTGGGATCGCAGTCAAGCACTAGTTTATTACAATTAAAAAAAATACGTGTGGCACTCGGGGACTGCCGCGGTAAAGCTATTGTATAGCATTTTTCCATTTTTTTTTTCATCATCTTATGCAATTATAATTATTTATTTATTTTATTTATGCAGTATTTTTTTCCTTTGTTCTTTGATATTTATTGAAGTTACACTTTTTGAGTTTGGTGACCGATAAGAAAACAAATGAGTGGGGGGTGTTAGGTTATTTTCGTTACGGCATTTCTGGATTCGGTCTCCACGCTCAAGGCCCGCGCGCAAGGATAGAGGCTATGCAATAGCTTAAAAAAATCTTTATAACCGTATTTTTAATTTCAGAGTAACCCAGCAGCGACGGCCCTAACCCTCAAAAGCATAGCGGCGCTCTCCTTACGCGAGCCCACACATGGACAACAGTTCATAGACAACGGCGCGCCCGAGGTGATCATAGAGTGCATGAAGGTGCATCCCGATAACGCTACGGTTCAGGTGAGACGACGCAATGTTAACTTTTTTTTATTATTATTATCATTTATTCATAAATATTACATATAAGTTACATTTTTAAATATTTCAATCTAAAAAAATAATTAAAAATATAAAAAATAGTTGCGCACCGGTATTGGGAACATGGTCCAAGCTACCGGCGGTCAGGGCTCCAGAGAAAGGAACCTCCTAACTATACGAGGAGTACCGCTTTCTGAATCAAGCCCTTGATCCAGCTACCTAACTCGAGCCTCCTCAGATGTTGGTCGAGGCTCTTGGCTATTAAGCCATTACCCGACACGTCTATCGGTACAATGATCGCCGAGTCTACATCCCACATGTCGACAAGCTTGCGAGCCAAGTCGTTTATTATTATTGATAGGCTCGAGTAACTCATGTAAGTTGAAGATAAGTAAGGTCTGGCTTCCATAACCCAGTTACTGGTTGACACTTAATTTATTTAAGGTGACTGGTAATTAGTTTCCGATACTTTCCATCAAAGGACTGGAACAGTTTGCCTGCTGCGATCTTCCCGTCTGATTATAATTTGGGTGTCTTCAAGGCTAGAGTGAATAGGCTCTTAATAAACTAGTGCACCTCACCATCAACGATTGCATCACTGCTTACCATCGGGCGGGATCGCAGTCAAGTACTAGTTTATAACAGATAAAAAAAAAAAACTTAAACACGTGATTGTACTCATGATTACAAGCAACTTTCAAAATTTTTGTAATATGCTAGCCTTAAGTTTGCGGCTTTTCCAGCAAATAAAAAGTTTTTCTTTCTTTTAAATTAAACAGCTGTTTGATATTGGCGCGCGCGCTATGGTGTTTCATATTTTGTTGATTTTCGATTTTCATTTGAGTTTGCTCGAAATCTTGATACCACTCATGCAGTGTTCATATACCAAATATCACCAAAATCGGTTAATATTTAGAGGTCACACAACGCCAATGAAGTTTTTTCAAACAATTAGTACTTCATGAGTGTAGGGTTAATTTTTAACCGACTTCGAGTTTCAGATTTTTTTTTTTTACTTTGTGGTGTTGAATAAATACTAACAATACTTGTTCTTTAGAAAGAAGCCTAACTCCCAAAAAGACTTCATAAGGTATCTTAGCAAGTAACGAAATTCCTGGTTTTTTTTTTAATTTTAAGGGCTAAATATGCTTAACTGGTTCATTATAATACTAGTGTATTGTAATGTAACACTTACTACCCTACATTGTAAAAAAAATCCTAACTAATAATATTAAAAATGTGAATGTGTGGATGTTTGGATGTTTGTTACTTTAATCACGCAAAAACGGCTGAACGGATTTGGATGAAATCTGGCATGCATATAGCCTTTGACATGGAAAAGAACATAGGCTACCTTTTATCCCGATTCCAAAAGTACCTAATGCCACACGGGCGAAGGGGCGGTCAAAAGCTAGTTAAATATATATAATTAAATTCCCCTCTTTTTGGGATTCTGGAATATACCCTCGTAACGTGTTCACGGACACAATATCTCGTCTCAATCGCCCGGTCGCACTCGTACAGTTCGGAGCAACGCGCTAACGCTAGCGTGATCGCCTAGCATAGGTATAAAAAGTGAAGTACGTACATAAGATTGACTTCTGTACCTATCTATTCTGTGGTATGACTGCCGTGTATTGTTTATATTTTATGCGCATTATTAAAATCGTTTTTTTTTTTTTACAGAAAAACGCCTGCTGGGCAATTCGCAACATGGTCGCAAGATGTCGCGACCAGAACGTCAAATTCCACGAGTTAGGTGTCGAATCTATTCTAAATAGCGCTTACGAGAAATTCGCAGATGACTTTGGATTCGATATAAAGTCAGCGCTAAGAGATCTGGAATGCGATGTGAAGTTGGACGAACAATGGACGGGAAAGGGTGTACAACTGGATTATTGATATAAAAAATAAAATATAATATAATTGGCTAGATTTTTCATATAAGTACATTTTTGTATTGAGCACGAAATTGAAATTTTGTAAGCTAGATAAGGACGTAAAAGCATAAGTTTCATGGACATCTCCAAATACCGATTTAGGACACCTACTTCGCTTATTTGACTGCACACTGTGCCTGCTGCGGCCTTCCTTTGGGCAAAAGGCAAGACTGAAAAGGCTCATAAACTAGTGCGCCTCTCCATCAGTGATTGCAACACTATTTACCATCAGGTGGGATCGCAGTCAAGCACTAGTTTATATCAATTAAAAAAAAACCACTGGATTTTCAACTCACGATCAAGATTCAAAATCTTTTTATTTCACATAGACCTATACTCTATTCGCGTTAAGATTAGAAATTTAAAGAAACCTTTTTATTGTCTGTTCAATCGATTTTGATTTCTATTTCGTAGGCATAAGGATGGCATTAAAAGCAAAAAAGTAGTTACAATACCAACTATTTACTGCAGCCGCCATTTGTCATGCCACCAACGTAATAAAAGTCAAAATCGTTTGAACGGACAATAATAAAAGGTTTTCATAAACGTCTAATGTTATTTTGAACAGAGTATAAATGAGCAATTTACAAAACTCAAAAGCTAGTGCACGGTTCCAATTGGCTATTTCCTATAGAGAAGGGGAAGCAAGAAAACCTATGGTTATTCTTTAAAAAATAGGTGAAGAAATTCGGTGTTGAAGTGATCTTTAAGAACCCAATAGAACGCATCACTAGCGCTTTGTAGTCTCACTGTTGATTCAACATAATCAACGCTGAGCTCAACACTGAGAGTTAAAAATTCTGTTCGCAAAACGTGGATTTAACAAGTTTATAATACTAATGCAATAACCCACCAAACCACACATTAGTACCGTACTCGTAAATACCTTAACTTATGCACCATTTTATATGTCGGCTCATAAGCGAGATTATCAAAGTTTTGACCGCCATATTCAAGTATCCATGAATAAGCAAAATGTGTCCATCACGCCAAGGTCACAAATACGTGACAATTTTAAAAATAATAATCATTTATTTGCAAGTAATGTAGGTATACAGATAAGGTGTTATAGGTTGATTGTCCCAATACATTTTGTCTTACGGCATTCAAAATATTCATAATGTTATGTATGAAGTAAATAAGTAGAATATTAAAAATGTTAGAAATTGTCAGCTTATAAACTTAATCGAATGAATGAATTAACTAAAAGAATGATCGTAGCCTAGTACGGAGAACTGTTTGCTTTTTTGGCGTGGTGCTCAGAATTTTAAATGTGAAGAAGAATGATCAGAGTGATGTTACTGAGACATTCCGGGTGCCTTATACGATATATCACAAATATAAATATTATAATAGCTTACTTACACTTATAAACAACTTAATAACTATAATTACAGTAAATTACAAAATAAATAAATAATAAAACCCTACGCTAAAATACACTATCTAAAATATGGCGTCAAAAAACTCTTCCACATCGCTGTCGACTGGTAATGTGCCCAAAAGACTGGCGGCATTGCCACGTTGTATGGCAATGCTTATCCTCTGTCCAAGGTAAAAGCCAGCCTTTAGGTCACGTGAAGTGTCAACTAGACGTTTCGACATATCTTTAAACAAACTGTGAGCACTCGGACCCCACGATCCAAGAGTTTCAACCCCAAACGGTTCGAAAATATAACTTCCAACAAGCTTGTTATATTTCCGCCGCTTGAGGTTCTCCGCAGCCGCAGCGGCAGCACCAGCACGACACGACGAGCTAGGAAGATGTGAAGGCGCAAGAGTATCGACACAAGTAGCTTACCAATTTGCTACATATAATGTCCTGAAATACACGTAATTTACAGCATATTTTTGTGTCTTATCCAATAAAAATAATAAAAAAAAAACTGCCAACTGTAATAAATACTCAAGAGCATATCTCGGCGATTAGATATTTTTTCTTTTACACTAACGGAAATCGTGACGGTGGCACTAAGTGTGTAACTTGTGCCGGACCACCTAGACGCTGCTTGAGCTGATCAGTTTGTGGATGGCGTCTCTGAGTGCTAGGCAATTTTTTGACTACATTTGTTACCTTGGGTATACCTGTTAAAACAATTGTAAGTGTTAATGATAATAAATAAATAAATATCGCCCACGATTGGACCTGGATTTTAAATAAATGTTAAATTATAAATGGCGCATCCGACTCTTTTTTCATTGAAGTATAAGTGAGTCATAATAATGTTACATAGCTCAACGGATTTTTGTAAAAAAAATTCAAATTGACTCTTTAAAAGGAAAATAACCGGATTCTAAAATTACATTCAGCCGAACATAGAACCTCCTTTTTAAAGTCGGTTACAAAAATAGAAACGTTGCCCCGCATTAGGAATAATTCCCGTGTCGTTGATGCGTTCATAAACATTTAAATTCACACGCACAAGTTGACCCAGACACGGAACACATCAGTGGGCCAGTCGAATATTTGTTGCATTCGGGAATCGAACCTGCGGCGCGTAGCTCAGCAGCCAATCGCTGAACTACTGCACCAACAGTGCCATCAGCAAACTTCACACTTCTACAATTTTTTTACAAAATCTTGGCAGTTTTTTTAATATTATTATTTGGCCGCGCGGTTGAAACGCATAGGTACTCAATTCCTTCAAGAAACAGTTCGGTTGTCATTGCCTACAAGTTTTATAGATAAAAAAGCTTGTAATAATAAGTAGACACAGCTTGCTTATTCTTTTTGAATCAGCCGGCAACTATTTATTTTTTATGCATTCCTAAACTGTATTATTTTAATTAGATTTTTCGTAAATATTGTGTAATAATATGGTTCATTTTAGTATAGTAGGTCAACCCTATTTCGGAAATGGGAAGAAAAGTTTCTCAGTATAAATGAGCCTTTTAGGCCAGTCAAAATCGACATCAAACATCGCAAACGCGCATGTATCTACAATGTTTTCATATGTTGTTAGGTTTCTTGAGAGTTTACAACCCTGTGCTACTCCCATGGTGCTCGAAAAATTGCGAAAATTTAGCACTTTTTTCGAAAAATCTACCCGATTTAAACGCTTTTCAAAATCTTTGTTCCGAACAATAAAAGAGATAACTAAATTTGCCACAACTTAAGCGAAACCTGAGTAAAATTTGTCCATTGGTTGCGAAGATACAGCAAGTCAAAGATGAGCAATTCTACCGCAGTGCTCGGAAAACTGTAAAATTCTGTCACTTGTTTAAAATGGCGGCTTGTTTATTTTATTTTTTGGCTAGGCTCAAGTGCTCTATCCTATGTCCCTTTTACCAATGTCGAAATTGCAACTACGCCATCCCTATCGTCCTGAATGAGTAGGACAAGAATTTGGAAGACCCAACGCCATATACCGACCCATCGCCACCCCATAACATATATGCCATACCAACGCGCATGTAACTACAAAAATTCATGCGCGTTTGCGATGTTTGTGCTTTTTTGTGTCGATATTGACTGGGCTATTTACAATGTTTCTGTTTTTTAGTATTATCTAAAAATTATGTTGTGATATAATTAATCTGTAATGTTTATAATTTTGTATTTACTGACAGCCTAACAACTAACCAAGGTGCTTCAAATAAAACTGCGAATTAATAAAAAAATATTTATTGTTACAATAACATTCAATGATAATTATTATTATTAATAATACAAACTTGTATTTGGAAACTGAATTAAAATGCATAATTCTTATAAAAGGACTATTATTGAAATCATAGTTACAGATATAATATAGAACAGTGATTGCATTAGCATAAATCAGCCTTGTACTGTTCCCACTGCTGGGACTCAGGCCTCCTCTCTAGGAGAGGGAATGGGCCGTACTCCAGCATACGAGCTCAGAGCGAGTGCAGTAAATGTCATCTTCATCGAATTTTTATTCTAGGATATGCCGGTTTCCTCACGATGTTTGCCTTCACCGTTTTGTTAGCAGTGGTGATGAAATAAATTTCTCCAAGTAATGCGCCTGCGTGCGAACTACACACCACAGCCTGTCTTTCATTACTTAGTGTAATCTAGTTTATCTCCAACACACTCAAAAGGCTGTGAAAACTGGAATATACTACAAGAAAAAAAAATCTAAGACGTGACATTCCCTGCGCCCGCGTGATAGATTACGGCCCGTTCCCTTTCCTAGAGAGGAGGCCTGATTCCCAACAGTGGGAATATTATAAAGCTGATTATGTTAAGTTATGTTTTGAAATCATAAATTATTTGTGATCAGACGAAATGAGATAAAACATGTGTCTTATATACACAATCACACACAACATTTATTCCTCGATAGATAGTACCAAGGTGCGCCTAAAGAACACCTAAATTTTGGGAAATAAAAACATTAAAATTAAAAAGATAATCAAAAGCATTGATTTTTTTGGTTTTCTTATTATACCGAAAATAAAGAGTATTGAGATAACATTAAAAGCATTTGTGAAGGCCCTCTTCTATCGGAGGTGGGTATATATAAATTATACAACTTTTTACTTGACTTACATATGTAAAATATCTTAAGAGGTAAAAAAATAAGTTTTTTCGGTGAACCCTTTAACCGTCGGATTTGCCCGACGAGTGTCTTCGTGCTCTATTCGCCAGTGTCGTGCGTTTGCGACTGGGTACTTGCATCTCGTTTAGCTCTTCACTCCCCATAGATGACAGAAGACGAGATGGAGTATTTGGTCGAGGATATGCGACCCTGGCGGAATAAATGCGAGTGTGTTCGTCGGATATACACCGCAAAATTGTAATCGTTTAAATCCCGTGGACACCAACACTATCGATTAGTACAGATAAAATAAAAAAAATAAAGTACCTTTTTTCAAAACTCTTATTAATTTACGCACGTACGAAATTAATTTCTTTAAGAAAACGTCAGCTGAGCGAGTTCAATGACCTATAGATATTTTGTACGCAACGCCGACTATTAATTACAGGTCATTGAACCCACTCAACTGACGTTTTCTTAAAAAAAATAATTTCCTACATGCGTAAATTGTTACGAGTTTTGAAAAAAAGGTACTTTATTTTTTTTATTTTATCTTTACAAATCGATAGTGTTTCATTTACCGGATCAACCCTCCACGGGATTAAAACGATTAAAATTTAACGGTGTATATGACCGAAACAGTTAAAAGGCATTTTTAAGGAGGGTAGTTATAGAAGCTCACACTGGGCGTTTAAAAGGATAGTTACAACACTGACATAACGTGAGTTAAATTCAAATAATTTCTTTTAGAGTTAAAAACAGCCTCTTTTAAAATATTTTACGTCACTATTTGAGAACAAGTTTAAAAACAATGAGAGTGATTTACGACAAAGTTATTATACAAACATGAAATCGCATCTTTAGAACAAAAGTGGCACAATACTAAACTTATGTTTTGACGTGACAACGTCTTAAATTAGGTTGCGGCTGGGAGTCACTTATGAAAAAGTGTAACGCTCGGTAACGTTACGATGAGTCACCGAACGAGAGAGAGGCCCGCCGAATGCCTTGCGTCTCTCTCCCACTCAACTATGATCGGTCTGCCGCGCGCGCAGCACTAGAGAATTAGGCGCATTGAATCGGCGCATGCTTGTGTCTCTGTCTTTGTCTTTCTCGAACGTTCTTGGCGTTGGAAAAAAAAAGACGTTGTCACGTAAAATCTTCGCCCGTAAAACCGACTTTACAGGCAACCATTTTTTTTTAATTGGCATTTTTTGGTAAACCTTCAACTTTTAAATCTGATTATAACAACCCATTCTCTGATTGTCCAAATCTTTGTTCCAATTGTTAATGTTCCTCGGATTCGCAACTTCTTATCGAGTAAATAAGTAAGTACACTGAAAACTTTATGAGTGCTGAAAAATCACCTTTTTGGTTCTTATCCATCCGTTCCAGTTCTTATCCATCCTAAGGTTTGCCATTGTGCACATTAATTTAAGTTTTTGTATAAGTTGTATTACTTTTTGGTGTACAATAAAGTTTATTATATTCTATTTCTATTCTTTTTAGTATAGTGCCACTTGTTTTATGGGTGCGAAATGTATTCAACATACATGCATTACATAACAATCATCTACATAACACTACAGTTTAAATAGTAAAAACTAAGCAGATTAAAAATATACGTACAAATAATCAACACAGATTGATATCACGTTTATTATCATCAGTTACACTATTATACATTGCATGTATAAAAGGACAATACGAATTCACTGGATTTTTATCAATATAACATTAAAATTAGACTTTAATTATTTAAAACATTATAAAGATACAAAAAATATTACTCATTTATTGTACTGGGGCACAAAATAGATGGGTACAGAAGTCAATCTACATGCAAAGCGCGCTCGAGCAACGCACACATAGACACCGCTCACGGACACGATATCTCGGTCGCGTCTCGGACCACTCGTCGAACAGTACCTCTACCATGAGTTTAAAGCAAAAGTATTTGTCGATACTCGATACCGACTACGTAAATATTTTGTATGGCAAAATTTTACAGCGCCTCTAGCGGTCACTTACGGAACCAAAATTTGCCATACAAAATATTTACGTAGTCGGTATCGAGTATCGACAAATACTATTGCTTTAGACTCATAGTAGAGGTACTGTTCCAACTCAAACGCTCATTAGTGTGCGTCCACCAAGCGTAGGAATAAAAAGTGAAGTACATAAATGAGATTGTCTTCTGTACCTATCTATTTTGTGACTGGAGCCATGGATTAAGGGACCTGGAAAACCCGGGGTCCTGGAACGCAAGGCAAAGAAGGAACTTTGGAGTGAGTTTTAGTCAGTAAGAGTCTGACACATTCTTTCGCTTCGCTCTAGAGTGGGGGAAGTCACTGGATGATTTCCCACCTAAAGCAAAAACTGTCTACAGCTAATAACTAAATAATCTCACAGTCACAGCCGAGTCTCCAACTTATAAAAACTTTTATAAGTTGGAAACTCGGTTATAGTTTTCTTAAAAATAGTAACTAAAATTTAAGATCTTAAGCGGTTGCGCAGAAGTCAAATATTCGGTCTCTTTGGTGGTGCGAAGTGAGACACGGGGACGGGTTGTGTCAGTGATTGCCTCACCGCGCCATCGCGTCTTAAACGTCACTCCTAATTCGTTACCTGCGTTGCTGCATGTATCTAACAACGAAGACGATTGGCCCGCCAATGTATGGAATGCGCAAAGCGCTCCCTCTGTCGCCGAGCGCTCAAGATCCGTTTTGACAACTGTATAGAAGACAATATCATGTATGTACTTCACTTTTTGTACCTACGCTCGGTGGATGCACACTAATGAGCGTTTGAGCCGGAACTGTTCGACGAGCGGGCCGAGGCGCTCCGAGATATCGTGTCCGTGAGCGGTGTCTATGTGTGCGTTGCTCTATCGCGCTCTATATGTAGATAGACTTTCTGTACCTATCAATTTTGTGACCACGGTGACTTTCGGACAATGCGATAGATCGAAACTGGTGTTTTTTCTGTTGAGATCTGTCTACTCTAGAGAAGTCAAGCATAAGCCGAGCACAAATTCGTGTAGTGTGGACCTTCTGACAAGCCTCGAACGAGCGCGCAGAGAGCGCTTGGTTCGTGCGAGACTGTGCTCCGCCTATTAGTGAGTGTCAAAAAGGCGGGTGGACCTTAACGATATAAATTATAGTAATTACCGTTAAAATGTACTCTTCAGTACGTAGCTCTAAAATATCTGTACTTCCTTCATAAATAAAGTATTTCAAAATTAAGGTACATCCGCCATATTGACGTCAAGATGGCGGGTGTCCTGTAATATTATATTATTTAACCATTACTCATAACCACACTAAAAAAATGTACCTAAAAAGTACCTCAAGTAGAAAAGACAACAGACTACATTTTAGGTACATTTTTACGGAAATTACTATAATTTATTTCGCTGAGAAACATTTTTTTTTTATTGTTGATAGTTTCGCGCTTGACCGCTATCTCACCTGACGGAGAGCGACGATGCGGTCGACGATGGAGGGCGCTTGCCTAGAAGAAACCTATACACTCTCGACTTAAAGATTCCCAGGTTGTAGCTATCAGGAAACACAGACTCCGGCAAGGAATTCCACTCCCTAGCTGCACGCACAAAGAATGTGTTCCCAAAACGTTTTGTGCGTGTAGGTGGGATATCCACCATGTACCAGTGGCGCATAGCCGTACGTCTGATAGCTCGATGATGGAACGGAGTAGGCGGAGTAGGTTATCAGCACGTCCGCCATTCTGACTCTCACGGCTATTGTCGATTTTTCACGTACACAAAGGATTTCGCATCACGTTCGAAGACTGATCAACAGAAACTAGTATACTTATGTAATGTTTGTTTGTAAGGCATCATTATGGAAGAGAAATAAATAATTAGGTTATGTTATAATTAAACTTGACACCACGAGTAAAGCGGCTCGACTTGTGCACAGCTCACACTTGACTTCTCCAAGTTAAAAAAATTAACAACAACGTGCTCTCAGCGCTAAGCAACGATCTTTTAATCTGTCAAGTAGTCGTGACCATGGCGTGATAGACACATTTAACTTTGTCATGTCAAAAGATTAATAGGATGATCACTAAAATCTACTTTGTACTGGTTTATAGGTGGTTTGATGAC
Source organism: Mythimna albipuncta (assembly GCA_929112965.1). Taxonomy (NCBI): domain Eukaryota; kingdom Metazoa; phylum Arthropoda; class Insecta; order Lepidoptera; family Noctuidae; genus Mythimna; species Mythimna albipuncta. The sequence goes on along the minus strand of OV815982.1, from coordinate 15,025,125 downwards.
ATACAATTATTATTTTAACCCTTAAATAACGGTCTAAAATTCCTTCAGTGAATAGCCTACTTTTAAATTCTATTCTCGTTTAATTTGTGACAATACGAGAGAACACAAATCACTGACCTCTACTATATATTATATACCACTGGACACTGGCTGTTTCATATGTTTGACAGTTAATTTTTTGTACCTACTTGAAGCGCCACTCGCGAGCGTCCAGAGAACTAATTTTGACGTATAATGAAAATTGCTGCAGAGAAGTGTACAGTACTCAGAAGTATTTTTGCATTTTGAATTAATTTTGATCGATTTCTGTGATATTCTTGCTTCACGAATTATATAAAACCTATGAAAAATGAAGTCAAGTGTATATTGTAAGCGGCGCGACATTACTAGAATTAGTACCGTAAACACTCGCTACGGCCGACAGCGCCAATATGGCGAATATCAAACGCCAATCCAGTGTGGTAAATAGTAGAGGTCAGTGACACCAATTAATGATACGCAATAACTTAGGGTACCTAACTTAAGTACCTACCTATAATTAAAACAATCTCATTTACAGAGGAGATTTTCTCGCTTCGAGACTACTAAACCAGAAAAAAAGATGAAATAAATAACTGTTCAGTACATATTGTCAAGTTGCAAACATATATTTTATTATTATTATTGATAGGTTCGTGCTTGACCACTATTATTACTTTTATTATTTCATTCATTTATTATTTTATACATATTTATCATATTTTTATATTTCTTCTAAAAATAACAAAAAATAAATAGTAGCCCATCGGCATCGGGAACAGGGTCCAAGCTGCCGGCGGTCAGGGCTCCTGAGAGAGGAACCTCCAGACAATACGCGCCGTGTCTAGGAGTATTGCCTTCTGGATCTGCCATTATTATTATTTTTTTACTATCTCACCTGATGGTAAGCGACGAGGTGGTCGACGATGGAGCATGCTTGCCTAGAAGTAACCTATTCACTAAGACTTATGTTTAGCTATCAGGAAACACAGACTCCGGCATTACACAATTTTGGGGATAATACTAAGTATGGTCAACATACTCATAATTATTCCTTTTTAGAAATCATGTCAGATCTATTATATCTTGTATGAGTGCAACTAGCGAAAATTTCTCCCCATGTAAAATGAGCCTTAAAACCAGAGATCGGAATTAGGTCAAGTTATTCATGTACCCCTGAGTTTGTTTCGGTGTTTCTTCTCAGGGTAGTCAGCTAGGAACACCGGCCTCATCTAGCATTAATTGACGAAAAAAAAAATGACGTGTAAAAGTGTGTTTATAAAACCTACTTGCAAAATAAAGATCATTTACTTGCATCTAAATGTTGATATTAATATGGACCTTCCTGGGATTTCTAATGAAAAATCCTATGTGGCTAACAATATTACAAATAAATAATAATAAAAAACCTCAGAGATAGATAAGACTAATAAAACAAAGATTATAAGATACAATATTTTTGAGTATTTATCATTGAAAAAGATCTGTCTACTTCAACCGAAGTGAGGTTAAAAAATCAACTGGAAGATTATTTTTTGCTATATTTCTGATAGCGTCATAAAAAACCTACTCTTTAAAATTAATTATGGGTTTTAAGGCATGTCCAATTTCTTCTTTCGCTTTATGAAATCAGTATAAGTACATATGTCATATCAGCCGAAAGACGTCCACTTTTGGACATAGCCCTCCCTCAAGCGTCGCCATGTAATAAGTAAGTATTAAGTACATAAATAACTCTACCTAATTCCCACCTCGGTTTATAACAAATAATATATACAAAATAAATCAACCGTAACTAGAATGTCAAGACATTCGGTAGTGATGTGCCTTTTCCAGGAACGTGTCGATGTTCCACGATTTGTTTGGCATTATTTTCTGTCCATTCATTATCGTGTGGATCATTACTTTCTCGTTGTATTGTAGGTTTGTTAATAGCTGGAACAAACAAAAATAAAACTGTTTCATCCGTTCACTCATATATGTCACCGTTTGCACAAGATTGTAAACTGTCGAAAGAATGTGACCGTAACATACTGATTACAATTTAACGGATTTTTTTTCGGTAGATTATAATCTGTCGAAGTGAAACTGTTAAATCATAATCTGTCACGCGATAAATTGTCGACTATCCGAAGGCCTAATTGGTCGGTCTTTCGGTAGGCTATTCCGTGTGAGTTAGAAATGAAGCACAGGTGTTGGTCAAATAAAATAAATGCGCTTTAACAATTGTGACTTCAAGTATTTATTTAATAGGTAATTAATCAATAATTCTGATATCATAAGGTAAGAAAAAAAAATAACAAATTGTCAAGAGGTCAGTCAGAAAAATTATAGCAATTGCTCATTCCAAAGAGTAGAGGACACTCTTTTAAATCATTTTATATATTACAAATATCCCAGTTGCACTTGTTGCTTCTATTATGCAAGAATATTATAAATAAATACAGTTAAAATATAATTTAAAATATAGGAATTGAAATAAGCTAGTGGCAGCTAAGAGATGACCATTGACCAGTCTCAACTCAACTGAAAGCGCCTATTCACGGACGTGATTCGAATACAACATTATTTTTAGTATATGCGAAATCTGAATAGTTTTTTCAGAATCAGTAACTGAATGGATTCCAATATTTTTTACACCATGTTATATTTTTCCAAAAATATTTAAAAATGGTCACAAGTTGGACACCACCGACACTAAGTACAACACAGGTCACGGCAGGTCATAACGGGCATGAGACACTAGTGCACAGGTGGATGCGGGAGTAAAACAACCCCTCAGTCGCCTGGATGGCCCGGTGACTATGTATTTTTGCTGACATAACAAGCTTATAACTTTGTGATTTTACATGATACAGTTATGAAATTTTGTACTACGCGTTCCAAATGAGAATAGGACCGATTCCTATGTTTTGACATCTCGTCGCACTGTCAAATCGAAGAAATTTTGGCAAAATTGAAAAACTTAGAGATGAGTGAAATTGAAGAACTGGATTCTGATTAATCTTTTTTCTTTCACAGTTTATAAATAAATTAAATTTTTCGTAAATTAAATTTGTTTAAAAATTTCTTTCCTCGATTTGACAGTAAAAGGTGACGTCACAAAATGGCGGGCGATCCTATTCTCATTTGGAACGCGTTGTACATAGATTCTTTACATAAAAATACTAGACACGTGTTTCGGATTTCGCAAATACTAAAATTGATGTTGTATTAGTACTATTCAGTTCAACCATTTTGAAGGGAACGGAATGATCCAATACACGTCACCATCAGTGAGACACTTGAGTGAGCATGACAAACTCTCAATGTTTATGTTCTTGTAAATATTTGAACAGATTTAAACTCACCTTAGGAGTCAATAAGAAGTATTGTGCGTTGTCATTCTCCGTCGTCACCTTCACTAACAACTCGAACATTTTGCGCTCATTTATCGGGTCCATTCCTTGGTTGATTTCATCCACGCACCTATCAAGAGAAATTTGATACTTGAAGTTTTTTTCATTATTTGTGTCAAAAAGTTACTTTACCGAAAATCGCAAATGGAAAGACTATTTGAAATTCGATCATAATACACGCGGATGGTACGAGGATGATACACGGATAATACGCGAATGGTACGAGGATAACACACGGATGATACGGAGTCGACACACGGCTGGTACAAAAACGACACGTGGTTCTGTGAAGAAACGCGGACAATACGCGAATGGTACAGGGACATCACGCGGGTGGTACGATGACGACACACGGCTGGTACAAATACGACTCGTGGATGGTTCGGAAATGAAACGCAGACAATACGCGAATGGTAAAGTGACATTTCACGGATGGGATGGGGATGACACGAATATTACGGGGACGACACGCGGATGTTACGGGGAAGATACGCGGATGGTATGTAGATGATACGGGGATGTCACGCGGATGTTTAGAGGACGACACGCGGAAGGTGCTAATTTGTGTACTTTACCTGAAAGGCACAGTTGTGAGCCTCTGGAGAGCCATCAAGTACAGTGCGGTGGACAGGGCCCGCTCGCCTCCCGACTGCGCGTGACGCGTCAACTGCTGCAGTTGCTCAGACGCGCGGAAGCACACGAGGATTGATATACCATATTTGTCGTAGTCGTCCTGGAAACATAAATATTATTAATAAACGCCTATTTCCTGTGGGGGTAACACTTTATTTAGTGTTCGTAAAATCATGAAATAGATAAGTACAGAAGTCTATCTCATGTATGTACTTCACTTTTAATACCTACGCTAGGCGATCGCGCTAGGATTGCGCCAAACTGTACGAGTGCGACCGGCCGATTGAGCCGAGATGTCGTGTCCATGAGCGGTGTCTATGTGTGCGTTGCTTGAGCGCGCTTTGTATGTAGATTCACTTCTGTACCTATCTATTTTGTAAAATGTAGTTTGTAACTTAAGTACCTCATTTTGTTGATAAAAAATATACGTTTAATAGGCTAGTTGCCGTAAAAAATGTAATTAGTCCGTCTTTTAGATTATTCAAAAATAAGGGACACGTATTTTTTTGTTTGTAAACCAAAACGCTGTGCTACATTTTTTCGCACGGGGTCACGTCACACGTAACTTTAATGGGCTTATATCTTTGCTATTTTTTGTTTAATCGAAAAAAGAAAAAATACGTATCCAATATTTTTTTATAATCTAAAATACGGACTAAATAAAATGTAATTATTTTGACTCTGGAAACAAACCTATTGTTTATGAAAACACACAACTCACCTCACTTCCACCTTTATCCAGCTTGATTTCGCCGGCACAACCTAGCTTCGAAAACATGTCGCCAAAACTCTTGTCGATATCACGAAGCAAGTTCTCTAAAGGTGGCAGCCATTTTGAACTGAAAAAAAAAATATATTTCAAAGTCACAGGATGAAGTGGTTTGTGTTCCCTGATAGGTACAACTTAGGAGTCTTTAAGGCGTATAGTCCCTTGAACCATCTGACCGAAATTATGTGAACTTAACTCTCGCACTCGCCTAGGCGGCAGTACGCAAATCTGTGCATATATTTGCGGCCAACAGCGCCCGGAAAGCGCTTTAAATCCATTTTCTCTGCGAGATATTGATTGATTTACATATGCAATGTTCACTTTGAAGAATATTTAACCACCAATTTTTATGTGTAAAAATGTACCTAAAGGTCCAAGCCGTTTCGAAGGAGTAGGGAAAAGTTGCAAAATTGCTATTTTTTGACAAAAGTATTAATTGCACGAAAAAATCAAATGTTGATATTATTGTTCATGAATCTATAATAATTATATATTTTTTTCAAACCAATTGACCAAGCCGTTACGGAGGAGTAGGCCTCAGAAAGTCACTGTTTTATGGCACTTTTCGGGCGCTTGGCCCTTAAACTTTCGAATGTCTTAAGTTACACTGTCCGACATAAGGTAATTGTCTTTCTATTGTCTCTCTAATTACGACATTCAAAGAGTTAAGTCGAAAGTGAATAGGTTACTTCTAGGCAAGCTTGCTCCAACGTCGGCCGGTGGTGGATGGTGTAGGTCGTGGATGTGCGACACTACGCGGAATAAACGTGAGAGCGGTTAAAATGTTCATCTTACCTTATATCCTTAATTTTGTTTTCCAGTGTCTTGTTCATGTTACTAGAGTTATTTACTTCAGATTTCAACTTTGCAATTTGTTTCTCTCGTTCTTCATATTCTTTGATCACCTGGTACAAACATTTTGGGAATTAATATATTTTTTTTAGCTTTCAGGGAAAATGAGTTTTAGTGGAACTTGGAAGAGGCCTTTGCCCACTAGTGAGGAATAAATAGTATATAAAACCACAAAAAATATTGCGGTTCATTTTCATTTTTGAAAGTACTATATTTTTTTTTGTTAGCCCACCCTGTTCCACTGCTGGGCAAAGGCCTCCCTACACTCCTTCCAACGATCACGGTTCCTCGCTTTCTCATTCTCTAGTTTGTATTAGAAAATTTATATTGAAAAATGCCATTATGCAGCAGCAGTACCAATGGTTTTGTGTTAGCGCTGATTAGCGGTAACTGTAGGAAGGAAAAAATATCGTATCACACATTTATGTTTTGCTATGTTAATAAATATTAACACAGCAAAACATAAATAGCATGTTCATACAAAGCGTCTTTTGAAGTATAGTATCAAATAGCATAATCATAGTCTAAGATCCGATTAAGAACGACCTTCACCGGTCTGTTGGGATGAAATGGGTTCGGATGAAACGTATTTTATTATAAATTTAGTGTATTACATAATATAACGCGGGTGGGTTGCCTAAGAAATTCCTGGCCAAACAAAAAAAAAAAAAAAAAAAAAAAAATGTCCCTACTGCCGCGACTAAGGCCTTCTCCCGAATGGGCCGTAATCCACCACGCGGGCCCATTCCAGGGGATGGCACATGTCTTCGAAATTTTGGTTATGGGACATGCCGATTTTCTCACGATGTTTTGGGGACGCGAACGGGGATTGGATTTCCCACTTCAAAAAAAAGGACGTGTCACCAATCATCTAAGTCAGTTTGAATGACGTCTAAAATAACTTACCTGCTCATCCCCTTGATCCATAAAATCAACCCTGGTCTGCAATTCATAGTAGTGTTCTTGTAATCTCGTGATATCCGAGGGAAGCACGTCGAAGTCCTCTCTATAAGGAAAGTCGGGGTCCTGAGGTAGTTTGTTGTTGCAACTCTTTTTGGCTTCGATTAGTTTCTCTTTGGCACTTGACTTTGCTCGGGTTAGTTGGTTTTCTATGTTTTCTAGTGTTGCCTGTAAAAAAAATAATTAAAAATTGCATGTGAAGCAGAGGAATGATTATACTGGATTGGCTACCAGGAACGCAAAGTGCAATTGGAAATACTCGGGTGACCGACGAGAAACCAGACGGGTGTTATGTCTGGTTCAGGCAACTGCCCGTCGCGCAGAGATCTCTAATACCGTGATGCAGGATTTTGAATTTTAGTCTATAGATGTCACTACAAAAGTCTGACACTGAAAGATGTTGTTTGATTTCCCATCTAATAATTTTCAATATAGGTATATTGAAAATTATTTTACACTTTTTAGTTTGGTATGCTATGAAAGCGTGTTTTTTTTGTTTTTTTAAACTATATTTTTATTTTTCACAAAAAAAAAATGGATTATTGTATTGTCATCAGTCTTTGATGGGTGTGCAAAGTTTGAAGAAAATCTGATCGCCTTAAGTAGGTCAAAATCGAACTCAAAGGCGTTAGTTAAAACATACAGGTGAAGCTAATATAAGCGTGTTAAAAATTAAACGGTTGATGCAGTCCTTGAGTGAGCGGCTGTTACACTGCGTGTTGCGGGTACGATTCTCGCACAGAACAAACGTTTATATGGCCTACACATAGTGGATCTGCATCTGGGCGTTTGAGTATGTGAGTTTACACATCTGTGAACTGGATAAAGTGAGAAATGAGTATATTAAGGGAAGTTTGAAAGTGGCGCCAGTGACTGAAAGGTTGAACGGAAATCGTTTGTCTTGGTATGGTCATGTAAAGAGGAGAGATGAAAAGCATGTTGCTAAAAGACTTATGAATTTACATGTGGATGGATGGAGAGGGAGAGGGAGGCCAAAGAAAAGATGGATGGATTGTGTGAGAAGTGATATGAAAGAAAAGGGAGTTAGTAATAGCGTGACGAGTAACAGGACAGAATGGAAGAAAAAAACGTGTTGCGCCGACCCCAAATAAGATGGGACAAGGGCAGGAAGAAGAAGAAGAAGAAGAAGAAGAAGAAGAACGCATCCACGATACTCGTACAATTGACATGAGGGGCAAAGTTAAGCATAGACAGCCTTAAAATGTTAATAGCTGGGATTCAAGCCTCCTCTAGGAGAGGGAAATGGCAAGAAACTCTCCTCGCCACCTAATTCCTAATTAAAAGAAAATAAAATATATTACCTGCACATTCCTCAATTCATTTTTCAGTTCTCTCAACTCATTTTCTTGATCGACAATACCGTTTCTGAAGATCTCCAGTTTGGCCTGAAAATGAACATGGAGTAAATATTATACATATATAAACATTTACGTTCATTGCACGCTAGCTTCTGAAGTGCCCATGTGGGCCCTAAGTGAACTAAATAATTTTGAGTTTGAGTTCATACAGCTAAGGAATTGAATCCTCTGTCGGAGTCCGTTCGCTCTATCATTGTCTGTCTATGGTGTTTCTAATTACGGTATTCGAAAGGTTAAGGCGTATAGTCCCTTGAACCATCTGACCGAAATTATGTGAACGCAACTCTCGCACTCGCCTAGGCGGCAGTACGCAAATCTCTGCATTTATTTGCGGCCAGTAGCGCCCGGAAAGCGCTTTAAATCCATTTTCTCTGCGAGATATTGATTGATTTACATATGCAATGTTCACTTTGAAGAATATTTAACCACCAATTTTTATGTGTAAAATTGTTTCTAAAGGCCGTTCAAAGCCGTTTCGAAGGAGTAGGGAAAAGTTGCGAAAAGTTGCGAAATTGCTAAATATTTTTTTTGACGTATTAATTGCACGATAAAATCAAATGTTGATATTATTGTTCATGAATCAACATATACAATAAACATAATTTTTTTTCAAACCAATTGACCTAGCCGTTACGGAGGAGTAGGCCTCAGAAAATCACTGTTTTATGGCACTTTTCGGGCGCTTGGCCCTTAAGAAAGTGAATAGGTTATTTCTAGGCAAGCGTTCTCCATCATCAACCACATTGTCGTTATTAAATATACATTACTAAATATACATGTATAATATTTTAACGTCATTCCACACCATCACAGAAAATGTCCGTTAGACACGACACAGACGGGGAAACTCCTTCCCGAAACGAGATAGTACGTTAGGATTATCAGTTTTGTATACGTGATAACAGTTCAATTTTTATTTTTTACATTTATTTAATCAAAAAAATAATCATTATGTATGTCAAAGAATAATTATAATCATTAGTCAAAGTGTATTGACTTTCCTATCCTTATTTGGAACGTATAGTACTGTTACGTCATATCTCCGAGAAAATAACGAGTAGCACGTAATAATTAAAATGCATTGCTGTTCGAAAGGTCTAGAATGGTTGTGCGTAGCCAGGTTTAGAAAAATCTCGAAACATCCACAAAGCAGGTAACACTAGTAGTTAGGTATTTATCTATCGATAAGGGAAAAGGTACTTTCCGACTTTAATAATAGAGTCGAAATTCGCATGAAAGTGACTCTTTGTACCACGAGCAATAAAAATGATTTATGACTTCGAGAAGCGATTCAATTGTTCTGGATGTCGGTGTCTAGAATTATCTTGGCTCCGCATATAAATACGAGCCCCCGGCCGGAAGCGAGTCAGTTGTGATTTCGACTGCGATCAAGAGCGAACTACCGAAGTGTGTGAAGTAATTTACCTAACGACCTAAGCGATAGTGTAACGGTACTCGATTCGTATTATTGTTGACTGGACTAATTTGTTATTGTTTGTGGTGAATAAAGTTGTCTGTTAGTAAATCGGCATTTGATTACCCACGTACGTAACAGTACGAAGGGCTGTAATAAAACCGTTCTAAAACGCCCACTTACCTTCCAGACATCAGCATTCATGATCTCGGAGCACAAAGTACTAAAACATTCCTTCAGCTCAGTGTGCAGTCTGCACTGCTTCAACACACAGTCCTTCTGCTTCTTCCTCGCCCGTTCTCTCTCCTGCTGGATGTCGAACGTCGGCTCCGTCTCGATATCTTGAACCTTCTTGTGCTGAATACGGATTTGGGCTGATATTGTGCGAACCTAAAATATAAAAAGATGGTGGGCACTTTTATAAGTTATGAGTAAACATGTGGAGAGGGGGAGAGGGAAGCCAAAGAAAAGATGGATAACAATAATAATAATAATCCACAACTATCACACAACGCCGTCTAGTCCCAATCTAAGCAGAGCTTGTGTTATGGGTACTAGACAACTGATAAACATACTTATATATTTCTAAATACTTAATATAGATAAATTACACCCAGACACAACAAATGATCGTGCTCATCACACAATCATTTGTCCTGGGTGGGAATCGAACCCACGCCCTCCGGCATAGCAGTCAGGGTCACTAACCACTAGACCAACAGGCCTGTCAATGGATGGGTTGTGTGAGAAGCGAGTGATAGGAGAGAATGGAAGAAAAAACGTGTTACGCCGACCCCAAATAAAATGGGACAGGGGCAGGTAGATGATAATAGGCACTTTTATATGGACTACACTCTGTTCAAAATAACATTAGACATTTATGAAAACCTTTTAATACTGTCCGTTCAACCGATTTTGAGTTTTATTACGTTGGTGGCAAGACAAATGGCGGCTGCAGTAAATAGTTGGTATTGTAACCACTGTTTTACATTTAACCTTTCAATCGTGATAATGACAGACACAATTGAAAGACAATAGGTGCGCGAACGCCGGCGTTCGCTTGGGGTTTAATGAATTAATACCATCCTTATACCTACGAAATTGAAGTTAAAATCGGTTGAACAGACTAAATATCTAATTGAGAGTGATTAAATATCTAATCTTAACGCGACGGTGCGTACTGTTCCACGAGCGCCTCAAGGAGATTTTAGTGAACCGTAGAGGCCAGCTGGGTCGAAGCCTACTAGGGACCAAGGATTTGTTTATGAAAGGAAAACTCGACCCTGGTATGAAAGGCAACGAAGGAACAGGAGTGGGTTTTGAGTCAGTAAAAGTCTGACACACCCACCCACTCCACCCAAGTGCGGGAGATTTCATATGATGATTTTTCCACAAAGAACTCACCTTGGTGTAAACCATACAAACTTTAACAGACCATAAAACTCAATTTGCCTTACAACTTTTAACAAAAAAAACCCCCATTCAAAAATCGACTCAATTATAGCTATCGGCACGGATCTTGAGCGCTCGGCGTCAGAGTGGGGATCGCTTTGCGCATTCCATACATTGGCGAGCCAATCGTCGTCGTTGTTGCAAGCAGCAAGCGCAGGAAACGAATCACGAGTGACGTCTATGACACAATAGCGCGGCGAGCTAATTACTGACACTCCCCGCCCTCGCGTCTCACGTCGCACCACTAAAGAAACCGAATATTTGAATTCTGCGCAACTTGAAGCCAGCGCTCAAGATCCGTGCCGATAACTATACTACGCAAATAAAGTTGATATTAATCAGTTAAGTTAAATTGATATCTTAATTTTCACTCACTTTCTCAACGCCTTCGCTAATAGCCTTCCTCTTCATATTAAGCTCGTTCAAATGACCTTCCAATATCAACAGCTTTTTATCAATCTCCTGCATTTCAGTTCTGTGCCCTTGCGCAGTTTTTTCGAATACTGAAAGTCTAAAAGAGATTATATTTTTAAATACGTTGCGTTCTACGACTACACTCACTTCCACGTACCGGAAGACGCAGCGTTAGAAGACCTTCAAAAAGGTGGACCGATGACCTGTACTTCTACCATGAGTTTAAAGCAATAGTATTTGTCGATACTCTATACCGACTACGTAAATATTTTGTATGGCAAATTTTACAGCGCCTCTAGCGGTCACTTACGGAACCAAAATTTGCCATACAAAATATTTACGTAGTCGGTATCGAGTATCGACAAATACTATTGCTTTAGACTCATAGTAGAGGTACTGTTCCGGCTCAAACGCTCATTAGTGTACGTCCACCGAGCGTAGGTATAAAAAGTGAAGTACATACATGAGATTGTCTTCTGTACTTAAGTATTTTGTGACTGGGGGCCATGGATTCGCTTTTAAAAGGGTCCAAAAAGGAAAAGGAACCAAAATTTGCGAGTAGTAGTGAGTATCGACAAATACTTATTGCTTTAAACTCATGGTAGAGGTACAGGTCAGGGTCGCGGGAATCCGATGGATGCGTGACGCACAGGACCGATCGTTGTGGCGACACTTGGGGGAGGCATATGTCCAACAGTGGACGTCTTTCGGCTGATATGACTCTAGGAAGTACTCCCGTATCGTGGATGCATTCAAAAACATGTATAAACTGACTTACACAAGACACGTAGACCCGGAACAGCTTTCTATAGGTCATACAAATATTTGTTCCGTGAGGGAATCAAGAGTAGAGAGCAGTGGTGGTCGAGTGGTAATGGCTCCGACTTAAGAGTTGTAGGTCGCGGGTTCAAACCCTGCCAGACCCACTTTGTGTATTTTATTTCACTACCACTGCTCTCAAAACGGTGAAGGAAAACATCGTGAGGAAACCGGCATGTCCTTGAACCAAAAATTCGAAGACATGTGACATCCACCAACCCGCACTGGGCCTGCGTGGGGGATAACAGCCCATTCCATCTCTTAGAGAGGAGGCTTGAGTCCCAGCAGTGGGAACATTAAAAAAGGCTGATGACGATGATGAGTGAATCGAACCCACAACACATAGCAGCACCCATTCTCTCAAACACTATGTCAACGGTGCCGTCCCATTAATTAAACACCAATTTATTAAGCAAAAATATGATAATATCACGCAAGTCAGACTCGCCGACCGAGGATTCCAATTACTTATTATACAAAGATCCCAGAGTAATCTGACAACTTATTTTCAAATGGATGGAAACCTTAAAAGTAGTAGTCTCATGTGCTTTGAATACCTGTGTGGAGCTCCCCCTTGGGGAGGAGACCCGAGTATTTGATAGTAATTTAAGCTTAATACCTCCACAGGTACCTGAGCCAAATGGTCTTGACAAACGGACGACAAGGTGATTCTAAGCGCGTACGTTTTTTCCGACTGAGGCACGGAACCTTAAGAAAAACAATAAAAAGGATAGAGACTTACTGTTTATTCAAATTGGCGATTTCGTCAACGTCTACAGTGTTGGCACACAGCTTGGCGGGTCTGATCTCGATGGTGGAGCTGGAGCGCTCGCCGCTGTACGCCGACACTCGCACCACGAACCTGTGGTTCTCTGTACACCACAACCAATATATTCATAGTTAGTTAGCTTATAACTTAGTGATTTTTCATGATATAGTTATGAAATTTTGTACATAGATTCTTTACATAAAAATACTAGACACATGTTTCGGGATTCTATATACTAAAACTAAAGTTGTTTATTAGAAGATTAAGTCAAATAATAAAACTTTTTACAAAAAAAACAATGACCGATTTCACTAAAAAGGAAACACTAAAATCATCAAAATAATTTTAATTTCGGAAGTTGGTGTTTTTCGATATTGTTTGTTCTTTATTTAACACCGACTTCCGAAATAAAATTTATTTTGATCTTTCCAACAAAAAAAGATTTTTTCTAATCGATTGGCAAACGACGAAGTTATGCGCGAACATACATAAAAAAAAACATCCGAATTGAGAACCTCCTCATTAAGAAATCGGTTTTAAAAAATCAATATTTTATTATTTCACATAAGGCCTACATAGGCACTTATAAAACGTCAGAATTGGTCATTAGAAGAACCGGCAAAAAACTCCATGGTTACTCTTTTAAAAAAGGTACAGAATTTTATTTACCAGTAACAATAGGTACATAATTCTACTTACCAGTAAAATACATAGTGATGTTCGCGGGAACATTGCCGCTGTTCTTGAACGTGTGATCGTTGCCGATCGGTATCCTGTGTATGTTGTACTGCTTGCACAGGTAGTTGACTATCGCGGCCGGCGCCGATATAGTGTCTACTAAGTACGTGTAGAATCCTAGGTAGCTGAAATTATAAAACACAAAACCATTACTCCCAGGAGAAGTGTCCGACTGAAGTTCGATTTCCCATAAATCGAAATATAATAATATTAATGTTTTTTATTTTATATTTAACATTTAAAAATATAATTTATATGTATATTTAAATCTATACATCTATACATATAAATAAAATTGGGAGTGTCTGTTTGTAATATTGAAATAGGTAACTGCTTTTTACAACATGCATGCATTACATATACGGTACACACACCAAAATAACATTTTTTTACAATTTTTGTCTGTCTGTCTGTCTGTTTATCCGGGCTAATCACTGAAATGGCTGGACCGATTTTGACGGGACTTTTTTTGGCAGGTAGCTGATGTAATAAGGAGTAATATAGGCTACTTTTATTTTATAAAAATAAATTCAAGATCCTGTAGTCCACGAAAACGAAGTCGCGGGCACAGCTAGTGAATAAATAAATCTTTATTATCAGGCACCTAAGCCCTTAATAATCTTATAAAACTATTAAAAAAGGTGTGCATTATTCCAATTGTTGTAGATAAGAAAATATTTACCTCAGCTGCTGAATATTGTCCGAGCGCGGAGGGCCGCGGCCTCCCTGGCTGCAGATAGCATTCACCCTCCGTAGACCCAGCTCATTGCGGACTTTGGACAGGAACAGGTTCATGTCCTTGGTGTCTTCGAAGGTGAAGGCCACCAAGTCACGGCCAGCCACTGTCGACTCCAGATAGCGCGCGAATTTTGGATCTGTGAAACTTATCTGTGAAAGAAACAATATGTTTTGTATGATTTTCATTATTATCAGCATCAGCCTTTTTAATGTTCTCACTATTGGGACTCTGGCCTCCTCTCTAGGAGAGGGAACGAGCCGTAATCCAATACGCGGGCCCAGTGCGGGTTGGTGGATGTCACGCCTTCGATTTTTTGGTTCTAGGACATGCCGGTTTCCTCACGATGTTTTCTTTCACCAATTTGAGAGCAGTGGTGATGAAATAAATTACACAAAGTAATGCGCCTGGCTCGTCTCTTTTGGATGATTTTTATTTATTTAAATGATATGGAGGACTTACAGCTAAAACAAATCAGGTAAGAAACAGTGAGTTACACTGACAGCCAATAACAAGTCCTCACTTACAAAGTACCCAGGATGATACAAAATTCCATGAACACCAGATACAGAGACAGGAACAAATAGTTGCTTAGCATAGTACAATCAGCCTTGTAATGTTCACACAGCTGGGACTCAGGCCTCCTCTCTAGGAGAGGAAATGGGCCGTAATCCACAACGAAGGCCCAGTGCGGGTTGGTGAATGTCATATGTACAATGTTACAAAGTAAAGTGCCTGCCTGGGTTTGAACCTACAACTCGTAAGACAGGGTCGTCATCCTTGCATATGTAGTTATTTTATCTCCTTGCATATGTAGTTATTTTATCTATATATATAAAAATGAATCCCTATTTCCCTTAGTCGCCATCACGCGTAAACGGGTGAACCGATTTCGTTAATTCTTTTTTGTTGTGTTTTTTTATTGTCAGAAGGTACTTATGAGAAAAATATGAAAATTAGGGTAGTGTAGGGTAGAGTAAGGTAGGGTAGAGTAGTGTAAAGTAGGGTGGATTAGGGTACAATTACGAATAAAATGAAGTCAGAATTTTACCTAGGAAATTCCTATATCAGCAGTGTAGGACGATCTTGTCTTATCATCAAATTGTATAGCCTGATTAAATTGATAATGAGACAAGACAGCCTTGAAAGGTCAAAGACCCAGTAATATTGTGCACTTTTGATTTTATCATTATTGATAAGATTATAATAGTATCCCTTATCAAAAAAATATTTTCGGCAATAATCTTGAATTCTATTCGAATTTTGTATTAAGATTAAATTTATAACGATTGCATTGCCTAAATGATTATTCATTTTCAGCCGATATACGTCCACTATTGGACATAGGCCTCCACTTGTCGCCACAATGAACGATCCTATTATTCATTGGGGGGGAAAGGGGCAACAGATGTTGACTGGGACCCCAACAGATGTTGACTGGGACCCCGTATACACCCCAATCCTACTTTTTTTTACATGAAAACATAATCAGCCATATATGGCATTCACGTGTGCTTGGTCAGAGAAGACAAAATAGGGATCGTGAAGAATGTTTTGAATAATAAATTCCAAAAACGTTATAAGTTAAAAAATGTTGCCAAGTACATTGCAATAAAATCTTTACTTAAAATGTGGTTACCCTTTAGAGAACGTGCAAGAATTGTAATTCTTATCACTGTAAATAATTCGACCCGATTATAGTGCGTTTCACGTAAGAATTCTCTTCGCCGTGATGTTGGCAATACTGGAAAACAGTGTTGCTATATTTTTAGATTATTTTTTTCAGATTAACTGATATTTCGTTACTTTTAACAATTGCATTTTTTTTTTGGTGGGGATAATCATCCAATGACAACCCCCACTCTTGGGCGGAGCGGGAGATAGTGTCAGTCTTTTACTTACTAAAAAGCCCTCCCCGTTCCTTCAAGCCTTCATACCGGGGCTCGAGCGCCCTTTAGGATAACCCTGGCCCCAGTAGGCTTCGACCCGGCTGGGTCCCTGCTGTTGCTGACAACTCCTTGAGGCGCGGGAACAGTGCGCGCCGTCGACGTGTTGGGTTTAACAATTGCCTTGTAATTTTGTATTTTTTTACAAACTGTATGCTCTCAATATAATACGCACCTCTAGCATCATAGGCTCGTGCACGGCATGCTGGAACATGTCCCTGTTCTCTCGCAGCCACATCACGTTGTAACAGTACAAACTGTAAGCTGTCAATATAATACGCACCTCTAGCATCATAGGCTCGTGCACGGCATGCTGGAACATGTTCCTGTTCTCTCGCAGCCACATCACGTTGTAACAGTACAAACTGTAAGCTGTCAATATAATACGCACCTCTAGCATCATAGGCTCGTGCACGGCATGCTGGAACATGTTCCTGTTCTCTCGCAGCCACATCACGTTGTAACAGTACAAACTGTAAGCTGTCAATATAATACGCACCTCTAGCATCATAGGCTCGTGCACGGCATGCTGGAACATGTTCCTGTTCTCTCGCAGCCACATCACGTTGTAACAGTACAAACTGTAAGCTGTCAATATAATACGCACCTCTAGCATCATAGGCTCGTGCACGGCATGCTGGAACATGTCCCTGTTCTCTCGCAGCCACATCACGTTGTAACAGTACAAACTGTAAGCTGTCAATATAATACGCACCTCTAGCATCATAGGCTCGTGCACGGCATGCTGGAACATGTTCCTGTTCTCTCGCAGCCACATCACGGCGTTGTAACAGTCTTCACTGTAGGCTCTCAGCACTTCCAGGCGTTTGTTGTCCACGTCTTCTAGTTTACGTATTCTACAAAAAAAAAAACTAACATTAAAAAGGCGAAAGTTTCTGTGTACGTTCCATCAAAGACACTTCCGCCTGACCACCGCTAAAGGACCATCTCCACGAGTGAAACTCGCGACGAGTCCGTGCTTATTACCACCACCCTAGGTTGACTGGTAGAGAATGCCTAAGGCATTAAGTCCACCTTTTTACTTGTGTGTTGCATGAAGTTCTAATAAATAAATTAATTAATTAATTATTCCGCCAGCGTATCTACAAAACGCATAAAGGAATAGCCGCGTATCCGCGACGACTCAATTGTTTATTGCATTTGACTGGCCTGTTGATCTAGTGGTTAGTAGCCCTGACTGCTATGCCGGAGGTCGTGGGTTCGATTTCCACCCAGGACAAATTTTTGTGCGATGAGCACGATCATTTGTTCTGTGTCTGGGTATAATTTATCTATAATATGTATGTATTTAGAAATATATAAGTATGTTTATCAGTTGTCTAGTACGCATAACACAAGCTCTGTCATTGCAAGTCATTCTTAGTTAACAGCATTCGCTTTTATAATAAGCTGCCAAAGGCGGTAACAGAACTTAGTGAGGGAAAATTCAAAAGTCATATCAAGCGTGTCCTAACCGAAAAAGCATATTACAAGGTTAAAGACTATGTCGAGGACACGCTTGTTTGGCAATGACTACCTCTGCACATATGGCCCCCTGGTAAATCATCAATATTTTGTCTATTAACTGCTCCACCTTTGTTTTAATAATTATATATACATTTTTTTTTCTCTGACACATTGCTTTTGCAATATTTTTATTTTTATTTCAACTGTCATAAATTTGTTAGTAATTTATTTTGTTAATATTTTATTGATAGTTGTAATTATTATATTATTCCTGTTTTTTTTTTTTTTATAGCCTCTTTTTGTATTGTAAATATGAGAACACTTCGACTACTTCCTATTACGACTTACTTTGTTTTTTACTGAGAAAATTTTGATTGTGCTTTTGTGTACAATATTTGACTGGTCTACACTGTTCTTAAATAACATCTATCAATATTGTAAAACAACCACTTTTTTAAAAGAGTAACCATGGAGTTTCTTGCCGGTTCTTCTCCATAGGAAACGACCAATTTGGAACCGTGCACTAACTTCTGACGTTTTATAAGTGCCCATGTATGAAAATGATCTGCTAAGTTCACGGCCATGCCCATGTAGGCCTATGTGAAATAAAAATATTTTTGATTTGGTTGATTTGATTTGATCTGCTTGGCTTGAGACTAGACGGCGTTGTGTGATAGTTGTGGAATATTATTATTATTCCACAATGTACTATAACAGTCAGAAGTCGACTGTCAATCTCGCAACACAATGGCAAAGCAATATTAGTTGTACTTATGACATTCTTTTATAAGAACGTTTGACAACACTTACACATTAGCAACTTGTTGCCCGCTTATGATTGTTATTACAAATTTCAATGAGTTGCGTAAGCGATACGGTGGCCAAATTGGTTAACACTGCGCCTCGCATGGCGAATGTTCGGGGTTCGAGTCTCACATCAAACATGAAAAACATTTTTTAAGTATTACTTGTGAAATATAAATGCCGAGTTGTTAAATATTCGACAACTAAACGAGAAGATTCTTTCGTTTTACAATAATTTTCAATCTTAGCGTCGTTATCAAAATATGAGGGTAGATTTGAAACAAAGTGAACTTATCACTTTGTTTCAAATCTACCTGCATATTTTAACTACTTTACTAGTTCACATCAATTATTCCACTATTCGCTGTGTTGGTTGGTGAACATAGTTACGAGCGTTTGTGTTATCTTGCTGTTGCTATTTTAGTATTCTTCTGAATTTAATATGCAGGCTAATATTAGTATCGAAGCCAAGGCAAATATTGTGGCCTTATATTCGAATGACCTTAATATATGTCAAATATCGAATGAAACCGGTTTATGCGTAAGTTTATTTTTTTTTAATTTTATGTGATGATACCTACAAAATATAATGGTAGACCTAACTCGCTTGTTGCAATTGTGTAATATAGACTTTTTTTTTAGAGAGAGACTGTTAGGCGCTGGGTGAAGAGATTTGAGGAAGAAGGTAGCCTGAAGAGTCGTGAGAGGAGCGGAAGACCACCTCTTATTAGCCAGCCTCAGCGACGTTATATGGTAGCTGAATATGAGACGAATGGTTTCATCCCAACAACTCGTTTTGCCGATGAGTTCGGCACATCAGTACGCACCGTTCGCCGCATACTCCATGCCGAAGGTATTCATCACCGAACGCCAGCTAAAAAACCGTTTTTAACGCAACGGCATAAAGAGGCGAGGTTAAATTTCGCACGGGAATATTTGGACTTTGATTGGGAGACGACAATATTCACCGACGAAAAATCTTTTAAATCGTCCCAAAAAGGAAGGCTGCATTTGTGGCGTAGAAATAACACGCGTTGGTCTGAAAGCAATATAAGACCAAATACGGAATCAGGCAGAATCAGTGTGAATATGTGGGGGTGGATAAGTGCTCAAGGGCCTGGTGAATTAAGTTTTATATCGACGCGAGCCAACAGTGCCAACTATGTGGAAGTGCTGAATGATGTAATGTTGCCTACGGTGCGTAATATCTACCCCGCAGAAGACTTAGAAGAGATAAGTTTTGTGCAAGACAATTGCCCTATTCACCGTGCCAGCATTGTTCGCGAATGGTTTAGCAATCATCCGGAAATTAAAGTTATTCCTTGGCCAGCTCGGTCCCCTGACTTAAACCCTATTGAAAATGTATGGGGTTTAATGGTGCAAAGATGGGAAGCTCGGGACGAGAGATGCCCTGAGCTACTCAAATCCCATTGCATGCAGTTATGGGATAGTTTGCGTGGCACAAATGTCTGTGCAAATATTGTGGCGTCTATGCGTCGACGTCTCATTAGCTGTATCGAGGCTAACGGAGGTCATACAAAATATTAAAAATCCTAAACAGGTAGGGTAATTTTATGTCAGGGGACATAGTGACCGTAACTTAAACAAATTAGTATTTATATTATTGTAAAATTGAGGTTAAGTTTCAATCCTCTTTTCATTGAGAAAATGAATAATTAAATTTAACCTCATAAATGATGTCAGAACTTTCATAATATATGTAACCTTAAATATGTTTTTAACATTCTATACTACAATAATACCATAAGAAAGTGTAAAGGACTTCTTTTATAATAAAAATAATAATATTACTTATTTGTTTCATTTATTATCATTATTATAATAATAGATTACCTTTAAAATATATTTATTATAATATCTATTTGTTTAAAGTAATTTACAAAAATAAATTATTAAACATTCATTAAATAAAACATAAAAAACCGGTCCATCTTGGATTCGAACTCACATCTATCCCGGTCACACTAGCCTCGTTACCGATCTAGCTAATGTTAACTTACACATGCTTATCAAAATTTTGCATTACTATGACAAAAATAATCAGACGGTGATTAAAAAAAAGTTACTGATATTGTCATCCTTGTCTAACATTGACCACATCTATATTATTACTCGTAGCGATGCTACACGACATGTTAATTTGTTAGCGTTGGAACATCACTCACACGGATATATGCGTATGTGTGTATAGAGCCCGTATAGCGCAAACGATAATGTGCATTGCGGTGGAAGTGGAATTTTGACCTTTGACTGTACATGCTTAGGTGGTAAGTCAGCAGGGGCCCAGCCGGGTCGAAGCCTACTAGGGCCAGGGTTATCTGAAAGGGCGCTCGAGCCCCGGTATGAAGGCTTGAAGGAACGGGATGGGTTTTTTAATCAGTAAGAGTCTGACACTATCTCCCGCTCCACCCAAGAGCGGGGGTTGTCATAAGATGATTTTTCCCATCGGAAAAAAAAGGTGGTAAGTGAAAATTTAATAGACACAATTGTGGACCCTGTTGGGCACAGAAAAAGACATTATAGACTTACTTATACAACCGCCGCGACGAGGCGTTGTGCAATTCGTTACTTCGCAGACAGGCAACGCAGAAATGACCTTTATTTGACAGCGCGCTGACAGTAGCGACAGATGTTCGTCGCATCGCCGCGATAATATCGCCGTGTGAAGACACGTTCTAAGAGTGTGTATAGAAATACGTGGCACGATGATAATATCGCCGCGATTCTTTCGTTCGTGGAAATGATCCCTAAGTTTATTTTTGCTTGCACTCGAATCGAAAACTTCAAAAGGTTTGGCACCGTGCCGCACGATTGAAGCAAATTTTTTTTTTTTACTGGTCTGGCAGAAATGACCGCTATGTACGTGTATCTGTGCATGTTTGTTACAAGTTCACACGCAAACGGCTGAACGGATTTGGTTAAAATTTTACCTCACGTATAGACCATATCCTAGATGGAATGGGACTCTATCGCCCGCTCCGGCTAAAAGCGGAAGATGTCATTCGATGATTTCCAAGTTCATGATCATATCATAACAATATTTCTATGGGACCAACTTGAAAGTATAACCTTTCAATCAAAAAAGTAATTTTCAAAATCGGTCCACAATTGAGCGAGATATCGATGTTCACCGATATGTCGCTCAATTGTGGACCGATTTACATAAGCATACAAAAAAAAAACATTCAGCCCAACATGGAGCCTCCTCCTTTAGAAATCGGTTAAAAACTGACCTGTTCTGATATAATCTGATCTGCGGCATGACGTTGTTCTCCAAATCGTATTGGACCTGCAACTTCTCTTTCTTCTTGTTGTCTATGGCTGCGTTCGTTTTTGTTAGAGGTTTGTGAATTTCCGCTAAGTCCAACTTTACTTTTGTTTCTGTGAATTTTGGAATAGAAATACTTTTATTTAGGACTAGTTTTTGCCCGTGGCTTCGCCTGCATACATGAAATATAACATAGGTATGTCACTTAGGAATAAATTAGCTTTTTATCGGTGAAAAAATTTTAGTTATGGGACCACTACTTTCAGAGATTACCTCCTACAAACAAAAGAAAACAAACTTTACCTTGTTATTATATTATTGTAGATAAACACAGTAAAACGGTCAACGGGTAATACCCTAGGAATTGTGATTCTCTTGAGAGTGTCGAAATAAACTTATTATAAGAATAGAATAGAATAGCATTTATTTGGCGCAAGCAACACAATATACCACAACATAAAATAATAAAAAGACGTGTGGCACTCGGGGACTGCCGGGGTAAAGCTATTGCATAGCATTTTTATCAACTTATGCAATTATAATTATTTATTTATTTTATTTATGCAGTATTTTTTTTCGTTTGTTTTTTTTTTCTTTTTTATTAATTGAAGTTACACTTTCACACATTGAATTGAATTTTGATTGATTGTTCACTCATTTGTTTTCTTATCGGTCACCACGCTCAAAAAACAAATGAGTGGGGGGTGTTAGGTTATTTTCGTTACGGAATTTCTGGATTCGGTCTGGATTTCTGATTTCTGGATTGAGCTTAATAAAAAAGAAAACAGAATTATGTCCACATTGTTATGTCGCATAAACGGCGGTATCTTTTTTTTTATTAACTTAGAATCTTGATTTTTTCACAGTTTCAAGGGGCAGACTTGAGTATATGGTTTTAATTTCAACTCGTTACCTCCACGCGTTCCCGAGATAAAGGATCTTGACAGACAGACAGAGAGATGGACAAGTGATCCTATAGGGGTTCCGTTTTTTTACAAGCTTTTATTTAGTTTCATCTGTCCCGATGCTTGTAATAATGTCCATAATCAAATCTTGCAAATTAAATTTGATCCACTTCCGGGTTACCCCGATTGAGCTGAAATTCTGCATGCATATGTAAATCAGATGACAATACAAAATTATTATAACATGGAGCTGATCTGATGATAGAACCGGAAGATGGGCGTAGGAACTTGATAGTTAAACGACACAACCCCATCGAGTTTGGGCTCATGATTCGTCTTGACGAGTATTAATTATACAGGTACATATACTGCGCTATTAATACATTAAACCCCAAGCGAACGCCGGCGTTCGCGCACCTATTGTCTTTCTATTGTGTCTGCAATTTCCACGATTGAGGCCAAGCGCCCGAAAAGTGCCATAAAACAGTGACTTTCTGAGACCTACTCCTCCGTAACGGCTAGGTCAATTGGTTTGAAAAAAATATATGTTTATTATATAGATTCACTAGCTAACTCGGCCACGCGTTGCTGTGGAGCAATAAATTAAAATTGTGACTATAATTTGAGATTTAAACTATCCTATCTCTCAAGTTGGATCGAACTGCACATGGTGTGCGAATTTTATTATAATCGGTTAAGTGGTTTAGGAGTCCATTGAGGACAAACATTGTGACACGAGATTTATATATATTATATATAGATTCATGAACAATAATATCAACATTTGATTTTTTCGTGCAATTAATACTTTTGTCAAAAAAAAAATTTAGCAGTTTCGCAACTTTTCGCTACTCCTTCGAAACGGCTTGGACCTTTAGAAACATTTTTACACATAAAAATTGATGGTTAAACATTCTTCAAAGTGAACATTGCATATGTAAATCAATCAACATCTCGCAGAGAAAATGGATTTAAAGCGCTTTCCGGGCACTGCTGGCCGCAAATAAATGCACAGATTTCCGTACTGCCGCCTAGGCGAGTGCGAGAGTTGCGTTCACATAATTTCGGCCAGATGGTTCAAGGGACTATACGCCTTAAAGCTTGCTATGAAAAAAATATTTTCATTAAAAACTTGTTCCTTTTGAGGTGCGGAACTCTAAAAAGCTGCACGGAATTCTGTACTGGATCTTATGCCTTGATCACACGTACCGAGTAAACGAGCGAGACAGTGCTCTC
Organism: Mythimna albipuncta; assembly: GCA_929112965.1. Taxonomy (NCBI): domain Eukaryota; kingdom Metazoa; phylum Arthropoda; class Insecta; order Lepidoptera; family Noctuidae; genus Mythimna; species Mythimna albipuncta. The sequence continues at coordinate 15,001,127 of OV815982.1, read as the reverse complement.
GACCGAATACCTACTCGGTACGTATAAACAAAGCGTCGAGTGCTCGGCCGAGCCCTTATCTCTACAACTCGCTTACATCACTGTCTCGGCCGAGCAACATTTTACTGTCTCGTCCTTTTACTCGGTTCATGTTATCAAGGCATAACCCTCTACTGTGATCTCTATCTATCACTCAATGGTTTGCCGGAAGAAAACTCAACTTTGAGTTAAGCTCGCCTTTGTACATAAACTCTGATATCCACATATTTTGTTAATAATCATGGTGTACAATAAAGAATTAAGTTTTTTTTTAAGCTATTGCATAGCTTCTATCGGGGGCCTTGAGCGTGGAGACCGAATCCAGAAATTCCGTAACGAAAATAACCTAACACACTCCACTCATTTGTTTTTTGAGCGTGGTGACCGATAAGAAAACAAATGAGTGAACAATCAATCAAAATTCAATTCAATGTGTGAAAGTGTAACTTCAATTAATATCAAAGAAAAAAAAACAAAGGAAAAAAATACTGCATAAATAAAATAAATAAATAATTAAAATTGCATAAGTTGATAAAAATGCTATGCAATAGCTTTACCGCGGCAGTCCCCGAGTGCCACACGTCTTTTTTTTAAATATTAGTATTAAGAGACGAATTGTAATAAAAAGGTTAATAGCTCACCATCTCCAACCTTTTCCACTAATCTCTGTTTGTCCGTGGTCAACTTCTCTAACTTAGCCTTAGCCTCCTGCAACTCCCTCTCCCTGTTCCTGTGTCTCTCCAACTTCTCTTGGAAGGAACCTTCTATTTCCTTCAGTTTAAACTCTTGAGTGCGAACCGCGTTAATGGTTTCCTTAGCTTGATCCTTGAGAGCGTAAATTTTTCTGTTCTGTAAGAAAAAAATAAATAAAAAAAGAATCATAATATATATTTGACAGGCCTGTTGGTCTAGTGGTTAGTAGCCCTGACTGCTATGCCGGAGGTCGTGGTTTCGATTCCCACCCAGGACAAATATTTGTGTGATGAGCACGATCATTTGTTCTGTGTCTGGGTGTAATTTTATCTATAATATGTAGGTATTTAGAAATTTATAAGTAAGTTTATCAGTTGTCTAGTACTCATAACACAAGCTCTGCTTAGCTTGGGACTAGACGGCGTTATGTGATAGTTGTGGAGTATTATTATTATTAATAAAAAAAAAATGTTATTCATCTTCATTTCAGCCGAAAGAATTCCAATGCTGGACATAGGCCTCCCCCAAGTGTCACCGTAATGACTCCTGTGAGTCTCGCATCCATCGGATTACCGCGACCCTCAGTAGGTCTTACTAGGTCGCCTGTCGACCTTGTGGGAGCCCTTTGGAGTAGAAGTATCTTTTTTCTCGTTAACTTACAAGTTTGATTTATTTACAGCTTCAAGAGTCAGCAGACTTAAGTATATGGTTTTAATTTAAACGCGTTCCCTAGATAAAAGATCTTGATAGACAGAAAGATGAACGGACGGAGTACGGAAAACAAAGTGATGATCCTATAAGGGTTCGATTTTTTCCTTTAGCTATGGCACCCTAAAAAACAATCAAAGACTCATCGATTGTGCAACTCCGAATCTTTAAAATGTTTGGACATCCGTAATTTAAGGCCCAAGCGCCCGAAAAGTGCCATAAAACAGTCACTTTCTGAAGCCTACTCCTCGGTAACGGCCAGGTTAATAGGTTTGAATAAAATATGTTTATTATAGATTCATGAACAACATTATCAACATTTGATTTTTTCGTGCTATTAAAAAAAATATTTAGCAATTACGCAACGTTTCGCAACTTTTCCCTACTCCTGCGAAACGGCTTGGATCTTTAGAAACATTTTTACACATAAAAATTGGTGGTTAAATATTCTTCAAAGTGAACTATGCATATCTATACATATAATAAAATCGTAGAAAAGTCAAAACTGTACATTGAATATTTTTTTAAAAGAATACTTGGGGCGTGATCTACAATCGATACCGAAGCCAAAAATATAGTTTTTAGAATTTTTGTCTGTTTGTCTGTATGTATGTCCGGGATAAACTCAAAAAGTACTGCATGGATTTACTTCAAATTTTGCATGAATATTACTAAGAGGTCGGGTCAACACATAGGCTACATATTATCACGCTATCACCTACGGGGGAGGAGCTGTGAATCTTTATTTTTCTTACGCATTCTATGACAGCGTGTAATATAAGGACGCATATTTAAATGTTGTTTTTGAGTAAGTCATGCTATTATCTAGCTTTACACTATAAAAACTACGCCATTAAAGTAACTTGGGCAGAGAAACATAGTTTTATGAATGTTAGTAGTATAAACACAACTTTAAAGCAGCGCCATCTATGAGATTTCATCAAAATCAAATCAAGTTATATGTAAACAGTTTTTGGAAATTAATCATTTAAATTTGATCATGTTGGCGAGGTTAGTAGTTAGTTTTTCTTAAAATTCATAGATGGTAATGTGCATTTTCTTCATATTATAGTTCGTTTTGACAAATTCAAGTTCCAACAAAACCCTCAAAATCTTAAGCTGAGTTGAGGAAGACAATTTAAAAAAAAAGATGTTACATGGTGGCACTTCTCAGACTCTGTGAAGTTGACCAGTTTGCTTAATCTCTTATGTATGACGAGGTGCCTTTATATTATACGTACGACAAGCAAAGGGGTGTATTCAACCGACATCGACGAGGAGGTGCTGTGAAAGGTTTTCCGGGAATTTTCAAGGACACCGCATTGGGTAGGGTTTATACCGTGCACCCGAATAGTGGCGAATGCTATTTTCTGCGGTTCACACTGCATTACACTGTCCCAGGCCTAACGTCTTTCGCTTTTCTGAGGACATTCGATGGCGTGGAGTATCCCACTTACCGCGCAGCCTTTTGCCTAATTGGGATGACATCCTCGCGGAGGCAAGCGTCAGTGACAGTCCCAGCCACATGCGTCATCTGCTTGCCGTCATCTTGGTGTTTTGTGGAGTCGCGAACCCGGTAGCTTTGTGGGAGAAGTATCGCCATCATCTGTCTGAAGATTTTCTACGAGCTTTGAGGCGTGCTACTAGAGACGAAGTCGAAGTAACTGATGAACGCGTGCTGAACACCTGTCTCAGTTCACTTCAAGATGTGGTCATTTCTATCGGCGGCAATCCACTAATCGAATATGGGTTACCAGCTCTCCAATCATGACCACATCAAGACCGTGGAAATCGGGAGTATAACGCTGAGACAAATTACGATCCGGGCGAAATAACCACCATACGAAATTACCATGTCTCTTTGTTCTCTTGAGAGCAAAAACAAATTTATGACACCGTCCTTGAAAGCGTTGGGCTAAACCAGGGTAAAATATTTTTCTTGGATGCTCCTGGTGGAACAGGAAAAACATTTGTTACCACTGGCATACTTGCAGAGGTCAGGAGCCAAGGCAAAATTGCTATTGCTGTAGCGTCGTCGGGAATCGCTGCCACACTGCTTCCGGAAGGCAAGATAGCACATGCCATGTTAAAAATTCCCATCGATTTAGAGAGCGCCAAAACGCCTGTTTGTGGTGTGTCACGTAACAGCGATAAGGGACACGTACTCAAAGATTGCTCTCTGATGATGAGTGTACGATGGCCAATAGGAAGGCAGTTGAGGTCGTGGACAGAACCCTGCAGGGCATCCGCAGGAACTAACATTTGATGGATGGTGTCACAGTTCTGTTCAGTGGCGATTTCCGGCAAACACTTCCCGAGGTGACGCGGGGATCGAAGGCTGACGAGGTGAATGCTTCGTCAAAACGATCTTCGTTGTGGTCACGAGTTCGTACACTGCGCTTGACCATTAATATGAGAGCTCGGCACGGCGGCAATGCACGTGCTCAAGAATTCTCCGATGTCCTTCTAAGTCTTGGCGAAGGCACTCTACCAGAAGAGAGAGGTGGACAGGTGGTGCTTCCAGAGTCTCTCGGTAGAGTGGTATCCAGCTTAGAAAAACTCATTCACTGTGTGTACGGGGACATCAGTCGTATACCGCACCAGCAGAATTCTTGGGTGTGTGAGCGGGCCATTTTGACGCCCAAAAATGATCAGGCTGCAGCAATTAACGAATGCATTCTCTCGGAAATTGAGAAGAATGAAGTGGTCTACACCTCGATAAACACTATTGTCGATCTAGATGATGCCACACGTTATTCCGTGGAATTTCTGAACTCCCTGTCAGCAAGTGGACTTCCGGCGCATACCATCAAGCTGAAGGTCGGTGCCCGATTATGCTTCGAAGTTGTGACGGTACCCGCCTTAAAGTCATCTCGCTCCACACAGACACACCATTGAGGCGGAAATTCTTACGGGTTGTGGCGTCAGCGAGGCAGTATTTATACCACGCATTCCCCTCATACTATCCGTTCCAGTTCAAGCGCGTACAGTTCCCTGTGTGTGTTTGCTTCGCGATGATCATCAATAAGTCGCAGGGGCAGACACTGAGGGCAGTGGGTGTCGACCTCAGGACGAGTTGCTTCTCACACGGGCAACTGTACGTCGCTTGCTCCCGCGCCACCAGTCCTGACTCTCTTTACATTTTGGCTCCTGGCAGTATAACTACCAACGTAGTTTATAGGGAAGTCTTGTAAGGTATGATACCTTTGTACGTATTTTTACTCTTTTGTGTTTCCTTCAGTCACATCTTATAACTGAACTCAGTAGGATTCTCATATAACTCTCTTCACTTGCTTCATTTGCAAAGAAAACTTATATTATAATGCTATTTTAAAAGTTGTTTATTTATAATGCTATGGCGACACTGGCACCTTAGGTATTTTTAGTGTTGTAGAGGATTTACGCAGACGACGTCGCGGGCAGCAGCTAGTATTGCATAATATGTAAATCAATCAATATTTCGCAAAGAAAATGGATTTAACCTTTTGAATGTCTTATGTTACACAGTTCGACATAAGCAATTGTCTTTCTATTGTGTCTCTAATTACGGCATTCAAAGAGTTAAAGGTCAGCCGCGCGCTTTCCGGGCGCTGCCGACCGCAAATAAATGCACAGATTTGTGTACTGCCGCCTAGGCGTGTGCGAGAGGTGCGACCGCATAATTTTGGCCAGATGGTTCAAGGGACTATAAGCCTTAATTACTCTTTAGATCGTTTAGTAGTGCAGGGTAGATTAGAGGGCCAACGTTCTCGCTGTCAATCACCTACCAGATGGACGGACCTCATCAAAAAACATCTTCAAAGTGTTCCCTCATTGTATGCACTCGCAGTGCCACGAACAGAGAGAGATGGAGAAGTCTCGCTAAAGCCGCAACCAAACTACCAGACGATCCATGACCACGACCACTCCGTTAGCAGTGTACGACTAAGAAGAACTTTAAAAAAGGTTTTTTTTTATGGTGGGAAAAAATTATCCAATGACATCCCCCGCTCTTGGGCGGAGCGGAAGATAGTGTCACACTCTTACTGAATAAAAGACCCACCCAGTTCCTTCTAGCCTTCATACCGGGGATCGCGCGCCCTTTCGGATAACCCTGGCCCCAGTAGGCTTCGACCCGGCTGGGTCCCTGCTGTTGCTGACAACTCCTTGAAGTGCGCGGGAACAGTGAGGGCCATCGACGACTTGGGCTTGGTCCGGACAGTTACCGGACGGCCGGACAGCAAGCTATCCATTGCTCACTGTCCGCAAGCCCAAAAGGGATAATTAGGTACTTACAGCGGCCAATTTCTGTTGCTCAATCTTCCCAATAGTAGTTCTAGCGTTTGCTATAACTTTCTCCAACGGCTCCACTCTACTTTTATGAGTCTTTACAATGTTCATCGCGCTCTTCTTATCGTTAGTGTACTCCACTACTTTCTCTCTCAAATCCTGGTACTCAAGCCATAGCTTCTTCTTCTCACAAATCTCTATTTGTTTTTCAATCTCTTTTCTTTGTTTCATTGCGTCTATTACCACTTTTAATCTGTAAAAAAGATTGTATATTATTTTAGTAACATGAAACCGTATAATCTACACTAAGGTAGGTGCCGGACGTAAGTGGAATAATGGTCATTGACCCTCTTAAATTTGTTGACATTCTTAATTTCAAAAACGGAAATAAAGACTTAAAACTGTCATGATCTAGTAATGAAAAGCAATTCATTGTTTGTTTTTTGGCCACATATTAGGAAAAGGACTGGTTTGAGACGGCGCAGGAGAAGAAAGTTTGGAAAGACTTGGGGGAGGCCTTTGCCCAGCAGTGGGACAGCAACGGCTAGAAAAAAAAAATAGAAAAAGGTCAATGTACTTTATTCCACGGTTATCTGACGCCTTCTATAATATTAGAAAAAGGTAAAGATGATATTTGTTTTTTTTTTTTTTTTTGTAGGATGTAATCTCAGGAAGTATGGGTTCGATTGCTAAAATTTCTTCATCGATAGAAAGTTGCTTTATTTCTGAGTGGTTATATATTATGTACGCGGGCGAAGCCGCGGGCAATACCTAGTAGAGAATATGCATGCAATTTATATAATTTTTAGCCCATCATCATCATTATCATTTCAGCAGAAAGACGTTCACTGTTAGACCATCCAACTATCGTATTCCCGCAACAGTTGAAATATGTAATTGATACTTTTATTTATTTATTACACCTTGGAGGACGACAGCAAGCCAATTACAAGTCCTCACGTATAGTATTAGAACCATAGTATATGAGCAACCCTAATGTCATAGAGTAATGTGGAGTTTACTCTGGTAACACTGTTCGCTTCCTCTCTCAATGGTTTGTCCGTACACTGCTGTTACTGCTTTATATTATAAACTAGTAATAAAACTCTTAGTACAAGGTGTTATTCATCGTTTTATTGCATCAGCAACCCTCACCATCAGTCCACTTTGTTTGAGGCCTTCCAACTCTGCGTCTTTCGGTACGTGTCTACTGGTTCTACCAGAAGAATTTTTAACTGTACTAAACAAATATGAAGGTATTTTTTTTAAATATCTTCATCAACAACGAATTTATAAAACTTCAAATCTGCTAATAAGAAAGAGAAGTCCGACATGGTCTATGACGTCAAAATTCATCACGCGTGTACGGCCGCCATAGAAAATGGTGTCTTGGCGAATATTATTTTTAGTTTATGCGACACCTGAATGTAATTTGTTCAGAATCAGTAACTAAATGGATTCCAATAGTTTTTACACAATGTTATAGTTTTTCCCAAAAATATTTAAAAAGGTCACAAGTTGGTCACCACCAACATTAAGTACGATACAGGTCACTGCAGGTCATAACGGGTATTAGGCACCAGCAAACAAATGCAAAACAACCCCGCAGTCGCCCTGGTGACAATGTATTTTTGCTGACATAACAAGCTTATAACTTTATTTATTTACTTATTATAATCTTTATTGTACACCAAATAAACAAAAATACAGGACAAACATTTAAAAGAACTTTGTGATTTTTCATAATACAGTTATAAAATTTTGTACATAAATTCTTTACATTAAAATACTAGACACGTGTCTTGGGTTTCGCATATACTTATACTTATTGTTTTTGTTTATAACTGTCATATCTCGTTGGCTTTGCTACCAATTTAGTTATTGTTTTCAGTTAGTATTATATTTTTGTGTATTTATTGATAAGCTGGTTAGATAAGAATTTTTTTCGATCATAATGAACACTAAGCAAGTCGTCATCTATGATTATAAGTGTAAATGACCGAAATCGTCATGAAAAGACTCAAACTTAAAATTATTGATTTCACAACCTACATGGGCACTTCTTTTTTTTTTATATTATCATTAATCTCTTTATTTTTTATTACAACTTATTAAGTATACTTATTTTCAAATAGTTCTAAAAAAAAAAAAAGATTGAGGATTTCATCTAGGATCCCGGACTTCGATTCCAATAATTCTTACAGCATGTTATATTTTTGCCCCAAAAATGTTTTGTCCAAATGACACCGCGCGGCACTAGGTACAGCACAGGTCACGGCGGGTCGAAGCGGGGATTAGGTACCAGTGCACAGCCGGATGCGGAATCAAAAAAAACCCTTCAGTCGCCAGGCCGCAATAGCCCAGTGACCATGTATTTTTGCGGACAACCAGATATAACAAACTTATAACTTTGAAATGAAATTTTGTACATACATTATTATTGCTTATCAATAATAATGTTTGACCACTATCTCACCCGATGGTAAGCGATGATGTGGTCGAAGATGGAGCACGCTTGCCTAGAAGTAACCTATTCACTCTTGACTTAAAGACCCATAAGTTGTACCTATCAGGAAACACAGACTCCGGCAGGGAAGCTGTACGCACAATAAATGTGTTCCCAAAATAAAAACTATTATTGTATACAACAAATACATACCTCTCATTCAACCTTATCGCTTCCTCTATAACCTGTGTGTTAGTCTGTAACTTGGTGGACAGGCCTCTTTGCTGCGTCCTGCACTGGATCAGCTCGTCCAGCTGGTCGACACTCTCCTGGCCGCCCACCGCGGCGAGGGTACTCCGCAACAGTTGCTGGGGATTCATCTTTGAGAAGTCTTGCACTCGGTCTTGGGGTAGCAGTTGGCAGAGGTTGTCTACCTAGAAAGATAAAAGATATTAAGATTAGTAGCTGCTATGAAACTAGCACTTCGCCCGCGACTTCGTTAGCAAGAATGTTCTCATCATCAGCCTTTTTAATCTTCCCACTGCTGGGACTCAGGCCTCCTCTCTAGGAGAGGGAATGGGCCGTAATCTACCACGCGGGCCCAGTGCGGGTTGGTGAATGTAACATGTCTTCGAATTTTTGGTTCTAGGACATGCCGGTTTCTTCACGATAATTTCCTTCAACATTTTGAGAGCGGTGGTAATGAAATAAATTACACATTACAAGTAATGCGCCTGCCTGGCAGAGTTTGAACCCGCGACCTACAACTCGTAAGTCGGAGCCATTACCACTCGGCTACCACTGCTCTCATATATAAATGCTTTCATAAAAACTAAAACCCTATTTTGAGGGTAGTTTTGAAAAACGACATTTTTAATTATTCATTTCTGTTACGCCCCTTTCCCACGGCGACTTTTTGTAGTGGTGCGGTCGTGCGTTTTGTATACGCGCTACAGCATCACTATAAACGCGCTTTATACGCATTTGCGACGCGCTACAAAAGCGATACCAACGCGTTACTAACGGGCTACCAACATCACGACTGAGAGTAAACGAGCGACCAGAAACCTGAATATAGTTTGTTCTGAATCAATACTTGAATGGATTCCAATAGTTTTTACACTATGTTATATTTTTTCCCAAAATTAAATATTTTTACAAGTTGGACACCATTAACACTAAGTACAACATAGGTCACGGCTGGTCATAGCTGGTATTAGGTGCCAGCAAACAGCTGAGCCAACATCTCAGTCGCCTGGATGGCCTGGTGACAATGTATTTTTGCTGACATAACAAGCTTATAACTTTATGATTTTTAGGGTTCCGTAGTCAACTAGGAACCCTTATAGTTTCGCCATGTCTGTCTGTCCGTCTGTCTGTCTGTCTGTCTGTCCGTCCTCGCTTAATCTCTGTGACCGTTAGCACTAGAAAGCTGAAATTTGGTACCAATATGTATATCAATCACGCCGACAAAGTGGTAAAATAAAAATTGGAAAAAAATGTTTTATTAGGGTAGCCCCCCAGGTATATGTAAAGTGGGAAGTGATTTTTTTTTAATTTTAACCCTAACGTGTGATATATCGTTGGATAGGTATTTAAAAATGAATAGGGGTTTACTAAAATCATTTTAATAATGTCAATAATTTCGGAAATAATCGCTCCAAAAGTAAAAAACAATGTCCCCCCCCCCCCTCTAACTTTTGAACCATAAGTTTAGAAAATATGAAAAAAATCTGAGAAGTAGAACTTTATAAGGACTTTCTAGGAAAATTATTTTGAACTTGATGGAAGGAACAGTTTTTGTACAAAAAAGACAAAAGGGTTCTACAAAATAATTTCTGGACTAAGTTTGTAGTATAATCGTAGCAAGCATTTTTTTAAACTCATAAGTGGGTACACTTTATTGTGACGGACGGGAAACTACGGAACCCTACACTGAGCGTGGCCCGACACGCTCTTGGCCGGTTTTTCATGATACAGTTATAAAATTTCGTACATATTTTTTTTACAATAAACACGTGTTCCGGGTTTAGAAAATACTAAAACTAATGTTGTATATACATATATATTCACCTACATTGGTATGTAACGTCAGCTTTGCATCCTTATTGATAAGACGTGTGAGTAGTCGATACATCGCACGTGTTTGGCATTTAATTAAGCCACTGTTCACACTGTAGTGCGTTCAAAAATAACCAGAGTCGAGTAGAGTTGCAACCCAGGGTCGTTCTTTTATAACTCGAGTAGCTACCCTAGCACAGCGGTATTTCACCGCGCGGTTTTTTTTTCGTTATTCTGTTACACATTGAATCTTATGGAAGTTTCCGCACAGGCGATAAAAAAACGCGCGATAAAAATTCAGTGATTTCTTGCAGATTTGACGCGGTGCGGTGCGGAAAAAAAACCGCGCGAATATTTTCCGCGCGGTGAAATATCGCTGTGCGGACAGGCAACATTTTTAATGTTTTGTAATGTAAACGTAATTTGACTTGTTCGATTTTATTTTATTTAAGTTTTTTTTTTTGTGATATGTTGTCTCATTCTGATTATACTGTGAGTTTATTTAAGGCAGCAAAATTATAGCAGTGAGCGCTATGTACGCCTTAATTTTCATGTGCATAAGTCATTTTGTTTTGAGAGCCCAGAGGTTGGAGAAGCGGCAATATGCTTGACATTGACAACTGAACTCCGTTAGCGTTCAAAAATGACAGGGTAGAGTAATTACCCAATGACGTAATGACGTCATTGGGTAATTACTCTACCCTGTTGAATGAGTTAACTCTAAACTTAATTTTGAACGCAGCCCAGTGGTGACCACAGACGGTCGTCCACTTTAATCGGCCAGCAGTCCCGATATGAAGGCTAGAAGGAACGGGGTGGGCTTTTAGTCAGTAAGAGTCTGACACTATCTCCCGCTCCACCCAAGAGCGGGGGTTGTCACTGGATGATTTTTCCACCACAAAAAAAGCAGGCTTAGACAGATATATCTAATATTAATACTCTCTCGCACTGTGATCGGTCATGTTCAACGCGCTATTTCCTTCCTAGCGCGTAAGCAACGAAGACATTTTTCCCTGTCCACGTGCCTCGCTTGTGTTTGCAGTTCGTTTTACCTACTCCTGAACTAAAATCTAGTGCGGTAAATTCATGATAGTCAACTAATATAAATAGGTACCTAAATTCAAAATGCATTGAAAAAAAGGAAACTGATTATAATAACGTTTTCTTTATATTTTCCTCAAAACATGATCCAAGTAAAGAAGGTTTCGGTTGAAACTGAGACTGTTGCCGGAATTCGGTTTCAGCACTAAATAATACAATAACCTCTCTCTCTGACTGGTACGGACTGTGGTACAGGCCATGGTCGAGGAGTAGAGGGTTCACACGCCCTTATGGGCGGCAGTTACCTACGCGTGGGAAGCAGCAAAAGAAACGGCCCCACGAGTGAAAGACATCCCCCGACTACCAGCCACCGTTCGAGTTTGCGGACGACGAGCAAAAGGTAGCTCGCCGTCCGGTCGGAATTACCGAATGCCAATAGTTGTCAGGCGTTGTCGCTCTTTTTTCACGTTACCTCTTCATCAATCATTGTGTTGAATGAAACAAGCTTTCCGAGGCGAGCCGAAAAAAAAGCGAAGTGTGAACAGTGCTTTACGTTGTTACAATGAAGTGACCGTGGAATTAGATAAAACTGGCGTGCGTTATTAAACTATAATATAATGGCATCCGCTTAGAAATAATAACAATTATTTGCATCTACACTACTATTCTAAAGAGGTAAGAGTTTGTTTTTTTTGTTTGTAGGAAGTAATTTCAGAAAGTACTGGTCGCTTTCCATCGGGTGAGATAGCGGTCAAGCGCGAACCTATCTACACTTTTAATATTATAAAAATATAAAATATTATAAGATTTTTTGTAATAATAAAATTAGTATTATAGAGATTTAGTGTCAGTGAAATTGATATGAGTATGTTAATCATGCCTGCATCTCTTTAATCTATACTAATACTAGCTTTTGCCCGCGCGGCTTCGCTCCTGCTCTTCCCTGCTCCACCCTACTATACCCTAATCTACCCTACTAAACTCTACCCTACCCTACTTTACCTTACTCTACCCTTCTCTATCCTACTCTACCCTATTCTACCCTACCCTACCTTACTCTACCCTACTCTACTCTACACTACCCTTATTTTCATTTTTTTCCATAAAATCCATCCCCTCACAATAACGAACACAACAAAAAAACACGCGTGATGGCGTGACCAAGGAAATAGGGATTAATTTGTAGGGGGACAATTTGTGGTTTATTTCGAAAATCCTCAATAATATATCTTATATATATATATATATATATATATATATTATATATACATATATATATATATATATATATATATATATATATATATATATATATTATATATACATATATATATATATATATATATATATATATATATATATATATATATATATTATATATACATATAGTAGTATTTTGTAGTACCTCCTACAAAAACTATATAAAGAAAAAAGTTTCTTTGGGAAAGTTGTTTGTAATCACGAGTACAATCACGTGTATAAGTATCGGTCACTAATTACCAGTCACCCTATATAGACTAGCTTCTGCCAGCGGCTTCGCTCGCGGTAAAATAGATTTCTCCATGCAAACTTTGGACTCTCGTTACACCCCCTTAAAAGTGGAATTTCCAAAAATCCCTTCTAGTGCTTTTTTTTTATGGTGGGAAAAATCATGCATTGACATCCCCCGCTCTGGGCGGAGCGGGAGATAGTGTCAGACTCTTACTGACTAAAAGACCCACCCCGTTCCTTCTAGTCTTCATACCGGGGCTCGAGCGCCCTTTCGGATAACCCTGGCCCCAATAGGCTTCGACCCGGCTGGGTCCCTGCTGTTGCTGACAACTCCTTGAGGCGCGCGGGAACAGTGCGCGCCGTCGACGACTTCCAGTGCTCACTTACGTCATAAAAGGAAGTCTTGTGCAAGATTTCACGCTCTTAGTCAGAGTAGTTAATAATATATGTCGGTCAGTCAGTTTCTCTTTTTATATACAGGTATAGATAATATGCATGCATTATAATCAGTGATCGGAATAGGTAGGGCTATTTAGGTTAATTGACCGCAAACATTGATGTTAATATGGATATTCCACGGGATTCCACCTGATACTACGGGATTTAATTGAATTTCATTATTTTTGTCAATATATTTAAAAAAAATATATGTAAGAAAATAAGCGCATGATATGCGACGTTGTAAATTTTACGTCAATAGCGCGCTATAAAATTTATTGCCAAGCGCGCGAAATTGCCGCTTTGTTGAGACGTTCGGCTAATCTTTCATTAGTCCCGAAGGCAAGATAGTTTTTTTTTATAATTTTACTACTCTAAAACCAAATCTCGGGACTCGGGGATATCCATATTATCTATCTCTAACCTATGGCAAGTACATAAAACAGCCCTACCTATTCCGATTTATGATTATAATACACGTAAACCTTCCTTATGTATCACTCTATTGGTGAAAATCGCTTTTGGTTCTGGAGTTTATCGCGAACAGACTGATAAGGCATGACACGGCGTGGAACTTTGTTTTACAATATGTATGGATAAACTTAGTACGGTTCATGAACAAAAGTATAAATAATAAGTAGGTGTCTCTGGAAATATGAGGATGATTCAGCTCGCTTTGAGATTTTTGATAGGGGATTTCCCATTACGTCAGTATTTGGCGTTGGAGTATTTTCTAATCTATGACCTTGATCTATTTTTGAAACAGACAGAAATATATATTGCGGACCGCAGTTATTATTTGCATCTTGAATATTTTAAAGTTTACAAGGAATAATATTCGTTCGGTGGTAAGGTGTGGTTTTTAATTTTGATTACATTTTTACTTCATTCTTTTTCGTCATTCTCATTCGTTGTTGTTTATGATGTTAGTAACAAATGATCGTGCTAATCACATAAAACATTTGTCCTGGGTGGGAATCGAACCCACGACCTCCGGCATAGCAGTCAGGGTCACTAACCACTAGACCAACAGGCCTGTCTATTTATATTACTAAGTTGACGCTTTTCCTGGGGCCCCATGCCCCTAATGATTTTGCCATGAGCCTCAGATGGTAGAGTTACGCCACTGTTACCAGTGTTTTACAAATAAACATGTATAATGAATGCTACCATAAAATTTAACTCACCTGTATATTCATTGAAGCTATAAGTTCTTGCACTTGCTTCTCCCGCACCGACTTGCCGTCGACAAACCATGACGATGAATCATTAACATCAAATTCCCTTGTGATGATGACATTCCTCTCCCCTGGATCTCGGTACAGCTCGATCTCGATTTTGGAGTCCTCGCAGCCGCTTCGGACATATTCTGATATCTAGAAGGAGAAGATTATCTTTATGTGATGAATCACGCTTAACAAGAAAAGAAATAAAGTAGATAAAGAAAGAAAGAAAAGAAGAGGAAAGTAAAGTTCCTATTTTCAGATTTATTCCTATACCTGTGCTATAAGACCTTGCTTTGTGCCAAATTTCAGGATTCTGGGTCGACGGGAAGTACCCTATGAATTTCGATCTTTGAGAGTACCAAAATATACGTTTTTTGCGACATAAACGGCCGTATCTTTTTATTCGTTGACCTAGAAGTTTGATTTTTTCGCAGCTTGAAGGGACCGCAGACTTGATTATATGGTTTTAATTTCAACTCGATACCTCCACGCGTTCTCGAGATAAAGGGTCTTGACACACAGAGCGACGGACGGACAGACAACAAAGTGATCCTATCAGGGTCTCGGTTTTTTCCTTTGAGGTATGGAACTCTAATAAAAAGGGGGGGGTCACACCCTCCGTGTGACCTAACCCATAACGACTATAGCACACTTACTTTCTTAGCGCGTCCAATGACACTAGTCTTGCCGCATAGCCCAAGGATGATGGCACAAACAAAAGTGGACTTTCCTGTACCATTGGGTCCAATGATCAAGTTTAAAGACGAACTAGGGTACAGCTCAACCTTCTTGTAAGTTCTGAAATGCAAAAATCATATCATTAGTGTTTTTTTTTTTTCAGTGGGTAAAATTCTTCTAGATCATATCTTTCGCAGAGAGCGGAGGAGCGGGGGATAGTGTCAAACTTTTACCGACTAGAAAACCCACCCCGTTCCTTCGTTGCCTTTCATGCCGGGGCCGAGCCTTTCTTTCAGAAGCAGACCCTTGGCCCCAGTTGGCTTCGACCCTGCTGGGCCCCTACGTTTGCTGGCAACTTCTTGAGGCACGCGGGAACAGTACGCGCCGTCAACGATTTGGGCTCGGTCCGGACGGTTGCCGGACAGTCGGAGAGCTACCCATTGCTCCGCAAGCCCACGCCTATACCTATGGCGTGAGCACCGTTGCCTAATGTAGTCGGCTTCCTCCTTTGCTAGCATTACTGCTTCGCAGAAGGAGGCGACCGCCTACCACTCCTCCTGGCTCCGGACCTTGGCCTGTACCAAGCCTCGGCGCGAGAATATCATTAATGTTGGAAATAGCTGTGCTGTCTTCACAAAGTTAAGCGTGACGTCATCGGATCGACATGGTGATCGATGGCGATACGAAGTACTTGCCACCTTCCGAGCTGAGATGTAAATATCTGATAAGGTATTGGCTTACGGAACGTGGAAATGTAAACAAAACCAGCAGTACAATACGTACGAGAGAGAGAGAGAGAGAGAGAGAGAGAAAGCATAGCATAGTCGGCCTTATAATGTTCCCACTGCGGAGAGGGGATGGGCCGTAATCCGCCACGCAGGCCCAGTGCGTGTTGGTCGGGTGAATGGATGATTGGATGTCACACGTTTTCGAATTTTTGGTCCTAGGACATGCCGGTTTCCTCACAATGTTTTCCTTCACCGTTTTGAGAGCAATGGTGATGAAATAAATTACACAAAGTAACGTAAGTCGAGGCCGTTACCACTCGGCCACTACTGCATCCTCTGCATAGACCCACTTTTAAACAATCAGAAAGCCAAACACAGCAAATGTTTCGATTACCACTGCGGTAATGTAAAACTAACTTGCAATCAGCAGACAGTAATTTATTCAAATAATTAGTATGATTTTAAACCAAGTGAGATTAAACCATTTTGCTGTGTATACATTGTATTCTTTAAACTGAAAGTATTTTAGATTCAGAGAAATTGATATAAGTATGTAGTTTAAAATAAATTATGCTTGTATCTCCTTAGAGGTATGCGAAGCAGGACATATTAGTTAAAATACTTAGGGTATTTTTCGTTTCTAGATATCAAAGAAACACACACATCTATTTATACACCATTTTTAGGGTTCCGTAGCCAAATGGCAAAAAACGGAACCCTTATAGATTCGTCATGTCTGTCTGTCTGTCCGTCCGTCCGTATGTCACAGCCACTTTTTTCCGAAACTATAAGAGCTATACTGTTGAAACTTTGTAAGTAGATGTATTCTGTGAACCGCATTAAGATTTTCACACAAAAATAGAAAAAAAGCAATAAATTTTGGGGGTCCCCATACATAGAACTGAAACTCAAATTTTTTTTTTTCATCAAACTCATGCGTGTGTGGTATCTATGGATAGGTCTTCAAAAATGATACTGAGGTTTCTAATATCATTTTTTTCTAAACTGAATAGTTTGCGCGAGAGACACTTCCAAAGTGGTAAAATGTGTGTGTCCCCCCCCCTCTAACTTCCAAGATAAGAGAATGATAAAACTAAAAAAAATATATGATGTACATTACTATAAAAACTACCAACGAAAATTGGTTTGAACGAAATCCAGTAAGTAGTTTTTTTTTAATGCGTCATAAACCGAAAAAAATACACTATTATTAAAACATCAATCAAAGTTACAACACATTACAAGAACTTTTATATTATGTTACTTGCTGCTACGGAACCCTTCATGGGCGAGTCCGACTCGCACTTGGCCGGTTTTTTGGGGGAGAAATCATCAAAAAGTCCTCTCTCTTTTGATGTAGCAAAAGAAACTGCCAGACTTCAACTGACTAAGACCCCTCCATTTAATTACTTTTGCCTTCCTTTTTTTTTTAGGTAAACAAACAGACTTAGCTGTAGAAACTTTTTAATGAAGGTTTTCGAATACTGTAATTAGAAAGACAACAAGAGAGCAAAGGCCAGCATTCACTTGGGGTTTAATAAATTAAGGGTGGATTTGTAGTAGTAGATTGATTTACTGAATTATGAGAGTACAGGAAATAACATATCTAATCAGATAAACTCAAGTATGCTTATGTTGATAATATTTGTTTCTATTATACCAGTTCAATTAAACTAATCCATATGTAAAGCAGATACCTAAACATTATTTTATATCTTTGTATAAGAGATTGGTGTTTACTATCAGATTACTTTAATTCATTAACCTTTCAATCGTGGAAATTGCAGACACAATAGAAAGACAATAGGTGCGTGAATGCCGGCGTTCGCTTGGGGTTTAACCTCTCGGATGCCGTAATTAGAGACACAATTAAAAAGCCATTGTGTCTCGCGTAGATCTGCGTTCCGGCAGTCAACGGGTTAATGAATTAAACCCCAAGTGAACGCCGGTGTTTGCTCTGTCATAGACTTTCTAGTTTTCTCTAGTATCTCTAATTGACAGCATTTGATAGGTTAAAAACTCAGAGGTTGTACTCTTCCTTACAGTCCAGACATTGTTTCGTTAAACTCCAAGCGAATGTTGGCGTTTACTCTCTCATTGTCTGTCTATTGAGTCTCTAGTAATTATGGTTAACAAAAGATCAAATTGATCAAATTTACTATGAAGGTAAGCACCTGATACAGTCTTTTGAAATAAGAGCTTACAGATTTCAATGTAGGTACCTATCCATTTAGTACTAACGTTTTCATGTGTTTTTTTACGGAATTTTACACGTATTTGCAAATAACTCGAATAGTAATAATAGCCTTCTGAAGTATGATATAAATTTAAGTGCATGCGAACTCTTTACAAGTGGTTGAAATTGTCTACAACTCTACTACTGCTACACTTTACAACGAACTTGTCACGACATGACTCATAAATAAAGCGATATTACATCTTTTTATTCTAGATTATTAGCCATATACCACTCAAAACCTAATTACAGTAATCTAAAAAAAGAATCGAGGTACACACAAAACCAATTAATATTATTTAAAAATTTAAATACCACACAGAATGCGCGCGAAAAGTTTTACTTACACGAAGTTTACAAGTTCTATCCTGTAAATACAGCCGGCTTTTATGCCTTCAGTGTTGAATACTTTCGATTTAGACATTTCACTCTTTTTTGATCATCACTACTAAAATAATAATCACACAATTTCACGCAGGCACACAATTATTTTGCAAAGAAAACGTTTGGAATACAGAATTCGGCATCGCTTGCTTACTGCTCTTGGACGTCATTCATCCGAATGTCACTGTCAAAATGATAGCTCTAGTGATGTAGAAAAAAGCAACATTTTTAGTAACTTTTTACAAAGACAACAGACAAATGTACGTCCAATTCACTAGCGAAGAATTTCAGGGTCAGAGTGATTATTCAAGCACTAATACGATTAGATTGTCAACAAGTTAAGTAATAGATTATTCAGAATCAGTAACTAAATCGATTCCAATCATTTTTACCTAAATTATTTAAAAAAAGGTCACAAGAGACCAACGACACTAAGTACCAAACACTAAATATCAGGTCACGGCAGGGCACAGCGGGCATTAGGCACCAGCGCACAGCCGGTTGCAAAACGGGAGCAAAACAACCCCTCATTCGCCCAGATGGCCCGGTGACCATGTATTTGTGTGGACAACTAGGTAACATAACAAGATTATATCTTTGTGTTGTTTCATGATACAGTTATGAAATTTTGTTAATTCTTCTTCTTCTTTTCGTGTGTGCTCTCAAACTATACTTTTTCTGTCCAATATTTGGCAACCCGTACCTGTACAGCCAGTTGACCTCGTATAGATCCTGAAAACCTGATGGTTATGCAGGATGGGCAGCATAGCCGGTGACGTATGTACAATTATACAATCTGTAGATTCTTTACATTAAAATAAGTAGATTCTATACATAAAAGTACTTAGACGCGTGTTTTGGACTTGGCAACTAAAACTAATGTTGTATGTCTAAATTCGATTGTTCAACAATAACACTTTTAACCTCTCGAGTGCCGTAATTAGAGACAATTAAAAAGCCATTGTGTCTCGCGTGGATCCACGACACACAACGGGTTAATCCATCCGAGGTATTGATAAACATTGGACAATATTGATAAACATTCCTATGTGGGTAGACATAGAACTAGCTTATTTTTTTAGTGAGCTCTTAATTAAATTAATTTAAAAATAATTAATGCAATAATTTAATGAATTAAACTAGTTCAATTAATTCAAAACCGCCCCAAACTCGCCATATATTGTTATCAAGTTTATAGTACTCATACATTCACTATCTCACAATCACATCTGAACATGGACACTAAGCTCGCTGCCAGCATTGGGGATCTCGAGAAGTTGTTTGGCTCCCGCATGCAGGAGTATGAAGCTAAACTGCTGAAAGCAACATCGGGTACAGCTACTTCGTCATCGCCTGATATTTCATCGCTTGCAAGTGAGTTTTCCGAGTTTACGCAGTTTGTCTGCCAAGCACTATCTAAATTGAAGGCACAGATTGAGCTTCTTGCTGCTGGCTTTGACAGGCATGAAACTGCCTTGCGAAGAAAGGTCCTCTTGTTTCACGGTGTTCCGGAGAAGGATAATGAAAAGTTACACGATGTGGTTCAAGACTTATTATTCAACCAATTTAAATTGACAGAGTTTAATAAAGACAGCAATACTCTCCATGTTTGTCACAGAGTTGGATTCTCACAGCAGAAAGCCCGTCCCATACTGGTTCGATTTTTCAAGATGGAAAGCCGACAGCTGGTATGGGAAAGCAAGAAAGCCCTCAAGGGTTCCGGGATAACTATCACCGAGTTTCTGACTCAGGCTAGGCACCGTGTGTTTATGGCCGCTCGTAAGCATTTCGGCATGCTAAACTGCTGGTCTATGGAGGGCAGGATTATTGTTATTTGCCCAGACAAGTCCCGTATGCCGACGAGTTGGTAGGTACCTATATCCATAATCGTAAGCCAGAGGACCTCCGGAGTCACCTTTCAAACCGCCAGCGCAGAGTTGACCTCTCCATAAAGAAATAGTGCTATTTCTCTGTTTGTATTCTGATTGGCATTTCTGTGAAGTTAGAAGTTTTTTACAACTTTACGACAAATGTCGATTCAAGACAGCTTTATGTGTATTCCGTTTTTGAAATTAAGAATGTCAACAAATGTAGGACGGTCAATGAGCGTTATTCCACGTTTCTCTGGCACTATCTAATAAAATACTACGCGCAGTGCTTTTCCATTTTTATCACCATTCATTCATTCATAATCAATAGTCTGTACAATATTTCCATGAATTGAGTGAATTTTTGGGACAAAAACAAACGTTCATATCTTTGCTGTTCATGAATATTATTTATTGAGATTTTACTTAAATAATAACAAGAAATTTTCTAATAAGCCCTTTAAGTATTTGTACTATTTAAAAAATAGCCGTGTATAATGATGACTACTTACTTCCAACGTGACGAAGCTCGAAGGGTAAACCGGGTAAACTGACTTGAATCTTGACGTCGTTTCTTATTTTAAATTCAGTCTTACCCCACCCAACAGCATAAAGCTCGAAGAAAAAAGGAGTGGTTTCTGGTAGAATCAGATCTTTACTTGGTAGACAGATGTGGCGGTCGATTCTTTCTAAAATATAAAATAATTAATGACACCAACATCGTTTCTTCTGTGTTTTCATAAATAAAAATGTCGAATTAATATTGCCGCACTCAGCATAATGACCGCTTCGTCTAATTACATTATAGAATCATCTAAAAGCTAATGCCTAAAGTCGAATCTATAATATTACATCACATGCGAATGCTCGTCAGTCAGGGAGGTAGTATTGTAATGTAATGCTCAAAGGCGAATCTATAACGTCACATTACACGCGATGACGCGAATGCTCCCAGTGAGGGAGCACCTCATTAAAATAAATCTAAAAAAAAACACTATCAATACACGATTTGAATTTACGCACTTAATTGTACATCGAGGGACTGGAAAAATTTATATGCTGCGGTCTTCCCGTCCGCTTATTATAGTATCGGTGTCGTCAAGGCTATAGTGCGCTTCACCATCAACGATTGCATCACTGCTTACCAACAGATGAGATCGAAGTCAAGCACTGGGTATCTACACTATCTACACTTTTTATTATTATTAAAGAAAAAAAAAGAAAGAAATAAAGAAAATTAAAGAAGTAAAGTTTGTTTTTATTTTATTTTATTTTTTTTAGGAGCTAATCTCTGGAAGTACTGGTCCGATTGCTAAAATTTTTTCACCGATATAAAGCTGCTTTATTCCTGAGTGACATTGGCATTGGCGGGTGAAGGCGCGGGAAAAAGTTTCGATCAGTTGAACATGTTTTGCCTCGGCAATGGGCTATTGAAATAAACCTTTTTATTTAGGACCGAGGTACCTTATTCGAGGAATCTCAAAATTCATAAAAATGTTTTTTTATTATTATTATTGATAGGCTCGCGTTTGACCACTATCTCACCTGATAAGAAGTGATGATGTGGCCGACGATGGATTTAAATTGCATTTCTGAAACGTCACCATGGTGTTTGAGTCCAGGCTATTTTGAGGCATGAATTGTCATCTTCCTGCCCTTGTCTCATGTTATTCGTGGTCGGAGCAACACGATTTTTTTTCTTCCATTCTGTTCTGACAATCATCACGCTATTACTTTTCTTTGATTTCTCTTCTGGGGTGCTATTC
Source organism: Mythimna albipuncta (assembly GCA_929112965.1). NCBI lineage: Eukaryota > Metazoa > Arthropoda > Insecta > Lepidoptera > Noctuidae > Mythimna > Mythimna albipuncta. The sequence goes on along the minus strand of OV815982.1, from coordinate 14,979,076 downwards.
TCTAAGAAAACAGCCATGAGCGAAGCGCTGGCCGCAGCGACGAGTCTAGAGCGCAGTACATTGGATTAACAACCTAACGCTCTTTTACATTGGATTGTTAATTCAATTTAGTACACTCTCTACTCGTCGCTGCGGCCAGCGCTGCGCTTCAGGCAGTTTTCTTAGACAATAGCACCCCTGATTTCTATCTCTCTCTTTCTCGGGCTTTCAGTCTCGAGTCTCGACACATTTTCCAGGCCCAGGACGAAAAAATCAAGACTGGAACCGGTCTCGGAATACCTACTTAAGATACCGGTTCGCAAAATTACAATATTTTCCTCATTGAATAATAAAATATGCAACTTTTCATTTATTTAGCTTCACAGCAATACGCCAGTCAGTCTCGGAACGTTAGAGCGAGCTGATCTGCTATGGTCTGACTGTAACGGGTTGAGTGTGAAGTGTTATAAGTATATATTATTCAAAAAAATGTTTATGGTCACGGTTGCTGTTATTTCTACATGTGCTGCTCTGGTTTATGGAAGTAAGTTTTTTTTTTGCTGTTTTTAATTTTACGATGACATATATATTTACAAGAACGTTTATTCTTAGGACAGATGTAAATTCCTTACTAGCCAAGATGGTCATGATCAGTTTTAATTTTGGAAGTTTTGCACCAATCTGATGCACTTTTTGGTGGGAATACTAGATGCAGTGAGCTATATTGATTGTCTTGATTGTACCTCTGCGTAAACTACGAATATTTATAGTATATATATATATATATTTTTATAGTAAACAAGGTAAATAAAATCTACAAAAAATATGTAACGTAAAACAATTTATCCTCTAACAAACCGTTTTAGTTTTATTAGTGTAGATAATTATAATAATTTGTAAAAAAAACTATTTTTTGTAAAATACTCTAGTGTCTATTTCGCCAATTATCTCCGCAACAAAGTGAGATAGAAGGTTAAACTTACGTCAACAGTAATATTACATGTTATTGATATAATGCACCTGAACCTACCTTATCCTGCTACCCCCTTTGGTATGCCCAATATGTATATTGTTGGATAAGTATTTAAAAATGAATACGTATACGGTATACGGGGTTTATTACATTCATTTTTTGATAGTGTAAACATTTTCGAAAATTATCGCTCCAGAAGTAAAAAAAAAAGTGTCCGCGGGACACTTATCTTTTTTTATTTGTTGCGCGAAGAACTTTAATTGCGCGATGCAAGATTAGTTCATATATGACGCCATAGATGTCGCTACAATTGTTTTTTTTTTATGTTTACAAGTGTTATAATTACAGATTCACCGTGCCAGACGCCAGACGGTAAAAGTGGCCAGTGTATAACGCTCAACGATTGCGAACCACTTCTGGCTTTAATCAACAATACGAAAAAGACTAACCAAGATGTGGTCTTGGTTCAGAAGTCAAAATGTGGGTCAATAGAAGGCTCATTGGTTCCTAAAGTAAGTATTGCGTCATCATCAGCATCATCATGTTTTACTACTGTAAAACCGTACAACTTTGCCCACATTTCTTGCGATTTTGTATTGCGCATTGGATATTTTAAATAATAATATTGTTGTTGCTGTTGTGTTGTTGTTTGTTGTTGTTGTTGTTATCATCGAACTTTATTACTATACCAGTAAACATAGCACAAACGCAGTAGCTTATCAAATTTGAGTGTGCAAAGTCGAAATCGTTTTTTTGTAGTTTTGCATAAGAATCAAACGATGAAAGTTCAAATTACCTACTGGAGTTGTCTTTTTTTATTGACGATTAATGTATGGTTACGCAGGCTTACTTATCTCAAATTTAATTTAACGTTGAGGTGCCAACCATAACGGTAATCTTTTAGGAGGCAAAGTCAAAACAACTGCTTGAAAAATACTAATTTGACATTGCCCACCATCATATAGAATAGAAATAATAGAATAGAATAAACTTTATTGTACCTACGCATATTTTCTAAGAGTTACAGAAAAAGTTCTTCACACGATTTTTGATCTGCTAATTACACCACCAACTTTTACATTTTGTTACGGCCGTCTGCAGTGAAATAAGGAAAAATCAGTTATACAGTGTTGTTAGGGATATATTTAAATTTTTTCTTTAGATTATAGAATACAAATAATTAAAAATTGTTGCCTGTTCTTTGAATATTTTGTGAAAAGTAGGTAGGTACTTTGCTGGGCAAACTCAGATCAGTTGGGCAATCTTGTAAGGTTTTACGGTACCTGTCATTTAAACCACGGGGTGTGCAGCATTTATCTAAATTACCTGTTTCTTTGCAGGTGTGTTGTCCAAAACAATCACAAGCTGAACCAGGTGATAGTTTAAATGGACCCTGTCGCACTCCTAAAGACGAGGTCGGCAAGTGTGTCAGTATTTACTCCTGCCCGCATATCTCGAACATGCTCAAGCCACCAGTGTCGAACGAAAATTTAAGTTTTGTGCAAAAATCTAAGTACGTATACAGGGTGTAAAAATATCGATGATAGGATTATTGAGAATAATGATTTTCATATTTTCATCAAGTCGAAATGGATATTTGTTTTTTTTTCCTTATTTGTTTTAAAATTTTTAGTATTTAATAGTAAGATTGCGGATAAAATATTACTGTCAATCTACTTACTACAAGCCGTTGATTTGTATATTTTCAAAATCATACAGGAAATGGAATGGTATGGGTGGTATGGTATTTGTTATGTATTTGTTTATCGTGCAAACCTACCACAGTGTTGTCTTTTTTAACCCAAAGGTTGACTGGTAGAGAATGCCTTGGGGCATTAAGTCCGCCTATGCACCACTATTTTACATGAAGTTTAAATAAATAAATAATAAATAAATGTTTTTTTTTTTTAAACATACGGAAAAACCTTTTTCTTTTTATATTTTTGGTAAATTATGTAATATTTTTTTGCAAAATGTCATGAAATAAAAGTACTTAGTTGTTGATGATGTTTATGATCTTAGTAATACAGTTACAGTACTGTAAGGTTGTAAGTGTTTAACATACAGGGTTATCTGTATAACTGCGCCCCTAGAAATAATTACAATGCAAACAAAAACGGCTACACTGCGTCCTATACCCGCTAATGCCGCGCTAATGTGTTGGATTTGTTTTTTTACTACAGTATTGTTTATTTATATGTATGTATCGAAGTATGTATTTAATATTTTATATATTTGTTTCTCTTCTGTTTTGCCTATTTATTAATTTGCACCTGCCATGTTATGTTTCTGCACCACCCTAAGGTCGACTGGCAGATAATGCCTAAGGCATTAAGTCCGCCTTTGTACAGTTTTTTGTGCATAAAACTTTAAATAAATAAATACCCCGGACACCGCTAGCACCGCCCTATACTCTGTTCAAAATAACAGTAGACATTTATGAAAACCTTTTATTACTGTCCGATTTTGTCTTTTATTACAAATCGCGGCTGCAGTAAATAGTTGGTATTGTAATCACTTTTTTGCTTTTGCTTTTAATGCCATCCTTATGTCTTCGAAATAGAAGTCAAAATCAGTTAAACAGTTTATTAAAATGTGTATTCTTAACGCGAATAGGGTATAGTTACTGGAAACTAGTAATCGCCCTGTTTTATATTATTATATTAATTTTCAGGTGCGACAGTTCTGAACAATATAGCGTATGTTGCGGTCCCCCTCCAGAGCCTGAGATCCAAGTGAAGTATACGTCTTCGGGGGGCGGGTGTTCTGCCCAGTTGACAGCATTCCCTCCTGACCCCGACTTCGAATGCTGTGGCAAAACGACCGTTGCAACCAGCAAGCTTGCAGGAGTTGGTTAGTGATTAAAGAAAATTAAAAAACCGATCGCAAAACAATCAGCAGTCATTACATTATAGTTAGATATTTTTTGCAGTCGGTTTTTTTTTACCGTCCATATTTGTTGGATTTGAAACATCTATTGGCGCGCCTTGGTAGTAAAACAGACTCAAATGCCGTGACGGAAAACGGCATGTCACTATCATGCTGTGATGCGTCCACTACGACAATACTCTCGACTTTCTTGTGTGTGCAAAGTGCATGTTTTTTTTTTAAGCTATTGCATAGCTTCTATCGCGGGCCTTGAGCGTGGAGACCGAACTAAATAAATAACACCCCCACTCATTTGTTTTTTGAGCGTGGTGACCGATAAGAAAACAAATGAGTGAACAATCAATCAAAATTCAATTCAATGTGTGAAAGTGTAACTTCAAATAATATCAAAGAAAAAAAAACAAAGGAAAAAAACATGCATAAATAAAATAAATAAATTATTATAATTGCATAAGTTGATAAAAATGCTATGCAATAGCTTTACCGCGGCAGTCCCCGAGTGCCACACGTCTTTTTTATTATTATTGATAGGCTCGCGTTTGATCACTATCTCACCATGCATACAAACATAGATGTTTTTCCGGGGGACCCAAAGTGACGACCCAAGTCTTTGTTTTTTTATTCATAAATTTGACCATTATATTATTATTATTGATAGGCTCGCGTTTGACCACCATCTCACCTGATGGTAAGCGATGATGTGGTCGACACTGGAGCACACTTGCCTCGAAGTAACCTATTCACTCTTGACTTAAAGACCCCTAAGTTGTAGCTATCAGGAAACAGACTCCGGCAGGGAATTCCACTCCTTGGCTGTACGCATAATAAATGAGTTCCCAAAACGCTTTATACTTATGGTTAGTAACATGTACCAGTCTAATAATCCGATGATGGTACGGACTTGACGGAATGAGGTCAATTTTTTATTTATTTAGAAAAAAAAAGAAGAAATACAAGGTGCAGTTTTAAAACTGCACAATATTTTAGGAGGTTGTAATAAAACTCATAAATAATCATGTGAAAAAACGATACCTGGTCAATAATCAGTAATACTTGTTATTTTATTTTTTAATTATACTAAACTAATTCGATTGATCGATGGCAGCGGGGGCGTGGCTAGGGTGTGGCGTACGGGATGATGATTGGATGATACATTATTTATGAAACTATCGTTGCGAGTTAGTGTGTGTGAAAACGCCCTTTATTTTTACGTGTTTGTGTGTGTGAAAGTAAGCGCGGTTATAAGGCAGGTATCAGACTGGCTGCTTTTTAAGAAACGTAGTTCACACATACCGATTTTCATAAATAAGAAAAAAAAAAATCGGATTCGGGTCGAGAATCAGTAACATAATTACCTCCTGAAATATTTTGCAGCTTCAAAACGACACCTTGTATAATTACTTCTGATAGTACCGTAATATCCATTACCTTTCAGGTGGTGAGGTAACGATGATTGACGACCATCCCTGGACGGTGTTAATAGAGTATACAAGTATAATAGATTCGACAACAAGTCTAAGTTGTGGTGGGTCTCTAATTAGCAGCAAATATGTACTAACTGCGGCTCACTGCATCGCTGGACCAATACTTACAATTTTCATACCGTAAGATGAATATTTTTTTTTTTATTGACTAGCTTTTACCCGCAGCTTATAAAACTGTTCATCAACCATTTTAGACATATATTCTGTCTCTTTCATGATATCCATTTGAGTTATATTATATAGTACAACATATTTCTTAGGAATAAAATTCGCCTTGGAGAATTCAATACTACAAATGAAGGTATGGACTGCGTAGATGTCTTTGGAGATGGTGAGGATTGCACTGACGGAGCAATCAGTATCGACATTGAGAAGACCATACCTCATCCGCAATATGACCAACCCAAGAAGAGAAACGATATTGGTTTGATCAGGATCAAGGGAACAGCTCCATACACAGGTTTGTATTTAGCCTCTCTTCGAGAGACCTTGTCTTCCTGGTGTAGCAGGGATGTTACGGAACTCCATAACCGTAACCGAAACTATCGGATATCCGATATAAAATAATATCTAAAACCGTAAACGAATCCGAAATAAAAGTTTCGGATAATATCGTATAGGGGTGGAGCCTAATTGCGACACGTTATGACAGCCTGTCATACCGTGTCGCGTCGTAAAATATAAATAGTACAGTAGTAATTAGTATGTACATATTTATATTTGACTTCTGAAATTCCTTAAAAATCTAATATCCGTAACCGAAATTATCCGAAACTAACGGATAATCCGAAATCATTCGATATTATTATCCGTATCCGTAACCGGTATAATGATCATTTCTATATCCGTATCCAATCCGTATCCGAAATTTCATATCCATAACATCCCTGTGGTGTAGTACTTCTGCCGGGGTGCTGCAGGGTGGCGTGTTATCTCCTTTACTTTTTGCAGTTTTATAAACTCAATTTCCAGCGAAGTCACTTCTTTTTAACGATGCGGACGATCTACAAATTTACTCGCGAGCACCTCTTGAAAATCTGTCTGAAGCTATTACCTCCATCAACCGTGATCTGGCCCGCATATGCGATTGGAGTAAGAAGTATGGTATTATGGTCTTATAAACCCATAAAGACGCAGGTTATAGGTGGGCAGTTCAAGGATGGTTTCTAGGATTGACTGGACGACTCTTCCCCAAGTCTCTTCTGAGTCTGACAACTCCGTAATTCCCTTTATTGATAAAGTTAAGAACTTGGGGATATTCATTGACAAGAATCTCTTCTGGCCTGCCCAGCTACAAGAAGTCAGTCGTAAATTATTCGCTTCTGCTGCATCTTTGAGAATATTTCTGTCTATAGTTTTGAATAATTATGTATGTATTTATGTACGTAGTACCTACATATATATCGATAGTATTTATGTATCTATTATACAGCATATGTATCTATTATAATAAATATGTATGTTTAATACTGGTTCACACCAACGACAGTCCCATTTCTTGTCCAGGCAATTACTGGCCATTCCAGGTTGCCTGGAAGAGATCGCGGAATGCGATAAGGTCGACCATTGTATGTATGTGTTTTAGTTTTCTTTTGTATGTGTGTAAAGTACAATAGGCTAAAATTAGGTCCGTAAAAAATGTAATTAGTCAGTCTTTTAGATTATTCAAAAATAAGGGACACGTATTTTTTTATTTGTAAATTAAACCAAAAATGACAAAAATATAGCCCATTAAAATTACATGTAACGTCACGCTGTGCTGCATTTTTTTGCACGGGGTGACGTCACACGTATCTTTAATGGGCTATATCTTTATTTTTTGTTTAATCGAAAAAATAAAAAATACGTGTCCAATTTTTTTTTAAATCTAAAATACGGACTAAATAAAATGTAATTATTTTGACCCTGTACACTACCCTATTGCCGTCACGGATCTTGAGCGCTAGCTTCAAGTTGCGCAGAAGTCAAATATTCGATCTCTTTAGTGGTGCGAAGTGAGATGCGGGAGCAGGGAGTGTCAGTGATTGGCTCGCCGTGCCATCGGGTCATAGACGTCACTCCTGATTCGTTCCTTGCGTTGCTGCATTTAAGTATCTAACATCGAAGACGATTGGCTCGCCAATGTATGGAATGCGCACTCTGACGCCGAGCGCTCAAGATCCGTTTCGGCAATTGTATAAAATAAAATAAATAAATAAATTGTTAACTTTTTAGATTTCATCCGGCCCATCTGTCTACCAACCAAAGATCTGACTCTACCAGAAAACAATCCTTCTTACTTTGAGCTGTATGCTGTTGGGTGGGGTAAGACTGAGTTCAAAATAAGAAGCGACGTCAAGATTCAAGTTAATTTACCCTTCGTCATGCTGGAAGTAAGTAGTCATCAGTAGTCACTATACACCACTATTTTTTAATTAGTACAAATACTTAAAGGGCTTAATAGAAAAGTTCTTATTGTTATTTAAGTAAAGTCTCAATTAATAATATTCATAAACAGCAATGTTATGAGTATTTGTTTTTGTCCCAAAATGTCACTCAATTCATGGAAATATTGTACAGGCAGGCAGGGAATTAATTTCTAAAGCAGAAATACTTAAAGCTGTCTTGAATCGACGTGTATCGTGATCCTTTACATGATCTAGTAATGAAAAGCATTTCATTGTTTGTATTTCGGGTACCTACGCAGAAATATTAGGAAAAGGTCAAAGTATAGTTCAATTCACGAGTTATGGCGGGTGTGAAGTTAGCCGCTAGCAACTTTAGTGCTTAGGTACTCGTAAAAAAGTAAATAGTTTAAAAAAATAAATGCCATTAGCTGTTGTTATTGCTGTTATCAACGGTTATGTGCGTTTATTGATTAAAACCATTATTTTTTTTACGAGTACACAAGCGCTAAAGTTGCTAGTGGCTAACTTCACGCCCGTCATAACTCGTGACTTGAACTGTACTTTAAGTTTATCTGGCGCCTTGTTTAAAAAAAAAACTTCCAACTTCACAGAAATGCCAATCAGAATACAAGAAGAGATATAGCACCATCTCCTTAGGGAGCGGTCAACTCTGCGCAGGCGGTGTGAATGGGATAGACTCTTGCAAAGGTGACTCCGGAGGGCCTCTGGCTTACATCGATGGATACGGGTACCAACTCATCGGCGTCATCAGTACTGGACCAACCGAGTGTGGAACGGAGGGACTTCCTGGAATTTACACCAATGTTTATCAATACCTCGATTGGATTAAAAGTGTTATTGTTGAATAACCTAATTTAGATATATCGAATTAATTAACTGTGTTTTTTTTTATTGAATAACCTAGAAATAAAAGCGTATGTTTTAATAATTTTGCTGCTTTATTTCATCCCAACGTCATCGTGGTAAGTCTTTCAAAAGCTCCCTCGCAGGAATCGACTGTACTGAGCTCCTTTGAGTAAACAGATATGCGATATCAGCAATTCCAGCAGATTTTTTACCATTTATTGAAATGTTAAATGGGCTATTTATCAAAGTTCTTCATCTGGCAAACAAATTTCATCATCATCACCATTTCAGCCGAAAGACGTCCACTGTTAGACATAGGCCTCCCCCAAGCGACGCCACAACGACCGATCCTGTGCGTCTCGCATCCACCAGTGGTCATCATTTCGTGGGGGTGATCGGCGGCAGAGAAATCTCGCGCCGGGCCCTGGTCGAGGCCATGGTCCGGAGCGAGGAGGAGTGGCAGGCGGTCGCCGACTTCTGCGAAGCAGTAATGCTCGCTAAGGAGGAGGCCGACCGCATCAGACAACGGCGCTCTCACCGTCGCCGCCGGGATTCCGATCCCGATTTCCAGCCACCGTAGGCGCGGGCTTGCGGACAGTGAGCAATGGGTAGCTCGCTGTCCGGCCGTCCGGTAACCATCCGGACCAAGCCCAAGTCGTCGACGGCGCGCGCTATTCCCGCGCGCCTCAAGGAGTTGTCAGCAACAGCAGGGGCCCAGCCGGGTCGAAGCCTACTGGAGCCAGGGTTATCCGAAAGGGCGCTCGAGCCCCGGTACGAAGGCTAGAAGGAACGGGATGGGTTTTTTAGTCAGTAAGAGTCTGACACTATCTCCCGCTCCGCCCAAGAGCGGGGGTTGTCATAAGATGATTTTTCCCATCGAAAAAAAAAGTGGTCATCATTTGAATTTTGAGTCGACGATTTTAAGTATTAAGTGAGTTTTGAAAAAAAAATCTCTCCTGTATTTTCAAAAGCACACTACCAATACGCGGTTATTTGTATAACATTGGTAACCTCCTGGGACTATGTTACTAACATCATAAACAACAACTTTTGTTCTATGACTTTTAAAAAATTATCATATTACATGTAGTTCATCAGAATTTCATACAAAAACAATAGTACATTATGATACAAGTGTATAATGTTGGTGATTACCGCTGAGGCGGTATTTAGATCCGAGCCGAAGGCGAGGATCTTAAGAGAGCCGAGGTGAGCCCGTTCTTGAGTTATAAAATTACAACGAAAAGTGGAATTGATTTTTATATGTAACGTAAAAACTCATATTAACGACCCCCTAAAATGTGTACTCTATTAACGATCTAATTTTTAAATCACTCATATTAGACATAGTTAATATAGGGTTCCAGAAAAGTCATACCTTAAAAATTAGTTACGTATTTTTGTTGGACAACAAAAAGAGTAAAGTTTGTGTGTTTTAAATAGCCAGTGAAAGGAATAATTTGACTTTGAGTGGGACGCGCCCGAAGCGGACGCAGTTTTCATAGTGTCGCGTCTCCAGCCACGTAAGTACACCTAAATATTGCTTAAGGAAAATAACACCCTAAAAATAGATCTCTTCTTGCAATCATATTACAACTGTAACGTATATATTCGTTTTCTAAACGAACTCATTTACTACACATTTTAGGGGGTCGTTAATAGGAGCTTTTACGTTACATTTAAAAATCAATGCCACTTTTCGTTGTAATTTTATAACTCAAGAACGGGCTCATCTATCCAAACCAAACCCTTTTTGAGTGTGGAAATATGTTAGTCTTTTAAGCGCAGATAACTCTCATTCACACACGATGACACGACACACACCCACACCCCTATACACACCATAACATACTCAACAAACTTTTTTTTTAATGTTTTGTTCTCTGAGCACAAAATGGTAAATTAGTGAATAAATCTTTCATCATTATTATAAATAGCTCTTGCCCGCAGCTTCGCCTGTGCACATAAATAAAATATAGCCTATGTCACTTAGGAATAAAGCAGCTTTCTATTGGAGAAAAAATTTTAACAATCGGACCAGTACTTCCAGAGCTTACCTCCTACAAACAAAAAAAAACAAACTTTACCTATCTTCGTCGTGTGTGATAGTATCTTAGCCGTGTGCAGCGCCCCTTAGTGAACTTCACTGCGGGTGACGTAACCTACGACAAACTTATTATTTGCTGTTGGTACAGTAATCGGGTCTAGGGATCGAACCGCTAAATTAAGTTGTTTTTTTTTTATTAAATATACTTTTCCGGGATAAAAAGTACCCAGTGTGGTGTCCAGGATATTAAAGAACAATTACACCAAGTTTCATCGTAATCGAACCGGTAGTTTTTGCGTGATGCCTGAACAAACAAACAGACAAAATTTTTTTTAATCACATGTTTGGGTTTGGTGTCGGTCTAGTAGCACCCCCAGCCATTTATTTTTTTGATATTTTCAATGTACAGAATTTTCACTTCTACAGATTTATTATAAGTACAGATGTCCAACTGATAGGCGAGGACGCTGGCACCTTAAACACAAGTTAAATCTTACATTGGGTGCCAGAGTTCATCGAAAACGTTTCGTCGAATAGTGTAGAGTAGTGTAACTGTTGAGTAGAGTAGGGTATAGTAGGGTGGAGTAGGGAAGAGCGGGAGCCAAGCTGCGCGGGCAAAAGCTAGTTATAACATAAAGTTATTGCACACTTTAACCACAAAATAGATAAATACAGAAGACAATCTCATGTATGTACTTAGCTTTTTATACTTACGCTCGGTGGACGCACACTAATGAGCATTTGAGTCGGAATTATTCGACGAGCAGGCCGAGGCGCTCCGAGATGATGTTGGAAGCAGAGGAAGGCCCACAAAATAAAACACAAAATTATTAAAACATACGCTTTTATTTCTAGGTTACTCAGTAAAAAAAATACATAGTTAATTAATTACATATATCTAAATTAGATTATTCAACAATAACACTTTTAATCCAATCGAGGTATTGATAAACATTGGTGTAAATTCCAGGAAGTCCCTCCTTGCCACACTCGGCTGGTCCGAAGCTGATGATGCCGACGAGTTGGAACCTGCCTAGGTCCTCGTAAACGAGAGGGCCACCGGAGTCACCTTTGCAGGAGTCTTTCCCGCTTAAGCCTCCTGCGCAGAGTTGACCACTCCCTAAAGAGATGGTGCTATTCCTCTGTTTGTATTCTGATTGGCATTTCTGTGAAGTTAGAAGTTTTTTGTTAGTACTCTATTTTTTATTTATAAAAAATTGTTTTATAAAAAATGCTCTTGTATCATGGATGCATTTACAAATATGTAAATTCACATACACAAGAGCCTGTAGTCCACGCGAACGAAGTCGCGGGCACGGCTAGTATTTTTGTATGAAAAAAGCAATCTGTCGGGAACAGGTATAATGCGAGAATATTTTTCGAGAAGTTGCAATAAAAATTACATTCGAATATTTTGATTTGAGGTACTTTTGATTTGAAGCAGCGATATGTTCAGTGCGCTTGCAATCACTCAATTACTGTGCCAACAGTGCTGTTAATTACCTACATTACTTCTAAAACTTTATTCATGTATAGTATTTTTTGCAACAATTAATATCAGTTTCCATATTTTATGGTAGTTAAGCACAAAAACATATGAAAACTAGAAAAGAAAAAAATAGAGAATATTGGCCTGACTGTGACCATATTCACGCTAGATGGCGCCAGCCCGAGCGTGGCCTAGAACTAGATGGCGCTGATATCAATCTTTTTATTTTGTTTTTAGTGTATAGGAGCTTAAATCAGTGAAAAAAATGGTATTCGAAAATAAATCACATTTTCCACTTTGAGATATTTAGCCAAATGATCACCTTAAAAAACGACCTAATTCTGACTGTTCACGTATCTAACTGTAGTAAGTACAAAAGAGAGAGAGAGAGTAGAGTAGTAGTAGTGTAGTAGTAGTGTGTGTAGTAGTGTAGTAAGTATATAATATACAGGGTTATTTGTAAAACAGGACTGTATTACCAGTGGCGTAACTATACCATCTTAGGCCCGTGGCTAAATAATTCGATAGGGCCCCAAAAAATAATCACGATGTAATTTATTTTGGATAAATCACTGTAGTACTGAAATTATTCTTAATTATTTATTAAAGTTCTCTAATAGGTACACGAAGATTTTTCTATTTTGTCTCTGAACGTGGCTTCCCGGTAGCGTAACTATAACTTACCAACCTGGCAAAATACCGTGGGAAATTTATATAATTTATTTAGACTTTAACTACTATCATAATTTTTACTTATTTATGTTAAAATGTTAGGTCAATTCTTTCGGGCGATTTTAAAATCGCGATCCGTCAGATTTGGGGCCCCACCAGGCCAGGGGCCCGTGGCGTTTTGCCAGCCTTACCACTACGCCACTACGCCACTTACGCCACTGTGTATTACTAACATCATGAACAACAACTTTTGTTTATGGCAAGCTCTCAGGATCATCTTGACAGCCTGCCAGTGTTTTACGAGTAACCCTGTGTATAAGATGACTGCTGATGACTACTTACTTCCAGCATGACGAAGGGCAAACTAATTTGAACCTTGACGTCGCTTCTTGATTTTAATTCAGTCTTACCCCACCCAACAGCAGACATCAAGAAGGAAGGAGGAGTGTTTTCTGGTAGAGTCAGGTCTTTGCTTGGTAGACAGATGGGGCGGATGAAATCTAAAAAGTTAAAAATTAAGTAAGAATCAAAAGGTAAAGAAAAATAACACGAAATGTACTTTGTGTTTTTGTATTTTATTTATAAGTATGTTATGCAGAGCAGTGGTGGCCGAGTGGTAATGGGCCCGACTTACGAGTTGTAGGTCGCGGGTTCGAACCCAGCCAGGCGCATTACTTTGTGTAATTTAATTCATCACCACTGCTCTCAAAACGGTGAAGGAAAACATCGTGAGGAAACCGCCATGTCCTAGAACCAAAAATTCGAAGACATGTGACATCCACCAACCCGCACTGGGCCCGCGTGGTGGATTACGGCCCATTCCCTCTCCTAGAGAAGAGGCCTGAGTCCCGGCAGTGGGAACATCAAAAAGGCTGATGATGAAGTAAGTTATGTATTTATTTAGGTTTTAGTATAAATAGTTTAAGTTTTTTTATGTACACATGTAAATTTTATCTGATGTAAACATTTCGCACAGTCCTATTCACACGAAAATAAAAAAAAACACTATCAAAGTACGATTTGAGTTTTCACACACACGCCATCTATTTCTGATATACTATAGGTCTTACTTACGAAGAAGTGTGGCTCGCTACAAACCTGTGTATGGAGCTGTTCCCAGAATTCTGATCAAACCAATATCGTTTCTCTTCTTAGGTTGGTCATATTTCGGATGAGGTATGGTCTTGTCAATGTTGAAACTGATTGCTCCGTCAGTACAGTCCTCACCACCTCCAGCGGCTGCTACGCAGTCCATACCATCATTTGAAGTATCGAATTCTCCAAGGCGAACTTTCTTCCTGAGAAATATGTTGTAAGTTGTAATAACTCAAAGGGATTTAAAAGAAAGAGACGGAATATATGTCTAAAATGGCTGTTTAACTACCTGCCAAGGCAATGATACACTCGTTGAGTCAAAACTTCAAAGTCTCGAGCATCAACGCAAAATTGCTAGCATGTTGATGTTCTCATTCTGTCATTTTCATCTCGGGGACTGTGCTTCGAATTGCACATTTAATTCCGGCAACCTCGTTCCGTCATCAGGCTACCAGACGTACGGTCTTGCACCACAAAATAGATAGGTACAGAAGTCAATCTACATACAAAGCGCGCTCGAGCAACGCACACATAGACACCGCTCACAGACACGATGTCTCGGATCACTCGTCGAACAGTTCCGACTCAAACGCTCATTAGTAGGCGTCCACCGAGCGTAGGTATAAAAAGTGAAGTACATATATGAGATTGTCTTCTGTACCTATCTGTTTTGTGCTTGCACCCTCAGTACATAGTGAACGACCGTACAATGACCACATGGTCATTACATGACCCGTGCATACAAAAAGTTTTGGGAACACGTTCATTAAGAGTAGGTACAGTTAATAACAAAAGCCACAAACTAGACCAGACTCGTCAAAACATTAGTGTTTCCCATATTTTTATACGCTGTTGAAACACGAACCCCATGACCGAACGAAACCAAAAAAATTGACGCTTTGGAAATGTAGTGCTGGAGAAAAATGCTCAGGGTCTCTTGGACCGAGTTTCGCATAAAATTTACTATTCTGGGGGATCTGGGCTTTAAGTAACGTATGTCTAAGCTGGTACGCAGTTATATTTTTAAATACTTTGGCCATATTTGTCGACGTGGAAGTTATTCTATCAAACGCCTTATTATACAAGGAAAGGTAGACGATTTGATTACAGATAAACATCGGGACAGGTGAGACTAAATAAAAGCTTGTAAAATAGGTTCATCTTACGGTCTGGAAGTTTCAAGTATTTGTCCAGCGACGCAATGAGCCGCCGTTAGTACATATTTGTTGCTGATTAAAGATCCACCACAACTCAGACCTATCGATGAATCTATTATCCTTATATACTCTATTAACACCGTCCAGGGATGCTCGTCAATCAACGTTGCTTCTCCACCTGAAAGGTAACAGATATTACGGTACAACAAAAACCAATTTAAATTTTTTTTAAAAATCACAAATATTTTTTTTGGTTTGATTTGATCAATAGGTTACATGAAAAAAAAACAAAGACATGCGAAATGCGAAACATGTATATGCGTATACGCACACATTTTTTAAAATCTAGAGGACCGCGATGACGGCACTACCGTCATCACGGTATGAGAGCGTCATTCAGTTTACCGTCACGGCATGATAGCGTCATTCAGTTTACCGTCACGGCATGATAGCGTCATGCCGATTTGCGACACGGCATTTGAGTCTGTTTTACTACCAAAACGCGCCAATAGATGTTACACATTCAAAACCACGGAGTAGAGCAGTTTTTTCTCTACTCTGTGTTCAAAACGTATGGACAGTTAATAAGAAACCGACTGCAAAAAACACCTATAATAACTGCAGACTTTTTTGCAGTACGGGTTTTTATGCTTTCATTTTTTTGCGATCGGTTTTTTTTTCTTGTATCACTAACCAACTCCAACAATCTTATTGCCTACAGCGACCATTTCACCACAGCATTCGGAGTTGGAGTCAGGAGGGAATGCTGTCAACCGGGCAGAACACCCGCCCATCGAAGACGTATACTTCACTTGGACCTTAGGTTCTGGAGGAGGGCCGCAACATACGCTATATTGTTCAGAACTCTCACACCTGAAAATTAGTATAATAATATAAGA
Source organism: Mythimna albipuncta (assembly GCA_929112965.1). Taxonomy (NCBI): domain Eukaryota; kingdom Metazoa; phylum Arthropoda; class Insecta; order Lepidoptera; family Noctuidae; genus Mythimna; species Mythimna albipuncta. The sequence goes on along the minus strand of OV815982.1, from coordinate 14,963,138 downwards.
CAGAGCGATTACTAGTTTCCAGTAACGTAACTATACCCTATTTGCGTAAAGAATACACATTTTAAGAAACCGTTTAACTGATTTTAACTTCTATTTTGAAGGCCTAAGGATGGCATTAAAAGCAAAAAAGTGGTTACAATACCAACTATTTACTGCAGCCGCGATTTGTCATGCTTCCAACGTAATAAAAGTAAAAATCGGTTGAACAAACAGCAATAAAAGGTTTTCATAAATGTCTAATGTTATTTTGAACAGAGTATAGGGCGGTGCTACCGGTGCCCGGGGTACCTATAGGACGCAGTGTACTATAATTTATTTGTATTGCACTTTTTTTATTGTTGCTTGGCATCTACTGGTTTTGCAGATTTATTCATAGCCTTCATTAAGAAAACCCCCTCCCTCTCCTACATAGGAGCTCTGAATGCCAACAGTGGGAACATTATAAGGCCGACTTTGCTATGCTATGCTTCATTAACAATACACATTAATTATGTTATTTGAATTTTTTTTTGTGTGCTCTCTGACAATGCCTTTTCCAAAATGTTCAAGTCCTCTCTCTGCGGCGCCAGTCTAGTACAGGTTTTTCCAGATGTTTTAATCAAACCATCTCCTGAATGGTTTTGAAGATATTAGAACTGGTAGAGAATGCCTAAGGCATTAAGTCCGCCTATATACTTTTTGTTGCATAAAGGCTAAATAAATAAATAAATAATAAATATTAAATGTCAAATTAAAGGCTCGTAGTAAGTCGATTGATAGTAATATTTTAACCCCAACTCCCCACTATTACATACTAAAAAAATAAAAATTAAAAATGTAAAAAAACACAAAAATCATTATTCTCAACAATCCTATCATCTATATTTTTACACCCTGTATACGTACTTAGATTTTTGCACGAAACTTAAATTTTCGTTCGACACTGGTGGCTTGAGCATGTTCGAGATATGCGGGCAGGAGTAAATACTGACACACTTGCCGACCTCGTCGTTAGGAGTGCGACAGGGTCCATTTAAACTATCACCTGATTCAGCTTGTTTTGGACAACACACCTGCAAAGAAACAGGTAATTTAGAAAAATGCTGCACCTCGGGGTTGAAATGACAGGTACCGTAAAACCTTACAAGATTGCCCAACTGATCTGAGTTTGCCCAGCGAAGTAACTCTTTTCACAAATATTCAAAAAACAGGCAAATTTTTTTCGATATTTTAAAAAAAACCTAAAGATTTTTTTTAATATATCCCTGACAACACTGCATGGGTAACTGATTTTTCCTAATTTTACTCCAGACGGCTGTAACAAAATGTCAAAGTTGGTGGTGTAATAAAATTAGCAGATCAAAAATCATGTTAAAATCTTTTTCTGTGACTCTTAGAAAATATGCGTACAATAAAGTTTATCCTATTTTGTTCTAAATGATGGTGGGCAATGTCAAATTCCTCTTTTTTAAGCAGTTGTTTTGACTTTGCCTTCTAAAAGATTACCGATGGTTGTCACCTCAATGTTGAATTAAGTTTGAGATTGGTAAGCCCGCGTAACCATATTAATCGTCAATAAAAAATGACAACACCAGTATGAACTTTCATCGTTTTATTTATGCAAAAACACAAAAAATACGATTTCGACTTTTGCTCATTCAAATTTGATAAGCTATATGAACGTTTACTAATAAAGTTCTATGATAACAACAACACAACAAAAACAACATTATTATTTAAAATATCCAATGCGAATACAAAATCGCAAGAAATGTGGGCAAAGTTGTAGGTATGGTTTTACAGTAGTAAAACATAATGATGATGATGATGACAAAATAAGTACTTACTTTAGGAACCAATGAGCCTTCTATTGACCCACATTTTGACTTCTGGAGCAAGACCACATCTTGGTTAGTCTTTTTCGGATTGTTGACTAAGGCCACTAATGGTTTGCAATCGTTGAGCAATATACACTGGCCACTTTTACCGTCTGGCGTCTGGCACGGTGAATCTGTAATCATAACACTTGGACCATTAAAAAAACAATTGTAGCGACATCTATGGCGGCACATAAGAACTAATCCTGCATCGTTGCAATTAAAGTTCTCCGCGCGATTTAAACATAGTAGACCAGCCCGAAATCATCTACTGGGTAGTTGCCCACCAGATTAACACCGTCTGGTCGGAGGATCCTCCCTTTCAAAGGAGGTATTCTCTTTATTCTCTGTTCCGCATACCTCCAAACAATAAATTCAAAAGATTTTAAGACTCATTTCCAATGGAGAAGAGCCGGTACATAACAAAACTTAAGACGACAGTGTTTTTTCTTACATTCATAGTAAAAAAGCTTTATTATAAAAAGTTAACAGTGTTAAAATATACAACAAAAAAGAACCAAAAAGTTCGAAACAAGTCCTTTTAGGTAGTCTGATGCAGTTGGTGGAATTTATTGTAGTCCAATTATAGATCTTGATACCATCAACTGCGTCAGACCGTTTAAAATAGTGACTTGTTATCAACTTTATGGTTTGTTTTTTGCGGTTGGGTTTTTTGACATGGTATTGTTTTTTCACATTTTAATGAGTAATACTTTTGAAATCTCACTCTTAATAATTTTCTCTCAAATCTCTCTCTCTTCAAGTCCTCTAATTTGATAATAATTATGGAAAGCACTAAATCAGTTGCAAACCCAGGGGGGCTGCTGCAAACACAACTTGACACAATGGAGGTTTATAGACCCGTCGGATACTCGAGGTGAGGGCGGGCGGTGCCCCTGTGTGCTATTCTCTAAGAAAACAGCCTTGAGCGCAGCGCTGGCACAGCGACGAGTCGTGAGCGCAGTACATTGAATTAACAATCCAATGTAAAGGGCCATTAGGTTGTTAATCCAATGCACTTATTTGGATTTCGTCGCTACGGCCAGCGCTGCACTCAAGGCTGTTTTCATAGAGAATAGCACCCTTTTTTTTATGGTGGGAAAAATCATGCATTGACATCCCCCGCCCTTGGGCGGAGCGGGAGATAGTGTCAGACTAGAGAATAGGTCGGTAAACGGTCGTAGTGCCGATTGTTAAGAACAAAACGGGAGACATTTCTGATTAAAACAACTACAGACCTATCTCATTAGCTACAGTCATCGCTAAGGTATTTGACAGTATGCTTAATTCTCAGTTGAATGAGACAGTGTCTTTGCACGATAACCAGTTTGGTTTCAGGCCCAAACTGTCCACTGACAGTGCGATATTGAGCTTAAAGCATGCTGTCAGATATTATACAGATCGGCACACACCGGTTTACGCCTGTTTTCTCGACTTATCCCGTGCTTTTGACCTGGTTTCATACAAAGTGCTGTGGAAAAAGCTGCGTGACAGACAAGTCCCTCCTGAAATTGTAAAGATCTTCCAGCACTGGTACGGGAACCAGGTCAATAATGTTAGATGGTCGGGAGCTCTGTCGGACTCGTACAGGTTGGAGTGCGGGGTGAGGCAGGGGGGGTTGACGTCACCAACGCTCTTCAATCTGTACATCAATGATCTTGTTGCCGAGCTCAGCAGCCGCCATGTTGGATGCCATGTTGATGACGTTTGTTTTAACAACATCAGCTACGCTGATGATATGGTGCTGCTGAGTGCGTCGATAGGTGGGCTCAGGGAGCTCATAGGCATCTGTGAGGAGTATGCTCTTACTCACGGCCTAAAATATAATGTTAAAAAGAGTGAGCTTATGGTCTTCAAAGCTGGGTCCAAATGTCCGTCGGAGATTCCACCAGTGAGGTTGTGCGGGGTGTCCTTAGAGCGGGTATCAAGTTTTAAATACTTAGGTCATATTCTGACGTCTGACCTGAGAGATGACGCCGATATTGAGCGAGAAAGGAGGGCGCTGTCGGTGAGGGCGAATATGATTGCGCGTAGATTTGCCCGTAGCTCCAAGGAAGTCAAAATCACCTTGTTTCGAGCCTATTGTACATCTTTTTATACGTGCGGTCTGTGGGTTTCATATGCGCATAAGTCCTACAGCGCTCTCCGCGTGCAATACAATAACTCGCTTAGGGCACTGTTGCGGCTGCCTCGCTTCTGTAGCGCGTCGGGAATGTTCGCAGAGGTACACACTGATTGCTTTTATACCAGTATGCGCAAGAGAGCGACCTTGTTAGCGAGTAGAGTGCGGGGCAGCAGCAACAGTCTTCTTGCTGTCGTTGCCTCTAGGTTGGATGGGCCCTTTATACGGCACTGGCAGGCCTTGCACGCACCTGTAAATCAGGCGTGGGGCAGATAACTTTGTTTTTAGTTTCAATCATGCATTTAATTTTATTATTATTTTATCAATTATTATATTATTAACATTTTAATTTGAAATTCTAATCAACTGACCATATTAATTTAATTTATTGTTTTGATCATTTTAATATTTAACTGACATTGTAATTGTAATTTATGACATTTTGATTTAGTGTGTAATTGAATTTAATACTCGCGTAAATTTGAACTAACATAGAATTAAGTGCTACTAACATACAATGTGGACCAAAAGTTGTCTTTTAAATAAATTATTATTATTATTATTCCATTTATTTATTATTATGTACATATTATAGTATATTTTTAAATATTTCTTAAAAAAATAACATTAAAAAAACATTTAAAAATATAAAAAATAGTAGCCCACCGGCATCGGGAACACGGTCCAAGCTGCCGGTGGTCAGGGCTCCTGAGAGAGGAATCTCCGGACAATACGCGCCGTGTCTAGGAGTACTGCCTTCTGGATCAAGCCCTTGATCCAGCTGCCTAACGAGAGCCTCCGCAGATGTTGATCGAGGCTCTTGGCAATTAAGCCATTGGCCGTCACGACTATCGGCACAATGATTGCTCTATCCACTTCCCACATGTCGACAACCTCGCGAGCTAAGTCAAGATATTTAATCTGCTTATCTTTCTCAGCTTTCACAAGGTTCTCGTCATGAGGGACCGCTATATCAACAATCATTGTGCGACGCTCTAGTCGATCTATCACCACTATATCAGGTTTATTGGCAACAATAGTCCTGTCAGTGATGATAGATCGGTCCCAATATAACGTGATACTGCCATTGTCGAGAACTGGGTCGGGCACATACCTGTAGTACGGTACTTCTGATTCTACAAGATTGTATTTAAGAGCAAGTTGCTGGTGAATAATCCTGGCTACGAGGTTGTGTCTATGTAAATAGTCTCCGTTAGCCAGACGAGAACACCCAGAAATAATGTGACGGATTGATTCTCCGGGCCGGTGGCATGCCCGACAGATGTCAACCGTACCATCCTTCACAATGTATTTCCGGTAATTGTTCGTCATCATAACTTCGTCCATAATTGCAAAGACAAAACCTTCGGTTTCCCCGAAGAGGTCACCGAAACGTAGCCAAGATACGGACGCTAATAGGTCTACATCGGGCCCATGTAAGGCCCGGTAAAAGCGTCCGTGAAGCTCCTTGCCCTGCCATACTTCCCTGCGGTCATTAGTATCCATTACTAAAGGTTTGCGCCAGTTCTCGTTAGCTAAGGAGAGCGGGGTGAGGCCCTTGTCCACCGCCACCACATCTCGGTGCATACCCACGTCGACGGCTAGGAAATATTCCCTGAGACTGCATACCTCGCGGTTGTGCAGGGACTTAGCATTTAAGAAGCCACGACCCCCACACTTCCGCGGGATATACAGTCTCATCACCGATGACCGTGGGTGATGCATCCGATTTGCGGTAAGTAGTGTACGGACCCTCCTATCCAGGGCGTCAAGTTCTGTCTGAGTCCATTTGAGTATGCCGAAAGAATACATCAATACTGGCATGACCCAACCGTTGAAAGCGCGCACCTTGTTTCCGCCTGACAAAAGACTATTCAGTACTTTATTCAGGCGGCCAAAGAAGCGCTCCTTCAACGATTGTTTCACGTCATCAGTATTGATGCCTAACGCTTCCGACATACCCAAATACTTGTATGTTTCGGTTGAACTGAGGGATCTAAGGTGTATGGAATCCGAGAGTTGAATTCCCTCGGATTCCATAATCTCTCCTCGCTTTACATGTATGACTGCACATTTGTCCACACCAAAGTCCATCCTGATGGCACTACTGAAGGTTTCAGTTACCTTCAGTAGCTCCATTATTATTATTATTATTATAGCACCCCCTGTTCGGAATATGAACTACACATTGGAGTACCCCAAGTGCCCTTGCACTTGCACTTTGGAGGACGTTAACGTTAGCCATATAATGTTTAACATTGACACAAAAATAAAAAAAAATCGAATTCACTTGTTTTAACTACTGACAGGTTCTTATTTTAATTTTAGTCAGAATTTGTAGATCTTCTGCAAGGAGCTTCACCCAGTAGCGTAACTATACCGTCTGAGGCCCGTGGCAAAACCATTGTATGAAGCCTCAGATAACAAGTCAACTTTGTAATTTAATTTGCATAAATCTTCAGTGATTTCAGTGAGTACAGACCTAAAATATTCTTTATTATTAATAAATAGGTAATATCTCATGTTCGCAAGTTCTCTAATACGAGGATGTTTATATTTCGTCTCGGAAGGTGGGCTTTCCAGTAGCGTATCTTTTAGTTGGTAAGCCTGGCAAAATAACACGGGAAATCGATTCTTTCCCTATGAATGCATTTAATAAATCTTAATGATTAAATTGAATTTCTATGTTTATTTCTTCTGAGCACAACACCTCATGGATCGGGGGCCTCACTAGGTCAGGGGCCCTATAGTTAGGCCCTCTGGTTTCACCCGTGGGAAAGGAGTTCTGAAAATAATCTGAATGGAAGATATTTCCGGGACATAATTTGCCCATCAAAACCTTGCTTCTGGCTACTCTTTTACGCACAAAGGCTTAAACGATTGAACGTGGAATAACATACAATACACAGACACACATACAAACTATAGCATAAAAAGTATTAGTTTGATGATCGATTATTTTGAATGTTCAGTTTTGTAAACGCATCATTCGAATCGGTATAACTCGTCTAAAACAGAAACAGTACATCACTAGCTTTATGATCAACGTCAAAATCTACGCATAATTTCAAAATTTTATTCAAAATATTCATTTAACCGTACACAAGTTCTTTTATTCAAAATCTTTTAAAATACTCCTTATGTTCCCAAAAGTGTTTCGGGAAAATCAAGTAAGTATAACAGTAAAAACATCGCATTAGGAAATTACATCAGGCATAATCTCATCAAGAATCTGTTGAGGAAATGAAACATTTTTTAAAAATCACTTGCATTAGTCTCATCGGGTTTAACCATCTTGAAATAAATTAGGTTAAGGAATGTTCATATTATACTTTATAAATATTGTCCTGTTTGCCTACATTGAAGCTTTTAGAGGGAAAAATTAACCGCTCGAAACCATCATGAAACTTATTAAACATAAGTCACAACAACAACACAACTACACATAACAACAACAACAACAACTTTAAATTATTCAAGTGGTTGGTTGGGTTTTCGTAATCATCAGCCGTAACCGTTATTATTTTTCCTCAAAAACGTTAAGTAGGTACAATTGCCGGCACAGATCTTGAGCGCTGGTTTCAAGTTGCGCGAAGTCAAATATTCGGTCTCTTTAGTGGTGCGAAGTGACACGCGGGGGCGGGGAATGTCAGTGATTGGCTCGCCGCGCCATCGCGTCATAGACGTCACTCATGATTTGTTTCCTGCTCTTGCTGCATGTATCTAAGAACGACGTTGATTGGCTCGCCAATGTATGGAATGCGCAAAGCGATCCCCACTCTGACACCGAGCGATCAAGATCCGTGACGGTCATTGTAGATTGTTTTTATGACTAATTTATTAAATTTTAGTTATAAATTTAGTTCATTAGACCCGAAGCAAACGCCAGCGTTCGCGCACCCATTGTCTTTCTATTGTGTCTCTAATTACTACGATTGAAAGGTTAAAGTTAGGTACCTATAGTAGAAGCCAAAACCCTGAGTATTAGCACGTATTACATTTAAAAGTGAAATATATATTAAAAAGGCGAAAGTTTGTCTGAATGAATAATTATGTCGTGCCTAGATTATAGAATTGATCACTTCCATGAAAACTGGTCGTCGATCGTTTAAACGCTAACATTTGATAAGGCAATCCTCGTTTGACCATATCATTGATTTCAATAATAATAAAAGGTCTAAAGAAAGCAACCAGGATTGAATCTGGCCAATTTTTACTTGGCCATATCATGAAGTGAACAATTTCAAATTTCTGGCCGCGACATATGTTTGTTACTCCTTTACGTACGGACGCTGAACGGATTTGGATGGGGGCGCCAGGCGGTTCAAGTATTACGTAAGCAGATTTTTTGCAATGGGTTAGTTGCCGTAAAAATGTAATTAGTCCATCTTTTAGATTATTCAAAAATAAGGGACACGTATTTTTTTATTTGTAAATTGAACCAAAAATGACAAAGCTATAGCCCATTAAAGTTACATATAACTTCACGCCGTGCTGTATTTTTTCGCACGTGGTGACCTCACACGTAACTTTAATGGGCTATATCTTTGTTATTTTTTGTTTACGAGTAATTGAAAAAAGAAAAAATACGTTTCCAATATTTTTTTATAATCTAAAATTCGGACTAAATAAAACGTAATTATTTTGACCCTGGAAACTACATCCCCCTCTCGTCCCTAGATACCCTCAATTTGAGACACAATAGTAAGACAATAGATACGCGAACGCCGGCGTTCGCTTGGGGTTTAATTAGAATAGCGAGTTAACAAACATATTCCTTCCTTTTGGGAATCACTGATTTGCATTTCGTTTTCATGCATGACAATTATCAGGGTTGCGATACGTGTTGAAACCAAAATCGACTAAAATTACAAATACAAAATGCGAAAAAGCATTTGCTGACGTAATCACCATCCAAGCCTTCTATTCCAAATCAATGTCTATGCAAAAACGCCCCACCCCTACTTATGTAGTATATAAGTAATACTTGAATGGTCGTATGACATTGAGAATAGCACATAGGAAGCTTTTTATACCCAGAGTAATGCCTATATACTATTTTCAACTATTTTAAGGGTGAAATTGTTGGCAGAAGCTAATATTAGTACCTACCTAAGTAATATCTTTGAGTGTAGTGACATTGAAGTTCTTGAAAAATCTTAAGCATCAACACTAAGTGGCTAGTTTGTATTTCGGGAAGTGTGTTTAGGCACGTAAAAGTTGGTATTTTGTCAGTTTGATAATGTATTTGTTTGCGAAACAATTAATATTAGAATGGAAATTGTTATAATTTGGATAACTATTCAGGGTTATTTGTAAAACACTAACAACCTTGCAGGACTGTATTACTAACATCATAAACAACAACTTTTGTTCTGTGACTTTTTACAAAACATAATTCATTTACTTACCAAAAACAAATCTTCAAGATTTCGTTAAACGATAAATGATCTTTATTTTGCAAATAGGTTTTTAAAAAAACCGGCCAAGTGCGAGTCGGACTCGCCCATGAAGGGTTCCGTAGCAGCAAGTAACATAATATAAAAGTTCTTGTAATGTGTTGTAACTTTGATCGATGTTTTAAAATTAGTGTATTTTTTTCGGTTTCTGACGCATTAAAAAAAAACTACTTACTGGATTTCGTTCAAACCAATTTTCGTTGGTAGTTTTTATAGTAATGTACATCATATATTTTTTTTAGTTTTATCATTCTCTTATCTTGGAAGTTAGAGGGGGGGGGACACACATTTTACCACTTTGGAAGTGTCTCTCGCGCAAACTATTCAGTTTAGAAAAAAATGATATTAGAAACCTCAGTATCATTTTTGAAGATCTATCCATAGATACCCCACACGCAAGGGTTTGATGAAAAAAAAAATTTTGAGTTTCAGTTCTATGTATGGGGACCCCCAAAATTTATTGCTTTTTTTCTATTTTTGTGTAAAAATCTTAATGCGGTTCACAGAATACATCTACTTACAAAGTTTCAACAGTATAGCTTTTATAGTTTCGGAAAAAAGTGGCTGTGACATACGGACGGACAGACAGACAGACAGACAGACAGACAGACAGACAGACATGACGAATCTATAAGGGTTCCGTTTTTTGCCATTTGGCTACGGAACCCTAAAAACACTTATACGTCAATTTTGTTTTCAGTCAGTTTAAACTAGATTAGGCCGGTGTTTCCTAGCTGAGAAGAAACACGGAAACAAACTCAGGTGTCAAAGTTTCGTTTAAAGTCCATACAGTATAGAACATGTAATGGTTGTTCTATCTAACATATTTCGACTCTGTATTTTGCTGTATATACCTACGTATGTATGACGTGACGCAAGCGCATCAAGCACCCCGCCTAATCGTTGCAAACAGAAATAGTTTTTATTCATCGGTTTATTTTACTGGTGATGATCGTCGGCACATTTAAGTTAATTTTATAACTTGCCAAATTATGAGAAAATTTGAATCATATTTGTTAATCTATTTTTAATGTTAGAACAGATATTTTAATTCATTTTAAACCCCAAACGAACGCTGTGAATGTTTGCGCGTCTATTGTCTTACTATTGTGTCTCAAATTGAAGGTATCTGAAAGGTTTTCCTATGAATTTTAAGACTACCATATGTGGAATTACCTGATGATCAATAGTATAGGTATTTGCCGCCCACTAGAAATAGCTAATTCACAGCAGCTTTGTTTGTTGACAAAATGACTTTTAGAGCTGGTCGATTAAGTGACGTATTATTAATAAATTATAAACAAGCCAGATACAAGTTACCTCAACCTTTACGTGTCCGCTTTTGCATAACATGTTTCTAAACGTTTTCCTTCTAAGTATATAATTAACGATTAAGACATAGCATTTATTATTATTTTTTTGAGTTAGAAAATCACTTCGGACTTCCCCTATAGGTGGAGTAATAGGGAATGTCAGACTTTTACTGACTGAAACCACACCATTTTCCTTCAATTGCTCTTTGGGTTCTAGGACCGTAGAAGTTGACCCATAGCCCTAGTAGGCTTACCTAGTAGGCGTAGAGTTTTTCAGCAAAACCCAAAACCGTAGGGTTTTGCTGAAAAACTCTACGCCTACTAGGTAAGCCAGCTGCTCCAGTAGGATCTATCTCTTAGAGCCGATCTTGGAACCCGTGTTCTTTCAGTTGTCTTTTACTTTCCAAGGTCGCAGAGACTCTTTCAAACAATCCTTCACACCTGATATAACATCACACTTGTACTCCCCGAATGGATAGGCTGTGGTGCAGTTATAGTGGCCACCAGGGCAAGAGGGTTGTTCTAAAAAGGGTTATCGCCGCCCCTCGATGCAAAGATTAACTGAACACGGCTGGGTTTTAGTCAGTAAAAATTTGACACTGCGCCTCGCTCCTCCCTAAACGAGACAAGTTATTTGATGATGTTCCACTTAAGAAGAAACTTATAGAATAGCACTCCTTCATTTCACCAGCATTATGTTTAAATACTACGTCATAGTTGGCGGCCAGAGCGTGGGATTGTTCGACAAGGAACCGTGGCCCTAAAGGAAGAACGCAAAGAGCAACTGAAGAAACACAAGTGGGTTTTCACTAAAAGTCGGACACGTCCTCTGGCACCACCCTGAGTGGGAGAAAAATGACATAGAGGCTTTATAAACCCAAAAAATTAATTATTTGAAGTCAGTTTTTTTTTTTAAAACAGGACGTTTATACCGCGCACATCGAACGACTAGAACAATTTGCCTGCTGCAGCCATAAGAAAAAACTTTTTTCGGCCATAGGATCGAATCAGTCCCTCGCCTAGCAGTAGTACTTACTACCACTATACCAACGAAACAGTAATAAAATAGGAAAACAAAATATCTTACTTCCATAAACCAGAGCCGCACATGTAGAAATAACAGCAACCGTGAATATATACATTTTTTTTAAATAATTTATGTTTAATACACTTCACAGAGAACCTGTCAGAGTCGGAACATAGTAGATCAGCTCGCTCCAACGTTCCGAGACTGACTGGCGTATTGCTGTGAAGCTAATTAGATGAAAGTATTTTGTTATGAGGAAAATATTGTAATTTTGCAAACCGGTATCCATTCTTTGTTGACCGTTTTCAAGATGAATCATCAATCAAACAAAAAAACGTCTAGTAATATTAAAAAAATATTCTTCCCATGAAGTAAGTTCAAAGGTCGAAAATAATTATTTTCAATAAAGTTTTTTACAAGTATATTTGATGCAATTCGATTCGGTGCTCATGCGCGGAACTATTGTACCTAGTTGTAAACTCAAATATACAATTGGTACATTTTTTAGAATATTCATCTATGAAATAATATTCTGAGGTCAAATTTTATATTAAGATTGTATACAGGGTGGCCAGAACATTGACGTCCAAAAATAAAATTTAAGCCCCTCGTATCGTGGGTTATCCGAATCACCCCCATGTATGTTCCGCGAATTTTCATAGTTTTCGAGTTATGAATTTTTTTCTGATTTTTTGAGAATGATCGACCATAGAGTGCGTCTACTGAAAGCGTAACCTGGAGTTTTTTTTTTAAATTTTATTGGCAACATTGTTTTGCCGAAAAAAATCACGTCAAAGTCTATGGTCGCAATTGTCAGTTTTGTAAACAGATATTTATTTTTCAAGAATAATTGCTTAATTATGGGAAAAACAATAAACAGTAACGTGCGTAAACTGCTACATACTATCGTTAATAAGTTCAAACAAAAACAAGAAGAGAAAGAAGGTGTTTTCAATGAAAACCAACAATGTTTACATACGATTTCAGAATTTTAAGTTAGTATGACGTTATAATCTTGATCCTTGTCGACTAATGTTATTAGATAGTTATATTTAGGATATAATGATAATTGGTTTTTCTTATATTTTTAGATAATCTGACATATTGCGAATTTCATAATGGACAAAAACATCAAACAAAGAAGGCTTTTGGTGAATCGACTTAATCAAAAACACATGCTAGTGAGTGGTAGAATGCGTTCAAAAGCAGTTGAGATGTAATGAAAGATTTGCCTCACTTTGTCTGATAGAGCATCAAAATCTTCAACTCAAGTTAAAATTGCGAAAGTGAAGGAAATAGTGACTGAAATCCTAGTTCAAGTTTGAGAGCTGTTGAACTTTTTGTGTCTCACGAGTCGAGTCGTATCAATTGAAACAATCATTGGAGTATAAAACATGTTCCCACTTGACTAATCCCAAAAGATTTGAATTTTCTCTATGCTAAAACGAATCGATTCCAACCCAACAACCTTGAAACACGTTGGTGTTGGCGAGACGTGATGAAGTTGAAATCATGTTGACCATTTTATTTGACTATCGCGGTGTTGTGCACCTGGTATTCTTGCCAGAAGGCCAAATAGTAAATAATAATAATAATAATATTGTTTGAATATTATATAGCACCTTTTTTTTCCGACTTGAAAAATCATCCTATGACAACCCCCGCTCTTGGGCGGAGCGGGAGATAGTGTCAGACCCTTACTGACTAAAAAACCCATCCCGTTCCTTCAAGCCTTCATACCGGGGCTCGAGCGCCCTTTCGGATAACCCTGGCCCCAGTAGGCTTCGACCCGGCTGGGCCCCTGCTGTTGCTGACAACTCCTTGAGGCGCGCGGGAACAGTGCGTGCCGTTGACGACTTGGGCTTGGTCCGGACAGTTACCGGACGGCCGGACAGCGAGCTATCCATTGCTCAATGTCCGCAAGCCCGTGCCTACGGTGGCCGGAAATCGGGATCAGTATCCTGGCGCTGGTGGCGGCGGCGATAACGCCGTTGCCTGATGCTCGGAGCGAGACGTCTCCGCCGCCGATCGCCCCCACGAGGGCACAGCAATGATCCGCCCAAGCGGAGCACACCTCGACTGTGTGCTCGACCGTGTCCTCCGGGCATTCCGCACAGTGGCAACACCCGGGCGTCACTCCCGCATGAATCCGGTGTAGGTACCTCCCGAACGAATCATGTCCGGTGAGGACCTGCGTCATGCGGAAGGTAAGAACGCCGTGAGGTCTTTCCAGCTACGCCATATAGCGACATTTGAGAGATCAGATAAAATAAAATAATTTGGGATAATAACTAACATTTTATGTGTTATTGACCTTTACCACACACCCACCGAATAATTAAGTCTACACACATGTTTTTGACTAGGATTAACTATTATACAATTGTTATAAATACAAAAAATACTCTAGTATCAAAACTTTTTTCTCCTACTATTTCAATAATACCACATTCAAAATTTTTGGTTGTAACCTCCTTTTCTCAGGTCACGCTTTCATTAGACGGACTATACCAATCTTTTTTTTTTTTAAATGTGCCTTTGTCGACATTTTTTTTCATCAGTTCTCGTTCCTAAGGTTAATTTATGAAGCGCGCTGTTCCCGCGCGCCTTAAGGAGTTGTCAGCAACAGCAGGGACCCAGCCGGGTCGAAGCCTACTGGGGCCAGGGTTATCCGAAAGGACGCTCGAGCCCCGGTATGAAGGCTTGAAGGAACGGGATGGGTTTTTTAGTCAGTAAGAGTCTGACACTATCTCCCGCTCCGCCCAAGAGCGGGGGTTGTCATAAGATGATTTTTCCCATCGAAAAAAAAAAAAAAAAAAAAAAAAAAAAAAAAAGTGAGAGAGATAGCAATAATTTGGTTTCATATCCTCTCAGCCCATTGTTATTGCAGGTAAAAGAGTAGCGCCTTCGTTTACAACCCTTGGTGCACGAGAAAAGATCGCGTGAAGTTTTTGAATCTTAGCTTTTCTTGCAGTCATTTTTGGTTAGCAAAGTATTCGTCAGATGGCTAAGAATTTTCTACCTCGCAGTTTTTGAAGGCCGATTTAAGCCATATTAGCCTCATTGAGTACTATTTTTTTATGATTATGAAAGCTGAGAGTCTAGCGCATTCTTAAAGCCTAATTAGAAACCATGAAGTAACCTGTTTAAATTTTTTATATAAAGTTGAAAAGCTAAGTCATAATTTCACGAACGTAATTTTTTCACTTTAGACCAACTTTTTCATAACTTTCATCACCGTTACGAAGCTGATTATTTTATGCATAAAAGAACCACTCATGAAGATTCAGTTGCAAAAAAAAAATCTCGACAAAGCCATGTACTTTTTTTTTTAATTTTTTAGTTTGGTCTGGTCGATCATTCTCAAAAAATCAGAAAAAAAATCATAACTCAAAAACTATGAAATGTCGCGGAACATACATGGGGGTGATTCGGATACCCCATGATACGAGGGACCTAAATTTTATTTTTGGACGTCAATGTTCTGGCCACCCTGTATAACAAGGTAAAAATAATCAAAGGTAAGTAGATACATCAAAACGAGTTTGTTTAAATGCCATTGACGCTGTTGTAGAAAAAGAAACAAAAAAAAAAACTAGTAAAAAACTAGTAAAAAGAAAAAAAATAACCAGTTTACTCGTCCTAGTCCTACTTGAACTACAAATTGATCTTCACAAAGACAAACAGTCGTCATAAAAAACTTGATACACGTATAATTGTATAAAACCTGAAACTAGAGACCAGTTTCTTATAGCAATCATGTAAAAAGTGTTGCTTCATCAGACATAATGGTTAGAATTGGTAAATTGTTGAATAACTGAAGATTATATATTTGCAAAACATATTATTATTATGCAATTAACTCGATGCTTACTCATAGTCTCATACATATTATATTTGGGACATAAAGGTTAGATAGTTTGAAGGCTTGTAAATCATGACAAAAACAGTGCGCCCAATATACTTAACCTTCATTTTGTTGATGAAACTGTCATTCTTTAATGATTTGATTTCCCGTTGGATTTTAATAAGATTTTAAATACTCAAATGCGCTCATTAAATGACTACTGAATTTGGTCAAAAATATATCACTGTTATTTAGTTTTCTGTATTTAGTAAGTTTTTAAACAACACTAAAAAAACATTGCCAGCGTTAAAAAATTGTGAGCACAAAGTTACTCTTCTTTTTTCAGAGCTGACAACACAGAAAAATAATAATTGACGAATCCTAGCGTTTTCCAGCAAGAGCTAAACAAACCGATTCCGACCGATGTGCTTGTCTGTCGCTTCGCCAGGTGAATGCGCGTCTTAGAAACCATAAAATCGGATGTTTGTGTATGAAAACAAGTGAAAATACATGTTTTCTTGAATGAATGTGCGCTCAAACGGCCTAGTTTTAATTAAAATCGAAGAACTTGTAATATTTTATGTGCATTTCAGTGATAAAACGATCTTTTTACCCTGTGTCTGAATTACGAAGAGGGCATTCATGTTTATAAATATTGATTTGCTACTAATCGTGTTTTCTAACGTTTCTATTGTGTCTCTAAACGTGAAGTGAGATGTAGGGAATATAATAACGTGTAAAAGAATCTTTGTATACGAAAATGCAACAGTTAGTCCAAACTTACATGGACGCGATCGATGGTGTAATTTCGTTCTTGATTTGATTGTGTTTTTTTTTGGTGAGTGAGTGTTTTTATGACAATGGAGGGGACTACAGAGAAGGATTGTTCTCCGTTATGGAATCTGTACCAGCAGATCGTGTCGGACATGAAGGTAGGTCACATTGGCTGATTTTCTTTGTAGGTACACGCGAAGTGAGAACCGGTCGCGTGCCCCACATTTTCAGTGGGAAGTTGTCCCGATAATCTGTTGGTGCTGAACCGAGCATGTTTGACGCTCCGATAATCACGACTGTACAGTATTCTGAGCGATTTTTATGAAAAAAATTTTAGAGGGTAGTTTAAAAAAAAAATGATGGATACAGCTGTCTCCATAAAATCATGATATAGGCGACTGGTAAATAAAACAACACTATGAATTTTACTTTTAAAATTTATGTATGTACACACAAATATACAAAAGAAGATATCATGTTATACAAAGGTACCTACTGCTTGTTTCACACAGATTTTTTTTCCAGCAGAACTGTAATTTATTATCTAAGATCTATCTTCGGTACATACTTAATTTACCACACTTCAAAGCCAGAATGAACAGGCAAGTATGGGGTTTGTTTATACTTTAGATTTCATCAACTTGAAATACCTGTACAATCTGAATTTGCTTTAAAAATAGAGTCGATCTCCTGAACCAAAATATATTTTATTTAATATACAGCTTGACTTTCTAGTAAAGGTTTACAGTCTCAGCTAAGTACTTATTTGAATTCATTAAACCCCAAGCGAATGCCGGCGTTCGTGCACCTATTGTCTTTCTATTGTGTCTGTAATTTCCACGATTGAAAGGTTAATATCACTGGTAATAAAGCAGGTACTCCATGTCAAAATAGGTACTGGTAAGTAGACTGGTAACTGATGTTAACGTAGTTGGAAATTGACTAGGCAGATCGATGGTTTTAGTGCCAGGAACATGATACCCAAGTCATATAATTTATTGTAAAAATCTATAAAAACTAAGTTTGGATGCTAAGCATTATCTTCTGAGTTTGACTGGCTTATTTGGTGTAACACAAGTCAACTGTCAATAACCATTCAAAATACAATGCCTGCCATATGCTAGGGTATTCCTGACAGATTTGCCTGCACAATTATACCTGTCAGGTGATATGTCCTTTTGATACATTCGACTTCCACTCATCTTCATGGGCCACAGACAGTCCCAATGATATATATTTTTTAATTATTATTGACAGGCTTGCGTTTGGCCATCATCTCACCTGATAGTAAGCGATGATGTGGTCGACGGTGTCTCTTGCCTAGAAGAAACCTATTCACTTTTGACTTAAAGAACCTTATGTAGCTATCAGGAAACACGGACTCCGGCAGGGAGTTCCGCTCCTTAGCTGAACACACAAAAAATTTTGGAATTTATAATTTCTTTTTTAACACAAATACCGGTCAAGTGCGAGACGGACTTGCACATCGAGGGTTTCTTATAAAACCTTCATATTTATGTAAATATGTAGTTCGATACCCTAATCGATTTTCTAAGAATTTTTCAAATACTTAGAAAATAAAAATATTTTCATACAAAATTAGCAGCAATTGTTCCACATATGAAACAATAAAATATGTAACGGACCTTTATCTTTTAGAAAATTGAATTCATGTTCACATGCTGTAGGAAATCACCGGTCCTAGACTACCTAAATTGACATTGATTACGTTCCGTTTCAGTTGCAATACAGGACTCTAACAACACAAAATAAAAATCAAAAATTATTTAACAGCAAGGTGAAATCGAAAACAAAATAATTGTTTTACTATAAAAATGTCACGAGTTCCATGTAGGTAAAGTTGTTTCATCACTTTTCAATGAGGATGAGTTGGATCTAATAAATAATGTAAACGGCGGCAGGTCGTCGGAATCCAATTTTCTTATAAAAAACTTGAATCCCGCACACGTGCGAGATCCCGCATGATTAACTCCGCATTTTTGATCCCACGTTTGCGGGAATAGATTCCCTACTCCATACATTCTATATAGAAACTAGACTTGTAGAGCTACAATAGATAATAGATACACGCGACGCGACGTCGTTCTACGTACTACGCGTTCCAAATGAGAATAGGACCGATTCTTATGTACCTCTCGTAGTACTGTCAAATCGAAGAAATTTTGGCAAAATTGAAGAACTTAGAGATGAGTAAAATTGAAAAACTGGATTCTGATTAAACTTTTTTCGTTCACAGTTCATAAATAAATTAAATTTTTCGTAAACTAATTCATGTTTAAAAATTTCTTTCCTCGATTTGACAGTAAATCGTGACGTCACAATATGGCGGGCGATCCTATTCATTTGAAACGCATTGTACAAATCGGGCGTGTTACGCGCGTGCGTCGGTCTAACGTAGTTCTAGCTTGAAGCGTGTGTGTTGTGGTTTAGCTCAAGACAATGAGCCCCAAGGTCTTTATTACAATAATAAACAAATGTCAACTTAAAGTCAGCGTCAACATTTTAAATTACCATTCATTAGTAACTCAAATAAAGCTAATTTGAATGCGTGTCAGTCATTCCTGTTGAAGTAGGTAATAGCTAAATATAAAATATTGATTTGATCAAGCGCGCAAGTTCAGGCCTTGGTCCGGAGGGGGCGATCGGCGGCGGAGACCTCTCGGCGGAGGCCTTGGTTGAGGCCATGGTCCGGAGCGAGGAGGAGTAGCAGGCGGTCGCCGACTTCTGCGAAGCAGTAATGCGCAGAAAGGAGGAGCCCGACCGCATCAGGCAACGGCGCTCTCACCGCCGCTGCCGGGATTCCGATCCCGATTTCCGGCCAATGTAGGCGCGGGCTTGCGGACAGTGAGCAATGGGTAGCTCGCTGTCCGGCCGTCCAGTAACTGTTCGGACCAAGCCCAAGTCGTCGACGGCGCGCACTGTTCCCGCGCGCCTAAAGGAGTTGTCAGCAACAGCAGGGGCCCAGCCGGGTCTGGCCTACTGGGGCCAGGGTTATCCGAAAGGGAACTCGAGCCCCGGTATGAAGGCTAGAAGGAACGGGGTGGGCTTTTAGTCAGTAAGAGTCTGACACTATCTCTCGCTCCGCCCAAGAGCGTTGTCATTGGATGATTTTTCCCACAATAAAAAAAAGGCCTTGGTCCGGAGCGAAGGGAATGGGATGCGGTCACGTTTGGCTCTGCTCGGACGTAGCACCGCCGTGTGCACAGGTTTAGGCCATGGACCGGGGTCACCTTCTGTGAAGCAGTAATGCTAGCGAAGGAGGCGGCCGCAACCGTGAGGGAACGGACATACTCTCGCCCCAATGGCTGCCACAAGAGAGATAGGAAAAGGTCAGATTCTCTGCCACCGCCGGCGCGGTTTGCGGGTGACGAGCAATGAGTAGCTCACCGTCCAGTAACACCCGAGCCCTAAGAGAATCCGGAGCTCGAAGTTACTGGGTGATTTACCACCTCAAAAAAAGTCTATCACTGCTGTAATGTGCCCTTCGCAGTACTTGGGGACTCGGCAGTTCCGCTGTTGCCACAGAATAAGTAATATGCCTGTCTGAACCTGTGTAATTAGAGCAGTGGTGGCCGAGTGGTAAGGTGCATTACTTTGTGTAATTTCTTTCATCACCACTGCTCTCAAAACTGTGAAGGAAAACATCGTGAGGAAACCGGTATGTCCTAGAACCAAAAATTCGAAGACATGTGACATTCACCAACCCGCACTGGGCCCGCGTGGTGGATTACGGCCCATTCCCTCTCCTAGGAGGAGGACTCCTGAGTCCCAACAGTGCAAACATTAAAAGGCTGATTATGCTTATGCTAAGAAATCTGTCACGTAATATTGCTACTGCGCAACGACTCATCTCGTATTCCTAACGCCCCCAGTTGGATCTACATATTACAAGTTGCAATACAAACAAGGTGTTTTTGCTCATTAAAGGCAAACGTTTTATGGTCTGCATTTTAATCTAGGTATTAAAACTCAATACTCATATTATTCTAGGCATGCAAAGCGTCTCATCATATTAGATCACGATGTCTATTGCAAGTGATGATGGCCTGTTTATTATTGGCGATGATCAACTAAGAAACTAAGAATTAATCAATAATTACCAAGAAACTTCCGGGTTTCTTAGAAAAACTTGACTTTTGTAAGTAAATGCTTAGAAAATTAACAAAATTACTTACTTATCTATTAATAATATGTATATTATATACGCGTACAGTTTTTATAAAACCAGAAACTATACATATGTGAAAATTACTTTTTTAAATGACATCATTCAAATATAGTCTTTTGCGACTCAAGCTGCACTTTTCGAAGCGATCACTAACATTCATGAAAACGTGAAATCTTTCCCTAAAATTCTTCCTAAGACTCCACAATAAGTTGTCCAAAACAAAAGATTCGAATTGGTCCACGCATTCTCGAGTTTTTTTTTTTTTCATTTTATTACTTATATATTTTATATATTATACAGGGTGTTTTTGACATCGACGCACAAGCTAATACCACCAATTTCCACGCCATCATGCGCAAAAAAGCAGCCTCCCTGCTGGCCCGTATACGGAGTAGCAACAACAGCATTCTGAACGCAATAGCTTTACGGTTTGACTGTCCGTTTCAAAATTATTGGGCCATGTCTTGTATAGGTGTGGCCAGTCATGGCAAATAAAAAAAAATGTATTAGGTTAAGTTTTCTATGGGTCTATGCCACCCGAAATAAAGTTATTATTATTATTATTATTAATACCATGGATCCAGTAAAGGATTCTGGACTCCAAAGAAAGTAGTGGAATTGTTCGTCGATTTTTTTTCAATTATAACATGCTTTAATAAATATATAAATAATTATACGTCTATAATTAAATTGGTTAGTCATAGTCAAAACAAAAAAAATATAACATGCTAATGCAGAATTTGATATTTACAGCTCAACTGTTTTTGGAGTAAATTGACACTTGAATAAGGGCATCGCGGATTGTTGCCTTCCCTAAACAGTCGGACAGTGACCACACTTTTTGGTCATAAGCATCGATCCATATTGAAATACTCAAAACAATATTAACCAGAAATAAATATGCAATAAGCATTATGTTGAAGTCATCACATTCTTATTTAGTCATTTGCAAAAATTATATCATTGTCCAAGGTTATCGTAAGGTCAAGTTAAACGATTAAGTGAACAACCAAGGTTTTGTTAACAAGTAAATAAATATTGGGTAAGAGATCAATAGTTCAAAACATGTTAAAATGGAGTAAAAAAAATTAAGACAGAAAATTACAGTAATATTATACAGGCGAGAGTTATGTGTATAAATACCGGCACGGATCTTTAGCGCTGGCTTCAAGTTGCGCAAAAGTCAAATATTCGGTGTCTTTAATGGTACGAAGTAAGACGCGGGGGCGGGGAGTGTTTTTATATTATGTTTGTTTTTCATGCTCAAACTGCATTTCAATGAAATTTGCCATACGGGATACTAGCAAAAGCAATGTTAGTGTCTCGTTTTTGTGCAATTACAGTTGCCATCACGGATCTTGAACGCTCGGCGACAGAGTGAAGATCGCTTTGCGTATTCCATATATTGGCGAGCCAATCGTCTTCGTTGTTAGATAAATGCAGCAACGCAGTGAACGAATGAGGAGTGACGTCTATGATGCGATGGCGCGGTCAGCCAATCACTGACACTCCCCGCCCCCGCGTCGCACTTCGCACCACTAAAGAGACCGAAAATTTGACTTTTGCGCAAGTGTTCAAGATCTGTGATGGCAACTGTACTTCGTCGTATCGATATTACGTGTACCGATTAGTAGCTTTTTAGAGCTACTACTTATTAGGTTTTCGGAAAAAAATACCCCTTTGGTGATAGATCTACTTCTTCTTCTTCCTGCCCTTATCCCATATTACTTAGGGTCGGCGCAATACGTTTTATTCTTCCATTCTGTCCTGTCACCCGTCAACGTCAAGCTATCGCTAATTCCCTTTTCTTTCAAATCACTCCTCACACAATCCATCCATCTTTTCTACGGCTTTATTGGTGAGAGATTATCTACTATGAAAATGTAATTCTGACGAGAACATGACACCGTAGTTGGGTGACTGGATTTGACACGCTGATACCGGGTCATTTCAGAAATCCTTCATTTTATGCAAATGGAATTGAATTTAGGGATGAACGAAGACTCACCTCCTACAATAGTACTAGCTGCGGTCTTCCCGTCCGATTATAATTTAGGTGTCTTCAAGGCTAGAGTTAATAGACTCTTTATAACCTAGCGCGCCTCACCATCAACGATTGTATCAGTGCTAACCATCAGGTGGGATCGTAGTCAAACACTTGTTTATATCATTAATAAAAAATAAAAAAAATCCGACTGCGTAAAAAATTACTATCACTATTTATTCACAATATTTTAGACGTAAAATCACTATAAAGTTCAAAAACCAACCTAGGCATTCGCCTCTGTACAAAATAAATAACATAGATTTCCTGTTGTACTTTTTTAATATGATCATGACATACCATTTTGAAATCTTCATGAAAAACCCTTTAATTTGACACCAATACTGTAAAATTAAAAAAAAAATTTTTTTTTTACTCACACAAATTGTATTTTACAGTCGATATGTTTTTTTTTTTTAACGTCGCCTATTTATGAACACTTGTGTTATCAAGACGAATCTAACGATATGTTAATTATGAAAATTGTTCAACGGTTTGAAGATATGAGTTAATAAAGAATATTACATACATACAAACATACAAGATACGCGTGAAAAACATTACCCTTCTTGCAGTCGGGTAAAAATAGTACAAAAATGTAATAGACAATTATGTTTTATGTTTGTAATTAATACTTGCTGTACAGTGTACACTAATACTTTCAATATATTATCTTTAATACAACGTTAATAGGCCGATAAACCCAGCGAGCTACGATATTGGCTGTTCGCGCCGGATATCAGCTTCCTCTTGAATTTTAATACTTGTCACTAATTAGCGTCACTGACAAGCAGTGACTATTAAAATCATGTGAATAGGGTAGTTTCTAGGGTCAAAATAATTACATTTTATTCAGTCCATATTTTAGATTATAAAAAAATATTGGATACGTATTTTTTTCTTTTTTCGATTAAACAAAAAATAACAAAGATATACCCCATTAAAGTTACGTGTGACGTCAACCCGTGCGAAAAAATGCAGCACGGCGTGACGTTACACGTAACTTTAATGGGCAATATCTTGGTCATTTTTGGTTTAATTTACAAATAAAAAACTACGTGTCCCTTATTTTTGAATAATCTAAAAGACGGACTAATTACGTTTATTAAGGCAACTAGCCTATTAAAACATATATTTGTAAAATTACTTCGAGCAAAGTTCCTACATACCCAAACTTACTGGAAAATGTTAGTTGGGGTCAGCCCAACACGGCCAACACGTTTTGTTTTTTCTATCTTCTCTGCGCAGACGCTGTGAAAATTTCCGGTGACTTTCGGTCAAAGTATCGTACTGGTTCTGTTACAAAAAAAAAAGGATGGACGGTTGTGCCATATTTATTTTATATTGCTTAGAGCTTTAAACCATGCTAGAGTCTGTGCGGAAAGTAAACCATCGTGGGATTTGAGGGCGCTGCTGTAGATAAATATCGTTTTTGTTATGTAAGCAACATTGTGACGTCATTATAGTGCGATTGTTAAATCTTGATATTTTTAGACTAGCTTCTTCCAGCGGCTTCACTCTATAATAAAAATTATCCTATTGGCTGAATTTGCTCACCTAATGAAACTGCAAAGTTATAGCTATATTATTGCAATGTTTATTGTTAAGTTCATCTGTCTTGTAGTTTTTGCGCGACACATCCATACCAGTACCTCCATCCATCTTCACAAACTTTCGCATTTATAATATTAGTAGCCTATTTATTGAACTTGCCCACGTGATAAAACACCTGGGGGAGGCCTATGTCGAACAGTGGACATCTTTAGTTTGTAATGATGATGAATATTTAAAAGCAAACACGAACCGGTAAAGGAAAATAGCGTGAAGAAACTGCTGCACTGCCTATCTAGGTAGGTTCCACCAACGACCACTTACCCAGTTCCAACGAAAATGGTTCTATCACTTTGACTGGGATCCGTCTATTATCACTGACAGGAATATTGTAGCTAACAGCAAGTTTATGTTTACCCTAGTTAAATATAAAGGTAAAAATGGAACACACGATGACCCGACCACTTTCTCGCTGTCTTCCTCAGTACATTTTTCCCTTTTGCTAATCAATGAAAAATATGAACTTATGACTATGAAAATAAAGTACATTTCAGAATTTGTAATGTTGCTTCGTAAAAAAGTCTATTTAGCCTGTAAGGGACCATCTCGTATATAAGGTCTTTGGGATCACTTGGTTGTCCGTCTGTTTATCCCTTTAATTCGAGAACGCTTGGAGGTATCGAGTTAATATTAAAACCATACGCTCAAGCCTGCGGTCTTTTGAAGTTGTGAAAAATTCAGACTTCTGAGTTAACGAAAAAAAAAGATACGGCCGTTTATGTCGCATAAAACGTATATTTCGATACTCAAAGGAATCAAAGTTCATAGGGTGAATCCCGTTGACCTAAAATCCTGAAATTTGGCATAAATCAAGGTCTCATAGAACAAGTACAGGGAAAAATCTGGAAATTGTAAATATGTAGATACGCCACAAAAAAAAAATTATGTAATTCGGAAAAATCTTCGTAACTCAATTCGGGAATTGATTTCATAGGTAAATTTATACAGAATCCTCAGTGCGCGAGTCCGACTCACACTTGCCCTTTTTTATTTTAGTTACTGTATCCGTACTGAACCCTGAAAAGAAATATTTTAAGTTAGTCGAAACGCATTATAAATTTAAAGTATCAATACTTTTTATACTAGCCATCGAAAATATTGACCAAAACAAAATAAATAAATATCGTCATGTTTAAATGAATTTCCGTTTAATTTATATAGATTTGGAGATAGCAGGGACAGGAGTTTACCTAGGAAGGCTAAAAACATTAAAATAAAAGTGTTACGTACCAAAAAAACAGTATACCAATGTTTCACAAGTTCGTGACTTTGTTTTGATCAATAAAGGTGTGATTTGCCATTTGTTATCTTTGGCAAAACTGTAATATATTAAATATTATTTCCCTTGCAGCTCAGTGAAATTTTTTATCACCTTTCTGAAGATTTCAATTAAAAATCACAATAAAATAACATAATAAACAAACCAGTGTCAATATTATATGACATTTGGCATTTGACGGATGGCTGGATTGTGTTGCTACTTAAAATCTTTAATGTTGTTTTCACTTTACGCCACGACGGTTCTTTTATCGCACAGACAATAATAACCGCTAGTCTAGGCTACCTACTTAAGGCCCAAGCGCCCGAAAAGTACCATAAAACAGTGACTTTCTGAAGCCTACTCCAGCAAGGAGTGAAGCCTAACGGCCAGGTTAATAGATTTGAAAAAAATATATGTTTATCAAAAATTTATGAACAACATTATCAACATTTGACTTTTTTGTGCTATTAATACTTTTGTCTAAAATAAATATTCAGCAATTTCGCAACTTTTCCCTATTCCTCCGAAACGGCTTGGACCTTTATAAACATTTTTACACATAAAATTGGTGGTTAAATATTCTTCAAAGTGAACATTGCATAAGTAAATCAATCACTATTTCGCAAAGAAAATGGATTTAAAGCGCTTTCCGGGCGCTGCTGGCCGCAAATAAATGCACAGATTTGGGTACTGCCACCTAAGCGAGTGCGAGAGTTGCGTCCACATAATTTCGGTCAGATGGTTCAAGGGACTATAAGCCATAAAGAAGCCATCAATAGAACCATGTTACGATAACTGTTTACTATTTCCCATGCAACGTAATCATTTGTAACGATACCAGATCGTAACACGTAACTTGAGGAGCTCATACTAAAAGCGCATTCACACAATACTGCAGCAGTAGCTATTCTGGATAAGCACCTGAGCGTGGAGTAAGCTAAAATCTAGTTCCATATGCTTTTTATAGGACTAGTAGTTCGCGTTGTTAAAAAACGCTGTCACTGCCTTATGGTTAGTGTTGCCAGGTGTCCCGATTTGCGCGGGATGTCCCGATTTTCAGGAGTCTGGGGACGCGTCCCGATTTGCGCCTGATCGGGACGCTAAATGTCCCGATTTATCAATAAATTAATTAAAAGCCATTATAATTACATATTACAAAGTAACAAAGCAAGCCTATTCGTATTATTGTCACACATATTAAATGCGCTAACTTAAAAGGACACACGGCGACGGCACATCTAGAGAGATTATAGCCCTGGAACGCAACTGAAGAACATAGTTCCACCCTAGAGCGAGAGATGTAATGAAACGATTTTTCACCACAAAAAAAAAAACGTTTTTTTTTATTTGTCCCGATTTAAAACCCTAAATCCCGATTTGTATTACCATCAGTCCCGATTTTACTCCAATCGGACCTGGCAACACTACTTATGGTGATCGAGCACAGTGCAAGTAACTTGAGCATGTAAACAGAGGCCCTGCGAAAAGCTCTTAAAGTGATCCATTTTACAACCTAAACTGAATTGTGTTTTGAGATTGAGCCGCTTCAAACCCGGGTTTTTTGTTTGCGCATAGAATTATGCATGATTAGATAGACTTATTACTATTTTTT
The DNA here is from genome assembly GCA_929112965.1 of Mythimna albipuncta. Classification (NCBI taxonomy): domain Eukaryota; kingdom Metazoa; phylum Arthropoda; class Insecta; order Lepidoptera; family Noctuidae; genus Mythimna; species Mythimna albipuncta. The sequence continues at coordinate 14,936,023 of OV815982.1, read as the reverse complement.
ATTTATTTTGTTTTTCTTTTAAATTTTATATGTACGCTGAACACTTATATTTTTATTATTTACCACACATAAACATATATAATATGTAAATTATTTACCCTACACCTGACACTAATAACTGAGTACTTCAATATAAAACCAATTTTCAACCGTACACTCGAAATAAGGTTCAGTTGAAAACCATCGTCAGGCAACTACCATGTAGTTGCATATTCGTAAGTTAACATATTCACTGTTAACTTAAAGACCCCTAGGCTGTAGTCATCAGAAAACACATACACCAGCAGAGAATTCCATTTCTTAGCTTTACGTTTTGTGCGAATGAATGTGATCTTCCTGATTTTTCTACAGAATTTTAATATAGTTACATTCACTGGATCCTGTTTTAAATTACCATTTAAACGTCTGTTGGTTCTTAGAAACGATTTCTGTCTTCAAGCATCTGGTTGTGTCCTAAAAACAAAGCCATTAGTGCTTTCCATTGCAACCAGAGTGTGACTAGACGCGTATTAACGTGAGCTGTTATCTAAATTGTATTAATTTCGATCTAGTGTGATAGCAAATGATCTTTGTAGACTCGTGTGTCTTACGCAGCGTGTCGAGTAGTAGGTTGGAAATTTTCGACATTCGACGAACTCCCAAGTGAAGTCTTGCATAAAAGCTTTTTGTGGCACAGATGAAATCGACAGATATCTATAATTTCTTTTTCAATATACTTAATCGAAAACCCATTCCTATCCTTACCGCTTTTAGGCATTCATTTTACTGTTTTCCGCAATAGTGCGAAAAAGTTCTTTTATTGTATTTATCGTATCCGACTGTGCGTTACGCGAACCCCATGAATTGCCGGTCAACCTATTTATTTCATCGTAAGTGTATTGAAAAACGTTTGATTCAAGTGGTAATTTGTCACTGTAGCACTAGGCTCCATTTTTTTTTGAAGTGGGTAAATCATCCAATTATATCCCCCGCTCCTGGACGGAGCCTTACCGTGTGCTTCACCGTGTGACTCGGCTCCATAGCACCTTCGCCTGCGGCTCGGGCGAATTCAGCCTCGGTTCAAAATGTATCAAAATGTAATAGTTGTTATAAATATTCCACAACTATCACACAACGCCATCTAGTCCCAAGCTAAGCAGAGCTTGTGTTATGGGTACTAGACAATTGATAAACATACTTATATATTTCTAAATACATACCTAAATAGATAAATTACACCCAGAAACAGAACAAATGATCGTGCTCATCACACAAACATTTGTCCTGGGTGGGAATCGAACCCACGACCTCCGGCATAGCAGTCAGGGTCACTAACCACTAGACCAACATTATTATGTTATTACTGTTATTTTGTCCTCAGCAAATTCACAACTAAATTGTACATGCTTACATATTTCTTTCTTGTTTAGGGTGCAATTGCTTTTTCCATTAATATATTATTTTCTGGAAAGTACACAAGAACTGCTATATTTTACTCTTAATTGCCATAATGAAGTATTAATCCTTAGTAACGAAACAGCTATTGTGTTCACAGTTCGCTCGTTTCGTGCGGGGGAACAATTTAGATATACGCACTTGTAGCAAAATGCGGTTTTATTTCTATTCATTTCGCCTTTTCGTTTCGCAATATGATATTTAAGGAGCAGTGTGATGAACACGTCTAGTGTTTATTCATCATCATTTCAGCCGATAGATGTCCACTGTTCGACATAGGCCTCCCCCAAGTGTCGCCACAATGAACGGTCTTGTGCGTCTCGCATCCATCGGATTCCTGCAACCTTTACCAGGTCATCGGTCCACCCAGCTGGGTCGAAGCCTACTGGGGCCAGGGCTATCCGAAAGGGCGCTCGAGCCCCGGTATACGTAGTAACTATTCAGTAATCTGTGCCGGTATGAAGGCTTGAAGGGACGGGATGGGTTTTTTAGTCAGTAAGAGCGTGACACTATCTCCCGCTCCGCCCAAGAGCGGGGGTTGTCATTGGATGATTTTTCCTACCATAAAAAAAGGTCATCGGTCCACCTTGTAGGAGGCCTTCCACCGCTGCGTCTTCCGTCACGCGGTCGCTACTCCAGAACCATATGCATATAAATAATGGGTGATTCTTTAAAACTGACAGAACTTCTCATTTATCTGGCTTAGCTTTCTTACCTATCTATTTAGTGTTGTAAGCCACTGGGCGCAAATGAGGCCTTTGATACATATAGTGATCAAGGAAAACTAATATGCAAATAAAAAATATCAAATTGTAAAGAAAAATCTAGGCCAGACGAAGGAGATACCCTCCAGATTTCAAAGAATCACTCTATTAAATTAAGCAAAATTAGCCTCAAGATGTTCTCTCTGCTGAGACTTGGGTCTCTAGAAGAGTGAATGGGCCATAATACATCACGCAGGCCTAGTACGGATTAGTCGATAAATGATATTTATTTTGCAAATAGGTTTTTTAAAAATACTTTAACTCGTAAATTTTTTCGTCAGGTTAAACTAGAAGAGGCCGGTACTTTCAAGCTAGGAAAAAGTTAGCTAACTATCCTGAGAAGAAAAATCGAAACAAACTCAGGGGTTAAAATCACTTTCAAAATCTATACAGCAAACATGTAATGGCCAATTCATATGAGAACCATGCAGATTAGTGTCCGAGATAATCTTTTGAGAAAAAACCACACAAATTTGAGTGAACCTGTCCAATCAATGCAAGCATTCCAGTCAGTCAGGATGTCACATGTCTTCGAATTCTTGGTTATAGGACATGCCGGTTACCTAACAATCTTTTCCTTCACCGTTTTGACAGTAGTAGTCATAAAATAAATTTCACACTGCAACGCTACTGGCTGGGTTTGAACCCGCGATCTACAACTCGAAGTCGGGCCCTTACCACTGGTCAGAATCTCTCAAAATATAATTTATCTTCACAGTTTTCTGACCTACTTTTTCCTGATCTTGGGTCATAAGATCATCGCCATCCCACGCACCGTTTGCAATGAAAAAGGCAAATATTAAACGTATCGGTTAAGAATAGTAAACTTTCTATTATATTGATTTTAACAACAGCACATAAACGGTATGTTCTATTTAGGGAGTACGTGGGATTTGTATGTTTAAACCAGAGATGTTGCGGAGGTTCGATTCCGATTGTGAAAGTTCTGAACTCAAATTCCGATTTCGGTTCCGATAAATTTTAATCTGAACTTATATCTGAGGTCGGAAGTACCTATTTCCGCACGGGGAACATTTTTCCTCTCGTGCCTTCTGTCGATTAACTACTCTTTTTTATGTTGGTTATGTATTGTACTGCTTAATGACGTACCTATTTTACGGTTCATCAACCCCACGGTACATATTACAGGTGGGATCGCAGTCAAGCACTAGTTTATATCAATAAAAATAAAAAAATCGCACCACCAACTGTTCTGGTCGTCTGTCCGCTCCACTGACTGGTGTCAAATACATCATGCCACTAAAAAACAGTGGCAAAACGCTGCAGTTTACAACATTCCAAATACGTGGAATGTTGTAAATTCGCTCTTCACTTAACCAAGTTCTTAATTCGTAGTAGTCTTTCATTTGACGCTTCTGCCTGCGCCTTCGATTTTCGTTCCAATTCCGGTTCCGATTCTGCTAAATCAACAATTCCGATTTCGAATACCGTTTCGATATAATAACATCTTCCGTTACATCCCTATTTGAAACTAAGCCTTAGAGCTGTTAAAGCAATTTGTCTAAAGAACTTTCTAGGGAATATTCCGTAGGTAATTGTATCCGCTGTTCTTAATAATGGTTGTACTGTGTTGTTTACGAAATCACTGTCTCTAATTGGATGTCATGTTACAATCGAGTTTTCTGATTGGCTTGAAGGTATTCGAAATTGCGGAGCCGGGGCTTATACCAGTATTAACGAACAAGTGTCAAATTCCAATACCTTATTTCACGTCTTAGGCGTACATGGGTGCTACGGGAATCTTTTTAAGAGATATCGTGGTCATGGGACACAGGTTTTTTTTTTAATAGCCTATACTGTCCCATTGCTGGGCAAAGGCCTCCCCCAACTTCTTCCAGGTATTCTTTTCTTGAGCTACCTCGAACCAGTCCCCGCGGTAGGCATCTAGGTCGTCTCGCCACCTCTTCCTAGGTCGACCTCGGCGGCGTCGTCCATCTTCAGGTACCCACTTTGTGGAAACCCTTGCCCAACGGTCAGAGTGCATGCGACTGATGTGACCCGCCCAATTCCATTTTAGCCTGGTAGCCTTTTTCCTACGTCTATAATACCCGTCTTTTGACATAGCGCAGCATTCCTCATTCTGTCGGCTCTGCTCTGTTGACACAAAGGTTTTAATCAGTAAAAATCTGAAACGTCCTTTCGCTCCACCCTAGAGCTTAAAAAGTCATTTGATGATTTCCCACCTCAAAAATGGCCTGCATGGGCACTTATCTTACGTCAGAAGCTAGTGGATGGTTCCAATTGGTCGTTTCCTATGAAGACGAAATGGCAAGAAACACCACGCGAAAAATGAAAAAAAAAACAATAGTCTTGGCCATAGTTATGGCTACAGTTTGAACTGAATTGTCAGATGTATGTTTATTCCTACTGGGGCCAGGGTTATCCGAAAGGGCGCTCGAGCCCCGGTATGAAGGCTTGAAGGAACGGGATGAGTTTTTTATTCAGTAAGAGTCTGACACTATCTCCCGCTCCGCCTAAGAGCGGGGGTTGTCATAGGATGATTTTTCCCATCGGAAAAAAAAACATATATGTTTATTGATTCCATTAAAAGGAGTAATACTTTAGAAGTCTAGATAACCGAAATTATCTCAACGACTTAGGTAACAAAAAGAAAATTAGAGATTTTGGGGGACCTTGTAAGTTTTATTTGACCCAAATATTTACCAAATTGAAAAAAAATCTGTTTCCTTCGCTTCTATTGCCAGGGTATCGTTATTGTCACAAATCGATCCATAGAACAACACTCATTACACCCCGATACCATCAAAAACCCTCCACTTAACAGCAACCTTACCAAAACCCGATACACGATGTGAGTACAAAACGTATTATTAACAGAGAAATAAATTATACATCGCATGCTCTATTTATTACAAAAACGGTTACTTGTTAGCACGATACATTAGTTATTGGAGTCGTTTACTGTTGAAACAAGCTAATTGGGTTCTGGATTTATGTCTTAAAGGCTTGCACTTCCTGGAACTGACGAGTTTAAATTCCATTTGGATCAGAGGTGCTCACTAAACTCATTGCTAAGGGTCTAGTACCCTTAGCAATGAGTTTAGTGAGCAGTGATCCAGAAGTAAGGCCTAAAGCCATCCAAAAGACTCTGGAAAGGACCACAGAAATGGTGAAAGAGGTTAGAATGGCATACTTTCCGATTTGTACTACGAGTGTCGCCGCTTGTCTCCCACCCTTTTACTCCACTACAGGCAATAAACCAATACGAACGCGCATTACGCAACTAACAGACCACGCAAACTTAGATCGCAAGTTTGCTATTGGTGGTTGAACTATATGAGCATGGCTCTACTTTGTGGCACGCCTGCCCCGCCCACAAGGCCATTCTAACCTTTATCTGTTCTGTGGTTGCCCAGAAGTATCAAAGGCTTAAAGCCACCCAAAACGCTTTGGAAAGAACTGTGCTCGGAGATTCTTTCTATGGAAAGAACTGTGCTCGGAGATTCTTTCTATGGAAAGAACTGTGCTCGGAGATTCTTTCTATGGAAAGAACTGTGCTCGGAGATTCTTTCTATGGAAAGAACTGTGCTCGGAGATTCTTTCTATGGAAAGAACTGTGCTCGGAGATTCTTTCCATGGAAAGAACTGTGCTCGGAGATTCTTTCTATGGAAAAAACTGTGCTCGGAGTTTCTTTCCATGATCGCATCAGAAATAAAGATTTCCACAGGGTTATCAAAATGCCTTCATGTGCCTTTATGCACTTACACAATTAACTCTTTGTTTGCTAACAGGTAGTATAATTTATTAGTATAGTTTTTTTTCCTTTTTTCTCTCTTTTTATATTCTAAATTGTAATCATGAAATTTGTACGTAGCGCAGGCTAGATCATCTGGCTAATTCTGCATAACTATTGAGTCACCAAGATACAGGTTATGCCTGGTTTGGGACCCATCGATAACCTGTTTTAATGTAACTCCTAGTGTAATTTCTTAAGATTTTTATGTTATTGTATCAACTGTGTTTGTCTCAATAAATAAATAAATAAATTATGCGTTGTACTAACCCCTATGGAATCACATTTCACTGGTGCATGTAGTTGTGCAGAGTCCAGGTTTTCTGATTACAATGTTAGCGCGTAACGTATCTTTTCTTATAATATTTATATGAATGACTATTACATTAAAACCATCAAAAGTCTTACAAAGAGCGTCCAAACTTCACGATCACATCACTCTCTTTAATAACGTTCCCCTTTTAATAAATAGCTAACGTTTTCAATACCGTACCTCAAACTTTCTTCGCTCAATACTGCTCCCGTGTCACCTTGACCTTTTTGAGGGCAGACCTGAAGGGCGGGCGTTGTATTGGTCCTCCAGACATCGTGCGACAGTACAGAGGAGAGAGTATTAAATCTTTAGGAGATTTCAAATGTGTTTTAATGGGCAGAGCAGTTGTCTTTATTGATTTGAATTTTTGTGATGAGTTGGATAGAATGGACCATGGCCATGGCTACGTTTCGAAAGAGTAAAGCTCTATGAACATTGCGCACACGTGTGCCACGTACGCCGATCTGGGCGCGTCGGTCTCCACTAGTGTTGCCAGGCGTCCTGATTTGCGCGGGACGTCCCGATTTTTAGAGGTCTGAGGTCGCGTCCCGATTTGAACCTGATCGTGACGCTAAATGTCCAGATAAATCAAAAGATATATTAAAGCCATCATTATTGCAATAAATTAACCTGTATCGCTTTTGCGTCACTATGTCAGTGCGTTCAAAATGACACACGGCGCTACACTGAAGGGGCCTAGTAGGGCCGGTGCCTGCTAGGGCTGCGGGATCGTTTGAAATAGTGATCGTGGCCCTGGAACGCACAGTGGGACAGAAGAAGCCTGGGTTTTAGTTAGTAAAAGTCTGATACAGTGCGAGAGAAGTCATTGGATGATTTTCCACTTGAAAAAAAAAACTTTATTAAAAAAATGTCCCGATCTAAAACCCTAAATCCCGATTTGTTTTACCAACTGTCCCGATTTTTATCCAATCGGACCTGGCAACACTAGTCCACACTTGTTGAATGGCAACTAGACCTAGATCCACGCCACGCGAAGTGACTCTACGTACAAATCAGGCTTGGGCCACGTGTGCGTCGGTCTAATGTAGCTCTACAAGTCTACTGGCCGTATAAAAATGTATTTTTGCAAGGGCCATAAGGACCACGGTATGGCCCTTGCAAAGGGCTGATGGGATCTTACCATGACGTGGTTAAATGTTAGTCGTGCGAATGAGAAAGAGGGATGAAGCTGTACACCGTATTAGCTTCATTTCTTAACAATTTAGTTCAGGTCGTAAAATGGATCGCGTTAAGAGTTCGTGATAGGCCACACGGGTTGAATTTTGGTCAGTATAAGTCGGACACACCCTCGCTCCACCCTAGAGCTTTTTTTTTATTGTGGGAAAAATCATCCAATGACAACCCCCGCTCTTGAGCGGAGCGGGAGATAGTGTCAGACTCTTACTGACTAAAAGCCCCCGTTCCCTCTAGCCTTCATACCGGGGCTCGAGTTGCCTTTCGGATAACCCAGGTCCAAGTAGGCTTCGACTTAGCTGGGCCCCTGCTGTTACTGACAACACCTTGAGGCGCGCGGGAACAGTGCGCGCCGTCGACGACTTGGGCTCGGTCTGGATAGTTGCCGGACAGTCGGACAGCGAGCTACCCATTGCTCACTGTCCGCAAACCTGCTCCACCTTAGAGCTGGAGAAGTATATATATATGACGATTAAAAAAAACTGTTCACAAATGGTCCTGTCAGGGTTATAGGATTGTTCGAGACAGCGCAGCCCTGTGACGAAAAATCCCGTACGGCCGCCACAGAAAACGGTGTCTCGGAAAGAGACAAATAAATATTTGTTTAAAATTTTTATATCATCACACATTTACATAACAACCAATTTTGATACTGTCTTCACAGTGAGTATTCTATTTTAGTGTGACTGCTGCCGGAGGTCTTGGGTTCGATTGCCACCCAGGACAAATGTTTGTGATCATTTGTTCTGTGTCTGGGTGTAATTTATCTATAATATGTATGTTTTTAGAAATATATAAGTAAGTTTATCAGTTGTCTAGTACTCATAACGCAAGCTCTGCTTAGCTTGAGACTAGACGGCGTTGTGTGATAGTTGTGGAATATTATATTATATTATAATCATTGTACTAGGTAAAATGTAGTTACCTAGTATAAAAATAAAGTTTCTTTGGGAAAGTTGTCTGTTATCATGAGTACAATCACTTGTATATATATTATCGGTCACTAATTACCAGTCTCCCTATATTAATTTCTAAACTGGAACAGACAAATATTTTTGTCATGCATATTCCTTGTTACATTTAAATGAAACCTTCAATCACCAGAACGGATTACACGAAGATCTAGCTCTCTTAATGCAATTCAGTCGAGTAGCCAAGATGTTGATTCGACCGGATCAAAGTACCATCTTGGCGTAATACTTAAATCGCCTTTTACGACACCAACGGTCTGGCAAGTGGCTTATTCTTTGCTGGGAAACATGAGCTATTATATTAGGATCTTTATTATATGGCCACGCGGATGATGTAATACTTTCATACGTATTACTGCTTGAAGCAGGGAATTTACAAGATGTACTTCCTCACTCACTGACCATATATATTAATTAAACGATTATTATTTTTATACAATTGTTGTCTTCAAGACCCAGACGTCTAGAGACTTTTGGAAGGCGTATGAGACGTCGAAAAGAAGTTACAGACGCTCTTAATGGAACATGGTTGTATAATAATCACCGGTTGGTACCGGAACATGTACATCACAAGTAATTCGTATTATACTAAATTAGATTGTATATAATAGTCCGATTGCCAGGTCAATCTAAGAACTGAGTGGCGGGCCTTGGTTTTTCTAGAGGTTATGTTTTTGATTGCATTTTATTTGTTTTAGCAATTATTTGTAGTGACATCTATGACGCCACATATGAACTAAAATTCAAAGTCCTATATCGCGGTGATTTCTTCGCGCGATTAGATTATAAAATATACAATAGCCCCAAATCAAGTATCAAGAATGTATGTCCAACCCTCTTGTCAGAAGTATCATTCATAATTCCAACCAAAAAAAGAACTTGAGCTATCCACAGAATCTCGTATGCACGTGTTGAACCGCCTATTATAATAAACTATCCACGACAAACGACTGATATTTCCGTGGTATATTATTAGTTGGACGCGTCCTGCACCCGGCATTTCCGCTAACGCTTAAGCGGGGTATTCATTGGCCGAACTTGCCCCGGCCATGTTTGACGGACATCGATTACATAAATACTTTTTTTAATATGGATAGGCTCGCGTTTGACCACTATCTCAATAGATGAAAAGCGATGATGTAGCCGACGATGTAGCACGCTTGCCTAAAGAAGTAACATATTCACTCTTTACTTAAAGTCCCCTAGGTTAGAGCTATCAGGAAACACAGACTCCGACAGGGAATTCCACTCCTTAGTTGACTCATAACGAATGTATTCCCAAAACTTTTTAAAAGTATGTCAAACAGATTGTAAAGTCCCACAAATCACTATTGAAAAGGAAGGACCCTCCGACCGGATAGATGTCGTGTATAGGCAACTGCTCGATACTAGCAGATAACTCTAACACCGCGAATAATAATAACAATAACACATTAAATTTTCTCGGCACAACATTACAAAATACAGAGTAATAAATATCAGATACATATTTTTAATTTTTTATTTTCTTTATCTGATATAAACTAGTGCTTGACTGCGATCCCACCTGATGGTAAGCAGTGATGCAATCGTTGATGGTGAGGCGCACTAGTTTATTAAGAGCCTATTCACATTCTAGCCTTGAAGATACCCAAATTATAAAATCGGACGGGAAGACCGCGCATCGAAGACGAAGTCCTTCGATGTACGCGGTATAAATGACGATATAATATATAATACATAATTATACTTTTATTCTTCAATATTGTGGTAGACTGGTGTTTAAGCTAGGCTCAAGGTCTGTGTTTCAGGACACCAGGATCTCCGCCATTTACATTTGCTTAGTAGTGGAGAATAGTTCTTATTTGGCTGCAGATATGATGCAACTAAATTAACTTCGAAGTTGATTCCGCTATCAGATGTTTTATGGTTCGTTTCGTTCCCCCCATGATCATACGGCACATGCTCTTCAAACTAACGAAGATACTAATAATTACTTTTAATATCTTTTTACACCACGCTTCGTTTACCACATGTAGGTAACTGGTTGCAAAACTCACGTAATTCGCTTAATTGGATCAGCAAACGAGTTCCATCCGTCCGCTTTTTGTCAGAAAAAACCAGTTCTAATCGCGAATTTTACGTCAATACCCAAGACACTGTCGAAGACTATTTGGATTGGACTAAAACGTTTTTGCTATAATTAATTTGTGCTAGCTGTTTTTCGGTCGCTGAACCCAGCTGTGCAGTTATTACCGTTTTTATGAGGATTTAAAGCCCAGAAGTATTATTTAGTCTAGATTTACAATTAACTGATCGTTGTTGTTCGTGACCATGTTTTTGTTTGCTTCTGGTCTGGTGGTTTCTATTCCGTGTTCGTTTCCAGTTATGCCAGATTATCTGATGATTTAGTGATCGTTAGATGGAATTGCTTATGAACGTATGAAGCTAGGTACTTGCTGTTAAAATTGAAGGTCTTTGTATATATCTGTGTTGCATGCACCTATTCTTGTTCATACTTAACTCATCGAATGCCGTAATTAGAGACACAATAGAAAGACAATAGCTTATGTCGAACTGTGTAACATAAGACATTCAAAAGGTTAAGCCTCCTTTCATGTCTACCATGTCTGCTTTACAAACTTTATTAGTATAGTCTACTACTCTAGACCGAATTTCTGTGACGTTGCTCAATCTCAACAGAACTCAAGAGAAGTTATAGGGGCATTTGACTCTCATAGTCTAATGGAACGGTAATGTGACACGACTGCGGATCAATAAGGCACCATGACTAAGCCCGGAGGTGTTACATTACAAACTTGAAACTTCTACAGCGTATTTTTTTTTATAATGGATAGGCTTGCGTTTGACCACTATCTCACCTGATGGTAAACGATGATGTGGCCGACGATGGAACACGCTTGCCTAGAAGCAATCTATTCACTCTTGACTTAAAGACCCCTAAATAATAATTCGTAATGAAAAAACCCTAAAAGCAGTTTTTGCTTGACCCGAAAATCAAACGAGAAATCCACGCTTAGAGCATTCGCACCTCCAACGAGTCGCACTGTCATCTAAGTTAGATGTGGCTTCAATTTAAGCACTCTTTATTTCATTATCTTTCTACCCTTGTCCCTACCTACTCTTGTTAACTACTTGATTTCGACGCAACACATTTTCTTCGTTATTTCTCTTCTGTCTACCGTCCTGCTATCAATCACTTCCTTTCATTAGTCACTTTATCATCATCATAATCTTCCTGCCCTTGTTTCGTGTAACTCAGGTTCGCTGTTACGTGTTTTCTTTGTCCTTTCTCCTCTGTCTACCGTCCAGCTATCAATCACGCTCTTTCATTAGTCTCTTTATTGTCATCATCATTTTCCTGTCCTTAAACCGTCTTACGTAGGTTCGGTAGAACACGGTTTCTTCTTCAATTCTTGCCTGTCTACCATCCTACTATCATTCATTCCCTTTCATTAGTCACTTTATCAACATCATCATCTTCCTGACCATATCCCCTCCCAAACGTTTTCTTCTTCCGTTCTAATCTGTAAACCGTCACGCCGTCATTGTTATGTGCAATACTTATTCTTTATCTTTTTAAAAACTTAACGAACCAAGATGTTAAAGATTAATCACACATTCTACCATTCCTTCCTAGCTTCGTAACGTTTTAAATGGGTGGTTCTCACATATTGTATCCACAACTCAGAATAATGCAATCTTGTCTATTTCAGAGTTTAGTCCCGCCTACATTTCATAAATATGCATCTTTGACAATTATGTCGACGCCCCCTCTACAGAAACATGGCAAACGGTCCTTAATCTTAGAAAATGATGTCATAGACATTTCGAAATAATTTAATTAGGATAAAGAAGCACGTTGACTGGATATTAGCAAAATTCTCTGCCGAAGTATTTATGTTTCCTGATACCTACAACCTGTTAATGTTTAAGTCAACAGTGAATATGCTAGCAGTTCTAGGCAACCGTGTTCTATCGTCAACCACATCGGCGCTTTCCATTAGGTGAGATAGAGGCCAAGAGCGAGCAAATGAAAGAAAAAAAATTAGAATATAAAAGAAAAGGGGTAGGAAGAGTCTAAAAACATTCGTGCTCTAGCTTGTGAGTTTCTGACGTTTCAAAAGCGCCCATGTACGGTGCTTACACCCGACCTACATAGGCACCTACATAGCATATTAAATTTTGCTAATAATATGTAGGTTTATGACTTGATGGTTTATTTTAAAAAAATAACTTGAAAGACTTGGATTGCACTACGATGGCAGTCTTTATAGTCGGATAGTTTAAAAAAAAGTTCAATCAAAGCTGTCAGAACCTTCAAAGTATAATTTAAAACTATAGGTGTAAAATATGTAACATATAATATACGCAACATTGTTAGCCTTTTAATGTTCCTACTGCTGGGACTCAGGTCTTTCTAGGAGAGAGAATGGGCCGTAATCCGCCAAGCGGGCCTAGTGCGGGTTAGTGGATATTACATGCCTACGAATTTTTTACTTCTAGGACATGTCGTTTTCATTCACCTTTTGTTGAAATTTTCATAAAGTAATGTATCTGACTCACAAGTCGGAGGCATTTGCCACGGTGCTACCACTTTCTCATTAAATACAATAACTAAAGTTATTAATTAGACAGCTACGCTTTGTTTCGTTGGAGACATAAGCTTACTATTCCCTAGACATAACAAACGCACAATAACTCGTCTAACTACCACGCCAGACAATACCTTACAAGCTTATATTCCAAACTGTATTTACGCTACAACTTAGGAACCCAATTACACCATTTCCAACTAGGCAGACGTTCAATCGGTCTTTGTACAAAGGCGTAAGGCGTAGGCCAGAGTGAACGGCGGTAGCAAGGGCGTATGTGGAAGCGACTGGCAATAGCACCTCAACGCATGGTAATTATTAACTCAACTGTGGAGACATACCCACTCAGAGTCCGTCGGCTAATGTTTGTCTGTGAGTGGACCACTGCGGTCCTCTGAGTCTTACGTCAAAATATGAAAGAGAGAGTGAGAAGGTCCTCCCACAGACAGACATTGGTCAATTGAGTTAATATCATGGCTGCGAATTTGTTCGAAAGAGTCGCTACGACCCTGGACCGCAAAGGGCAACTGACCATAGGTAGGTTTTAGTCTGTAAAAGTCTAATACTCCCTCTCGCTACACTCAGGGCGGAAGCTGTTAGTTGAGAAAAGTCGACACTTACCACACACAGCCACATATACAGCAAATTTTTCGTGTGTGTATGCGCTAGTGTTGTTGTGTGTGAGTTGCTTTTCAGTGAAGTATTGTGAAATGGCATCATCCAAGAGGATAAAGAAGCAATGTCATCAATCAATCATTGGCTTAGCTTCTATGAAATCAGTCTTTCTTTGCGATGATTGATTAAAAGTGCTCTTTGTTCGAAAATGTCATTCCGAAATTAGGACAGGTTGAGTTGCTTCCGAAGTGATTGAAAATCGATCCATATGAAGCAGTCGATTTTTTCAAAGGTCAAAATCGAGATTATATTAGTAATTTCGGGCATTATTATACACATTATTGTGGAGGCACATATACGATAGACAGTAATTACACATGAACCAGTGACTGTATTAACCCAAGATACATTTTCATATAACCGCTCTTACGTGATTACGATATTTTGGAAACATTGGTATATGTTGTTGATACTATCTAGGTTTATATTAATAACAAAACTAATTCAGTAAAGACCTCTGAGAATTTTCAATTTGGCGTGATGTTTGGTCCTTCATAATGTACTCATAAATTAAAAAAGTAAAAAAAATATATAAATTTATAGACTTTGCACATTATTATATCAAGTTTCTAGATGATAAGCAGACAATGGAAACAGGTTGACGACAGGGTCGGGAGAAAGGTAGACGGAATTTGTAAATTAAATACGCTACCAGCGGGTGCTGGCCGCCCAATCCTATCACCCTGCACCCGCACTAAGTCGGCAACCTATTTCCATTGTCTGCTGCAACGTCCTAGTTTGAGACCGGTGCATGTAGGTTTCTGAACAGGTTACGTCTTTGTGAGCTTTAACTTATTTATCACAATCGACTTTATTTTGGTCTGTACGGCTGTGTGTTTGTGCTTTTCTAACTAGCTATTTAACTTAACCAAATAAATTAGATTTGGTTCAGGGGTATGGAAGTATCAAAGGAAGTATCATTGTTACAGTATGAAGAAGATGTAGCGGTAAATCTTTTAAAGTTCCGTAACCTTCTTCTTTCGTTTTGGCTCCGCCAAAAGCTCTGTCTCGAAGCTCTTATTGGATGTCTCAAAGTTATCATTAGATTGTTGAAGCGGTTAGACCAGCTCTTCAAACTTAAAGTTGCCCATTAAAACTCGAAAATTGCAATAATTCGAACCTGATAAAACATACCTTGACCGAAAGTCGTTGCAACTTAAAGCTGCTCTCAATAATTGTCTTCCACAAAGTCATCATTGTCTTCTACGAAGTCACAAACATCTTAAACTTAAACCAGTGTCTTTCGAATACATAACCCAGGCAGTTTAGTTCTGCATTTGTCTTTAAGCCTCTAATCGAATGTCTCAATGTAATCACGAGATAGTAGCCGTTGCTGTAGCCGTTGTTGTTGTTACTGTTGTGTGTTATTGTTTAGAATATAATACAGTTACTACAGCAATTTTAGAACCACACTCTTAACTTAAATGTACCCTTCAAATCAGCTTATGATTTACTATAATTTGAACTCGAGTCTGTCGAAACATTCCTTGAACGAAAGTCGTTTTGACTTCGAGCCAAGTTAGATACCTTTGTCTGCCACCATGTCTCGTTTCTCAAACCGGTGCCATTCAACTCCAAGATAGGTTGTCTTTATATGTTTGAACTTAGTCATATGATTGACCTGTTGAATGTAAGTACTGAGATAGTGGACTGATTTCTTCGCGGATCTGTGTCGTTGAGACTGAGTTTTTCTGTAGCCATGTTGGTTTTCTTTGCTGGTTTATGTACACATGAAGCTTTTTTAAAAAAAGAAAAGAACTGATGCAGATAGACGAGATCGAAGGAGCTGGTTTTTAAAAAAAAAATCTCTTAGCAGATCTACGACGAGAGAATTGACAGAAAGAGATATAGACACTTGACTGCAAATGTTTGTGTGTATGATTCTATCATCATCATTCTCTCAATGCTTAAAAAAAATTAAAATCGCAACATACGTTGAAACGTAACATCTTAGTTATCCTGCTGATGTACAGAGTATATTGGTAATAATTTAATCATATTGTGATGTGTCTGTATGGAATAAAAGTATTTCTATTCTATTTGACAAAAAAATTGTTTCCGAAGCACTTGTAGGCATCAAAATATGAAGTGTAACACTTCAGCCACATCTACTATGTAAACCTGAAAATAAAAATACTTATTTCACATCTTACAAAACACATCTAAGCAATGGAGCAAAAACAGAGGGAAGACGGCCCAAAAACCCATTGAATTTAAATAATATATTCGTTCAGAAAGTGTAACAGAGGTTGCCGTGATCGCCTATTGAATATAACACTAATGGCGTTGGGGTGTAACGCAGGGGTGTGTATTGATTTTTCCAATGCAAGGTTAGGGTTACATTTGCACTTTCGGTTTCGTTGGCCGGGTGTTATTGGCTGTTGATATAGTTTGTTGGTTAGTAGAAATGTAACCATTGGAAAACAATTTGATAATTTAAACACCGTAAGGTGGTGATGAATCTTGCGGTGTAAGCTCTCGAATAATTTTTTTTTTTAACTCGTCATTACTGTCTCAAAGTAAAGACCTCCCCAAATCCTTTTAAACTCAGTTCTCCTGTGCCGTCTCTTACAAGTCTTCGCGGTACGCGTCCAGATCCCGCACCTCTTTCTAGGCCGGCCTCGACTGCGCTTTCCTTCTGTAGGAACCCACTATATTAAGGCTTATAGTCCCTTGAACCATCTGGCCAAAATCACCGAATCCCTTTCTCCATATAATCGTTTACAATTACCGGCATGGATCTTGAGCGCTGGCTTCAATTTGCGCAGAAGTCATTCGGTCTCTTTAGTGGTGCGAAGTGAGACGCAGGGGCGGGGAGTGTCAGTGATTGGCTCGCAGCGCCATCGTGTCATAGACGTCACTCCTGATTCGTTACCTGCGTTGCTGCATGTATCTACCAACGAAGACGATTGGCTCGCCAATGTATGGAATGCGCAAAGCGATCCCCACTCTGAGCGCCGAGCGCTCAAGATCCATTTTGGCAACTGCTACTCGTTGCTCGCCGTCCGCTAGACCACCTGCGACGTTTGATCTTGCTTGAATTTTGTGCTGTTAGGTATTTCTTCACTCTGCGTCGGTTTTTGTCAATCGTGCCGATCTTCACGTTGGCCAATTTGGCGTATCAATGAATCGGAATTCGCAGAAAACTTTACAATGCACATTTAGTTACTCATCCGTTACTTATCTTTGTAATCGATGGAAGTAACTCGGAAATTGGTTCGGTTACGTGACTATTACACTTCTTAGTGTCGATTTATATTGAATTAATTTCATTTTAAATATTTTATCGATATTGTCGATGTATTTTGATGAATGTGTTTAATAAATGAGAGTTAGAACATGTTTGTTACTCCTTCACGTTCGAACGGCTGCACGCATTTTGATAAAATTTGTTACACAGTTAGACCATGTCCAAATATACCTTTTTTAAATTGATATGATTTAGTACTTGACTGCGATCCTGCCTGATGGTATGCAGTGCAATCGTTGATGGTGAGGCGCACTAGTTTATTAAGAGCCTATTCACTCAAGCCTTGAAGATACCCAAATTATAATCGGACGAATGCCTATTAATAAACCCATCTAGTTTTGGCTCATTTAGGCTCATCTTAAAAATAATTCATTTCTTATGACGACGAGAACCTGATGACGAAGACCTGATCCCAGAACTAGGAAGTGGCTGATGAAACGCCGTTGAGTTTGGGCTCATTAGATTCATCTTAACCAGTTCTTAACATTTTTCTTGATTACGAGGACCTGATGCTAGAAGTGGCTAATGGAACCCTGGAATGCATATTAGTAAACACGTCGAACACACGTGTAACACGCCTGATTAGTACGTAGACCGACGTGGCGTGGCGTGGATTAAGTGTAGCTCTATAAGTCTAGTTTCCATATAAAATGTATGGAGACAGACGCGACCAGATCGCCGCGTGTGGCACACGTGACTGCAGTGTAGTTCTACCTTTAGTTTGGACTATGAGCAAAAACTTATCTCCGTTCGTCAGCCTTTCATACAATTTTTTGCAAGAACAGTTTTTTCCCCCACAAACAATTTTTTGTAAACATCTCTTGCCTTTGAATGCCTAACATTCAGCTCAGAAAGCGTGAAAGTATTAAATGATTTTAATTAAATTATATATCTATTGTGAATATGGTGTTGCGTGAGTGCAATTATTTCCTTTTATTTTTAAATTTGCAATCTGTAGCTAGACTCTTTTTTTTAACTTAAATATAAACAAGTGCTTGACTGCGATCCTAATAAAATAAAATAAATAAAAGCACCTAAGGCTGGACACTCGCCGTTCAATATGCCTGCTGCGGTCTTCCCTTCCGATTTTAAACTTTCAATCGTGGAAATTACAGACACAATAGAAAGACAATAGGTACGCGAAGGCTGGCGTTCGCTTGGGGTTTCATGAATTAATTTAGGTGTCTTACAGGTAAACTAGTGCGCTTCACGATCAACGATTGCATCATTGCTTAACATCAGGTGGGATCGCTGTCAAGCACTAGTTTATATCTACACTCAGATATTATAAAGAAGTAAAGTTTTTTTTTTTATTGTTTGTTGAAGGAAATCTCTGAAAGTACTGGTCCAATTGCGGATTTTTTTTTCACCGATAGAAAGCTGCTTTATTCTGGAGTGACGTAGGCTATATTTTATATTTGCGGGCGAAGACGCAGACAAAAGCTAGTCATTAAAAAAAAGAATGACATGAATGCGATAAACAGCAGAAATAGATACGGAAGTATAGTTGTTATTGAGCCTATATTTAAAGGCTTAGCAAATCGTAGTTAAAAACGTACCTACCAAGTCTAGTTCGTTTGTAAATGAAACGTTGCTAGGCAGAGAATGCCTTTTTGTTTTAATCCGCCTATGTACCACTACTGTACATTAAGTTAAAATAAATAAAAAGGAGAAAAGTTGACTCTACAAAGCAAATACGCCGCTTTTCATTTCATTCTACGCAATATTAATAAAGCCCTTTTGACATAGTTATGAAAGCTTTTGGAGCGGAAAACTCATGTTTTATAAAAAATAAAACTCTTTCGTAATTATGTAAATTTTGGTTGTTCGGTCCAGTTGGAGTTTAGTTTTCTAATATTGTTACGGTAAACAAATTTAATAGAGATTTAATCTAACTTTAACTTTAAACAAAAAGTTTAAATTTAAAGTTAGATTAAATCTCTGAGGCATTTTTGTTTGTGTTATCGTTGTCGACTTTGAAATGAATTTTTAAAATTTAATTATTGACGGAGTACTAACATTAAATGGACTGTATTAGTGATGTAACGAATATTCGCATTCGTATTCGCGAATATTCGCAGAATTCACAAGAAACATGCGAATATTTGGCATTTTTTTTTTGACAAACCTATCCAAGCTATCTTTCACACAATCCGTCATTACATGTTTTCTTTATTTACATGTTGTCTCATTATCCATACAGTGCCGTAAATAGATCGTTGCCCAGGCACAGGGCGCAGGCTCCGGGGGGCGCAAGAATGGCCGACTAGGACTAGGCGTGACTATTATTTTTTTGTTTTGCTCCTGATAAGTTCCCGCTGCGCCCCTAGTGTTCGATATGCTGATATACTGGCATATCCGACATACGTATGTACATGCCAGTATCATCAAAAACGTCTGTTCAATTAGACAAAACATCGCGCTCATTTTTTTGGCAACGATACGTACGTGTTTAGTGTTTATCGGAGTCAAGCGGCCGGCCGGCTACACGGTCGGTCGGTCGGACGGAGACTAAGCTAAGCGGGGGGCGGGTACGGGCGAGCGGTAAGGGTCCACTTAAATAGGATGCAGTTAAGAAGCTCGCACAGGGCGCAGAAAAGGCTATTTACGCCACTGTATCTGTAAAGGCTATTCAGTCCTATTGGCCTTCTATTCTCCGAGCAGTTCTTTGTCCAGCTGTGGACATCTTTCAGCTGAAAGGTCGGATGCGGGACATTTTTCCGCATCGTATGCTTATACGTCAACAATAGGCTACTCCTCAGTTTTTCCGTCACTAGCACAACTTTCAAACTCGGTCTTGCACGTAAGATCTACGTGATATGATTTATAAACTACAAGCTCGTCCAGTTTCGCATTTGTCGTTTAATACGGGATCTTTGGAGCATATTCATTGTGCGTACAGCTAAGGAATGGAATTCCCTGCCGGAGTCTGTGTTTCCTGATGTTTATAACCCGGGAATCTTTAAGAATAGAATAGAATAAACAAAATCAAAGTCAAAATTGAATAGGTTACTTCTAGGCAAGCGCGCTCCATCGTCATAAGGAGTGTCATTCTGAATTTCGACAGTTAAATATAGGTTGTCTCAGTAAGAGTGCACTTTTTTATTTTAAAATAAAAACAAGTATTTTATGATAGAGTTGTGATATTTTTATTGTATTGTAAAGAAGACATGTTCCGATTAAGTATGGAATAAAATATCCGGCAAATGACCCCCACGGCTCCGATGACAATCCATTACTCTTGTCATGAAATTTTTTTATGACTTTTACACAGAGATGTGGCTGTATCTCAGCGATGACGCGTTGGATTTCCGATTTGAGCTCAGGAATTATTTCTGGTTTATTCGCATAAACCCGAGATTTCACAAAACCAGTAATTCGACTACTCATTGCTCCGACAAAACCTATATTCGACTGGCATTAGTCCGACACAACTAACTGCGACGACCTTCGAATAATACTGTATTATGTGTACTGTCAATCTGTCTGTATGTAGCCCCGTAGCCCTTAAGCAGGTGAACCGATGATCGTGGACGCTGAGACGCAAAAGCCAACTGAAGGAACACGGGTGGGTTTTAGTCTCACACTCCCTCTCGCTCTACTCAATCCGAGAAAAAATATTTGATGATTTCCCTTACCAAAATAAAAACGCTTCACAAACAATATAGATGTTATAATCTAAAAAAAATTAAAAATCTTCAGTGTTTTCTAAATCTTGAAACCTAACTCAGAGTAATTTAAATGGAAATTTCACAATCTTTTGCACTAATCCATGTACTCTTTAGTGCTAGAAAGTGTTCGAGTAAGTTGCAAAGAAAGCGCCATTATATTTACGCAGCATGACTTTGAGATATAGCGTCATAATAATATCATTATTACTCTTATCTTGAGATAAGAATATAATGGAGAAGCTGTTTGAGGAACGGTTCAGAAGAATGAACGACTGTCTCAATGAGTTCTATGAAGACATTCTGTTATCGGTCTATTGGAAGGGTTCCGTATCCAAAGGGTAAAACGGACCCCTATTAATAAGACTCCAATGTCCGCCCGTCTGTCTATCTTTCTGTCCGTCTGTCACCAGGCTGTAATTCACGAACCGTCATAGCTAGACGGTTGAAATTTTCACAGATGATGTATTTCTGTTATCGTTATAACAAAAAATACTAAAAATAGAATAAAATAAATATATGTAAGTGGGGCTCCTATTAGAAAAAAAACGTTTTTGCGGTTTTTTTTCTACAAATTGTACAGAACCCTTTATGTGCGCGTCCGACTCGCACTTGACTGATTAAAAAACTTGACACATGTCATTGATGTAAAAAATAAAGCCATTTGTCTCGGAGGCTCTTGTGAAGTTTAAGTAGGACAGATGTGGTTTTGTTTGGATAGCATAATCAGTCTTTTAATATCCCTGCTGCTAACTCAGGCCTCCCCTCTATAAGAGAGACAGGGCCGTAATCCACCCACAGCCCCTGGGGCCAAGGATCTGTCCTGGGGCCAGGATCTGTTTCTGAAACTAAGATTCGGCCCCGGTACAAAAGGCAACGAAGGTACAGGAGTGGGTTTTTAATCGGTAAATGTCTGACACTATCTCCCTGCTCCGCTCAAAAAGTTAAAATAAAGAACTAGATGAGGCCGGTGTTTCCTAGTTGACTAACCTGAGAAGAAACACCGAAGCAAACTCAGGGCTCAAAGTCCTGGGCACGCCACAATCATGGCGGTAAGTCCCATCTTTGAGGCGTGGCTGGAAAGACCTCACGGCGTCCTTACCTTCCGCATGACGCAGGTACTCACCGGACATGGTTCGTTCGGGAGATTCCTGCACTCGATTCATGCGGAAGTGACGCCCGGTTGTCGCCACTGTGCGGAACGCCCGGAGGACACGGACACACAGTCGAGGTGTGCCCTGCTTGGGCGGAGCATCGCCGTGCCCTCGTGGGGGCGATCGGCGGCGGAGACCTCTCGCGCCGGGCCTTGGTTGAGGCCATGGTCCGGAGCGAGGAGGAGTGGCAGGCGGTCGCCGACTTCTGCGAAGCAGTAATGCTCGCAAAGGAGGAGGCCGAACGCATTAGGCAACGGCGTTATCGCCGCCGCCGTCGCCGGGATTCTGATCCCGATTTCCGGCCAACGTAGACGCGGGCTTGCGGACAGTGAGCAATGGGTAGCTCGCTGTCCGACCGTCCGGTAACTGTCCGGACCAAGCCCAGGTCGTCGACGGCGCGCACTGTTCCCGCGCGCCTCAAGGAGTTGTCAGCAACAGCAGGGACCCAGCCGGGTCGAAGCCTCCTGGGGCCAGGGTTATCCGAAAGGGCGCTCGAGCCCCGGTATGAAGGCTAGAAGGAACGGGGTGGGTCTTTTAGTCAGTAAGAGTCTGACACTATCTCCCGCTTCGCCCAAGGACGGGGGATGTCAATGCATGATTTTTCCCACCATAAAAAAAAAGGGGCTCAAAGTCCCTTTCTAGTTTCGTGGAGTACTCTTAATACTGTAATAAAGAATTTTGAACGTTAGTTCCTTTATGGCTTCACAAATGTCGCTACAATTTAAAGACTGAATAATATTTTAATGTAGCCTAAAGATCAAAAGTTTTTGTGTATTATTTTACGTCTCATTGCCTAAACAGAATGCGGTCTTACTCAGATAGACTGTAACTAAAAAGATTAGACATAGCTATTATTACTTTTACTCCTTCTTATGTCCAAAGTAGCGCTCGAAAAGGCTATTGTTAAAAATCTATTCAGACCTTGTGTTTGGCGGTAATCAGAAATACTTATTTCACAGAAAAATGGTCTTTTGCTAAAACAGCAATATTTTTTATTTATTTATGACTAGCTTTTGCCCGCGACTTCGTTCGCGTGGAATAGTGACTTCCGGCAGATAATGCTGAATTGATGCCGACTCTTGACCAATAGATGGCGCTGTATGTCCGGATAAATTTTATTTTTTATTTTATTGTTTGTAATAAAAACTATCCTATGTCCTTTCTCAAGTTCCAAACTATGTCTGTACCAAATTTCACACAAATCGGTCCAGTAGTTTAGGCGTGAAGCAAAGACAGACAGACAGACAGACAGAGTTACTTTCGCATTTATAATATTAGTTTGGATAGTTTGGATTTGGATTATAAGTTAGTGCTTGACTGCAATCCCACCTGATGGTAACCAGTGATGCAATCGTTGATGGTGAGGCGCACTAGTTTATTAAGAACCTGTTCAATCTAGCCTTGAAGACACCCAAATTATAAATCGGACGAGAAGACCGCAGCAGGCAAATTGTTCTAGTCCCTTGATGTACGTGGTATAAATATAATCTACGTATTACATTAATTTACTATAGTTTAATATAGAATCAGTATAGGTATATTATAGCCAGTAGCGTAGCTAGACGAGGGCTCTTCAAAATGAGAGAGAGGCTCGCGTTTGACCAATTTCACCTTATGGTACGCGACGACGTGGTCGAACACTGGGTTACGATAGTCGCTGTCTCCTTTTCGAATTTTTAAAAGAAAAAGGCCTTGCTAATGTACCTAAAACCACGTCTAAGTAAGTTTACGCTATGCTTTTGAGTATACTAAGGAACATAGCACAATATAGATAAGTACAGAAGACACTTTTTGTTTGTACTAATATAATAAAGATGTAAAGTTTGTTTTTATGTTCGTAGGAGGTAATCTCTGGAAGTACTGGTCCGATTGCTAAAATTTTTTCACTGTTATAAAGCTGCTTTATTCCTGATATTTTATGTTCGCGGGCGAAGTTGCGGGCAAAAGCTAGTACATAAATAAATTCAAGAACTACTGAAGTGAATTTGAACATTTTTTCACCAAGAATGCTGCTTTATCACTAAGTGTAAAATTAGCATATAATTTTTTCTTTACCATAAGGATTGGCCAGAAGTGGCTAAGGACAGAGAAGAGTGGAATAACGGAAGGGAGGCCTTTGCCCTGCAGTGGGACACAATGGGCTCATAAAAAAAAATCGTTCAAGCAAGCGAAGCTGCTGGCAAAAGCTAGTTATGCAATGAAGTTAAAAATAAATTCTCTGAAATAAATAACATTGTTAATGTTAAAAATGACGTTAAAAGCATAATCAGTCAATTATAAATTCGCGATGCTTTTTATGATTGAATGAGATTAAGTAATTTTGATTTTGTTTGGTTATTGTGAACGGAAGGAAAAATTGTGAGTTTATTATTTGCGGACGTATTTTTAGAACGTTGAAGACGTTTTCAATTGCGGTCACGATGCGAAGTTTCTTAACAATGGAATATGTTCAGTTCATAGCATAATCAGCCTTTTTAATGTTCCAACTGTTGGGAGTCAGGCCTCTTCTCTAGGAGAGGAAATGCGGGTTGGTGAATGTCACATGTCTTCGAATTTTTGGTTCTAGGACATGCCGGTTTCTTTACGATATTTCCTTCACCGTTTTGAGACCAGTGGCGATGATATAAATTACACAAAGTAATGCGTCTGGCTGGTTTTGAACCCGGAACCTACAACCTACAACCCGGTAAGTCGGGGCCGTTACCACTCGTTCACCACTGTCCCGGAATACGATCGCTTTGTTATTACCTATGTCCATTTCAAAAACAGCATACTTCAATTTTTTTGTTAATGTTATAAACCAGAGCTTGACTGCGATTCCACCAGCAATAACAGTGATGCAATCGTTGGTGGTGAAGCGCACCAGTTTATTAAGAGCCTATTCACTCTTAAGGGTCTAAACTGCACCATGCGCAGAAGGGCGGAGCGTGCGGGCGGGTAGGTATGATGCAATTCGGATGCAGTCGGTGTGCAGTTCACACGACTGCAATCGGACCGCACGTTTGGTTTGCAGTTCTATTGCAGTCCTGTCAACTGCATTCAAACTGCACTTAAACTGCAATTTGCAGTTGGATTGCAGTTGAAATGCAGTCCGTCTGTTTAGACCCTAACCATGAGGACACCAAAATTTTAATGAGACGGTAAGACCGCTGCAGGCAAATTGTTTCAGTCCTTCGATGTACGCGGTAGAAACGACGAGGCGAAATGCTTGGTCCGGACTGTAACTGCTGACAATGTAAGGGCCCTTGCCCGCGTCGGCTAAACAAATCTTTCCCATGAATCAATTTATCTATTGGACAAGACTGCATGCAAATCCGTTCAGAAATGTTTGAATTTATCACGTTCATAAAGACAGACTCGGTAGGTTGGGCCTTTGTTTTATAAGAAGTATTTAAAGAATAATATTAGGTTTTGTCGTTAACAAGACCTTTCATTCTACAGATTTGTATTTGCCAATTATGTTTTACTAAAAGCGTTGCTAATCAAATAAGGGCCATCATTTAAATACAACTCTAAAGACCCTTTTAAAATCTCGACTACAAAGCAAATACTTCACTTAAAGGAATGATTTATTCAAACGGATTTTGAATTTGATTTATTCAAAACGTTGTCGAAAGCGTGGATTGATATCTGAAATGGATTTTGACGAGTTTGTCAGTCACTTACGATTGATGGTACTGAAGCCCTTTTTTTAGGGACCATCTCCACGAGCGAGAGACTCGCGATGATTCCGAGCTTTTAATCTACGGGTAGTCGCCACGAACGAGCGATTATTCCACCAGCGTATCGTTGCGACTCGTAACGGAAGAGCCGCGTATCCGCGACGACTTGGTACGGAATCGCCGCGTTACAGCGTCGTTGTGCAATACTACGATTGATGGTAATGAAGCCCGTTTTTAGGGACCATCTCCACGAGCGAGAGACTCGCGACGATTCCGAGCTTCTATCGACGGGTAGTCGCCACGAACGAGCGATTATTCCGCCAGCGAATCGTCGCGACTCGTAACGGAATAGCCGCGTGTCCGCGATGACTCGTTACGGAATCGCCGCGTTTCACGAGTCCTTGTGCAATACGTTACTTGGCAGACAGGCGACGTAGCAATTACCGGTGTTTAAACAGCGCGCTCGCCGCGCTATCGCTGCGAGAGCACGGCGAGCGCGCGGCGGGCCCGCTGCTGGTAGCAACAGGCGCATATCGCCGTGTGGAGACTAGTTCACGTTCTAAGAGTGTGTATAAAAATACGTGGCACGACGATAATATCGCCGCGATTCTCTCGCTCGTGGAGATGGTCCCTAAGGCCAATGATAACTGAACTTCAGTTTACTCCTAATTTAATGTTTTCAGAATTGAAGCTAAATGCTCGTGCAGACCTTGAGAATGCTAATTAGGAAACTTGGAAATTAAGTTTTGAAAGTTGGAAGTTGGAGATCTGATTTAGAAGATATTTGTTTTGATCCTGAAATATTTAAATTTCTTTATAAATTTTAGGCCCTTTTTTTCGATGGGAAAAATCATCCTATGATAACCCCCGCTCTTGGGCGGAGCGGGAGATAGTGTCAGACTCTTACTGACTACTGACTAAAAACCCATCCAGTTCCGTCAAGCCTTCATACCGGGGCTCGAGCGCCCTTTCGGATAACCCCGGCCCCAGTAGGCTTCGACCAGGCTGGGCCCCTGCTGTTGCTGACAACTCCTTGAGGCGCGCGGGAACAGCGCGCGCCGTAAACGACTTGAGCCTGGTCCGGACAGTTACCGGACGGCCGGACAGCGAGCTACCCATTGCTCACTGTCCGCAAGCCCGCGCCTACGGTGGCTAGAAATCGGTAGATCATGAGTCAAATCAAAAGCATTTATTTTAAATAAACCATTTACAGGCACTTTTGAATAGTCAAATGTTGGTCAGTCCAAAAAAGTGAAGCTAAATTGCACGTTCCAAAGCGTAGATCTCTATGGAGAAGAACGTGCAAGAAACTCCAGACAAACTTCAAAACATCAAGCAGTGCTTATAAGAAATCGTCACATGATTCTGACTGCAGAATAACATTCCACTCATAAACCATTATAAATCAATTTGCCTTTGTGGTTCTATGCAATCATCCAATTGTGTTTCTTTTGCTTTTTCTGTTTGGCAAGGATTCGTTCTGGAATTTTGTACGACGAGTCGCTCGCTATGTTTTTCTGGCCGTGTCTAATCGACTTATTCTTTATTTAAATTTGATTTTTTTATTTATGAATGTCTTTCTTTTTGATTTCAGGTATGTACCGGATTCATCTTGAATATGTATTACGTTTTACATAGTTATCGAATGGTAAGTAGAAGTGTGCTAAGCACCTGGCCTAATCGACGCAGATGGTTCAGCCAGACTGATAACGCGGGCGCGAAGAAATAGAAAGAAGAGAAATTTTGCTGATTTCAACCCCTTCAGGGGATAATACGGAGGTGGCCTTGAGGCGAACAGGAGTGGGTTTTTAGTCAGCAAAAGTCTGATATTATCTCCCGCTCCGCCCAAGAACGGGGGATATTCCCACTGGAAAACAAAAGCCGCCGTTAAAAAAACAAGAAAGAAAGAAAAACGTTTATTTAAATCTCACACATGCATTTAAAAAAAAAAAAAAACAGAATTAGGATACATTAAAAAACATAACAACAGTTAACGGACAATTAACGGATTCCACGAACACAATTCATTCCGAAAACTAATATATTCAGCTGAACATAGAACCTCCTCCTTTTCGAAGTCGGTTAAAAAAGAAACTGTCACAAGCACAAATTGTGTCAGCTCAATGCTTATAACAAGATATCGTTACTAAACGACTTGTGTTCGACACTTCGACAACTATGCACTTTTGTTAATCTTGCAATCCTATTACTGTTAAAGGGGTATTTACACACGATCGTCGGTATAGTAACGTTGAAAAAACATACCTAATAACATATCTTCGCTAAGTTGTAAAGGCCCGTTCACGATGTTGGTGCGGTGAGCGGGGCTAAGTGCGGGGCGGCGAGCGGTGTTAACACGCTTATATCAGCTTCACCTGTATGTTTGTAACCAACGCCTTTGAGCTCGATTTTGACCAACTTTGGGCGATCAGATTTTCTTCAAACTTTGCACACCCATCAAAGACTGATGACAATACAATAATCCGTTTTTTTTTTTAGTGAAAAATAAAAATATTGTTTAAAAAAACAAAAAAAACACGCTTTCATAGCATATCAAACTAAAAAGTGTAAAATAATTTTCAATATAGGTAGAAAGCAATAATAATGAATGAAAAATATTAATATCATTGTGAAAAAAGTGTGGGGCGCTTTGTGCCATATTTTTCATTATTGGAAAATAATTTATAAATTGGAAAACTCCCTAATGGGATGAAACGTGGGTCCAATTTGTGTATAACAAACATTTTCATACTTTTGTTAAAAAATATAGTTTACAAAAACTAAAAAAAAAACACGCTTTCATAGCATATCAAACTAAAAAGTGTAAAATAATTGGCCGTTTAAGCTAGCTTGCTTAGACGGCCAATTTTTAGGTACCAGGTAATCAAGGTACATAAAATCATTACTTACCTCACGTAAATTCTCAAAACTGATTTTTACGTATTTTGTACATTTCGTTCGTGCGAAAATGCGTGACGTCTGGCGGACCTGGGATCTTACTCTATGATTCTGTGACCACAAAACGTCAGATACTACCATTTTTACTGTCTTACAAATCAAGGTTACCTAAAACAAACAAACACGGTAGTCTTAACACGCTTTTAATACGTTTATTTTGAACTTCCACCACCGTGGGATGTCGACCACACCGTTATCGTATACAATGGTGTAGTTATTTGTCGTGTTTCCGCGGTTCTACCACAAAATAGATAGGTACAGAAGTCAATCTCATGTATGTACTTCACTTTTGATACCTAGGCTAGGCGATCGCGCTAGGGTCAGAGCTTTGCCCCGAACTGTACGATTGCAACCGGGCGATTGAGCCGAGATATCTTGTCCGTGAGCGGTGTCTATGTGTGCGTTGCTCGAGCGCGCTTTGTATGTAGATTGTCTTCTGTATTTATATATTTTGTGGTTCTACGGTGTTAAGGTCAGATCCGGTTGATAGTGAAGATCTAATTAAAAGGAACTGAGGCTGACTTACGAATGAATGGGTCTATCGGTTGGGTATCGGGGTTTACTGATAGTGGACTCGATACGAATTCATTTTGGTCCTATACGTAAACCTCGTTTTAGCTCGGGATGGACCCACGGATGCCACCAAGTTGAAGGGTTAATATCTACAAGTCTGCGATGTAGTAAATACAACATTTTTTTTAGTATATGCGAAACCTGAATATAGTTTGTTCAGAACCAGTTACTAAATCGACCCCAATCCTTTTTAAACCATGTTAAATTTTTTCTCAAAAATATTTGAAAAAGATCACAAGTTGGACTGCACCTACACTAAGTACGTGAAGCGGAGCGAGACACCTGTTTCTTCAGCTGCCCTCTGCGTTCCAAAACGTGGTGACTTTTTCGATCAATCCCGCAGCTCTTGGAAACAAGTGATATCGCTGAAGAAATTCCTTTTCGTTCGGGTTTCATTTTCAGAAATTCCCCGCGCGGCCCTGCTAGGCCCCTACGGTTTGCTGACATCTCTTTGAGGAGCGCGTGGATTACTACGCGCTGTTGACGACTGAGCTCGGTCCGGTTGTTTACCGGATGGCCGGACGGCGACATATCCATTGCTCGACGTCCGCAAGCCCGCGTCTACCGTGGCCGGTAGTCGGGGTCAGAATTTCGGCGGCTGGGCCGTGAGGACATTCGTTTCCTCACGCGTGCGGCCTCCTCCTTCGCTAGCATTAGTACTTCGCAGAAGGAGGCCGCCGCTTGCCATTAAAAAAAATCAAAGCATTTATTTCAAATAGACCATTTGCAGGCACTTTTGAATAGTCAAATGTCGGTCAGTCCTAGAAAAGTCAAGCTAAATTGCACGTTCCAATTCCAAAGCGTAGATCTCTATGGAGACAAACGTACAAGAAACTCCATGAAAACTCTTTTAAATCATATTATGTGTTACATATAATGCTTGCTTACATACACTTCTGGACACATCTATTGGCCCACTTTCGAGTTTAGGTTTCGATGGCCCCTACCGAAATATGATTGCTAGATTGAACAAAAACTGTTGATGCAGTTTTAAACCTGATACATTTTACCATCTTTTTCGATCGTATTGTTTTAAATTTGAATTCAGAATACCATACGACATGGAGCTACGCCTAACAAGTCGGATATGCGCCTTGTTAAAGGCAATTGATTTTTGAATAAAAAACATGTTTTATCAAATAAAGGTTTAATTTAACAACGCGTGTTGCCTCCATGGGCATCTACCACAGCTCTCATACGATTAGGCATAGAGTTTATCAACCGCTTTATGAAATTTTGAGGGATCATCTCCCATTCCTCTTCTATGGCAGTTTTCAACTCCTGCATCGTCTGGGCAACTGGCTGACGAGCCCTAACACGTCTTTTTAGCTCGTCCCACATGTGCTCAATGGGGTTCATGTCTGGGCTTCTGGCTGGCCAGTCCATAACTGTGATGTTCACATCCCGAAGATATTCCCTGACGATGCCGGCCGCATGGGCTCTTGCATTATCATGCATAAAATGGAAATTTGGGCCCAAATAGTCCGCGTATGGTATCACGTGAGGTTCTAAGCACTCACGAATGTACCTTTCAGCATTTAATGTTGGCAGCCGTGGTCCTGTAACAACCTCAAGTTGAGTTTTGCCGCTCGCGGATATACCGCCCCAGACAGTCCATGAGCCACCGCCATAAGCAACCCTCTCTTCAAAGCAGCATTGTGCGAAACGCTCTCCCTTACGTCGGTAGACCTTCTTCCTTCCATCATTGCCATGTAACACAATTTTAGACTCATTAGAAAAGAGTACACGGCTCCTATCTTGCTGTGTCCAATTTAAATGACTGCGAGTGAAATGAAGGCGCGCTGTTCGGTGGGCTCGCGTTAGTTTGGGCCCATTAGCTGGCTTGTGTGGTACCATATCGCGTTCTTTTAACCTTCTCCGAACAGTTCGAGTGCTCACAGATACTCCGTGGAAGTCGCGAAGTTGGTTTTGTATCTCAATGGAGGTAAGGTGACGATTTCTCAAGCTGGTCGTCACGATGAATCGATCCTGCCTTTCAGTTGTGACCCGAGATCGTGGCCTTCCTTGGCGACGAACAAAGCCGCCAGTCTCTAGGTACCTCCGATAAACATTTCGGACCGCAGAGCGACTTAAATTAAGTTGAGCACTCACGTTTCTTTGGCTGTGTCCGGCCTGAATAAGTGCCACAGCTTGGGCGGCGACTTCAGGTGAAGTATCCATAGATTATTGATAGAACCTCACCTTAATGTTAAGAATAAGTAATGTTTTTTGCAAAACCAAAGATATCAATCACTTTTTCAAGAATTAAATCCAAGTAAACCAATAAAACCAAGTTTTCTTAGTATTCGATTGTTTGATATCAACAAACAGGCTCCAAATTGTCTTTTGTTTCTTTAAATTCTGTGTTCGAAATTCAAAAAAAGACTATTAAATGAAATTGTGAATGTGCCAGGTTCAAAACAGCATAAAAACTTTTTGCTCGACCTAATATAAAATTTTAGCTAGGACCAAACGAAACTGAAAATACAAGGTGGGCCAATAGATGTGTCCAGAAGTGTATTACTTGTTGCTTCTATTATGTGACCACAATGTAGGTAATAAAATAAAAAAATAATTAAAAGATAGAAACTGAATTAAGCCACTGGCAGCTAAGAGATGACCAGTCTTATCTGACGGCACCCGTTCACGAGCATGACGCGGGCATCAGCCCCACTCAGCTCAACCATTTTGAAGGGAACTGAATGACCCAATAACACGTGCCACCAACAGCGAGACATTTGAGTGATTCCTCCTCGCTTTCTTAAAAGGTAAGAGAGTGAAGGTGAGTGTGGTTTTGCTCCCCAGAAAAAATTTAATCGAAATCAACTAGTAAATACAAAGTGCATCAGATAGGATCGGTCATACACAGCGGTGCCGTTATGTCTCGTAGCGGTAATTAGTTACGGCTGTGTGACGCTCACGATGCTCGCACACATGCGCACTACATTTGTAGAAGTTATAAAGCAGTTTACGCAGATGATAATGTACGATTATATTCGAGAACTGAAGACTTGTTAGATATAGTAGATGATTGAGGGATTGCCCATTTGAGGTCATGAGCGGACAATTGACTAGGGAAAAATACTTTGTTCATTAATTTTGCCATAAAAAGTATGTATTCCCTTAGTTCCAAATGAGCGCCACTATAATAAACAATAAGTGGTAAATAAAAAGTAACTTTATGGAAAAAACAATAGTTTTATTATAGTAATATTTGATGTCCGTCTTTGGCCTGAAACACCATAGAGGCTGGGCAATCCCCTCAGTTTCTACGACTGGAAATTAGATTTCTTCATTCAAATTCTGGAACCTCTGTTTCGCCACCATAGGTGGTGAATTATAGAAAATCCTCTCTTAACTCATCGTATGCCGTAATAAGAGACACAATAGAAAGACAATTGCTTAAGTCGAACTGTGTAACTTAAGAAATTTAAAAGGTTAATGCTCGCCTACATCATAAAAAGAAACCTTGAGTAATATTAATGTGAAATATGTTCAAGTAATTTCGGTTGTGCGTTGATATGTCAGTCAGTCAGTCGAGTTTCTCCTTTTATACACGCACTAGTTTCTGCCAGCGGCTTAGCCCGCTTGAAATAAGGTTTCTCCCCATAAAAAGTTTAGACCCCCGTTTCAACCTTTTAAGGTCGAATTTTGAATGCTGCAGCAGTCGTGTGAACTGCTCACCGACTGCATCCGAACTGAATCATACCCACCCGCCTGCACGCTCCTCCCGCGCATGGTGCAGTTCGGATGCAGTCGGTGAGCAGTTCACACGACTGCAATCGGACCGCACGTTTGGTTTGCAGTTCTATTGCAGTCGTGTTTGCAGTTCTATTTCAGTCGTGTCAACTGCATTCAAACTGCACTTAAACTGAAATTTGCAGTTGGATTGCAGTTGAAATGCGGTCCGTCTGTTTAGACCCTTATATAAAATACTACTTAGTTTATTAAATATATTCGTTCGAATAGTTAGTTGTCTTTAATTGAATTTAGTCGCCATTAAAGCTACGTATAGACGTTCATCAATCGTTACCAGGATGTCCTTGCTTATTTTTGGAGATGTTCTCAACGTATGGATCTCTTTAGATCTTTTCAAAGTGTTTAGTGACTGTTTCCGGGTTGAGTTGAATGATCGGTAGGTTTTTTTTAAATTATATAAACAAGTGCTTGACTGCGATACCTCCTGATGGTAAGTAGTGATGCAATCTATGATGGTGAAGTGGACCGGTTTATTAAGAGCTTATTCACTCTAACCTTTTTTTATGGTGGGAAAAAATCATCCAATGACAACCCCCGCTCTTGGGTGGATCGGGAGATAGTGTCAGACTCTTACTGACTAAAAGACCCACCCCGTTCCTTCTAACCTTCATACCGGGGCTCGAGCTCCCTTTCGGATAACCATGACCCCAGTAGGCTTCGACCCGGCTTGGTCCCTGCTGTTGCGGACAAGTTGTTGTGCGCGCCGTCGACGGCTTGGGCTTGGTCCGGACAGTTACCGGACGGCCGGACAGCGAGCTACCCATTGCTCACTGTCCGCAAGCCCGCGCCTACGGTGGCTTATACACTCTAGCCTTGAATACACCTAAACAACAATCTTACGGCGTTTGCAATTTACTGGTGACATAATTCAACGCGTTACCGTATCAAACAATGTTAAAAACTCCAGTTATTTCACTTTTTATTCAATTATTCCAAAAATACATAACATTATTAACGAATAATTATTGTAATAATTATAACACCGCACGTAAAAACCTTAACGCTACGCGGTGCAGCAGATTTCATTATTAATTAATGTTAATTAAAATTGAATCTTTCCGAGCTCACAGTCCCTGAACGGATGGAAATTGAAATAATTATTGTATTATGAATTTTACATGGAAAATATTTTCAATATTCAATATGGATGTAAAATAGTATCATCGCTACGTCACTGGGTCGTACATAAAGGACATTTTAGCCGGAAAATCAATAGTAGTAGCCCTCCCTTAAAGATTGCCACAATGATAATTTCTGGGTGAATGCAGGAAGCATTCAGCTGGTTCCCTCGACCTATTACCAAAGGCCTTAGTTGGAGTTGTTTTTACGTTACCGCTATCGAAACGTTTACCGCGTTTGGCTCTCTGATTGGTGAAGAGCTTGGAGCGGACCAATCGGAGCTCCGGACGTCATAAACGTGTCGATCGTGTTCACGTATATCAAACTCGTTTCACCCGGTGGAAGGCCTTAGTAAGTTACGCATGGTTATTGCATAATGAGATAGCGAGCAGAATTGTCTAACATATTCACATTTGCCATAAGTAAAACATTGGGCCTAGTTTAGAAGACTGGGTTTTATTGATTTAGAGTATACATGTTTGTGGACGCACGATACAAGAAAAATTTCTAGTGTGAAAGAATGGATAAAAAGTTTGATCATCATCATCATTGCAGCCGAAAGAAGTCCACTGTTGTACATAGGCCTCCCCCAAGTGTCGCCACAATGGGCGGTCATGTGC
The DNA here is from genome assembly GCA_929112965.1 of Mythimna albipuncta. Taxonomy (NCBI): domain Eukaryota; kingdom Metazoa; phylum Arthropoda; class Insecta; order Lepidoptera; family Noctuidae; genus Mythimna; species Mythimna albipuncta. Next base: position 14,901,538 of record OV815982.1, on the reverse strand, counting down.
GTCTCGCATCCATCGGATTCCCGCAACCCTTATCAGGTCGTCGGTCCACCTTGCAGGAGGCCTTCCAACGGTACGTCTTCGGGTACGTGGTCGCCATTCTAGAAACTCAAAAAAAAAAAAAAATGAAAGTCTGATAATGGAACTAAACAATTTATTTATATAATATAATTTTACGCGGTACAAACGACGAGGCGAAACGCTTAGTCCGGACCGTAGAGGTTTCAACAACGTAAGGGTGAATATTCGCCGTACGTCGGGTTGTCCGATGGATACTTCGTCTTAACGTAAAAACAACTGGCATTGAGGCCTCAAATCAACAGTACAAACACGCTCTTGTCAGTATTATGTGATATCAATCTGATCTCCGCATAACCATTCGAGAAGAACATTACTCACATATTAAGTCCTCTTTTTACGACATCGAAGGAAGTGATAACCGTACCGGTACAGATTAGAAATATTATTATTATAATCAGGGATGTTACGGAAAAAAAATCGGATTTCGACACGGATACCTATAGAAATAGTATTGTACCGGTTTTGCTCTGTAAATTCCGTAGATTCATAGAGTTTATTGTGCTTTTGGATACAAAGGCTAAAGTTAATAAGCTCTTAATAAATTAGTGCGCCTCACCGTCAACGATTACATCACTACATAATTAAAAAAAAGTTGACTGGCCTGCACTGTCCTCTCATACCTATTAAGGCTTCCATTCGAGAAGAACATTACTCACATATTACGTCCTCTTTTTACGACATCGAAGGAAGTGATAACCGTACCGGTACAGACTAGAAATATTATTATTATAATCAGGGATGTTACGGAAAAAAAATTCGGATTTCGATACGGATACCTTTTTTTTATGGTGGGAAAAATCATGCATTGACATCCCCCGCCCTTGGGCGAAGCGGGAGATAGTGTCAGACTCTTACTGACTAAAAGATCCACCTCGTTCCTTCTAGCCTTCATACCGGGGCTCGAGCGCCCTTTCGGATAACCCTGGCCCCAGTAGGCTTCGACCCGGCTGGGTCCCTGCTGTTGCTGACAACTCCTTGAGGCGCGCGGGAACAGTGCGCGCCGTCGACGACTTAAGCTTGGTCCGGACAGTTACCGGACGGCCGGACAGCGAGCTATCGATACGGATACCTGTAGAAATAATATTGTAGCAAAATCGCTCTGTAAATTCCGTAGATTCATAGATTACTATGGTTATTGTGCCTTTAGGATACAAAGGCTAAAGTGAATAAGCTCTTAATAAATTAGTGCGCCTCATCGTCAACGATTGCATCACTCACTGCTTACAATCAGATGGGATCGTAGTCAAGCACTAGTTTATATCAATTAAAAAAAGGAATTCCGGCTTACACTGTCCTCTCATACCTATTAACCTTGTAATTTTAACCCGTTGTATGGCCGGAACTCGGATCCACACGGGACACAATACCTTTTTAATTGTGTCTCTAATTACAGCATACGAAAGGTTAATATAAGAGGACAGTGTTGTTTTACAATATTTCCATATTGTAGAATCAATCATTCTGTTTTTAAAACAGTCACCATGGAGTTTCTTGCCGGTTCTTCTCCATATGAAACGACCAATTGAAACCGTGCGCTAGCTTCTGACGTTTTATATGTCCCATGTAGGTCTATGTGAAATAAAATAACTTTGAGTTTAGTTTTCGAAAAACGTTACGAATATGAAATTAATACGGATTAGCGGCTAGTTTCAGATAGTTTCGGATATTTCATTATATGAGTAGAATACATACAAATGACAAGATTTGACTGTTATTTCTAGTCTCGATTATCATTTGTTTGACCTCGCAAAACAAACAAAATCCTTTCGTAACCTGTCATTTAGACTGCCTTTGTCCGATACTTTTCAATCGGATACAGTTACGGATATTTTTTTATTTCGGATATCCAATAGCTGGTAACATCCCTGATTATAATCATAAAATATTTATGTAAGAACCGTCTTCCTAACTTTTATGTAGCTGTGCAGCTTGCTTTACGATACCAATCTCGATCGATCTAGTGGTTTTGGTCTACTTAGCAAGAATTATACGATAAAACCGTTACGATAACAGTATCCCCTGCTAGGGTTGTGGGATTGTACTGAAGAGTTACTGTTACCGTTACCTCCCTGGAACGCAGAGAGCAACTGAACAAACCTGTGTTTCTTCAGTTGCTCACTATGGAGAATTTAATACTTATGTCATCGTCATCATCATCATTTCAGCCTATACACGTCCACTGTTGGACATAGGCCTCCACAAGTGTCGCCACAATGATCAATCCTGTGCGTCCCGCATCCATCGCATTCCCGCAATCTTCACCAGGTCATCGGTCCATCTTGTAGGAGGCCTTACGTCGCTGCGTCTTCCGGTACGCGGTCGCCACTCCAGAACCTTTCGGCCCCAACGGCTATCTATTCTGCGAGCAATGTGCCCTGTCCATTGCCACTTAAGACTTACATTGACACAATACTTAAGTACAATTACCAAATTAGCATACACATAAAACATCACCCAATCAACTGAACCACGTTTTACAATGTTCGTAACCCAGTTTGTATGCAATTCGCGTAATCGTACGCGATCGTGCTGTTCAGCACTTTGCTCGGTTTAATTTTGTATCTAAAATATTTTGACGCATTGCTTTGTTTTGAGGTTAAGGAGGTGTGAGTGCGAAGTTGTGAACTACTTAACTGATTTTGCAATTTGCTTAGTATAATAGAATAACGTGAGATCGTATTTATGTACGTGTGTGTTTATTACTTCTACACGCTCAAACGTTTGAACGGATTTCGAGCTACTTACTTTTTAAGCTATTGCATAGCTTCTATCGCGGGCCTTGAGCGTGGAGATCGAATCCAGAAATTCCGTAACGAAAATAACCTAACATCCCCACTCATTTGTTTTTTGAGCGTGGTGACGGATACGAAAACAAATTAGTGAACAATCAATCAAAATTCAATTGAATGTGTGAAAGTATAACTTCAATTAATATCAAAGAAAAAAAAAACAAAGGAAAAAAAATACTGCATAAATAAAATAAATAAATAATTATAATTGCATAAGTTGATAAAAATGCTATGCAATAGCTTTATCGCGGCAGTCCCCGAGTGCCACACGTCTTTTTTTTTTTGTTTTCGATAGGAAACTTTCAAAAGGCGCCCGGACTTTGGGGATAAGTCCGGGGAGTGTGGGATTTGTGGGGCGAAGGGCCAATAACACCTGAAGGTAACTACACTGCTCGCACGTGTGCCACACACGCTGATCTGGGTGAGTCGGTCTCCATACATTTTATATGGAAACTAGACTTGTAGAGATACACTTGTACACGCTACGCGACGTCGCCGCGTCGGTCTAATGTAGCTATAGCTATTCTAGCTTAACTTTTGAAGTTCAAAATGAGTGTCCCAAAAACGTTTGGAGGTAGGTACAGGTGCCATCACGGATCTTGAACGCTCGGCGTCAGAGTCGGGATCGCTTTGCGCTATCCATACATTGGCGAGCCAATCGTCTTCCTTGTTAGATACATGCAGCAACGCAATAAGGAGTGACGTCTATGACGCGATGGCGCGGCCAGTCAATCACTGACACTCCCAGCCCCCGCGTCGTACTTCGCACCACTAAAGAGACCGAATATTTGACTTCTGCGAAAGTGTTCAAGATCCATGATGGCAACTGTAATACAATAAATTGACACATTGGTTTAGTTAGGTGTTTCCATAATTTAATTTGATGTAGTTGCAACTAAATATCCGCTTCGAAGATTTCACTAAAACATGTGGAAACACACATATAATTAATTACAAGCGATAAAAACTAATATTTTCTTAAAAAAAATCAGTTAGAAGGTAATTGACATTTCGTCGTTGCAATGTTTGTGCTTACATAGTATTCTACAGCCGCATTATAGAGTACTAGCTTTTGTTCACGGCTTTGCCCGCTTACATAAAATATAGCCTATGTCACTCAGGAATAAAGCAGCTTTCAATCGGTGAAGAAAATTTAGAAAGCGAACCAGTTCTTTCAGGATTACCTCCCATGAAAACAAACTTTACCTCTTTCTAATATTAGTGTCCCCGGTGAAGGTAGCGGGAAACCGATGGATGCGGGATGCACAGGAACGTTCGATATGGCGACACTTGGGGGAGGCCTATGTCCAACAGTGGACGTGTATCGGCTGAAATGATGATGATGATGATGAATATTAGTGTAGATTAATGCCATAATGATTTCACTCTGAAAATTACATGTTGCTATCATGTCTGTTATTTATAGCTACGACTCTCTTCTGGGAGTTATGATAGCATTCATCGTCATCATCATTTCAGCCGAAAGACTTCCACTATTGTACATAGGCCTCCTCAAAGTGTCGCCATAACGACCGGTCCCATGCGTCTTACAACCATCGCAATCCCGCGATGATGATGGCATTAAAACCTAATATACCAGCGCGTCATGAACAATCAGCTTCGAAACCATTTTGCTTAACTACTAGCTGAATAAAGCTGGAACTACATCAGTCTGACGCACACGCGTAACAAGCCTGATAATGTATAGAGAACAAGACGTCGCGTAGTGTGCATTAAGCGTAGCTCTACAAGTCTAGTTTCCATATAAAATGTATGGAGACCGACGAGCCCGGTGTAATTAGGGGCGCCGACTCCGTGAGTGCTCGGGGCACGAACACCTATGAGAAATAAACAGAGGGTGCCGAGCACCCATGAGAATAGACATCAAGAGACAAATCGGACATCGGTAATCGCCTTTTATGGAGGTGTTTTTAATGCCCGAGGACCCGTTCAGCGTAGTGGTTTTTGAACGCCAGGTGAGACGCAAGGGTCGCGGGTTCGATTCCTGTGCCAACACAAATATTTTTTGATGTTACAAAGATCCAACCTTCAAAGCCTTGAGCATAGGCGTAGAGTAGCCAGCCTTTCGGTGTTTTACAGGATGCATTTTGGAGAGTGTGCGCAGGAATTGCATGACTTGATTCCGTTATCGCAATTCTACCATCGGACAACCCGACGTACGGCGAATATTCACCCTTACGTTGTTGAAACCTCTACGGTCCGGACTAAGCGTTTCGCCTCGTCGTTTATACCGCGTACGTCGAAGGACTGGAACAGTCTGCCTGCTGCGGTCTTCCCGTCCGATTATAATTTGGGTGTCTTCAAGGCTAGAGTGAATGAGAGTGAAATGCATCGCTACTTACCATCAGGTGGGATCGCAGTCAAGCACTAGTTTATCTGAATTAAAAAAAAAAAAATAGTGTTTGTGTTACCTTCGTTGTTCCTAGTTTCCATAGTACAAGGGAAAACCTTAGTTTTGGGACCAGAACATCATCAAATGCATGAGCACTCAGGTTTTCTATAAGCTAACGCCCCTGAGTGTAGTTCTACCTTAAATTTTAATAATCTAACCACGACACGGGTTCATCTCTTGTAGGCTCTAAACCATGATGACGTCTAAATAATACGAAATACTTGATGCCAAGTCCGACCGTTATGGCTACGCTGCTATGGAAAACAGGATTTGCCCAATTGCTCGAATGAAGACGCAAGTGGCGAAGCAAATGTGTGTTCAGAGGCCTTACTATGATGTGTTAAAATGACAGGCGTGCGAGCGAGAAAGAGAGATGAAACTATTATATCCTATAGAACATTAGTTTTAGTATATGCGAAACCCAAAACACGTGTCTAGTACTTTTATGTAAAGAAACTATGTACAAAGTTTCATAACTATATCGTGAAAAATCACAAAGTTATAAGCTTGTTATGTCAGCAAATTACATAGTCACCGGGCCATCCAGGCGACTGAGGAGTTGTTTAGCACTTGCACCCGGCTGTTTGTTGGCGCTTAATGCCCGCTATGACCTGCTATGACCCGTGTTGTACTTAGTGTCGGTGGTGTCTAACTTGTAACCTTTTTAAATATTTTTGGGAAAAAATATAACATGGTGTAAAAACTATTGGAATCCATTCAGTTACTGATTCTGAACGAACTTTATTCAAGTTTCGCATAAACTAAATATTATGTTGTATAGCTCCCGACCCGATAAATGGATCGCGTTAAGGCCCAAGCGCCCGAAAAGTACTATAAAACAGTGACTTTCTGAAGCCTACTCCTCGGTAACGGCCAGGGTAATAGGTTTACAGGGTAATACATTTTTACACATAAAAATTGGTGGTTAAATATTCTTCAATGTGAACATTGCATATATAAATCAATCCATATTTCGCAGAGAAAATGGATTTAAAGCGCTTTCCGGGCGCTGCTGGCCGCAAATAAATGCACAGATTTGCGTACTGCCGCCTAGGCGAGTGCGAGAGTTGCGTCCACATATTTTCGGTCAGATGGTTCAAGGGACTATAAGCCTTAAGAGCTCGTGGTAAGGCCTCAGTCCGCGTACATGATTGTCACAGCGGCAGGATCTGTGCACCGGAGGTGACTGGTGACTACATTGTTAATATTTATGGCAGCCCAATTACGCTGGACACAGTTTTCGGCTGTCAAAGCCATAGCTAGAATTGTTCGAGGCCGTATTTTTTTATGAATAAACGGTCCCCGACTTACGTTACGACTTCTATGTCAGTGTTGGTGCTTCACTTCGTGTAATTTATTTCATCACCACTGCTCTTAATAACGGTGAAGGAAAATATCGTGAGGAAACCGGCATGTCCTAAAACTAAAAATTTGAAGACATGTGACATCCACCAATCCCGTTTTGAGGCAGGCGTATCTAGGGTTGCCAACTTTTTTTTACAAGATATAAAGTATTTTTTTAATCTAAGAACAATATTAACAGTATTTTAGAAACATTATCAGTATGTTGTTTAATGTTAAAATACATATTTTTTAGAGCTTCTTGCACAACTTATTAATTTACAGTCTTTTTTAAAAACTACACCATAATATAACTAAAATTAAAATAAATGAGAAGCTTATTCGATTCGTTTTGTTGTTATATTGTGGTTTATTAAAAAAGTGTGAGCGTTTAAGTCTTACAAGTTTACAAGTGATAAGCATTTTAATGCTGAAAACAGTATTTTGTATGCTTTATTTTTGTTGAACAGTAAAAAAACGTGTTGTGCCGACCCCAAATAAAACGGGACTAGGGCAGGAAGATGATGATGATCAACATCTGATGATGATGATGATAAGTTTTGTTGAACAGTAAAAAGTATAATGTAGTGAAAAACAGTATAATATTGTTTTTAACAATATAGTTGGCAACCCTAGGCGTATCTAATAGTGGCCACCGAAGTACCGAGTTAACCGTCCGCACTAAAAGCACATGACTAAATCAAAAGCGCCAACTTGCTAAATATCGCATTACAAAACAAACATAACTAGATACAGTTAAGACCACGATTACGGTGAATGAGAACACATAGTCACAGACTGGCTAAACCAGTTTCGTCGACAGGGAACAACTCGAAACGACGATGTGTCTACGCAAGGTGTCTAGGGATTCAAATATCGCAACTATGTTGGCGCAATTCGAGAGATAAGTATTGGCTCAGACGGACACACCGACATTCTTTTTTTTTTGTGTGTAAAAATTATTCATTTAATTATTATTAAGGGTTTCCACAGTGGTACCTGAAGATGTACGATGTCGAGGTCGACCTAGGAAGAGGTGGCGAGACGACCTAGATGTCTACCGCGGGGACTGGTTCGAGGTAGCTCAAGAAAAGAATACCTGGGGGAAGTTGGGGGAGGCTTTTGCCCAGCAGTGGCACAGTATAGGCTATTAAAAAATATATATATCCAAATGACATCCCTCACCCTTAGGCGGAGCGGGAGATAGTGTCAGATTTTTACTGACTAAAAAACCCACCCCGTTCCTTCTTGCCTTTCATACCTGAGCTGAGCTACCTTTCGGAGCTAACCCTGGCCCCAGTAGGCTTCGACCCAGCTGGGCCCCTGCTCTTGCTGACAACTCCTTCAGGCGCGAGGTAACACTGCGCGCCGTCGACGACTTGGGCTCGGTCCGGTCAGTTACCAGACGGTCGGACAGCGAGCTACCCATTGCTCGCCGTCCGCAAGCCGTATGGTGGACCTACATTCTGTCTGTAGCTGGATATTTTGTACTACAAATATTGTAAGAAGAGGAGAGGAGAATATTGTAGAGTAATATTGAGAAGATGTGTTTTTTTTGAGATCTGAAGTCATTAGACTGTGAGTATGACTTCTCCTGCTTTAGAGTTGTGCAGAGGACGTGTCAGACTGACTAAAATCAGACCAATGTTCCTTATTAAGTAGCCTTTTGCGTTCTTATTTTCTTCTTTTCTAGATTCTTAGATTCTAGTAGGCATTGGCTCTGCTGGGTCCCTATGGTTTGGAACTCTTTAAGGCGCACGTGGAATACTACACCCTGTCGATGATTCGGGCTCGGTCCTTACAGGACGAACGGCCGGCGAGCTATCCATTGCTCGTCGTCAACAGGCCCGAACCCACGATACTGTAGTAATTTCTAGTGTGGGGACACATTTAAAAAAGAACCCTTCCACCTCTTGAGTGGAGCAAGAGAGTCAAGACAAGATCTTTTAGAAAAGTATCTGAAACTTTGTATAAGTACCTATACTGTCTTTGTAGTTAGGTACCATGGCCTTTTTGTTACATCTATATAAATATAAAAATCAATGCAATTTTTCGTTGTAATTTTATAACTCAAGAACCGGCTCACCTATCCAAACCAAATGTTTAGGCTTTGTTCGGACTATTTAGTAGATGGTTTATGTGAAGTTTGGTAGGATAGGGTAGGGTAGAGTAGGGTATAGCAGGGTGGAGTAGGGAAGAGCGGAAGCGAAGCAGCGCAAGGCTAAAGCTAGTTTGTTATACACCGTGGTTATACACGGGAAATCAAATATGTAACTTACTAACTAACTAAATATAGCATATTTCGTATATTGAAAATTTTAATACACGTAAGTACTAACTACCGCAAAACGAGGTAAAACTCCGCACGTTAATAAGCGAACGTTCGCATTTTATAAGTTGATTAATTAATTTTACAACTATTTGCATCGAGTGGGCGAGGATGTAACGTAACTGTATTATGAACGGGTATCGCGTATAGAACGGTATCGGTAACAATAAAACTGCCAGTTTTGAATTTAATACTCGACGAACGAGTTTTATGCGGGTCATCACTAGTGAGTTATTGTTTCAGATTGTCTTTGGGAATTAGTGTTTTGTTTCAATCTTTGTCGTCAAGCCTGTCTTACTAATATGAGTATTATGAAGGGTTTCCTTTTTTTAGTGGGTAAAAAATATCCAAATGACATCCCCCGCCCTTGGGCGGAGCTGTAGATAGTGTCAAACTCTTACCACAAAATAGATACAGAAGTCAATCTACATACAAAGCACGCTCGAGCAACGCATACAGACATCGCTCACGGACATGATATCTTGGCTCAATCGCCCGGTCGCACTCGTACAGTTCGGCGCTGACCCTAGAGCGATCGCCTAGCGTAGGTATAAAAACTGAAGTACATACATGAGATTGACTTCTGTATCTATCTATTTTGTGCTCTTACTGACTACAGCCGTTCCCTCTTGCCTTTCATACCCAGGCCAAGCCTCCCATTCAGAACTAGACCCTTAGCCCCAGTAGGCTTTGACCCAGCTTGGTCCCTACGATTGCTGACAACTCCTTGAGTAAGTTTCTTTGTATATTCATTTATCTACACAGAAACACTTAGAAATGAAAAGAACGAATGTATCATATTTTTAAATTCACTCGTGTTCCTTCAGTCACCCTTTGCGCTCCAGAGCCGCAGTAATTGTTTCAAACAAACCCACAACGTTTCGCTCACTCACCCTACAAATATGAAAAAAGTTAATTGTTCACTTACAAACCAGTTTCTGTCCCACAATACGGAACAAGCCCTACAGACGAGTCGGCCTTAACAAGTGACCTACAACTCGGGATTATTAAATCGGTACACTTGACGACATAACAGCTTAATCTAATTTGGGGACGCGTTTCAACAACAGCACAGTTAAATGGGTCAGTGTATCAACAGTCATTATAAGCAGCCTCCTAATACAGGCTCTTAATGCGATCCATTTTACGACCCAAACAGAATTCATTATCGTCATAATTTCATCCGAAAGACGTCCACAGTTGAACATAGGTCTCCCCCAAGCGTCGCCACAACGACCGATCCTTTGCGTCTTGAATACACCGCATTCCCGCGACTCTCACCAAGTCGTCGGTCCACCTTGAACACACTTAAACCTTTCGAATACCGAAGTTAGAGACACAATAGAAAGACAATGAGAGAGCGTTCGCTTGGGGTTAAATGAATTAAACATAATCGTTAAAGGGTTTTTTTTACTATGGCTGACGTTTGAACTCTATCTCACCTGATGGTAAGCGATGATGTGGCCGACGAAGGACCAGAAGTAACCTATTCACTCTTTACTTAAAGATACCTTGGTTGGAGCTATCAGGAAACACATGACTCCGGCAGGGAATTCCACTCCTTAGTTGTAGGCATGATGAATGTACTCCCATAACGCTTTGTGTATAGAGAGGATAGCTCCATCCCTCTTACTCACTCGCACGACTGACGTTTTAAAACATCATGGTAAGGCCCTTGAACGAACAAATGCAGTTGATTGAAAATCTAAATGCCTTGCATCTCGAAAATTCGCCGTCCAAGGTATATCCTCGTTATTCGCAACCATCCCTTTACCCTGGGAATATGATACGGAGAGGGAAACCAGTGTAGTCAAGAAACACACGCACAGACCATCGTCCTTCCGTCCTCACCGCCGAGGCTTGCCGTGGCACTCCTGTCAATGTCCATATCGTCCCTTGCTCGACATAGCCCGCGCTGCTGAGCCTGTAGTTCAAAATTTTCCTTGATAATAATAATCCTTTGTTCGATTCAGCTTGTCTCTTGTTTCCCACCTTCCAGCGTCGCCCTAAGCCAAGGTCCGCACTCCACAGGGTGCCCTTAGCGTGTATTCGCTTAGTTTTAAGTATTAGTTAGTTAGACCCTGGCTGGAGGCTTTGATTTTATAATCAAGGCCCCCCACAGGCAACTCCGGTTAAGCAGTCGACAACCTAATAGGTTAACTTGCGAAGTCAAACAAAAAAAAATATCTAAATGCCTTCAGTTTCGAGTCTGATTTTGCTTCAACCAGAAGCAAGTCTAGAACATGTACATTTCTGAAAAGTTTTCGTGTCCATTAGTGTAAATCAACGTCTGTGAAGCAAACTTCATTTCCTTGCAAAACTGATGGTAATATTATGTAAGTCCCATATTATGCAGATCCCGGAACAATATCATGCTGAATAAATTGTTATTCTGTAGAGGATGTATTTGTCATCTCCGTTGATGAAGAGTTTAATAAAGTCTTATAATCGTGCTAAGTTGTAAACACGCTAACTTAGTTTTTCTTCTTCCTACCCTTATCCCATATTATTTGGAGTCAGCGCAACACGTCTTTTTCTTCCATTCTATCTTGTCACCCGTCACACTATCACAAACTGCCGAATTGTTAGCCTGACGGTTTTCTATCCATTACATTTCGGTGAGTGAGCGTTGGAATTGCACAATTTAATTTCGCCAAGTCTGTTCCATCATCGGACCACTAGACGTACAGCGTTGCGCCATCGGTACATGTTGGATATCCCACCTATTCGTACAAAGCGTTTTAGAAACATACATTACGCGTACAGCTAAGGAGTGGAATTCCCTGCCGGAGTCAGTATTTCCTGATAGCTACAACCTAGGGGTGTTTAAGTCAAGAGTGAATAGGTTACTTCTAGGCAAGCGTGCTCCATCGTCGGCCCCATCATCATTTATCATCAGATGAGGTAGTGATCATCTTTGGCATCCCTCTTCCTCTCCATCCGTCTACATGTATGCTCAGAACTCTTTTAGTAACATGCGTTTCATCTCTCCTCTTTACAGGACCATACTATACCACAAACGATTTCCTTTCAAGTTTTCAGTCACTGGCGCCACTTTTAGACTTCCTCTAATAGGTATACTCATTTCTCACTTTATCCATTCTCGTCACACCACACATCCATTTCAATATTCTCATCTCCGCTACATGCAATTTTTCATCCATCATTTTCACAGCCCAACATTCTGATCCCTATAGTATATATAGTACATGTCTTGTCATGGCCTTGTAAATTTTGCCCTTCAACTTGAGGGGCATCCGTGGTAACCTGGTTCTCTAACTAAGGTCTTTTTGTGTTGGGATTAATAGGTCACCAGAGAGAAACATCGTTTTAAAGATTTCAATAATAACTGTTTATTATCCTTTTCTTCATATTGGATGGTGTGTTTTTGGTAATATCACGTGAGACGTGTGCTTCTCAACAAAGCTAGTGGAATACAGTAACTATAACCATACTAGGGATTTCAGTCAAGTGCTGAAGAGGGGCTTAGACCAATTACATACAATATTTATGGTTTAGAAAGAGAAAGACCATAGCGTTGAAGCAGGATGGATTTGTTTTTGTTATATTCCAACATTTTGTTCGTTATTTCAACCGAAAGTCGTCCACTGTTTAATATAGGCGTCCGCAAGTAACAGAACGACCGGTCCAGTGCATCTCACATAGTCACATCCAACGGTTTCCCGCTACCGTAATTTGTCTATCTTGTGGGAGGCCCACCAACGTTGCGTCTTCCAGTCTTCCACCCTTGTTCTTTCAGTTGCTCTTTGCGATCCAGAAAGCCGCGATAACTCTTTTGAAAAATCTCATAGAGCAATGACCCAGGTTACATAGTTGGGACAAACCTGTATTTAAATTAAGGTGACACAGTAGGTTAGGTACTGTAAAGACATTGCACACAACATTGTATTTAATGTTTCGGAGGTATAAAAAACTTTTAACTTTTTTTAGAGTTCCGTACTTTAAAACGAAAAACGGAACACATAAATGATCACTTTGCTGTCTGTCTGGTAAGACCCTTTATCTCGGGATCGCGTGGAGATATCGAGTTGAAATTAAGACCATATACTAAGGTCTGCGGTCCCTTGAAGCTGTGAAAAAGTCAAACTAATAAAAAAAAACAAAAACATAAAGCAAGGTCTTATGCCACAAGTATGGAAATATATCTGAAAACAAAAATTGCTAAGTCAAAAACTTTTTTTACGATACGGAAAAACCGAGACTCCATTCGGAAGTTGAACTATTTACACATGTAAATTTTTGTAAGGAACCCTCACTGCGCGTGTCTGATTCGCACTTACCCAGTTTTTTACACTAGTGTTCTACTTAATCGATGTAGAAGCTTCTAGGCGTCTCGAAGCTGGCAACATTGTCATTACCTCATTAATAAGATTACTGCACATCAGCTTCGCGTCGACACGTTCTATTACTGTAGCATTAACGAGAATTTCCAATAGTGTTCAATTTTGACCTAATTACGGTATCGCTGCCAAATTGGATGTTCTTCTGGTCTTCTATTAGCACGGAATAATATTAAAATAGTTTATGCTGTGGTAAAAATATGGTTTGTTCTTCGTTCGTCCCGAAGTTTTGTCCCACATTCCAAAAAATTATTTGTTCGTCCCACATCACTATTGACGTTCTGTTTCGTCCCAAGTTACAAGTACTTTAAAAGTACAGTCAACGAAAATAATGAAAGTGCTTATTTAATTTTTTTTAATAATATTAAAAAAAATATATACAAACTTCTAATAACAAAAAACAAAAACTTCTCTCTATTCAAACGTAAGAATATTTTTTATTTGCTAATTAATCACATATTTAAAAAATACTTAACTAATACAGTAAAATAAAATAATAATAACTAATTACTACTAAAATCAAACTAAAATATGGCGAGAAAAAATCTATTCTACGTGGCTGTCGATAATGTGCCCAAAAGAGTGGCGGCATTGCCATGCTGTATGGTAATACTTATCCTCTTTCCGATGTAGAAGCCAGCTTTTGGGTCACGCGAAGTGTTTTGACAAATCTTTATACTACAACTTGTGAGTACACCCTATGATCCGGGAGAATCAACCCCAAGCAATTCGAAAATATAATTTCCAACAAGGTTATTATATTTCCGCTGCTTGAGCTTCTCCGGAGACGCAGCGGCAGCACAGGCACAACGTGACGAGTTAGGAAGATTGAATGGCGCAAGAGTATCGACACAAATAACGTGCCGTAAAATGCCGGCCGGTCTTTTGCCATAGTCGCGTGCCAGAGTTTCCAATACGGCTGGAACACTGACGATGACATGAGCGTACTTAAAATTAACTAATATTTGTTATTCATCATATTTTAGTTTGTTTTTGGTTAGTTTTCATTAGTTTAGAGTTTTTATTATTATTTATTAGCTTTACTATAATTAAAGTCGGCTAAGTATTTTTGCAATGTAAATTCGGTTTCTAATAATAAAACAATTTCTTAAAATTATCTATAAATCATCTTTACTATCAAATATCGTAATGAAAAATGCAGAAATGGAATAATAATAACCATCTTATCATTACAAAAGTTTAAACATACACAATAGTCAGATCTATAATAAATATTATTTAAGACTAGAGACTAGAGAATAATATTAGTTACTCCAAAATTCACCGACCAAGAATTGAGAGTATTTTTAACAACATGAGTATTTTACTGATTACGGAATATAATACTATTGGCCAAAATTAATCAATACAAGCAAACCGATAAAGGACGTATTATAAAAACATTACTTTTTTTACCTACTCTTCTAAACAGATTCCAGTGACGTCAGCTCTTGACAAAATAATACGTGTAAATTTTCTCTCAAGGAGAAAGCAGAGAGGAGCGATTGTTTTGAACAGTTTACTGTTATTAAGTCTTTACTTCTATACAAATATTATAAAGAGGAAAGATTTATGTTTTGTGTATTGAATAAAATAAAATAAAAAACTGCAAGACTTAGTTTAATAATAATTTCACCAGAAGAATCCTACCTCATTAATAAAGTGACAAGGGCAAATATTTTCTATTATCATACGGGCGAAGTCGCCGGCAGAAGCTAGTATATAGTTTGTACTCACAAAATAGTAATATGTTTTTGTAGCTGAGTGTACAAAAATGTAAAAATGGCCTATACAAAAAAAATATGGGCCGAACAAGGAATATTAAATGGGACGAATCAAGAACAAAATAATTAAAATAAGATTTTGGGACGAAAGAAGCATGTAGTTTGGGACAAACCAGGAATTTTTTATGTGGGACAAAACTCAGTGGGCCGAACGAAGAACAAACCAAAAATATTTACGGAAGCTTGGCTAACTATAATACTTCCTGTATATTCATGTTATGTATATGCTTGTGGTGGCTGCGAATTAATCTACACTAATATAATAAAGAGGTAAAGTTTGTTTTTTTGTTAGTAGGAGGTAATCTTTGTAAGTACAGTACCCATAGCCAAGTAGCTAATCTGCAATAGGTAACGCTTGTAAAAAGTTTCAAATGTACGGGAATGACGTCATCTTAACGCTCAGTCACGTGGTCAGAACAAAAGAATTGACGACAAGATCAACTCAAAGCGTTCGACGTAAGCGAAACGGTTGTAACTTGGCTAGGGGGGCTGGTCCGATTTCTAAATTTTTTTCACCGTTAGAAAGATGCTTTATTCCTGAGTGACATAATTTTATGTACGCGGACGAAGTCGCGGGCAAAAACTAGTAGAAAGAATATATATACAACGCCTAAGGGCTTTAACTCATGTAAGCCTGTCAATAATGCAAAAAAAGAGAAAAAAAAACTATAACCTAAATAAATCTAAAGGCAATTCTGGATCGTTGTGACCAAGTTGAAATATCTCTCCCTTTTTTTAAATATAAACTAGTGCTTGACTGCGATCCCAACTGATGGTAAGCAGTGATGCAATCGTTAATGGTGAGGTGCACTAGTTTATTAAGAGCCTGTTCACTCTAGCCTTGAAGACACCCTAATTATAATCGGACGGGAAGACCACAGCAAGCAAATTGTTCCAGTCCTTTGATGTACGCGGTATAAACGATGAGTTTCAAGAACGTACTCATACGCATACTCTCCGTACGTTTGTTGTCCGACGGTAGAAATGAGGTGGCTGAATTGAGCCATATAATTCCCGCGCACACCACAAAATGCAACCTGACACTTCACTCACTATCTTTTTTACTCAGATGAATATTTCAAACCGAAACTCAGCATCACCCCTTACATCAGAAATAGGTTAGTCTTTAGTATTTTCCGGAGGCACTGTCTTTTTGCTCCACAAAGAGCACTACTTCGACTACTAATATGTGTTTGTCGTAGGATATTAGAAACGTTATCGTGTTCCGCGATCCGGTTCAATAACGGCCCGGGTCGGCGCCCTGCATGTCGGTCGAGCGACGAGGGATGGGGCATACAGCTGATTGGGGGACTGGGGGGCCGGAAACGTTCGGCTTAGTGACGTAATGTGCGACTTTTTGGCGATGCGTTGCGGTTGTGCGAAAATTTTATGTAATAGGAACAAGCATGAAAAAAAAAATTTGTTAACTAAAGTTCTCAAAAAATAAAAGGCCTGTTTTGACGTTTGATGTTTTTATTATTTACGCTATGTAACCCGTCTATATTACATTAAGTAACCATTATGTAATTACATTAAAACAATGTAATTCATTATTATTTTATTGTTTCTTTCAGTTTCGTTCTAAGTTACATTCTAGGGTCTTTCCGAAATGTCAAAACGGGCCTTTTATTTTATAAGAGTTTAACCAGTTCATTAATAAATATTCAAAAATTTTATACAAATTGTTAAAATAATATCAAAATTTGTAGGAAAGCAAACGAAATATAACAATTTTAAACCAATGTCAGGCTCTCTCTCGTCATTTTTTATGGCGGGGTCGGCGAAACACGTTTTTTAATCAAAATTGAAAAGTATGTAATCTAAACAAATAAAAAAAAATGCATTTACATATATTCCCTATTGTGTGTATTAACAGTTGATAAATGACTTGTGATCGTAGAAATTTACATAGGATACTACTGTCTATGCGGCAGTATATTTAAAATTGACGCAAGATCTTGACGGGTCTTGTCCAACACGGGGGAAGAAGTATAATTACATGAACGAAAATCAAATTGATGAAATGGTGAATAATCCATTAGACAAGCCCCTATATACTGTTCAAAAATGAAAACGTTGAGCTATCGACAAAGAGATTTAGAAGTAACAAACGAAGAAATTTCAATACGTAAATCGGTCCAGCAGATCAAACAACAAAATGAGAGATTCAATTATTTGCAATCTG
This sequence comes from Mythimna albipuncta, assembly GCA_929112965.1. Lineage (NCBI taxonomy): Eukaryota > Metazoa > Arthropoda > Insecta > Lepidoptera > Noctuidae > Mythimna > Mythimna albipuncta. The sequence continues at coordinate 14,884,258 of OV815982.1, read as the reverse complement.
AACAAATGTCCAAGCGAAACCGTCGTCTAAATAGCATTTAAAACAGTTAAATGGGTATCTGATGGTATCCATTAAGCTAATCCAATCCGTTTTCCGCCAGACCCAAATTGCGAGCAGCTGCTACACATTTTGTTTTAAACCTTTCCGAAAGTATGTGAAAGAAAAAAGTATATAACGGAGGTATGAACTTAAAGTAGGTCACATCCCTTACGGAAGTCGAGCACCTGACAATACGCCTCGGTCTCGGCTAATTGTTTCTTTAAAAGCTATTCATGCGTGTAGGCAAGTATTGATGTTCGGTCGCATTTGGTTGAACGGGATGGAGAGTGCGGCGACCCAAACTTGGGAGAGGGTTTTAATAATAAAGTTATGGTATGGGAGTTTGGTCTATAAGATTGTTCAAAAAGAAACTAAAGGAATCAGCTAAGTTTCAGTCAGTAATGTGTGGCAATACCTTACAGTGGAATCCAGTAAAGTTGATATTTGATGAATTACCACAATAAAAAAAAAACGGTGTTGGAGGCTTAAGACAATAGGGAATATGCACGAAAAAATATTTGTTATTTCACCAGTTTAACAATCGATTTACAAACATAGATTATAAACAGTGAAAACTTTCGGTGGCTTTTGTTGAAACATCGTTTTCTATGGCGGCCGTATTGGCAAGATGAATTTTGACTTTAAAAACCGCATCGAACTTCTCTTTTTTATTAGCAGTTATGAAGCTTTATAAAATTCGTTGATGATGAAGATATTTTAAAAATTCTTTCATATTTATTTATTAGCTGAAAATGATTTAAGTAATTTGAAAAAATAAAAAAAATGCATGCGTTTTTGAGATAGAGAGTGTGAGTGAGAGTTTGATTTGAAATGTAGCTTAGGCACTAGAGATTCAAAGATATGGGAAATCCATCAACGCGTACCTACATGTAGTGGGCTGCACGGACTGGACAATGACCTTATTAGGGTGGCTGTCATAGGGGAATATTATTTAAGTGTAATTGATTTATTTTATCCTAATTCCTGATTCGATCAGACAAGAAAACTCCTAGCATAACCGTTTCCATTGTCCTTTGGGTGACTTTAAGTCTTCTGATGAGACCCATTGTAAGCGACCACGTTTCGGAGCCGTAATGTCATCACTGAATACGCGCACTGGTCATAGACTTTCGTCTTGAGACACTGGTATGTTGGATGAGAACATACCGCGCGGTTTCCCGAACGCTGCCCAGCCGAGTCGGATGCGTCGATTGATCCTCTTTCTCCAAGTTAGACTTACGTAACTGGACCGTCTGGTGTGGTAAACGTACCAGAAGACTACATGCCGGAAGACGTAGCGTTGGAAGGCCTTCTACTAGGTGGACCGAAGACATGGTAAGGGTTGCGGGAATCCGATGGATGCGGGACGCTCAGGACCATTCATTTTGGCGACACTTGTGGGAGGCCTATGTCCAACAGTGGACGTCTTTCGGCTGAAATGATGGTGATGATTTATTTTATAATTTATGTATACACAAATACACAGAAGAAGATAACATAATTATTATAAAAATTTGTACAAAGGTACTGCTTTATTCATTTAGAAATTTCTTCCAGCAAACATGCGCAAGGAAAGATTAGAAAGAGATGTAGACAGTAGTAGTAGTAGTTGATATTACGGAAAATATTATTATGCTAGTATAATTTTAAATGTGAATGAGTGAGTCTTTTCAATTTAGTTTACAGCTTCATCTAGTTATATTTCTAGTATACAACCACAACATTCTTAAGATTAAACTAAGAAGATAATTCAAACTTCATTACCGTAGCGTTTTTGCGGCCTGCTGCCCCGTTCCGGCCCGCAAGAAACTAACGGATTGTGCGCTCATTAGCAAACGCAAAACATGCTTCTTTATCGATGATGTGACTAGTTTCTAGACTAAAGTCAATATATTGGATATATCTGGATTACGGCCCATTCTCTCTCCTAGAGAGGAGACCTGAGTCCCAACAGTGTGGACATTAAAGAGGCTGATGATCTTTGTAGGAGAGTGGTGGTGGCCGAGTGGTAACGGCCCCGACTTACGAGTTATTGAGTGGTCGCGGGTTTAAACCCAACCAGGCGCATTACTTTGTGTAATTTATTTAATCACCACTGCTCTCAAAACGGTGAAGGAAAACATCGTGAGGAAGCCAGCATGTCCTAGAACCAAAAATTCTAAGATATGTGATATTCACCAACTCGCAGTGCGCTTGCGTGGTGGATTATGGCCCATTCCCTCTCCTATAGAGGAGGCCTGAGTCCCAACAGTGAGAACATTAAAAGGCCGATTATGCTTATGCTTAATCAGCCAATATAATAATAATAAAACTATTTCACAACTTTTACACAATGCCATCTAGTCCCATACTAAGCAGAGCTTATGCTGTTAGTATTAGACAAATTATAATAGTAAACATACTTATCTATACATATATTTCTAAATACATCTACACTTTTATAATAAAGGGGTAATGTTTTTTTTTGTTTGTAGGAGGTAATCTCTGGAAGTAAGTACTGCTCCGATTGCGAAAATTATTTCACCGATAGAAAGCTGCTTTATTCCTGAGTGACATAGGCTATATTTTAAGTACGCGGGCGAAGCTGCGAGCAAAAGCTAGTACATAGATAAATGACACTCAGACACAAACAAATGATCGTGCTCAACAATTTGTCCTGGCTGGGACTCAAACCTACGACCTCCGTCATAGCAGTCAGGACCACTGACCACTATACCAACAGGCTTGTCATAGCGTATTCCATTCATATGTGTCTAATGTCGATTCTACAGTTACGAATCTATCTTTTTCCTTATCTTTATTTTTATTATTATAATGACATGATTAGCCTAATGCTTCGCTATTTCCCAGGTATAGCCGGTAGCAGAGCATCTAAGCTAATTTATAAGGAGCTCGTAAATTAAAATGAGTTTACGGTATATTTCTAGATGGTTTGTAGGTCGAAATATTTTAGCCTTAATAGCTTCATAACTGGGTGCATGTTTGTCATTGGGTGGCGGTCGCAGCGAGCTCGGAATAGCTTTATTATTGCATTAGTTGCGACGGGAGATGGTTTCGTGTGACCAAGCTTTGGGACTGGACTTAAAATAAACTTGTAAATCTATTTTCTAACTTCCGTTTTGATAAACAGAGTGCTTAGTGCAAGTTTGTTTTATGGTAACGCGATCAACACGTTTATGGCGTTCGGCGCGCCGATTGGTCCGCTAGAAGCTATGAACAATTCAGAGCCATACGTCCGAGCTGCTCGCGCTACCAAACGGACATCAGATCAGACTCTATAGAGCTGCACATTTTGTTGGTAGCGGCGACTGGTTGCGCCGTCGTCTTGGTGTCCCCGTGAAATATATACTTACTATCATGGGGTTTTGTGGCAATTTCACAAACATTTTGTGCTTGAATGAATTAGGAATGAAGATATTGGCAAGAGAACAAAGGTTACCAACATAGCCTCAAGGCTTGCTAAACTTAAGTGGCAGTGGGCAGCGCATATTCCTCGCAAAACATATGGCCGATGGAGCCGAAAGACTGGAGTAGCGACCGCTTACAGAAAGACGCAGCGTTCGAAACGCCTGCCACAAGGACAACCGATGACCTGGTGTGGAAACGACATTTTGTACCTTTTTCATTTCTGGCCCATACTGTCCTACTGTCCAACGCTTTTGCCCAAGGCTTCCCCTAAATCCTTACAGACTTTCGTCTCAAACCAATTCTTGTAGTAGGCGTCCAGATCATCCCGCCACCTCTTTTAAGGTAGGCCTTGACGACGCTTTCCCTCTGTAGAAACCCACTGCGTTGCGACGCAGCCCAACCCAGTCTCTGTGCATGCGGCTGACGTCACCCGCCCAATCCCATATGAGCATGGCTACTTATAAGTAAAAATTGGTTCCTCCTCCTTGCGTCGTTTATCCTTAATGCTGAGGGTCGTGACCTCGACGAATAACTTTCTTTTGGACTATGTTTTGCCATTTTGTCCTATCTTCGGCTATGTGGATGGCGTCGCAGACTGTGGTCTCCAGTGTAGCACAGATTTGTTCTGACCAACGTATCGGAATCCTGCCCCTGAGTCTTTTCCCATGCTTATAATTTGGGTGTCTTCAAGGCTAGAGTCAATAGGTTCTTAATAAACTAGTACGCCTCACCATCAAAGATTGCATCGCTACTTACCATCAGGTGGGATCGCATTCAAGCACTAGTTTAAATCAATTTAAAAAAAAAGCTG